>CM053788.1:521488785-522688785 GCA_028749045.1 Cupressus sempervirens
CGATAAGACAAAGAAAGGGGAAGCTTCTCTATCTACTACACTCAGAGAGATTGAGAATCACCATAACATTGGGTGTCCCTTATTTGGCATCAGGCCAAGAGAGTGTTCAACTAGATTTGTTTTCCACATGGAAGTGATGTAGAAAGTGATATAGTTTCTGGTATACCATTTTCTCTTGACGTATGGATTAAAAAAACCAATTAATGAGTGGTGTGATGGATTGGTTAGTCCTATTTTTTTTTGTAGGGGGCTTACTCTATATTATGAGTCAAAATGAAGAATACACAACTCTAATTGTTTGTAAGCTGCTCACAAAAAATCCATAAGGTATTGCCAAATATGCAAGATTAAGTTTCATCTGTAAAGACATTAACAGCTTCACTAAAACCCCTATTATCCAAGAAATAATAAATCAGTCATAATATATAGACATAAAAAATGATGAGACATGTCTCACAATGAGGAGACTCACTTACAACTCTATCTAAACATACTTAATCCATAAGGTTATCTTTCCTAGCTAAGGAGCCTATCAATTAAAATTTCATCTATGCCCAACATTTTGAAAGCCTTGTTGGGAAATAACAATTGAGTTCCTTATTGGGAAATAATAATTTCTTTTAGCTTGTCTTTTGTTTTGGCATTTCTGTTGGCTGTGTTTCTATTATTGGGCATTTAATTACATTGCCCTATGTTATGTAAGAACTATTGGATTTCAAGATCCCTATAAAACCTATTTTACTTAATAAAAAAAAATTGATTTCCTTATTGGAAAATAATAATTGATTTGAACTTCAGATTAAAGAACAATGCTTAAATAGATACCTTCCAAGAATTGTGATCTGTTGAGTATGAAATAGATAGGCTTTGATTGTGAGAATATATTTCAACAAATTAAGTCTACAAAATGATAATAACTAATGACTTTACTGCCATTGTGGTTCTTTTTCCAAATGTTGTAGATGATACATACAGTGGACAAAGTACTTGATGGACACTCGATGTCTGAGTCATTTTCATTCAGAACAAATTTGCCCGACTTCCAAAATATTTGAGATAAGTTATAAAAAATTATTCGCCCAAGGATTTTCCAGAAGGAGTATAAAAATTAGTGAACAAGTACAAAATGTAAGATCTCAATGTGCTGAGAATTCAAATCTCAATGTGATCTCAATTTAGCTACCACAAGATTGTCATCTTCCTTGACAACATTAATGACAAAACAAAAATCAAGCTAGGATAGTTGGAGCATACATCTAAAATAATTTTGATGCAAGTTAGTCATTCGCTTACAACAAGGAAAAATTATATTACATAACCTTGTATCAATTTATCATGCCAACCTATATAAAATCTCAAAGTTCGAATTCCTACATTACGAATAGAGAATGTAGTCACTATGCCCATTTACCAACAATCCTAAAACCAAAATGTGAAATATTTTATAATTTCTACTTACCAACAATCCTGAAACCTAAATGTGAAATCATTTATAATTTCTACAACCTAAACCATGTTAAATGCCACTATAATACAATCTAATTCAAAAAAATTTAAAATTCCACATCAAAATTTACATGAAAGGTATCAATTACCTTTGTAGGTTCTATGCCACAAGCTCATGCAACTACTCCAAGACAACCCTTAACAAAAATAGAAACAATTCCAATAACATCCATACCAGACTACACCAAGAGTGGGGACCAAATATGCAAACATTTAAAAATTTAAAAATAAGCAATATCGCCAATGACATAAAATTAATAGTGATAACTTATTGGGAACTTTATTGCAGGCATCTAGATCTACTCAATAGAAGTCCCTATAGCTGATGAATGAAACTCTATTAGATCTTCTCTGCATAGAAGAAAGAGTTAAATAAACCATGAAAAGTGAAGTATTTTAGGTCAATATATAAATACCAAATAATCACAGAATGTGAGAACCATAAGTTCTCTAGAAGATAATAATACAAAACTTATGTAAAATGTATTAGGCTAGAGATTACACAAATTGGTGTCATTGGCGACAATAAAGATATCTACAGACTTTTGAATGGTACATTTATTTTCAATAAAGATAGCTATCTATCTGGCTACGTTTCCACATCTAGATCTACAAATTCTGATTTTTTTACTTCATAACTAAACCATTTTTTTTAAAATAGGGAGGACTATAAGAAACACTAGTAACTATTGTTGTAGATAAAATAAAAATGAATGGTGCATTTATTTTCAATAAAGATAGCTATCTATCTGGTTATGTTTCCACATCTAGATCTACAAATTCTAATGTTTTTTACTTGACAACTAAACCATTTTTTTCAAAATAGGGAGGACTATAAGAAACACTAGTAACTATTGTTGTAGAGAAAATAAAAACTAGAAGAAAAAATACACTTAATTTAAATCATGGGAACGATACTAGATGTGTTGATTAAATATGATTTGCATCCAGAAATAAAGAAGAAAAAAGACACTTAATTTAAATCATGGCAACAATATAGATGTGTTAATTAAATGTGATTTGCATCCAAAAATAATGAAAGATACAATATAGCCACAAATCAAAATCATATATGAAGTCCACCTTGGCTTCTTCAAAAAAGCCTAATGAAACACTTATGTAGAATGAAAAAATGCGTCATAACAATGTTCCATTTCTAAACATCTCCCTGCTTGAATGGTTACCAATAGAAACACATGTAGAAGCTGTTGTGGTTAATTTTCTAATTTTTTGTAAATTGAAAAAATCTACCAGGAAAAACTGGAGCAACAATAAATGTCAAAAATGCAATTTTAATAGAGGAATTTCTAATAAACATAGGTTAAAATGATTCTATACTCTTTCAGAAACATGAATTAATAGGATGTAAGAGACTAAAAACTTTAGTCTCGGTGTATGACTAGGCTGGACTAAAAAAATTTCTACTTTGTTAATACTCACGAATTAAAAATGAATTCAACACATTTTTTTGTTAATATTTGAAATTAAAATATAAATGATTTAAGATGATTCAACCTTAAACCCTAATACTGTATTTGGGTATTTACTCAATGTGTAAAGAAAATTCCCAACACTCATATTAAACATTTTAAAATAAATATTCACTTGCTACGATAAGCTATCTTGTTTATTTTGTGCATTCATTGTTTGCTCTGATTGTTTGGAAATTTTAAGCAAATAGAAACTTATTTGGCTTGTACAAATATCTACAATGCTCAAGGGTATCCATCTCTTCTCACACTTTGCATTGGGGTCAATTTTAATCATCTTCGTTCAAAATCATCCAAATTCTAAATAAATTCTTCAAACAATTTGTAGAGAAAACACAATCGAAAGCAAGCAAATTAGTTTACTATATTTGTTGACTTTAGTTAAAAGAAACAAGATTCAAAAGTAAGTTGAAACAATCTTAGAGTATCACCTGATTCCTCTACTCTGTGTTGTTAATAACTTACAATCCATCAATAATAAGACAAAGTACAATGAGAACATAATTGTGGAATCTGTGGACTCCCACTCCGTCTCATTCAAAGGACAAATAACATCAAAATAAAACAATATTTGGTACATTTCCCACTCCTGCTAGAAACTCCATTCCACGCTCTCACAATTCTTCTCCTCAAAAGTATGTATTTAAACTTACATTTTTTATCACCTCCATCATTTTTATGTATTTGTGCATCAACACAGCTTCTCCCCACCAAATAACTTAAGAAAACACAGATAAATAAGATGACTAGCATGCATGCAAAATGTTAAAGCATATTGAGCCACACAAATTATTTGAAGGTTTCCATATGTCAAGATCTTTGACTAGGTGGCCCGTAAACATTTTTTGTAATTTTGTAGAGCTAAAAATAGAAAAGACTACAAGCAAAAACAACCATAGCCTGTCATAAAACAATAATAAGTTCATAAAAATACACTTTAATAGAATTATTTCTCCAAACCATAGGTTAATTGATTTGAACACGGTTTTCAAAACACAAATTAATTGTGAAGAACTCAGTGAAAACTATATAGTCTCCCCCTATAGATAAGCAGGACTAACAATTACTAAAAATAAAGCTGCTCTTTAAAAAACAAATTTCTCATAAGCTAAAAAAAATTACATTATTTTCTAAATAATAATATATAATATTATTTTTTAAATGTATAATTAAAAATAATAATTAAAACTATTTAATATAAATAAATTAGAATAAAAAAACATTTTCCCATTTGTCAATACTTCCATATTTTTAATCTTTATAATATTTATGTTGACGATGAGTTTGATACTTTCCCACTTAAACCTTTTCCTCTTTACCAAGGCCATTTGTATCCTTCCCATTGAACTCAAGGGAAAAAAGGGACCAAAAGAACCAGAAAATGACAAAACAGCAGTTAGTTTTCGAAATGGATAAGCTTAAAAACGTTCTTCCAAGTTCTGGCGGATTGTTAAACATTGTGAAAAAGACTACCCTAAACTATTTTTCATTTGCATTTTAATTCAACAAGTCATTTCAATTTCCCCCCAACTATGTATATAAAACAAATTTAATTTGTTCATAGTTTCAGAGGAAGAAGCTCACTCTGCGGGCCAGGTGATTTTTGCTTTGGATTCGTATTAAATTTGCATTGCACACAATTCCCAACATTCTGTAGCGCTGATGTTGGGCAGAGAGCTTAACTCAGAAATTCAGAAAATTGTTTAGAGCTCAATTCAGCAATTCTGAAAATTGTTCAGAGATTGACTCAGAAATTCTGAAAACTGTTACTTACCGGAGAAATTCTGAAAATTGTTTAGAGCTTAATTCTGAATCATTTGTTGAGAAGTTGGCGTAGCCATCGAAATCAGGGTGTTAAGTGAGTTAATTTTAGTGCTCATCGACTAGGGTTTCGGTCATTATTGTGGTATTTAGAAGCATAACTATTGGTTTAACTTTAATTCAGTATTGCTACGGAGAGGCAATTAAATCTATAAGCCCATGTACTAATCTTGGAGCTTGTGTCCATATTGCTTTACCGAGCCTTTGGTTATGTAGCTTGGGCATTTGGGATAGCTTCTGTGATGCAGAAGAATGAGAAACAGAGGAACATGTGAATCTGCCTTCGAGTTGTGGGGCTTCCTTACATATCAAATTCTATATGCATACAGATGGGTATGATTTAGGTATGGAAGGGAATACATACAAAAGGGTATGATTTAAGCATGGAAGGGAATGCATCTGCATCGGAAACTCGTCAAGGGTTTGATCTCGAAAGTGGAACTAGGGTTTCTGTTGTATCTAGTTTTAAGAAACAGGGGGCTGAGGATTTGTATTTGGTGAAAACAGAGAATGTGGTTTCAGGGAGCAGTGAGAAGATTGGGCATGGGAATGCCAAAGTTACCTTGAAACATGGATGGAGAAAGCCTCCGAGGCCTCCTAGAGCAGCCACGTGTCCCTCAAGGGAGAGACTTATAAAGAGCATTTCTGATGCTGATTTGCTAAGAGAAGCAAGATTGGAAAGGATCAGATCTCTGAGAAAACACAAGGTTAGGCAACTTTCTTCAACAAAAACCACTTTGTGGGCCTTGCTGTTCACAGTTTTCTTCTTCGGCATTGTGATCATTCAAGGTAATCTCTTTTATCACTGGTTTCATGAAACTTATCTTCGAAACTTGCCTTTGAGGTGGTAGATAATTCCTTATGCTATTGTGCTTTTGGATCTGATTTTCTAAAAAACTTTACATCAACGTTTAGGATCATACTCCATAATCCATCATGAGGATGAGAAAGTTAAGAATGCAAAAGATGATTCCTTCTTTCCTTTAACCAATAATGCTGCTGCTAAACTGGTAGATGTTAATGCTGGTGCTGAACTGAACTGGTAGATGTTTCCCTGTCCGTCATTTAAAACCACTGCAATGTTGTAGACCACAACAATTCTCTCCCCCTTTTAAGTCTTTTCTGATGATGGACTATAGAGTTTATTCAAAACATTGACAAACAAAAATCTACGTGGTCAAATCTAAACGTCATTGATGCCTACTCAATAGTAACATTCAAACTATTCTAATTCTTGTCTGAACTCGATGCTGGTTTTGATACTGTAAGCTGAGGGAAAGCAATTCTCCTATTGGTACTTTCAAGTTTCTTTCAAAGTTATGATATTCATATTGGGATTTGTCTGAACTCAATGCTGGTTTTGATATTGTTAGCTGAGGGAAAGCAATTCTCCTATTGGTACTTTCAAGTTTCTTTCAAAGTTATGATATTCATATTGGGATTTGTCCGAACTCAATGCTGGTTTTGATACTGTAAGCTGAGGGAAAGCAATTCTCCTATTGGTACTTTCAAGTTTCTTTCAAAGTTATGATATTCATATTGGGATTTGTCCGAACTCAATGCTGGTTTTGATATTGTAAGCTGAGGGAAAGCAATTCTCCTACTGGTACTTTCAAGTTTCTTTCAAAGTTATGATATTCATATTGGGATTTGTCCGAACTCAATGCTGGTTTTGATATTGTAAGCTGAGGGAAAGCAATTCTCCTATTGGTACTTTCAAGTTTCTTTCAAAGTTATGATATTCATATTGGGATTTGTCCGAACTCAATGCTGGTTTTGATATTGTAAGCTGAGGGTAAGCAATTCTCCTATTGGTACTTTCAAGTTTCTTTCAAAGTCGTGATATTCATATTGGGATTTGACTTTGTAGTTTTGAATCAAATTTATTGATTTATATTTTATAAGAACAACAGTATCAATGAATTCATCCCTTATCAGTATGGTTAGCATGAGGCCATCTTTCATGAGAATGGATGATGCACTTATCAATCATTACATTTAGATAATTTTTAAAAGATCAGAAAATAATCTACCTTTAGAGAAGTAACCCAGGTAACTCATCCCAGTACTACAAATTCAAGTGAGTTTAAAGAGGATTCAATGTACTTGAACTAAACAGAATGCAAAACCAACTTTCCATTTCTATCATAAAAATTCTATTTGTTAAGTTCTAACCTATTCTTATTTCAATCTTTTTACGTGTACTGTTATTTTAACCAGTCATACAGTTAGCTGGAATTTTTCAACCCCTTTTCATTCTTTACATGCAGTTGGGGAATGTTGTGATTTTATGATTTGGCTTGATAAACTGAATCTGAAGAAGATGTTTATACTACTTCTGTTGGTACTTTTCAGGTATAAATTCACAAGGCTCAGTTAGCCCTCCTGATTCTTCAGCAAAGTCAGGTCAGACAAGTTCGTTATTGAACAAATTCCCCAACGATCCTTCAAATATTGAATTAAGAGAGACAGAGTAACCCTTTTTCTTCTCCTTGAATCCGAGAAGTTTAATAGGGCCAAAACATGTTGTCCAAGGTAAAAGCAAGCGTAGAATTTTCTGCTGACTAGAAGAGAGGATGAATTGTCTATGCCAATCAGTTGGACTTAGCAGGTTTTAATATGGTAAACCAAAAGCATTCATTTAGGGCTTGCAGGCATGTATCTATTGGCTTATGTCTTTTTGGACTCTATTTGCAGAGGAGGTTATATATTAGGAAATGACTTTTCGGACATTTGGTAGTTTGTCAAATATATATTTTAAGAATGGATGATTATATATATTCCTTGTCAAATATTAATTTTTAGTATTAATAGTGCAACTTGAGGAAGATTACCATGTAATTTTTTTTATTAATATATGAACTTTTAAAGAGAGATTCTCAAATAAAATGAATTTTTGAAATTTCATTTTGTAATGGTAAAAATAATAGGTAATTTTTAGTGGATGGGTTGTATTACAATTTCTCAATTACTTTTTAACTTATTGCAAGTAAAAGTAATTGATCTTGTTCTAATTTCGAATATAAACAATCTAGTTGGAAAAGAACCATTAACATAGAAGATATTTTAGCTTGGAATTTTCAACTCACCTAAACAATGTAGGAGCTTCTTAGTTCAAAGTGTCACACCCCCTTAAGAGCTTGCTTATAAGATCATCCTAGCTTTGATGTTATGTGGATTAGTGGTGGGAACCTACACTCATAATCTATCATTAGATTTGTTTTTGTATGTGTTTATGTCATTATTGGTAACTATTAATAAATATGAATATTGATCAAGTTACATGTAAAACTTATAGTATTGATTATATTTTTGACTAATGTAGACTAGTCCTTATTTGGGAAAATAAAATAAAGAATATTAGTTGATTGCAAGTACCATGGTGAAAGGCAAAATAGATTCTATACTAATGGGCCCTTGGTCTACCAGTGAAGTTGAAAGGTTCTTAAATAGCCTACTAGGAATTAGGTCTTGCTGAGTGTAAGGCTCCAACATCGAAAAGGGATGAGGCTGGGATTGTGCCCCAAGCAAATTTGGTGGAATGGATACCCCTTTATTCATTGACTCCTAGCTGAAGAGGTTCATTCGTAACGCCCGAGCTCCCGTAACGAGTAGCTAAAAAGATTTCATATAGGACATCCATATAAATAAAAAATAGACATCATGGTTCTACAAAGAGAAGTAGATTGATCTTAATGCCAACACAATGTCACTACCTTGATATTAATATTTTTCCCGAATAGTATTAGAATGTACTATAGTATTTAAATGATTATTGTAGACACTTGAAATTGTCCTTAATTAAATAAATATCTATTTAATAATTACCTCTATTAATTAAATAGATATCTCAATTTATTTAATTAATTCATTAGTTTTTTTCATTATTATTTAATTAATTAATATGTGCTTCTTTCCCTAATCAATATTAGTTAAATTATTATTTTTTAATCTAAGTTTGTTTCTAATTATTTTCTCATGCATATTAGCTAAACGATTTTTTATTATTTTATGGTTATCAAGTTTTCGCTTCAACCTCTCACTTCAAAGTCAACTAATGGATCAATCTAGTTGATAAATCAATAGATTTTCTGTCTTCGGCAACTCCTCTCATCAGTTCTCATCTGTTGTTCTTAAATATTTCTCATTAGATCACCATTGTTGTTTAATGCTAAAAATCTAGAAAAGCAAGCTTCATTCAATCGTAAAAACATTCTTGTATTTATGTCCAATTTCTTCTAGAGTTTTTATTACCATCATCATTGCATTATAGCTTTGCATCATCATCAAACAACCACATTCCATTCCTTTATGTAATCTTGTGTTAGTGTAAAAAAGATAAGAACAAGCAACGATTTGCACAAGATCTTGGAGGATAAGAGAAAAATGGAGTCAAGAAAATCATGAATGTGAGGTATAACTTTATTTTATTTACATTTCATGATTTAGAGCTTTTACCTTGGATAATTTGCATATCTAAACAAGGAGTGGTTGGGTTGATTAGGGTTTACAAATAGGTTTGATATTTAGCATACCCAATTACATTGTGGTTGGATAATTCTATAGGGATTGTTTGAATATGTGTGCATTTACCTAGAAACCTATACACCCTCTCAAATTAAGTCATAACTCATTTATGATCATGCCTAGTAGTGACATAAATTATAACCCTAATTAATGTTCAAGTCAACCTTAGGTAGTGATTAACCATAGATTCATTTGTATGGCATGAATATTTAATTTTACAAGTTGAGATTCAAAATATTTTACCTTTTCCCTCATTATGTTTTACCTTTCTCTCAAAATCGGTCATTCCTAGTTTAGTTGGTTATAATAGGATGAAAAGAATAATGTAGATGGAAAAGAAAACAAATCCCTCTTTTCAATAAAAAAATTGTAATTAAAACAATTCATAGTGCAACCATCATTAATGAAATTAAGATCATGTATGATCCTACTAAAAGTATTGTTAGGTTGTTGAATGTTTTATATACTATATTGTTTAAGATTGATGAAATGAGGGTTAGGTTATTTGTAAAGAATATTCCTAACATAAGTACTAATACAAATGAGTGATGAGATTATATAGATTTTGGTACATATGTATATAGATTGTTGTAAAATTACATAAAATAGGTTTTCCTTAAAATCTATTCCCTAAAAAACTCATTTATTTTCTAAAAGGTTTGAATGTTATATATCAAAATTTGTTTCTTGAACCTTTTGAGTACAACAATGACTTGGCTCTAGGATGCACCATATGGAAGTTTTATATATTAAAGATCAAGTGTAAACTTAACAAAAATGTATTAATCGAGTTATTTTGATCCTATTAGACCATAAAATCAACAAAAAGGCATGAATCTAAACTCTTCTTGGACAACATTGCTACCTTTCTTAGTGTGGAACTAAGTTTTTGTAATGTCCCCATTTTAGCAGTTGACCAAGTGTGTGCGTTAGCCTTGTTCTACATGGTCCCGAGGGCTAACGAAGGGTTTAATGGGATCTTGGAGTGTTTTGGCCTAGTCATTTCCAGTTTGGGCCAAAACGAAGTTGCAGCTTTGTTCTTGGCATTTGAGGACGTCTATCCTCTCTTGTAACATTCTAGACGTCATTCCCTTGGGGTTTGGCCTTTGGAATTCTTTCTTATTGGCTTCATTATCAGGCAGTTTAGTTGCATTTCCGGCTACAGGCAGATTTGATATTTTGCTCATATCTTCTTCACTACTTGTCCGACGCTTATGCCGCTTGGAGGGAATGGTATTATGAAGGTAGTGGACTGATTGGAGGACAAAGTATTGTAGCAGCAAGTTCGTAAGCATGGGCTGGAGTATTATGACAATATTGCTGAAGTAATTAGTGAGTTGATAAATCTGCCATGTATTTGGTTTTATGAATTCTGAAAATAACATTTTATTAGCAGCAGTTCATTTCCACTTTGCATATTGTTGTAGTTTCTTTCTTGTTTATGTTGTATGATACCAATTCCATGCACGAAACACAACAAACAAATAAACGTTTGATTTCCAGAGTTATAAGGGGTTTTAAGAAGTTGAATGCAAACTATTTGACATAATTCCTTTCAGCAATTTGGTTTAGTTTTTTTGGAACATCCAGGGGTGCCCATTACAGTGGTATCAGAGCTTGCTTGCAAAGTGTTTCACGAAGTTATAACCAGTAGGTGCCCATTACAGTGGTATCAGAGCTATAAGACCTGCCATCCTGTGGAGGTCTTATAGGGAATTTGGAACAGCCGGATAGAGGGAAAAAGTAAGTAAAAAACACAGGCTAAGCATTTATGTTTGAGCATGTGACAGGGGTCTTATAATTTCTGCGATACCAGAGCAAGACAAAATAGGATTTCAGACTTGCAAAGCAAACAGTCTAGTACATCCGTGCAGGGGGACATTGAATTCAACCATACAAACACAGAGGAGATATTCTGTGATCAGGACAATAATATGGGTGATCGAGATGACAGGAATACAGGATTAGGCGGAGGCAGAAATGCTGGTCCAGATCAGGGGGAGGTACTGTTCCGACAGTTACTAGATACATTAGAGCAGGGGCAGCGTATGCAATAGGAGCAGAATAGGAGAATGGACATGATGTTGCAGCTCATGGCTAGACAGATGGGTGTCAATATTAATCCAGGTGATGCCAACAACAAAAACAATAACAACGAGGGAAACAATAACAACGGGGGAAACAATAACCATGAAGGCCAAGGCAACAACAATGGTCCTGAGAATAACATTAATGGTAATAATGGACACGGCAACAATGGGAATGAGGCTGATAACTTTAGACACGTTGCACGCCCAGCACGGACTGCGAGCTCGAGACCTCTTCTACCCACTTTTCCACCCAGAGATCCGGTTCATCCAGTAAACGAACCGTAGATTACCGAGTTACAGGATCAGTTCAGGAGGGACTGGGAAGCTAGTGGACCAGAGTTTCAGGCGAATATTTCTCTTAGAGATTATATGGACTTGAGGATGAGACACATGCCGAAAGCAGGAGGGAGGAATCAAAACTTTGAGCTGAGGAAGAAAGTTGGAAAACTTTCTTTACCTTATTATGATGCTTCAAGGAAGATGACTGCATGAGCTTGGGTGCAGAAGGTAGATACATATTTGCAGCTAAATCCTATGCCTGAGGAGGAGGCTATCAAGTATGCGGCTATGCACTTGGATGGCGTTGCACATGAATGGTGGCATCATGGCATGGTGACTTTGGGGCATAATCAGATTACATCCTATGAGGAATTCACCGAAACATTGATTGGGAGATTTGACACTAAGGATCCCGAGTTACATTTCAAGGAGCTAGCACAGTTAAAACAGTCAGGTTTTGTGGATGCTTACATTGCCGAGTTTCAATGCTTGTCTGTACTTGTTACTGATATCTCTCCTAGGAGATTGGTGGTGTTATTTTGTGATGGTCTTGCTGATCCATTACGAGGTTGGGTGAAGGGACATGATCCACTCACGTTAGCTGAAGCAACTAAAAAGGCACGAGATTTAGCCCCTTCGGTATACAAAGGAAAAAACCATTCAACAGATTCTTCCTACCGCAAGGACAAAGACAAAAAATCATTTCAGAAAGAGTATAGCAAACCCAAAGAAGGATCAAAAGGACTAGACAATGAAACCTTGAATGAACTTCGAAAGAAGAAGTCGTGCTTCCATTGTAGAGAGCCTTGGGACTTATCTCATAAATGTTCTCTCAAGGCTAAGGCAAATCAAATGGAGTATTTTTCAGCAGAAGAGTCAGAGTCAGAAGGGGAGGATCAGCACTCCGATTCAGATGAGGGTAACACTATAGAGGAGAGCAACATTCCTAAGGATGATAGATCATTGGCACGCTTGACAGGGGCCCAAAAGGCAATCACATTTAAGGTCAGGGGTACTATCCAGGGGCAGAAAGTGATATCTCTTATTGACACTGGGGCTACACATAACTTCATAGATGCACAGTTGGTAGCCAGGAGAGGGTTACAAACAGAGGAGCATGATGGGTTTAGAGTCATGGTGGCTAACGGTGATAAGTTATTATGCACTCGGAAGATATCTAATCTTCGCATCAGGTTTGGAGATGGCTACGAGTTGGAGGATGAGTTCTATGTTGTGGACATGGGAGATTATGATGTCATCCTCGGCATGACATGGATGGCTTCACTAGTTGAGTTCACACTCAATCTAGCGAAATTGGAGATGAGATTCTAGCATGAGGGCAGAACTGTGGTACTTAGAGGGCTTTCAGATGGAGGTTGCAGAGTAGTGTCCTTGAGGAGAATGCAGAGACTTTTTTGTCATGATGACATAGAGTGGGCGACAGAGTGCCACATTATGCCAACTTCGCCAGAGCCACAAGAAAAGAGTCATCCACTAGATGTCCAGAAGATACTTGATAGACACGCTAAAGTATTTAGCGATATTCCTCATGGGGTTCCTCCTGACAGAGGGATGGAACATGTTATTGAGCTCGAGGAGGGAGCCAAACCAGTTATGATTACTCCCTATCGTCATCCTAAGAAACACAAGGATGAGATAGAGAAGGCGATTAAGGATTTGTTGGAGATGGGGCATATCAGGCCCAGTAAGAGCCCTTTTGCTTCTGCAGTAGTATTGGTAAAGAAGAAGGATGGGACGATGCGCATGTGCATCGATTACAGGGCACTGAATAAGAAAACAATTAAAAACAGGTATCCCATTCCTAGGATTGATGAGTTGATTGATGAGTTGCATGGGGCATGCTTTTTCACCAAAATTGATTTGCGATCCGGATAACATCAGATCAGGATGAGAGCAAAGGACATTGAGAAAACAGCCTTCCGATGTCACTATGGCCACTTTGAGTTCATGGTTATGCCATTTGGTCTAACCAATGCACCTGCTACATTTCAAAGTTGTATGAACCAGGTATTCAGGAAGCAGCTGAGGAGATTTGTCTTGATCTTCTTTGATGACATCTTGGTCTTCAGTAAGACCTGGGAGGAGCACTTACATCATCTAGAGGAGGTGTTATCTATTCTGGAGAGAGAGTCATTGTATGCCAAGGAATCTAAATGTGAGTTTGGCATGACTGAGCTCCTTTACCTGGGGCATATCATTAATGCAGATGGCGTTCGGGTTGATCCCGAAAAGATTAGAGCTATTGTAGAATGGCCTACTCCCACAAACCTTACACAGTTTAAGGGATTCTTTGGTTTATGTGGTTTTTATAGGAGGTTTGTTAAGGGATTCTCATAGATTGCTACACCCTTGACAGATCTTACCAGGAAAGGAGCCTTCATGTGGACAGGGGCAGCACAGAGGTGTTTTGAGCATTTCAAGCAGGTAATGTCTTCATGTCCAGTTCTAGCTCTACCGGATTTCACGAAGCCTTTTGAGCTTCATTGTGATGCATCAGGTGATGGGATTGGAGCAGTATTGATGTAGAAGAAGCATCCCATTGCATTCGAGAGTAGGAAGCTCCGAGGAGTTGAGAAAAGTTATTCTGTCTATGACCGGGAGATGTTGGCCATAATGCATGCATTGGCCAAATTTTGATCATATTTGGTAGGTGGACGCTTTGTGATCAAGACTGATCACAACAGTATTAAATACTTCATGAGCCAGCGTGATCTTAATGACCGGCAACAAAAATGGGTGACTAAATTGCAGGCTTATGACTTTGACATAGAGTTTGTCAAAGGTAAGAAAAATGTGGTGGCTGATGCCTTATCTCGGAGACCTCACTTATGTGCTCTGGCAGAGATTTCAGGAGATTGGAGAGATCGGATTATAGCAGAGTATGTCGGAGATGCTTGGGCTTCTGGATTGATTTCAGGTACCATACAGGATGATCGCTATGAGGTGATAGATGGATTGATCAGAGTTCAGGACAGGGTTTATTTGATTCCGTCATCACATTTGAGAGAGGCGATACTGAAGGCATTTCATGATGCACCCACAGCTGGACATCCGGGGGTCTTCAAGACCTACAGGCAGATCCGAGAGCGGTTTTCATGGAAAGGGCTCAAGGATGATGTTCAGAGGTATGTCAGGGAGTGTGTGGTTTGTCAACAGAATAAGGGAGAACACACATTTCCTGCAGGTTTATTACAACCCTTGCCCATTCCTGATAGGAAATGGGAAAGTATTTCGATGGACTTCATCACTGGTTTACCACGAGTGCAGGGAAGGGATTGCATCTATGTGGTGGTGGACCGCTTGACGAAGTTTGCTCACTTCATTGCTATTCCGTCCACTTACACAGCAGCACAGGTGGCAGATCTTTTCTTTAAAGAGATATTCAGGTTACATGGGTTGCCCAGATTCATTGTCAGCGACCGGGATAGTAAGTTTATGATTGTTTTTTGGCAAGAGTTGTTTAGGTTGTGTGGTACAGATCTTACACCTAGCACTAGTTATCATCCGCAAATAGATGGGCAAACAGAGATCGTGAATAAATGGGCAGAAGGATATTTGAGGAACTATGTAACTACACAACAAAAGGCTTGGATCAGATGGTTGCATATGGGAGAGTATTGTTATAACACCACTTATCATATGTCCATCAAGATGACTCCTTTCATGGCACTCTATGGTTATGAAGCACCTAGCTTCATGGATTTAGTTTTGGGGGACAATAGAGTGCCCAAAGCCAAAAACTTATTGCAGGATAGTCAGGACATCCTGAAAGTGCTCAAAGAGAATATACAACAGGCCCAGAATCAACAGAAATTGTATGCTGATAAGCACCGAATAGAGCGCAGTTTCGAGGTAGGGGATATGGTTTACTTGAGGCTACAACCATATAGACAGTCATCGCTCAAGAAGAGCGGAGCTGAAAAGTTGAAACCTAGATTTTATGGTCCCTACAGGGTGATTCGCAAAGTGGGCAAAGTCGCCTATGAGCTTGAGCTTCCAGAGGGCAATCGAGTGCACAATGTGTTTCATGTGTCTAGGCTTAAGAAAGCCATTGGTCAGAGTGTAGTGCCTTCTGCAGATTTACCCCCTTTGGATGAGGAGGGGAAGCTTGTGTTAGTACCTGAGGCTATTCTAGATACCAAAGAGAGGAAGCTTAGAAATAGGATAGTGAAGGAGTATTTGGTCAGATGGAAAGATCTACCGAAGGAAGATTCTACATGGGAGAGTGAGCAGGTTATTCAGTAGGCTGGACTGAGATTGCTTGAGGACAAGCAATTTCAAGGGGAGCGGACTGTAATGTCCCCATTTTAGCAGTTGACCAAGTGTGTGTGCATTAGCCTTGTTCTACATGGTCCCGAGGGCTAACGAAGGGTTTAATGGGATCTTGGAGTGTTTTGGCCTAGTCATTTCCAGTTTGGGCCAAAACGAAGTTGATTTACTCAGTTTCAGGCATACTTACTATTTTTAGTAAGTCGGCAGGACACAGTGCAGGTCAATTTTGGTGATTGGATTCGATACTCCTCGGTGAGAGCTTTCCGATGAGCTATCACTCGCATTATTCGGAGTCCGATTGCTAATACATTTTAATGCCTAAAGTTTTATTAAAGTAACGTCTAATTTAATTGTAAAATATTAAAGTGTTACTTTAATATTTATTTTATGGTGATGTGTACCCAAGGGAGACATAAGGGGTATTTTAATATATGTTTTATATTACACATCTTTATCCCACATTGCCCATATGAGTTGAGCGGACCCGTGGGAATAGAATAAAAGGAAGCATTTGTAGCTTCATTAGACAGGTTGAATATGAGAAGAAATTGGTGTGTGAGTTGCAGCTTTGTTCTTGGCATTTGAGGACGTCTATCCTCTCTTGTAACATTCTAGACGTCATTCCCTTGGGGTTTGGCCTTTGGAATTCTTTCTTATTGGCTTCATTATCAGGCAGTTTAGTTGCATTTCCGGCTACAGGCAGATTTGATATTTTGCTCATATCTTCTTCACTACTTGTCCGACGCTTATGCCGCTTGGAGGGAATGGTATTATGAAGGTAGTGGACTGATTGGAGGACAAAGTATTGTAGCAGCAAGTTCGTAAGCATGGGCTGGAGTATTATGACAATATTGCTGAAGTAATTAGTGAGTTGATAAATCTGCCATGTATTTGGTTTTATGAATTCTGAAAATAACATTTTATTAGCAACAGTTCATTTCCACTTTGCATATTGTTGTAGTTTCTTTCTTGTTTATGTTGTATGATACCAATTCCATGCACGAAACACAACAAACAAATAAACGTTTGATTTCCAGAGTTATAAGGGGTTTTAAGAAGTTGAATGCAAACTGTTTGACATAATTCCTTTCAGCAATTTGGTTTAGTTTTTTTGGAACATCCAGGGGTGCCCATTACAGTGGTATCAGAGCTTTCTTGCAAAGTGTTTCACGAAGTTATAACCAGTAGGTGCCCATCACAGTTTTTCTTCTTTTTTGGGGGTTCCTACCTACTTCCTTCAACATGGTCCTTCTCATTGTATTGCTTGGCTAGATCCAACAAAAAACAGAGGAAAGGCTAGTTCTCCTTTTATTATTAGTCCATGTTCACCCATACATGATGTCTAAGGCATTAACGGTCACCAAACCCTCTTCCATAAAAACTATTTGTATTTCCTCTTTGGTATCTTCATGGTGACAATTGCATGCAACGAAACATTGGAAAGAATAATTTATTTACAAACTTAGAAAGAAACCTACTCTTACCTTGACATTTCTCTTCAATCCTAAAATTCTAGATTCACCATAAAATATTAGTAGATAATAAAAATTGAATGCTATCAATAATTTTGGCTATGTTTGTAATGTTCCCAATGAAGATATCCATCTAAATAGTATTGATAAAGATATGTTTGACAATTTTAGGAATTTTGCAAATGTTGCATACATCTGCTTCTTTTTTTGACAATTTGTATAGAGACTTTTGAAGGAGCCATCTAAAATGTACCTTTTTTTTGGCTCAAGAATGTTATTCTACATACCACATAAATTGTGTTATCATCTTTTGTTAGAAAAATTAACATTCCAAGAACTATTAACATGAATAAATAGAGAATAATGTTACACATAGAGCTGTAAATAGTTCTAGGATTAATAATCATCTTAGTTGTTGATTATAGCTAGTTTAGATCCTAGCTAGATTAGATCATTGAGCCAATTTATCAATAAATTACATTGTATATCTCCTTGTGTGATAGGATGAAAGATAAATTTGATTTGTAAAATTATTGGCACCAAAGAGGGTTGACCTAACTGGAGAAAGTGTTTAAATTTGAAATTGTTAATAGTGGCGCCAAAAAGGGTTGACTTAGTAATTAAGGGTCTGTTTGGTTCCTGGAAGATGATAGGAATTGGCTTTTTCAAAACCCAAATTTGAAAATTTGTTTATTTGTTTCAAAATTTGCAAAATGGAATTAGCATACGAGACTTCCAATTGTGCCTCAAAACCAAGTTTTCCAACTTCTTAAAAAAAGTAGGAATTGAAAATCAAAACCTAGTTTTGTTTTTTAAGGAGTGTAAAAACAATAGATTGGACTACATTTTGAAATTTTCCTTCAACTCCAAGCTTACGCATAAAAATGTTTCTTCACACGCATCTTCCGAGTCAAACAAATGGTTTCAGTAAAATTCAAAAAATCGGAATGAAGATATACAAAACCTTGATTTGGCTAAACCAAGGTTTGTAGAAATCCAAGTTTTTTAAATTCCACGAACCAAACAGACCCTAAAATTGTAAAATCCCTCATATATATATATTAGAATTGTTACTGCAAATATATATATGAATTACATGCAAATTCCTGAAGGCAACGATTTTACTCTGGGAAACGAACATTTATTCTTATCTATGAATTCCTTAAGGAAATGACTATACTCTGGGCAGTGAACATTTATTCTTACTTGTGAATTCCTTAAGGAACAGATTAAAATTTAGGTAGCGGTCCTATAAGGTAACATTATATATACTATTGGCAGTGAATTCCATCAAGCTATGATAGTGTAAACTTGGCAATGAATTCCATAAGGAAGTGATCCAGTCTTATTGTTACAATGATTGAAATATAATTGCTATAGCTTAGGGTTGCAAATCATAACAATGGTGATACATTGCTTCTTGGTGATATCTATGACTTTCTTCATTAATCAGTGATCTTCAATAAATAAATAATTATATGTTATGTATTTTTCTCGACAAAGGGGCAATAATAGATTATCTAATATGGTGTTGGGTTTTCCCCTCCAATTCAGAGGTTTTTCTAGGGTAACTATATTGTGTTATTCTATTTCTCTCTTTGTTTTAATTTATTGTTATCTCTGATCACTAAAATTAACATGGTATCAAAGCTATGTTTGTACTAACTAGTAATCAGAATTAACCACATTAGTCTTGCTCCTTGTTTTTATTTTCTATTGTCAAGATGGGGATGGGTTTAAAGGTAGAAGATAAGCTAGAAGGAGCACTAAATTTCAACTCTTGGAAGGAGTAGTTTCTTCTTGCATTTGTGGAAGATGAATTACTAGAATTTGTACAAGGAGAAGAACAAGTTGTACCTATGAATATAGATGAGCTTAGTAAATTCAAGAAGGATGCTCTAAAGGCCAAGAATATCCTAATAGACTCAATCAAAGATCATCTCATCCCTATCATTTTCAGGATGTATGGGGTATGTGTAGGATCATGGTGGGCCAAACTATACCCTTAAGTGGGAGTGTAAAATCAATAATTTTGGTTTACGACAACTTGACATGCAATTTTGAACTAGCTATGAAGTTTTTATTAAAAAAGTTGTCAAACTAGAATCTATAGGAAATTGAATGTAGTTTCTAAGATACTAGGTCTTATTTGAAAATAATGTAATTTGATCACTCAAAAATCCATATTTTAATGTAGTAGTATAAAAATTTAGGACAAAAATAAGAAGTAAGTGTACGTATGACCACCTTAATCAATCAAATAATAATATTATTTTATAAGATTCCCTATATAAGAAGTAGACTAATGCCTAAATGTGATGCATATTTTTGGTATTTTTATTCCAAGAAAATAATTAATCGTGAATTTTCGGCTACGACTTTTTAAGAAAATAAAGGCTCATGATTGACCTCCTTAACTAATTCAAAGAATTGCTAAATTTTCTTTTTTTCTTCTTCTTTTCATTGTAGTAGGTTAAGTATTGAATGTGCCGCATCTTTCACACTTCAAAAATATTTTACAGTTTGAAACTTATAGATGTTTTATAATCAATATGTCAAACAATACTTTAAAGGTATGTTCATTTTAAAATAAGTAATAATTACTTATCAAACTCACATTTTGATAACAATTATATCGTTGGAAAGCCAATAACATCCTCAAGAAACTCTGTTCATTTTAGCAAATTTGGCAAGATTAAAAGTCATCAAATACCTTCTTGAAGTCTAGAAGAAACTTAAATGCTATAAAATCATGTTTTAAGAGTTGATCATATAGGCTTGGTCATTACCAAGCCTAATCAGATACCCAATGTATCAGGTATCCAATACATCAGGTACTCAAAATATCTTATATCCGATAGCTTGCCTCCCAAATTTGTGAAAAGGAGAGACATAGAATTGGAGGGTGTGGATTCAAATTTAATAAGACGTCAAGATTCTCTTATGCATGATCCATGTGATTTTAATTCTATTGGTCAATTAAGTGTCTCTTTGGTTTTTATAAATGAGACAAATCAACATTGCTATAAAGTTTTTAATTCTCTTTTGATTACAAATTATTTTATATATATTCAATATATGTAGTTTATAGGATATATTATGCTATATTATATTATATTCTATCACAATATATTATATTATATTATATTATATTATATTATATTACATTACATTACATTAAATTAAATACTATATAACTTATGCTATCATGGATTGGGTCGAAAGGGATCATATGATATCCTATGACCCCTTTTGACCCATTTCATGATAACATATGTCCCTAGTGGTCCTAGGACCCCTAAGGGTTCATATGTTGTCATCAAATGGGTTGAAGGGGTCCATAAGATAACCTATGACCCCCTTTGACCCATTCTATGATAACATATGTCCCTAGGTGTCATAGGACCCTAAGGGGTCATAGGGTATCCTATAACCCTTTTCAACCCATTCACTGATAACATATGACCACAAGGGTCCTAGGACCCTTAGGAGTTCATCTATTGTTATTGAATGGGTAAAGGGGTCATAGGGTATCCTATGACCTCTTGTAACACATTCCATGATAAGTGATGTCCCTAGTGGTCCTAGGACCCCTAAGAGTTTATATGTTGTCATAGAATGGCTCAAAATTAGTCAAAGGGTATCCTATGACCCCTTTTGACTCGTTTCATGATAAAATATGTGCATAGTGGTCCTAGGACCCCTAAAAGTTCATATGTTGTCATCAAATAGGTCAAAATGGGCCATAGGATACCCTATGATCCCTTTTGACCCATTCTATGATAACATATGTCCCTAGGGGTTGTAAAACACCTAGGAGTTCATATCTTGTCATCAAATGGGTTGAAAGGGACCATAGGTATCGTACAACCCATTTTGACCCATTCTATGATAACATATATGTCCCTAGGGGTCCTAGGACCCTTAGGAGTGATGGAAATAAATGAGGAGTAACTGAGAGGGGAGGGGTGAATCAGTTGCTCCAAAAATAAATCCTAGATCCCTTAGATGTCAATACAAATCAAAACTCAAGGAAAATAGAATTCTGTTGTAACTTGGCAAATGCACAAGCACTCTGTTTTTATTAACAAATGTCGAAGCTTGGCAAAAACTGAAATAACTCGATAAAAGCTTATCATGAAAAATTTAAGATATTATCTATGATTGATATTACTTTAACTTAGTTGTAAACATATAAAAGAAATAGAATGAACACATTTGACACCAAGATTTAACGTGGAAATCCAATTTGGGAAAAATTGCCAATTTCAACTAGTTACTGATTTTCACTCTTCTAAAGTGAGCCCTATTAGGAGCCAACCCTATTAAAGATTACAAAACACACTGTTAGGTGTGACCCTATTAGAGGATTTAATCACCCTATTAAGAGTGGCCTTATTAGAGGTCTTTAGGCAATTCAATAGAAATATCACCTTGTTAGAGGATTTACAAATAGTTGTTAAGCCAACTCTATTAAGAGATTTAGATCACTGCTACAATGGTTAGAGAGTAACAATGAGATGACCTGATTTGTGATGCAATTGAATTGCTGATTACAGATCTTAATTATGGCTTGTATACTTGATCCTTTCTAATCGAATGTATCTTTGCAACTCAACAAGGATATTCTGCTTATCCTTCTAATTCGCTTCCTCTAAGCATCATCTAATCTTCAATTCTCTTCAACTACACATTAAATCATTAACTTGACCTTATATTTATATCTTACACATTGTCAAGTCGGCTTGAACACAACTTTATAATAATTAATATTCATCTCCTTAGTTGGCTAGAATCAATAGACAATTCAATTGAATTCAATATGCCAAAACAAGAAAATCCTTTGTTAGTCAACCCTGTTCAGTAGATACTAACTCAAAGCAATTTTCCTATGTTAACCAAGTAAACTCGATTAACACTACATATTCACAAAGTTCCTTTGGTAATCGAGTGAGCTCAGTTAACACTAGTTCCGTCCAACGTTTCCTTCATTAACCGAGTGAGCTCGATTAACACTCAAATTCTGTAAACTTTCCTTTGTCGCCTGAGTGAACTTGGTAGACACTATCTTTTGAACTAGGAAAATTCTGGAATGCTCAACAAACATAGGAAACTGTCTTCAATGCTTGAGTGAGCTCAACATACACTGATTGGCAATGATATGATATTTTGTGTAACATCAAAGATAATACACAATT
The DNA here is from genome assembly GCA_028749045.1 of Cupressus sempervirens. Classification (NCBI taxonomy): domain Eukaryota; kingdom Viridiplantae; phylum Streptophyta; class Pinopsida; order Cupressales; family Cupressaceae; genus Cupressus; species Cupressus sempervirens. The sequence goes on from CM053788.1 coordinate 521,511,462, forward strand.
GATCAATTATTTCCAACAATCTCCCTCTTTGGCATTGATGGCAACATAACATATCATAATGCAATGAAATTTTAGAGCTAGAATAAAATAAGGAGCATATCCTTAGTTTTATTTGATTCTCATCCATGAGAACTCCCTCTATTAGTGTGAACTCCCTTTGTCTTTAGTTTCTCCCTCTGTCAACAAACTTCTACCTTCGATATCTCCCTCTTTGTCAACTCTTGAAGTGATAAAAAATTTGTGAGATATGACAAAAACCTTCTCCCTCTTTGACATCTTATGTCAAAGACAATATTCAGTGTATATCAATGTACCTCATGTACTGATTCATTTGCAATGTGCCTTTGTCAATATTGCATCAATTGATTGATCTTAACATGCTCTGGTTGATGTATTACTAAACTTCATTTAATAAGCTTTGGATAGGGGAATGACCCCTATCTTACTTCTTAGATACAAAAATGCATCCTTAGGTAATGGCTTAGTGAATATGTCTGCAATTTTCTCTTTTATATTTACACATTCCAATCTAACCTCTTTATCTTGTACCATTTCTCTCAAAAAATGATATTTTATAGCAATGCGCTTGGTTTTGGTATGCATCATGGGATTATTTGATATATTAACTGAACTGGTGTTATCACAGTATATAACCACTGGATCCTTGATCTCAATTTTCATACCTACCAATAGTTGTTTGAACTAAACAATATTAGAACAATTAACTATTGCTGCCACATATTATGCCTCTATTGTGGACTGAGAAATACAATTATATTTCTTGCTTGTCCAAGACACTAGTCTTTTATCAAGAAAGAATGCCCCACCACTAGTGCTCTTTCTGTCATCAAAACTTCCTGCCTAATCAGTATTTGTGAATACCTTTAAATCCAAATTGCCTCCTTTTTTGTACCATAAACCATAGTCTTCAGTACCTTTCAGATGTCTCGTGATTCTTTTGATTTCCATCATCTGATTTTCTTTGGGATTTGTTGAGAATCTTGCCACCATACTGACTACTAATGCAATATTAGGCTTTGTATGCACTACATACTACAATTTTCCAATCATTGATCTGTATGTGGTCTGATTTGCCTCCTTGGAATCATCATTTTTGGAAAGCTTATGTCCAGTAGACATAGGAGTTCCAACTGGTCTTGAGTCTTCCATTCTAAATTTCTTTAGTATCTCCTTGATATATTTAGATTGAGTAATGTAGATACCATCTTTCTTCTACTGGATCTATAATCCAACAAATAATTTTATTTCTCCAAACATAGACATCTCAAATTCTTTACTCATTTCTTTCGAAAATGCCTTGCACAATTCATCATTTCCTATAAATGAAGTGTCATCCACGAATATTTCTACCAACACAATCTTCTTGTCTGGTTCTTCTTTGATATATAGATTGTTGTTATAATTTGTTCTTTGAAAATCAATATTTATCAAGTAGTTATGAAGTCTTCCATACCAAGCTCTGGGAGCTTGCTTGAGACCATACAAAGCTTTGCGTAATTTGTAGACCATATCTCTTTTGCTTGGATCTACAACACCTTTAGGTTGTTCAATATATACTTCCTCATCAAGAATTCCATTCAAGAATGCAGGTTTTACATCCATTTGATATACTTTAAATCCTTTATATGCTGCATATGCTAGTAAAGTTCTAACACCTTCTAATATTGCAACAAGAGAAAAAGTTTCACCATAATAAATACCTTCTTTTTGAGAATAGCCTTTACATACTAACCTTTCTTTTTTTCTGGAAAGTTCTCCATCTTCATTTAACCTATTTATGAATACCTACTTTGTGCCAATTACATTTTTATCCTTGGGTCTGGGAACAAGAGTGCAAGTTTTGTTCTTCTCTATCTGTTCTATTTCCTCATTCATTACTTCAATCCAACTTTCATTATCCAAAGCATCTTTAACATTTCTAGGTTCAAATTTAGCAAGCAAACATGTACCTTTCAATTTGTTTCTTATCAGTGTTCCATCTAACTTGTTGATCAAATGATCTGATTAGGTGCATGATGCCTTCTGACATATTTTGCTAACATAGGTTCTTTGGATTTGGAGTTTGTTCCACTGATCTCTTCATGATCTTTTGTATTAAGCTCAAGTCCCACTGTCTATGACTCGAGTCCATCAGACTCAGTTTATTTTGGCAACAAATTGGTAGCCTCGGACTATGACTCAGGTCCTTCATAATGTGACTTGGGTTGCACTAATTGCAACTCAGTAGCTTTTGGGAACTTGGGAGGTGAGACCTCTTGATTTCTAGATAGATTTGGTAAAGTATCAGGTTCATAGTAAACAAATCTTTTGTAATACTTAGGTTCTTTGTTGCTTTCTTCTTTACTCTTTTCTACAAACTTATCAATTCTCACATGTGCACTTTCTATGATTTTATAAGTAGAAAAATTCAAACATTTGTATGCTTTACTTCTGTAGGACTATCCTAGGAATATGCCTTTATCACCTTTTACATCAAATTTTTCTTTCCTAAATTCTTTTAAGATATAACATTTGCTGCCAAATACTGTCAAGTAACTTACATTAGGTTTGTAGCCATACCATAGTTCATAAGGAGTTTGATTTGAGTCTTTCTTCAATTGTACTCTATTCAAGGTATGCATTGCAGTACTGATTGCTTCCTTCTAGTATTTGATTGCAACATTCTTTTCTATCATCAATGTTCTTGCACAATCCATGATGAATCTATTCCTTTTTTTAGCTATACCATTATGCTGAGGTGTACTAGGGGTTGATACATGTCTCTTAATTCCTTTTTCAATGCATAATTTATTGGAAATGAATTCACTGCCTCTATCTAATCTCAAACATTTCAGCTTTTTTTTTTTCAGATTCTATTTCTACTCTTGCCAGACACCACTTATATTCTTAAAAAGCTTCAAATTTTTCTTTTAGATACATTACAGTCATCATTCTAGAATAATCATCAACAAACAGAATAAAAAAACTTATCTCCACTATAACTCTCTAAATTCCACTAGGTCCACATAAGTCTGTATGTACAAGCTCTAAGACTTATTCAAAATGATAGTTTTTGCTTTTAAAAGTAGTTTTTTCCATCTTACCAATTTGACAATTTTTGCATAGACCCATATCAGGTTTCCTTAAGCTAGGAATATGTCTTACTCTTCTATTTTTGCTTATCTTGACAAGGTTATCAAACTTTACATGAAATAACACTTTATGCCATAGCCAACTTTTTTCTACTTGAGAAATAAAATAATAAATTTCATTGAGATCTAGATAGAATAGATTACCTTTTGTTTGTTTGCCAAACCCAATCAGTTTTCCTTTTCCATCAAGCACTTTGGCCTTCCCATTCATGAATTCTACCTTGAATCCAATCTTATTCAATTGTGCCACATTCAATAGATTATGTTTTAGTCCTTCAACTCAATAAGCATTATCACATCTAAGTTCATTGGTTAATGAGATACATCTTTTCCCTTTATGCAACAAGGTTCATTGTTTCCAAACCTCACACTACCACCATCATAATGTTCCATGTGCTCAAACTTTGTTTTGTCTCTATATATATGATGTGAACAACCACTATCAATAATCCATGTATCATTTTTGCTAACATGAGAGATAAGTGTCATTTCATCTTCTTCATCATCAGATTCATCTTTTACAACAATATATATCATTTCATCTTCACTATTATCAAAATCTTTAGCCATAAAACAAGATTTCTTACCTTTGTCCTTGTAGTCTTTGAAGTTTTTGAATTCCTTCTTGCCTTTGTACTTATTTCTTTTCTTTGCATCCTTGTCTTCTCTATTTGGGCACCTCCCAGCAATATGACCAACTTCTTCACAAGAAAACTAGATTAGAGGAATCATACCTTTGTACTTTCCTTTGCCTTTGGAATATTTTTTTACAAGTAGGGCTTCAACAATTTCAAGATCACTATCTAAGATTTCTTCTTCTTTTTCACTTTCTGATTCCTGAACGAAAGCTTGGCTTCAAATTTAGACTCAATACTTTTGGAACTAGGAACATAGTTATCATAATTATCCAACTCAAAAGGCTATCAATCTTCCAACTAGAGCATCCAAAGTTATATTGCTATTTGGATCAAATCTCATTTCTTGAATAGCGGCCACTCTAATGACATAGATAGGAAGAAGAGTTTCGAGTACCTTACTTACAACTATTTTTTTATCAATGTCTGCTCCAGATGCCTTTATTGTGCTCACACTTGCTTTAATTCTCTCAACATAATTTGCAATGTTTTCATCTTCTCTCATCTTCATCTGATCAAATTATCCTCTAAGATTTCTAGCTTTATCTCTTCTCACATTATCATCTCCTCCATAGATGGCTTTCAGTATGATCCACATGTCATGAGCTATAGTGCAATTTTTGACTTCATCAAATTTAGCATAATTAAGAGCAGAAGAAATATCAATCATCATGATGTTATGATTTTTCTTTTTAGCAATATCTTCAACTGATAAAGTTATAGTAGGAGTCTTATATTGACTATCAATATATTTGTATCCTAAATTACTGATAGTTGCCAAATGTAGCCTCATAAGTCCCTACCATGCTGCAAAGTTATCTCGGTTCAACTTGAGAATTTCTCTCTAGTAAGACGTCCTGATCTTTAGTTTTGGTCTTTAAAACCTTCTCTTTAAACACCAAAAGCTTTGATACCAATTGATGGAAATAAATGAGGAGTAACTGAAAGGGGAGGGGTGAATCAAATACTCCAAAAATAAATCCCAGATCCCTTAGATGTCAATACAATTCAAAACTTAGGGAAAATAGAACTCTGTTGTAACTTGGCAAATGCACAAGCACTCGATTTTCATTAACAAATGTTGAAGCTCAGAAAATACTGAAATAACTCAGTAAAAGCTTATCATGAAAAACTTTAAGATATTATCTATGATTGATATTACTTTAACTTAGTTTTAAAAATATAAAAGAAATAGAATGAACACATTTGACACCAAGATTTAACATGGAAACCCAATTTAGAAAAAACCTCCAATTACAAATAGTTACTAATTTTCACTCTTCTGAAGTGAACTCTATTAGGAGCCAAGCCTGTTAAAGGTTACAAAACACACTGTTAGGTGTGACCCTACTAGAAGATTTAATTACCTTGTTAGGAGTGGCCTTGTTAGAGATTTTTAGACAATTCAATAGAAATGTCACCTTGTTATAGGATTTACAAATAGCTGTTAAGCTAACTCTGTTAAGAGATTTAGATCATTGCTACAATGGTTAGAGAGTAACAATGAGATGACCTGATTTCTAATGCAACTAAATTGCTAATTACATATCTCAATTCTAGCTTGTATACTTGATCCTTTTTGAATGAATGTATCTTTGCAACTCAACAAAGATATTTTGCTTATCCTTCTAATTCACTTCCTCTAAGCATCATCAAATCTTCAATTCTCTTCAACTACACATTCAATCCTCAACTTGACCTTATATTTATATCTTACACATTGTCAAGTTGACTTGAACAAAAACTTTAGAATAATTAATATTCATCTTCTCACATGGCTAGAACCAACAAACAATTCAATTGAACTCAATATGCCAAAAAAAGAAAGTCCTTTGTTAGCCGACCTTGCTTGGTATATACTAACTAAAAGTTATTTTCCTATGTTAACCAAGTGAACTTGGTTAACACTGGTTCCATCCAACATTTCTTTCATTAACTAAGTGAGATCGATTAACACTCAACTTTTGTAAACTTTCCTTTGTCACCCAAGTGAACTCGGTAGACACTATCTTCTAAACTAGGCAAACTCTAGAATTCTTGACAAACACAAAAAACTGTCTTCAATGCTCATGTGAGTTTGACATATGCTAATTGGAAATGATATGACATTTTTTGTAAAATCAAAGACAATGCACAATTGATCAATTGTTTCCAATAAAGAGATCATTTGTTGTCATCAAATGGGTCTAAAGGGATCATAGGGTATCTTATGACCCTTTTCGACCCATTCTATGATACCATATGTCCCTCGTGGTCCTAGGATCCCTAGGGTATCCTATGACCCCTTTTGACCCATTCCACTAAGAGTTCATATGTTGTCATTGAATGGGTCAAAAGGGGACATAAGGTATCATATGACCCCTTTCAACCCATTCTATAATAACATATGTCCCTAGGTATCCTAGGACCCCTAGGAGTTTATATGTTGTCATGGAATGGGTGGAAATAGGTCATAGGGTATCTTATGACCCCTTTCGACCCATTTCATGATAACATATGTCCATAGTGGTCTTAGGATCCCTAGAAGTTCATATGTTATCATCGAATGTGTCAAAAGGGGCCATAAGATACCCTATGACCCATTTTGAACCATTCTATAATTTCATATGTTTTTATCAAATGGGTTGAAAGGGACCATAGGGTATTGGAGGACCTCTTTTACCCATTCTATGATAATATATATGTCCCCTAGGGTCCTCGGACCCCTTAGAGTTCATATATTGTCATTGAATGGGTCAAAAGGGGCCATTGGGTATCCTATGACCCCTTTTGACCCCTTCTATGATAAAATATTTTCCAATGGGTTCTAGGAATCTTAGGAGTTCATATGTTGTCATTGAATGGATTGAAAAGGGCCACAGGATATCTTATGACCCTTTGTGAACCATTCTATGATAACATATGTCCCTAGTGGTCCTAGGGCCCCTAAGGACATATTATATTTTCTCTAAAAGGTAGAAAGGGGTCATACAGTACCCTATGACCCCTTTCAACCCATTCCATGACAACATACATTCCCAAGGATCCTTGGACCCCAAGGGACATATTATATTTGTTCTAATGGGTCGAAAGTGGTCATAGCATATCATGTGACCCCTTTTGATCCATTCCATTACAACATATGATTACTATAGTATACTATATAATATAAACAATAATATATTTTATATAATAATATATAATATAATATAAATTAATATAATACAATATAATATATCTTATAAGCTATATATAATAATTTGTAATTGAAAAGAGAATTAAAAGACTATATACTATTGTTGATTTGTCTTATTTATAACAACTAAAAAGATAGATACTTGACTAATGGAATTTAAATCACATGGATCATAGAGGGGAGAATCTAAAGCTTTCATTAAGTTTGAATCCACACCATCAAATTTTCATGTGATTTCATTCACTAGTGTGGGCGACAAATAATCTAGTATCAGATATATTAGATACTCAATATATCAGGTATCTGATACATCGAGTACCCAATTCATTGAGGTTTGATGCAAAATTTTGTATAAAACATATCATTGTAGGAACCATGATTTCTATTTTCCTACACCAAGTTAATATAATTAATTATGGGTTAATTTTAGTTCAATTGTGCATCCATCGATTACAAGTGCGCATCAACTATACTAACTCAACCACACTCAAAATATATGTGTCAATACAATAGGATTTTGAATCTCATTTTTCCTTGGAGGATGTAGAAACATGGACATACTAATTTTTTTCTAATGGTTTGAAAGGGATTTCAATAGTTTTGATGCAAAATGGTGGAGTGAGCCCCATCTTTTAACCCATGTGCATAGGAGTTCACTCCATCACAACCACTTTATAGGGTCTCTTATCTAGTTCCTCCAATACCAATATTCAATCTCCCTGTTATAGGAGAATTCATATTCATGTCCATTATATATAACATCTATGTTGTACCTCATATCTAGATGAACTACTTAAGACCCATTGCATCACCTCCACCACCTCCTCCTCCTCATGCTTAATTCCTATGACCTTAGACATGCTGATAATCCCCTAGCTAATATACAATAAAGAATGGAATTTTTAAATTTTTTGGAGAATACCGAAGGAGGAAAATTAGTTTGGACTAAGTATGCCAAAATCACAACTCAAAACCGAGCATGCTTGTGGTTTCTAATTTAGATGCCACCATCTCCCTACACACTTTAATCTCTTTCTTTCAATGATATGGTATGTTTGGGGGAAATTTCCTTCACATGCAAAACTTTAGAAGTAAGTTTGGCTTTGGTGATGTTCATCAACATGATAATTGAATGATAGTGTTGTTTTATTTTCTTATTCACTTCAAAATTATAATTTTTTGAAAAATTGTGAGAGTATTGAAACAACATGGGTTGGATTCAATGTAATTGGTTTGGTTATTTTAGGAGTTGTGAATGAGGTATGTGAATCTCCTTTAAACATTTGGTTTGAGTTTATAGAGTTCTTCAATGTTATAGATGCCTATCAAGCTTGGGAGACATTGGCCAAGATGTGAATTGGGTCCAACCCCAAAATATCGTCTTTAGTCATTTGGGTACCCACACGCTGAAAGGCACCAATTCACATAGTTAGTGGTGAAACAAGTATAGGAAAAAAATAGGCACTTTAAATTTTACATGGCTTGGGAAAAGAAAAGACAACACACGAAAAATGGTCTACATGTCTCTACTATTTCTTTTTGCATGTGCTAGCAAGAAAAATATGTGGATGAGATTTAGGGTTTTGTTGGGTATAACTAGGAATGAAAAAGGAAATATGACCACTTCCCTCACTATGGTGGTCAATCCCTGAATAAAATATGGTCGCTAATACCAAGAAGTTGTGAAGGTGTAGATGGAAGGAGGGAGGAAGAGGGTTTGTGGATTTTGTGTATGACAATTAGAGTAATGATTACTATAATTAAATATATATTGTAATTTAATTTTTATACTATATAATAACTCCATATAGTATATTAAATTTATACTATATAATTACTATATATTATAATATATAATATAATATATATACTATTTATGATAATATATAATATATAATATAATAATATCCTATAATAATATAATATAATATACCTTATAAATTATATATATTTAAGGAAGGACACCAATACCACTTTTCTCACTTGGGCGTCTAATCCTTGATCTATTATATACCCAATAAGATATTTTAATGATTTTTTTTTGCACTGATATTAGGATTGGGGGCAAAAAATCAACACAAATTAGAAAACATTTTTGGACACATTTAGATTAGTTTTTTTTCACATCGCTAGGTTTTGGCCCATCCTGATCCTATGCATACCCTCTACAGCTTGAGAAATGTTCAAATTGTTGGAAGGAGTTTATGAGATCATCAACACAAGAAGGGAACTTATATTGAGAAGACAAATACTTCAAATATAGATGGAAAATGGTGAATCTATCATGGCATTCTTCATGAGGATTTCAAAATTGAAAGATTGTATAGGTGTCATTGATGGTGCCGTAATGGAAAAGGATCTTTTCATGCTTTCATTAAATGGTCTTTCGCACTCTTGGGAACCATTCTTTAGGGTCTAAGGAGAAGAGGTAAACTTCTTATATTTGATCTTCTTTGTGCTGATTGTATTGAAGAAGAATCTAGGCTTATATTAAAAGTAATCAAAACCTTCCATGGTGAAGAAAATTAGGTCCTTCATACCAAATCAGTCAAGAAGAAAGGTAGTCTTTGGAAGAAGAATAACTTCAAAAGGAATAACAATTTTAGACCTCATGATGCTAACACCTCAAGTAAGAAACCAAGAGATACTTCACATATCTGATGCTTCATAAGTGAGAAGTATTGTCACTATGCCAAGGATCGTCACTATGCCAAGGAATGTCAATCTTAACTCTTGATCAACAAGAGGAAAACCTAAATGAAGTTTCCAACAAAGAAGATAAGGAAGACTTTCTATTTATTCTACTTTATCAAGTAACATTCCTATTGATAGTGATACTTGGTAGATCAATAGTGGTGCATTTAGGCATATTATTAGTTATAGAGATAAACTTTTAGATCAAATTTAAAATAAATCGAACCTTCATTTTGTCAATGGTGATGATCCTCAATATTTAATAAGAGGTTTTTCTAACACCTCTCTTAACTTGGATTTTAGAATTTCCTTACAATTTTCAAATATTTCATTTGTAATGGGAATTAAAAGAAATCTAGTCTCTATCTCTGCTCTAGAAGATACAGGTTATCAAAATGCATTTTTAAAAGGAAGCATGCTTTCATGGCCTAAGAATTGTAACATCAAATTGACTTGGGTAATTGGTAATAGGTTTCAAAGTCCCTATAGGCTCTCATCCAAACTATTTCAATTCTCTCATTCATGCATCACATGAGCCTAGAGATCTATGAAATAAAAGAATTGGACGTCTTCACTATCGATCTCTTCCTATTCTTGAGAAGATTGTTAAAGGTATGCCTAAATTAAATCATGTTCATAATGATGTATGTAAAAGTTATGCCATAGGAAAGAATACTAAAGGCTCTTCTATTAAAAGTGAATCTAGATATAAGGACAAACTAGCTATTGTCCATTTTGATTTATGTGGTCCTATATCTATTACATCTCCTAGTGAATTTTTAAATTAACCTTTATAGATGACTTCTTTAGGAAAACATGGTTTTATTTCTTAAGGTCAAAAGAATCTAATGAAGTGTAATACCTATCATCCCCAGAGAAAAAAGAAAAAGATCAAGGAAAATAAATCTCTTTTATACTATGTATGGAATACAAATAAGATAAAGACTACAATAAGTAGATAAATGTAATACTCAAAGGAAATACTTATCTACACATGAAGGTCCATAGACATCAAATGAAAAAATACCTTCTTAGATTATTTAGGAATGGAACATCTCCCCTCTAAATATGGTTCACGTGGGAATAGAACATTGGTTATTATTCCCTCCATAAAATTCCCACTCTTATATCATTTAACTAATTCAACATCACATCATGTATGGAAGACTTCATCTCTAGCATTGTTGGCAGTAGATGACTAGAGAAAACCTCATGTGTCTATACATTGTTTACATGCCACAAAGTGTTGAATTCATAGTGGATGTTCACAAAATTTCTATGATCTATTTGGAATCTCTATCAATAAGAGCTCAACATAGAATGCTTGACAAATTTTGCAACCTACATGTTTAGTTGGAGCATCCTAAGTGTCAAAAGGCACAATGCATGCTAATAGACTTCCTTTCTAGATTGTAGGAACATATGTCATATGTTATAGATCATCAATTCTAAGGATTGGTTTTGAATAACAATTCCACATAATAAATTTGACATAAAAAGTAGAAAATTCAAATTGAAAAGTCAAGCTGGATACAAAAAGATTGAATAACAATCAATTTTCATCAATTAAAAACATACAAAATAATGAATATGACCACATGTTAAGACAATATACACCAAGGTAATGCCAACCAATGTTGAAACATGCATTTTTATTATGTAGAGCCTAATTAGACTCAAAGGTTATTTTTTCCCACTTTATTTGGCATGGTTCCCCCCATATTTTACTTTGGGGGTTTGGGTGAAGCACACCTAAGATGGGGTCAAGGGGAAGTGCCCCTTCTAGGTTCATGGGATTCTAACCCTAATTTTGTAAGTGGAAAAACCTTGTATAAAATAGCTTAGGGTTAGGGATGTCAAAATGCATGGTAAGATTGTAGCTTCTTGCAGTGGTATTAAGTTGTAAGGGATTAGAGAATGTGTTGGTCTTTTAAAATACACTAAAAATACTAAGCAACAAAATGCTTAATACTAGGATGATAGTACATACACAATCTAAAGACTATCCAATTCTTATTAACAATTGCATATGCAAAGTATTTGGACCCAACTTCAACAAAACCACAACTGGTTTTCTACTCTTTTGGCTCTGCAAACAGGGTGGGTATACCCTGGGATGATTCAACACTAGAACAACTGTATGAGGATTATTCTTAGTTTCATTCTGATTCTCATTTCAAAATCCTCAAACATATACATAATTGTTACTAACTTGATAAACACATCCCATAAAACAGATATGGCCAAGAATTCTTCTATAGATCTGCAGATGTTCTTAACAATAGTGGCTAACTGAAGCTAAAACATTCCATGTAGACAAGTGCTGGCCAGCTTTGAAGATCTACAGGAAATAAAAGTAAAATTTGATTTGATGTTGCATTTTGATAATCATTTATGATATATTTCTCCTTCAACTAAATCAATTTGATCAATGCCTAATCCATTGGGCTTCAGAGTCTATAGCAAGTTCTCAGATCTAGTTTTTTGCCTTACAACAAATTCTATTAGCAATTCTTATCAGAATTCATCATTCAAAACCCTTTCCACTACTAAAGAAACCTTATCACATTCATCAAAGCTTTTATTTAATCCATTGAATTAACAACAGTGATAAATAGATATACAATCTAACTAGATTGCATTCAATTGCACAAGCCTTTACTTAGACAATATCAAGACAACCAAGTAATTGGAAGGAGACAAAATTCAGAAAGAACTAATATGTGGATAGTTCACAATTTGTATTCATTTTCTTTGAAAATGGTATATCACTTACAATAGACTCAGAATGACCTTCAGAAAGAAACACAACTCATTCTATATGCATGTATTTTCAAAGAATTGACAGAGAAAATACATCATAAACTTGCTTTCAAAATTTGGACCAAAAAAAGACTAAGCATATTACATAGAAAAATAGAATTCGAACCCTCCTTTTAGCCTTGAAATCTCACTTAAATAATGTGAGATGCAACAAGCTTCAGGCTAAGAGAAAAGGACAGGTGTCCTCTTACAAAATGGGTACATTCTTCCTTTTTAAAAGGAACCGGACACCTTAACTCATAAAAGGAACCAATAAAAACAAATAGCAGTGACAGCTGGAGCATAAGATCTTTAACTTTGTCCTTTTCTCTAACTTCTCCCTGTTGGTAGTTCTTTGATTTCTGCGATTGCTTCCCAGACAAATATTTCTCTTTTGGTGGGCCATTCACATTCCTTAACTGTTGTTAGTTCATCCACAATTTTTTGCCAACTGGCACCACTAATCACCCTTCCTTCTATGGTAAACCTATTCACTTCAGTTTCAATCTTGAAAAGGGTATCAATTAGTTTATTGAAAAGACATTCATCAATACCATCTTGGAGAACGGATACCACTTGTGGAAAGTCTATAATGCGATCAAAAGAACTAGACCACTCATTAAAATATTTTAGCTTATCATCAAAATCAATAATAGAAGGAATTAAAGAATTGAAACCATTTGTTAGCACTTTCAATTTACTTTGAATTACTGCTAGCTTCCCTGTGAAGATTTGCAATAATTCTTTCACTTTGTCCATACCCTCCTTCACAATAATAACTTTATCTGGGAGGTCTGGCTTCTTGGCTAACAAGGGTATCAACCTGTCAAAGAATTGCATATATGGCCCCCATTGTTGAAAGATAGGCTCAAGCCATTTGATTGCATCCTTACATACCTATTCTGTAGATTGAAGATTGATAAATGTATTATAAGCATCTTGAGGTATTCTTTTCAAAATGCTTATTCTATGATTCAATACATTCATCAAGGCATTTTTCTTGGTGTCACTGTCAAATTGGGACACTTCTGTTTCCACACTAATCACATGCACTGGCACTATTACCCCTATAGGTATTTCTTCTATTTGGGCCTCTGCTTCTACCATGTGCCTTCTTTCTTCCTATTGCCTTGGTGCATGTTCTACCTCTGCTGCTACCTTGAGTTGTTCTTTAAGGGATTTTGTTTCTGTTTCCAGAATTTTAATTTTTTCCTCTAACTCTTCTATTCTTTGTTTCTGTACATGGCTCATTTTGAGCTCTTCTTCATATGTTCTTCTAATATCAAGGCATTCATTGAACATTGCAGCTAATTTATCCTCAATTTCATCAACTTTTTCTTCATTCATGAGAGCAAAATGTTTGACCAAGCTGGAGATCTCCTTCCCAGTAGTGCTCTCCAATGTCCACACAATCATATTTCCCTGAGCAGTTTCTTCTATATCCATCATCTTAGGCTTCTTAGTGTTAGGGGCCACACTCCATACTGCTAGGGTTTTAGTGTCCACATTAAAACCTAACCCTCTTTTAAAGCCTTCACTGCTAGTGGCTTCATAACTGATGGCCTTATCATGTCTTCTCATTTGGTCCAACACAAAGGCTTTCTCAACATCCCAATGTGGTATTAAAATCATACCACTCCTATGTACCAATTCTCTAGCTTCTGCAGTAGTCATTGTTTCACTTTCAGGGTCATAAGCCAATAATTTTTCAACTAACTCTTTATTTTACTCTGGATCTTCTCCTGGCATGAGACTCAATGTGAGTTCATTTTGTTTGATCTTATAGAGAAAATTTTTAAACTCTGATGATTTAATAAAATCATCATCTTCCATAAACTTTTTAGATTGAATGAGCCTGTCATCCAATCTTGATGCTGCAATTTGTAAATTAGTAGAAGCTTTTCCTGCTTCAGTAGCCCTTTGGTGAAAATAATTTTTCCTAATTTCAGCAAAATACTCACTATTTCCAGACATGACTTGTATAGCTCTACTTACCGCCTTTTTAGGGATGTACATTGTCTTTTGTCTTTTATTTCCTTGTGGCACCTAGGCTGAAGTTGATGGTTGCTCTTCTTCTAACTCAATTTCCAATTGTGTATCTGGCTCAAGGGATTCTCTATTTACAATGGCTTCCTCTCCCTCTGGCTCATGAGGCATTTGTAACATAATATGGTCAAAATTTTCAACCATCTTCCTCAGATTATTAGGATATGGAAATTCTGTATAGAAACCCTTAAAATCAGGGTTGGTCCTCTTCAAAGCATTCTCCACTTTCCTTATTTCCTCATACTTCCTTAATAACTCATTTGCCTCCCCTGTTGCTACTATGTTGGCAATTAGGTCCTCTATAGGGACAGGCTTGCTTGGAGGCAGAGTAAAACCCCTAATGGCCTTGACCTCATTTGCAATATAACTCTCAGGGTCATACATCCTATAGGGCCTAGTAGCAAATTTATATTGACCTAAATAGTCACTTAATTCCTCAAATGCATTCTTGCCTATTTCAAAATCTCCTACTTTAAAGGTTCTACAAACAAAGGTAGGCTTATGCAAAGAAGGAGGTGTCATTTCTTTATTCATCAATAAGAATTGCCAAAAGAATTCAATAATAGCTAGTCTGGGAGGCAAATATTTTGGCAGTAGATGAGGAGGCTGTGGGCATGCAAAAAATATGATTAAAGTACATTCTTTAAAAAAATATATACTTTCCCAATTATGATCTAATTTTGTTTTTTCATCTAAGAAAGAGGGCCTAAGCAGAGTCTTCAAAACATTGGGTGCCCTAAAGAAAGTATGATCTAGTTGCCTCATAATAACAAAACTAAAAAAATTAAAAAATACTATGGCATTTGAATAAAAGAAATCCTTATGCCAAATACGAGTCCAGAGTTGCACAGGTAACTCACCAAATTCATCAGAAGTTTGATCAATGAAGTCTCCACTGATGTACCCAATGTTGCTATATAGGATAAGGTGCATCAATAATGAATAATGGTGGAACTTGAAGTCTTTCATCTCTCCTTTCTTAGCATCAAAAATCTACATTTGCATACTGTCAATGATAAAGGCCACATAATCATACTCCTTATGATGAAAAGGATCCTGTATGTCACATGCCATTAGAAAAAGATAACCATATACACAATCCTCTGCACCATCAGTCCCCAATACTTTGTGCAACCCATACACTATTTTTTTGAAGTAATTTTTGAACCTACTCAAGGGTAAAAAGTCTCCCACCTTTCTTGGAATTAACCCTGCCTTCTTAACTCTGTAAGGAATATGTGGCAACATGACATTGTTTACAAAATAGGTTTTATTCCTAGCGAATTTTCCTTGTAAATCTGCAATGTAAATAGGTACATCCATTTGTCCTGTTAATCCAAAAAGCCTCAACAAAAGAAGTTCTATCCAATGTACATAATACACTCCCATTATGCCTATGGAAAGTCCTGGTTACTGGATTGTATGAATTTATTAGGGCCTTCAACAGATCAACATCAATGAACACTTCTGCGAATATTAATTTTGCCATATTTTTGTTTCATGGGTTACATACTGGCACATTCTCTATTCTATTCTGATAAAAGTACATGAAATGATCGTAACCAGTCATTCTAGGGCATTCAACATCTCAAACAAAAACATAAGGGTCTCTGAATATATGATCGTTTGCAGAAATTGTGTTTGACGACCCTAGAAGGAGTTTTAGCCAATCTTCTACATGCTTGTTCGGTTTTCTGACCCTTGTCCTCTTTTTTGTCTTAACAACATATTTCTTTCTTTTTCCTTCTGGTGTGACTTCTACAACATCATCACCCTTGTCCTTGACTTTGAATTCTTCTTCGTGCATCTCTTCAACTTCTTGGTCAGCGATGTTTTCTTCAAACTATACTTTGAATTCTTTTGCAATTGCATAGGATACACAGAGCTTTGTGACTTTCAAATTTCAGAATAGAACAGAAACTAGCTTCTTGATGCTGACAATTCAATCAAATCCTTGACGTTTTAATAACATATCTACCAGCCTTTTTTTAATAAATTTAGCATGCATGAGCTTTAAAAATTATGATCGCAAGTTGCCATCAGGGTATATCAGCTGCAAAATTTGATTTTGATGTACTTTTCAAAGCTTTATTTTGCTTGGCTATAGTAATTTTGTCTTTTTTGCTTATCTGTCATGACACATCAGATGTTTTCTCTTTAAATGACTGTCTTCCATTCTTATGCTGAGTCAAACCTTCAATCTTCATAATGTCGGAGGTGCCCTCGATGGATCTCTACGTTCACTCGAAGAGGCTTCAAAATGCCCTAATTGTAAGAACATAATGGTGCCTTGACACTGTTTTGCAAATCCCTTTTACATTCTTACGACACCTTTTACCCTGTAGGATCTCAAGCCCTTTTACTGCATACTTCCACTTTTACGATTTAAGCTTCTTCCATATAAGCATAAAAATCCTTATCTCAGCCTTCTCACCTTTTACGCTCATACGCAACCCTTCACACCAGAGCATCGAAAACCTTTCTACTAACATCTTTGTTCTTATGATTCAACCATTCCTCGTATGAGCATAAAACCTTAGCTCAAGCTTTCCTTCTATCCTTTACGCTCATACGTGCACGTATCTGTGGAGACCTTGGAAATTCCTTCTACGTTGCTCTGCTTACTTCATTTCTTGGGACACCGTAAGGCTTCAAAACTTACCTTCCACTTTTACAATTTATCTTCATTCATAGCATCAAAGAGCCTTCTCAATTGATATTGCATTCTTACGTTTACCCTTTATCATATAAGTGTAAAGCCCTTTATCTTTATCTCCCTTTATTCACCACTTTACGCTTACACGCTGAGACTGAACTTGTAACCATGGAGAGAAGAAAAAACAACCCTTCGTTCATACACTTAACTTGCAAGTGTAAGGTCGTAATGAAAAAAATTGCCCTTCTCAGATATCAATGACTCAAATTTGATCTCAGAAAATTTAAAAATAATGTCGACATTGATTTCGTGCACATGTAAAAATCATACCTCAAGTCATGTGCCACGCGAGATTGGCCCATCTGACATAGATGTCGTGCCTCCACCTGATTCGCTGCAACTGGGCCCTTTTGACACTTCAACAGGTCCCACTTGATGCCTTTACTACTAAAAAAGGCTTTACGGTCATCTGCAAACTCAAGAACGTAGGCACGTAAACACCATTGAACCTTTCCTTTGCTCTTACAGAATTCTTTTACTCATAACACCGTAAAACCTTCGTGCACCCTTCAAATCAAGCTTTACGCCTTGTCAGGGTATTATGCCTTTACGCTACCAATTGAAACGTATATGCATAGATCACCACCCAATACCTCTCCGCTCCTTCACTCAAGCTGCTTACTCGTAAGCCCGTAACACGAGAATTTTTAAACTGCAATAGAACTTTACGCTTCTTCGCTGTGTTACAAAACGTGGCAATGGAAGCCAAGAGAAAAAGGCATTCTGCTCTTACGTGAAACCTCACACCGTAAGACCATAAAGAACGAACTTAAAGCATTTTACAACTCCTCAAAAATTCAAAAGGGAAGCAAGGGTTTTCAGACTCGGGACAATTTCATGGCTGTGTTAAGAGACCAACCTTGAGAAGTTAATAGAATCTAACAACACATGAAACAGGGCAAAACTAGGGCAACCAAAAAACTTCCAGAATCTCTTGAAATAAAAACCCCAGTCTGTGGTATTTAAAAACTCAAATAATTTTTCACCAAAAATTTTCAAATTTTCTACAAATGTGAAAATCATACCAACAAAATGTAATCCCTGGATAATAAGAATATTGGACTCACTGTTAGTGAAGGTAGTCCAAGGATTAGATGAACCACATTAAATCCTTATGTCTTGTGTTCTATTCTATGTGTTTATTATTTTCTAGTATTGGTTATATTTGCACATAATTGTTATTTCTGTCTCTTTAATCCTAACATGAATGTTTACATCAGACAAAACAAAATTCCAAAGTACATGAAGTAATCAACCAAACTATCAAGCTTCATTATAACAAGAAAATGCATGTTAACCATATATCAAGAATCGCCACATAAAATATCGACGTGCACGTTGAACATAGACCCATAAGTGCATCATATAAGAATAGGACCATGAAACAATATCAAATACATAAAATAAATATGCCATCAAACCTGTATCCATTTGCATGAATCTCTATCTCTAAATCCCTCAAGTGAAGTCCATTTTCTATCACGAGATGGTAGAGTGGCCCAAGTTCTTTTACTACCTAGCCAAAGAGTGGTTAGCTTCCCTAGGTTCTTCTTGACATGAAGAACTCTCTGAACCTTCCCAAAAACCTAGCAACTCGAGATGGTTAGATCAGATGGATTTAGTGCAACCATGTGACTAATCTACTATGCAACCATATGCCTAAGTAGAAACTAAACATGGATGTGGTGCAAACAAAATAACACATAGTCCATGCATTTTGAACATATGAAATATTGAGTAAAATAGCTTGACCAAGAACTTAATTGGTTGAAAGAACATACAAACTAGTAGGTGGTAATGAAAATAAAAACACACATATCTTATCAATTAACTACCCTTTCCTAAAAATTTCCCACGTTAAGCACCCACCCCGTAAATAAATTAAACATAAGTATCAATGAAAAATGTTATACAATGACTCATGGTTAATTTTTAAAACTAATTAATAAATTGTGAACTTATGTCCAACTCTAGGAAGATTGTTTAGTATAGTAATGTCTAATTGTTCAATATATAACAATCATTTAATCAATGAAAAACCCCACAATTGTATAGGCTATCATCATTAAAAGAAAGAATAACACAACACACATAGTTATAGTCAACATCTTGAATAAATCTACCCAATAGTTAAATTTTCAAGAAAAGTTCAAGAACTCACTTGTTCTTTGCTATATTTTCTGGGTAGATTGTGCTAGAATTTTTTGCATGAACATTTCTAATGGATTGTGGAAAACTACTATCTACAACTCATTTGTTATCATAATTTGGTGTGTGTGTGTGTGTGTGTGTGTGTGTGTATACATATATATATATACATATATATATGTATATATATATGTATATATATATGTATGTATATATATATGCATATATATATGTATATATATATATACATATATATATATCTATACGTATACATATGTATATATATAGATATATATATATCTACGTATACATATGTATATATAGATATATATATCTCAATATATATACATATGTATATATATATACATATATATACATATATATATGTTTACATATATATGTATATATATACATATATATATATCTATATATACATATGTATATGTATAGATATATATATATGTGTGTGTGTGTGTATGTATATATATGTATATATGTATATGTATACATATACATATACATATACATGTATATGTATATGCATATGTATAAATATATGTATGTATATATATATGTATATGTATATATAGATACATATACATACATACATATATATATATATATATACATATATATATGTATGTATGTATATGTATCTATATATACATATACATATATATATACATACATATATATATGTATGTATGTGTATATATATATGTATGTATACACACACACATATGTATATATACACATAATGTTTCATGTCTATATTGAGAACTCTAAATACTTAAGTAAAAAGAAACTATCACAAATATCAATTTCATTATATATTCTTCCCATGCATAAAGATTATAGATGGCTCATTACAACAAAAAATGAGTTACATTTCTCTATCACTACAAAAGTAATAATTAGTAGTAATTAATAGTCTTCCTTTTATTACAGATAGTTACTTGCAAGACTCAATTTTAATACACCCATTCATTGTTAAGATCAAACTCATAATTTAAATATAACAACAAATTTTACATCTATGACTAAAAACCAAGGGGGCATAATTTATTGTAGTGCCTATCCAATAAAAGCTTAATATAAAGCACCCATAAAGAGGCTTACACAAAAAATTTAGACAAGAATAGAGTTTCCCCAGTATCCTAGCCTACACATGTTAATGAAAGTAAGGAACTTAACAACTACAACCATAATGTTTGGTTCAACCAAAACAAATAACCAATTCAAAAAAATCATTTCCTTGCTATCATCACCTAAGCATCGAACACACAAGCATTAACACTAGAGCTTCATGCCATAAGATTTTTTGGTCTATGACTAATGAAAATTGGTATACAATACATACCATATAAAGGTTGTTGTTTTATTAAAACTTGTGTTATTGTTTGTCCAAATCAAACTCAAGGCTAATAGGTAGTTTAATTGGATAAAATAAGCTTTCACATCAAAAGAACGCCAAGGAACTTATGAGTTTCTAGGGTATTCTCACATTATCATATGTTTTTACTGCAAATATTAAACAACAAACTTCTTACACAAAACTTGAGCTTGTCCAAAAGAAAGAATTAAAAAACACGACAAGAGCCTTTTCAAATGTTGGATAGTAGTACATATAGATGCTGGTATGATGACAGGTTGAAAGCTTTCCTACAAAGACTTGATTCCTAGCCCACGTGGTAAACAAAAAAGATAAACAACTAAAAAAAAGTTGTCTACCACTATAGAATAATTGAGTTTCTAGAAGTTGGATTTTTTTGTTTATCTAAGTGGGGAATAGTTAATACCAAAGTAAAAGATAAGATTTGGCTAAGGCAATTCTTCCCACTACATTATTTGGGATATGATATAGAACCATTTTTCATCTATTCATTCAAAAGAAAATAAATTTCCTAGAACATTTTTACACAAAAATAAAAGCGTCCAAAATGTTTTGTCCAGATAAAAATCATTAAGTAAACAACTAGAAAAAGACTGAAAAAGAAAGCATATGAGAGAACCTAGACAATAGCAAAAAATCATTTTACAATTTCCTGAATAATTCGAATTTAGGCACCTTTCCAACTCTTTCCAAAAAAATGCCACCTGATCTCCTAAGTTTTTTCTGGACTTTTCTTTTCTCAAAAAGCTCTAAAACTATTGCTAACTCTAGCCAAATGCATGTCGTAAGGAGAAGACTCCCATTTTTAATAAAGATCTTTTACCCTTGCCCCCAGTCGTAGTTTCCAACTTAAAGTAGACTAAAAGTCTTCATAATTACCATTTAGTTTAGAACTCTATGTGTTTACTCCTCCACTCACAAGTGGTAAAGAGTCATAAATTATATCCCCTCAATTGCTTAAATTTCTAAACCATGATCATAGTTGTTTGTTTTTAAACAATAAAAGATAAATAAGATAATCACTAAACTTACTTATCACTACCCACACGTTAAATGCAAATAATTAGTAAATAATAAGAAACTTCAAATTCTCTTAGAAGCATGTGCAAGTGGGAAATATTATTTCTTATTTTGCAAGGACAATAGTTATTCTCTTTTGAAACAAATTCAAATAAACATATAGCTTCCCTAATCCAAATTAAGAAAAACTAATGCAAGCATAATATTGCATTAATGTCTAAGCATGTATGTGTGTGAATACTAGAGGATCTAGAACCAACCCTACCAAGTAGCTAGCCTCCTCTACCTTAGCCATGTTCTTGCCTTCAAACTTGCTCAGACTCACAAACTCAAAACATATCAATGACTCAGTATCCCCAAAAATACCCAATAAGAAAATACATCACATGTGAAATAAGATACACTAGTTTAAAACAAATGATCATTATGAATGATAACATTACATACCACATAATAAAAATCATGAGATCATTGAAAATGATAAGCATTAAACATAACACCATAATCATATGATGAAACATGTAAAAATATCTATAACCTTATCATAAACTCATATGTCTAATCACAAGATCTAAACATGTCAACAAAATTTGAATAGTCTAACAAGTAAGTCATCATGTAAACATAGGTGAATTAACTACCATAAAAACTAGTAAATCTAAATCAGAGACCTCAAGATGACCAAAAATCATAATCTACAGTCGATGTCTACTGACCAAGTCAACTAAGTCAAATATATCAAACACTTCCTAAAAAATAGGAGTCACACAATGTGGTTCATGACATCCTTCCCTACTAGGAAGATAGATCGTCATGATGTCACAAATACATCCACAGCAAGATGATTGCATCATAGATAGAGATATATGTACATAGTAATTAAACATAAAATGCTCAAGGGAATAGATAAAATTGAGGATCTATGTACATCCCTTTCTCTCACAAGTATGCTACTCATCAAGGTGGATAGGCTCTATGAACACATCCTACATTGGATCAACCTTGGTCTTCTTTCTGCTACACATAAGGAAACCATGTGACCAATATACCCTACTCATATATATACACTCAAAATGCTAATAGCTCTATATAAACATGTTTCAATTTCTAATGTCAAGAGACAAAATTATCATTTAGACTCACATTTATCAACTCATATTTAGAAGATAACATGATCATGAAGTAACTAAAATGAGTTAGTCATACATATCATCTAACATAAGGCTCTCACTAGATAAGTAGATCATCTAGACATGACTGCCAATCATTGTAGAGATAAGGGAATCGGCTTTTTCCAATTTTGTGACCTAGGCTCTCATGCCCATCTTGTCACCATAATATTTCCACAAAAAATTGAAGTAAAAATATATTGCATCTTATCACAATAAGGATTCATAGATCATATGTATGTATGCTTAATCCACACAGAAGTGCATGTGATTTATGGTCTTCTTGCCATTTAATCATCACTAAAAAATAAACATAAAACATGGTTGAGGTGTTTTCCTACCCAAACATGAATCTTTACATTTCCTTGGGATCCTAGCTAGCATGAAAAATTCCCAACCCCGTAATGCCCATAAGTCTCAACACAATACAAAAAGCAGGAGATATCTGGTGCAACCATGAAATATACTACTTCTCATATATGTCTAAGTAGATCTAATCATGGATGAGGCAAGGAGAGGGGACATGGGAAAACATATTGAATAAATATATGCAAAAATATTTGGCCAAAGCATTTTAGTACTAGACTTATACTCATTGCTAGAGTGAAAAGGAAAGCATCACTTCTACCATTCCTTGTCTTTCCACATTCGACACCCACACCAAAAGATAAGCTTCTCAAATCTCACACAATAAGAAATTGATGAAAATATAAATGCAAGAGGAAGAATGGCATGTTCTTCAAAATCTACTCCCTTATACATTCTATCAATGTTCCACATTAAACGTGATAGAGAAAACCACTTCATATCACAAGACTAGAAATAAAGACACACACACACACCCTAGCCACCTCAAGATAAAAAGAAATCCCAAAACCAAGTTCAATTTAAATCTAAAAAGTGGAGAATAAAATCAATAGAAATAGAAAAAGTACAAAGGTCTCACGAGATAGACCATAGAAAATTTAGTGGATAGGTGGTCACAAGAATTTTTTTAAAGCTAACCCTACATGACATAAAATTTCATAAAAGATGACATAACATAACCAAAAAAATCAAGCACATACATAGACTACCACTAATCTCAAGGAGAGAGTAGATTCTACACAACACCTTACATCATAGGTATACTAAAGAACAAGACCAAGCTAGTTGAATTACAACTAAGGACAGTGAACTTAAAACCCTAGTGTGAAACCAAGAGCTTTGATACCACATGTAAGGACTAGTTTTAAATAACAATTCCACATAAGGAAATTTTCATAAAAAGTAGAAAAGTCAAATTGAAAAGTCAAACTAGATTACACAAAGGTCAAATCACAATCAATTTTGATTAATTTAAAATACAATTAATAACCAATCTGACCACATGTCAAGACAATATATGCCAATTTAATGTCAACCAATGTCGAAACATGAATATTTAGATCAAACATAAAAATGTTCAAAGTACATGAAATAATTGACCAAACTGTCAAGCTTGGTTATAACAAGACAATAGATGTTAAGATAATATCAAAAATCACCACGAAAGTATTGACCTTTACATCAAAAATAGACTCATAAATGCATCATATAAGAATAAAACCATGAAACAATATCAAATACATAAAACAAATATGCCATCGAACCTTTATCCATCTGCATTAATCTCTGCCTCTAAATCCCTTAGATCAAAGTCCATCTTCTATCATGAAACGAGATTGTGCCTAGCTTATTTTACTGTCCAATCATAAAGTGGTTAGCTTCCTCAAGGTTCTTCCTAACACAAAGAACTCATTGACCCTAACCAAGGAACCTATTGTATCATCTTAAAATGGAAGCACTTCCATGTTAAGAGCATTGAGCCCTTCGTGTAAGTGGTTTGGGGTCATGTCAAACACCTTAAATGAGTCTTTGCATGGATTAGATTATTTTCCCCTATTACTCTCTCTCTCTCTCTCTCTCTCTCTCTCTCTCTCTCTCTCTCTCTCTCTCTCTCTCTCTCTCTCTCCCTCCCTCCCTCCCTCCCTCCCTCCCTCTCTCTCTCTCTCTCTCTATTTATAAACTCTTTCTGAAAACTCTCTCTATGAAACTAAGGGCTTTGACTTTCTGGGTCAAGGATGACCAAAAGGGTCAAGGTCAACCTCGACCCTAACCTAGGTCAAGGATGACCTCAACTCTGACCTAGGGCAGGGTTGACCTTATCCCTAACCCCAAGCCCAATTTTCAATTTCTAAGAGTTTTTGGATATTGATCTTTGGAAAGTTTCATTTTCCTACTTTTGGGTCAATTGTTTTGGGTTTCAGAATGGTACCCTCTTAAATTGCGTTTAATCTAGGTCTATTTCTAGGGCTTAAGGTTAACTAAGATTTAATTCTCCAATGTCAGCCTTCTCTAGAAGTTTGTGCCTGGTTCAGGAGCACCTAAAGTATAAGAGCACAATGAAGTTAAGAGTCCTTATATCATATATTAAAAAAAAATTTAAGACATTTATAATGTGTTTGAGTCCATAAGTTGAAATGTAAAGGCTAGAGAAGCCATTTGTAATAAGTGTCAAAATTGTGCAAGGATGTCTCAAATTGGTCAAGAAGGTAAAAATATGAAACAATTCCTAATAAATGATTAAGTTAATGTAAAATGTAAATTTAATTCAATTTTAGGGTTATTCAAGTGTCCATGCAAATATTTGTCAAATTTGGACTTACACTTGCAAAAGTTGTAATGTGAAAATGCATAAAGTGCATAAATATTGTCAAAGTTGCATAATGAGTTGAAAAAAATGCAAGGAGATGGTTTAAGAGGTGGTTTGGAAGTTATAATCAACCAAAAAATCTATAAACATAGATGTCTAGTTGAAGCAAAGAGGAATGGAAGGAAACATTCACATTTGAAATAAATTTGGTGAAATTTTGAGTTGTTATTTTGATTGACTTTTCAGTTTTAGTGTTGGTTCCAAGTATTGTACGGCCATGTACAGCTTGGAAACCATGTATAATATATATTTTTGGATATAGGGATGAATAAAATTTCTTCTCTTTTCATTTTGGATTAGTTTCATCTTGTTTTGAAGAAGTTATACATATTTTAGTGAAAGTGGTCATTTACAGATTTTGAATTTCATGACAGCAGTCATGTTGCAACACTTGTTACTGACACATATGGAATAGTTATGACATATAAATAGATTCATTGGATATATATTTTAATATAATTTCATTTTCATTTGGTTTGAGTTGTTTTCAATCATATCTATGGAAGTTATGAATGTTTTAGTGGAAATTGGTTTTTTTATATCTTCAATGGAGTTGTAGGCATAGATTTGCATGCATGTAATTATTTATAGATTGGAATAATTAATGAATTATATATTTGAAAACTAGACTTAGAAATGGTCATTTTTAAATTGGTTTTGTTTCATTTGAAGTTTTTTTGAGAAAGATATTGGATTCCCAAGGCAGGGTTTTGAGTTTTACTTCTACATTTTTACAGTAAAATTAGGTCTTGATACATAGGTCATAAATTATAATTGAGTTTTTATATTGGGCTCAACTTTGGATATGATTTACAAGGAATAATTATAAATAATTACTTTGAAGGGTTTGGAAATAAATTTTTTGGAACAAATGTTATGAATAATGGAACCCAAAATAGAAACCAAGTTTTGGGAATGAGATAATGTTAAGTTGGTTTTGTTTAACCTCATAAAATACCTTTATGTTGAATGTTTTATGTCAGTGATATGTAGATTTGGATTTGTTTGAAATCCTTTTTACATAAAATTGGTATCAAAGCCAGTGAAAGATTTGGGTAGACAGATATTGTGAGGAAAGAACTCGACCCATCTAGTTGCAAGAAGGAAAGAAGTTCCTGAAAAGTTTGTGGGTAGGCAAGTAATTTTTGTCCTAACCATTCTCTAACAAAGATACATTTGGAGTAGGGTGTCGAAAGCAACCACTGAGTGAGAGTGGGGAGTGCATCACCAGACCAAGTCTACTATTGGGTAAGATGGATGGTTTGTGTTGGATAGTTTGTTGTTATGTAGCATTGTGAGAGATAGAGTCAATTACAACATCAGAGTGATCAATAGAAGCATGAAACAAAGCTTGTTTGCAGATTATTCATAAAGGCATTTCCATGGGACATGGAAAATTTTCAAAATTGGGATTATGGTGCAGGAGCACCTAAATTAAAAGAGCACAAGAAGGTTAAGAGTCCTTATATCATATATTAAATATTTTCTTAAGACATTTATAATGTGTTTGAATCAATAAGTTGAAATGTAAAGGCTAGAGAAACCATTTGTAATAAGTGTCAAAATTGTGCAAGGAGGTCTCAAATTGGTCAAGAAGGTAAAAATATGAAAGAATTCCTAATAAATGATTAAGTTGATGTAAAATTTCCATTTAATTCCATTTTAGGGTTATTCAAGTGTCCATGCAAATATTTG
Source organism: Cupressus sempervirens (assembly GCA_028749045.1). Classification (NCBI taxonomy): domain Eukaryota; kingdom Viridiplantae; phylum Streptophyta; class Pinopsida; order Cupressales; family Cupressaceae; genus Cupressus; species Cupressus sempervirens. Next base: position 521,538,841 of record CM053788.1, read on the forward strand.
TCAAATTTGGACTTACACTTGGAAAAGTTGTAATGTGAAAATGCATAAAGTGCATAAATATTGTCAAAATTGCATAATGAGTTAAAAAGAATGTAAGGAGATGGTTTAAACAGTGGTTTTGAATTTATAACCAACCACAAAAATTATAAACATGGATTTATGGTCAAACAAAAGAGGAATGGAAGGAAATTTGAAACAAATTTGGTGAAATTTTGAGTTGTTATTTTGATTGACTTTTCAGTTTTAGTGTTGGTTCCAAGTATTGTACGGCCATGTACGGCTTGGAAACCATGTATAATATATATTTTTGGATATAGGGATGAATAAAATTCCTTATTTATTTTTTTGGATTAGTTTCATTTGGTTTTGAAGAGGTTCTGCATATTTTAGTGAAAGTGGTTATTTACAGATTTTGGATTTCTTGATAGTAGTCATGTTGCAGCACTTGGTACTGATACATATGGAATAGTTATAAACTATAAATAGATTCATTGGATAGATATTTGAATCTGATTTCATTTTCATTTTTTTTTGAGTCATTTGCAATCATATTTATGGAAGTTAGGAATGTTTTAGTGGAAACTAGTTTTTTTATATCTTCAATGGAGTTGTAGGCATAGATTTGCATGCATGTAATGATTTATAGATTGGAATAATTAATGGCTTACATATTTGAAAAATAGACTTAGAAGTGGTTGTTTTTAAATTGGTATAGTTTCATTTGGAGTTTTTGTGAGGAAGATATCAGATTCCCAAGGCAGGGTTTTGAATTTTACTTTTGCATTTTTACAATAAAATTGGGTCTTGATACAAAGGTCATAAATTATAATTAGGTTGTTGGATTGGGCTCAAATTTGGATATGATTTAGAAGGACTAGTTATAAATAATTATTCTAAAGTGTTTGGGAAGAAAGTTTTTGGAACAAATGTTATGAATAATGGAACCCAAAATAGAAACCAAGCTATGGGAATGAGATAATATTACGAGTGGTTGTGTTTAACCTCATAAAATGCCTTTATGTTGAATTTTTTATGTCAGCGATATGTATATTTCAATTTTTTTGAAATTATATTTAAATCAATACCATAGATCACTATATAAGGAAGCCTTCTCTTATTTTGACATCTATCTATTATCTACTTTACTAGAAGGCACATTGTGATATTAGACGATCCATTATCTATCAAAGTTTTTTCTCAAGCATTTTCAAGTAAGTCTACCATTCAAGCATTCAAGTTTTCCATCAAAGATCAAGGATTGAAGCATTCAAGCCTTTGAAGGGATTTGGTTCAAGCAATCAAGATTCATCATTCAAAACCCTAGATCTATCCATCATGGTGGTGTGATATTTTTTCAAGATCCTTTTTTCATCTATTAGATCTATTCATTCTTCTCTCAAGGTGCATTCCAAGCATACAATCTTGGAGGTTTTGATTTACATTTGTTACTGTTATGTTCAAGCTTTCACATCAACATATTTTTTTACATTTCAAATACAATTTCATATCTATTAAATATCAGAGCTTCATTGTTAGATTTACTTCTACTACTTGCTAGCATTCTCTATTTCAATTCCATTATTAAGGTTGACTCCAAAACAAGGTTTGACCAAGGAAAACCCCTCAGCAAAACAAAAAAATCATTTTTCTTGTAGGTACAAGTACATGACAACAAATTAAAGTGCAGATTTGGATATGAACTTGCGAGATCCACGAACATAAATTTCATTAGTGCAACACAATTTCAACCCAGAACAAGTGGCAGAATTTCCCAAAATTGTACACAAACATTAAAAATCAGCATTTTATAGATTCACCCTAATTTGAGGTTAGAATTTTTCTTATCTTTATTCAAGATTTCAAACACTTACTTTCTATAGTAGATTATAAGAATTCCTTCTTTCTTCATAATCTCCATCGTTTGATTCATTTGTGCTGCAAGAATGTGGTATAGCTCCAATACCATGTAAGAATTTGCCTAAGGCAATAATTCAATGCCAAGATCAAGAAGCTCAATAGATAGCATAGGAGAGACTAATGATGATCAAATGAGAATCTCAATAATGATCAAAATGATAATGGATATCTAATGAGTGGATGAGTACATCATAGAAGTGCCTATATATAAAGGCAACTGATATGACTAGGAGTTAACAACTTATTTGAGAACATGGTGTATACAACATCTCTTTATGAGATACACCTATGTAAACTAGAATGACTAGGAGTCAACAAAGAGATAAACATCACAACTAAGCACATGTCCACTGAGAGTGGATTATCCTCCATTGAGCATAGGAGTTTGTGCAATGATGAGAGGATAAGTTTACATAGGTTTATCTCATAAAGAGATGTTGTAGACACCATGTGCTCTAATAAGTTGCTAATTCATATGTTTTCAACAAGACAATTCATATGTTTATGCATATTCCGAAGTGTCTACATGACAACTAATATTAAAATGCATTATCCTAAGTAAACTTAAGTAAAGTGTAATAATAATTAATTATTTACACTAACATGTGCATTGATCACTTCTTTGTGATTGATCAATTTGGATCATTCCTTATGGGAATTTAGGTTAAGGATAGGTCTTATATTACCTCACACATATTTTCCTCTATACATTTTGTTGAATACATTTATAACCTATTCACCTAGCAACTTAGGAGAATTGGATTAGATGGATCTGGTGCAACCATGCGACTAATCTATCATGCAACCATATTCCTAAGTAGAAACTGAAAATGGATGTGGCTAGGAGAAAGTAAAACATAACCAATGCATTTATAATATATTCTTGAGTAAAATAGCTTGACCAAGCACTTAATCAGTTGAAAGAACATACAAACTAGATGGTAGTAATGAAAAGAAAAAAAAATATCTTCCCAACTAACTACCATTCGTTGAAATTTTCCCACATTAAGCACCTGTCCCGTAAATAAATTAACCATAATTATCAATGAAAAATGTTTACAATGAATCATGATAAATTTTTAAAAATAACTAGTAACTTGCGAACTTATGTCCAACTCTAGGAAGATTTTTTAGTACAATAATGTTTGATCATTCAATATATAACAATCATTTAATCAATAAAATACCTCTCAACTATATAGGCTATCATTAGTCAAAGAAAGAATAACACAACATGCATAGTTATAGTCATCATCTTGAATAAATGTACCCAATAGTTTAATACTCAAGAAAAGTTCAAGAACTCATTTGTTGTAGCTTCATGTTAGTATATATATAGAAAAAAAAATTGTGTCTATTTTGAGGACTCAAAATAATCAAGTAAAAAGAAACTATCACTAATATCAATTTTCAAATATATGCCTGCCATGCATAAAGATTATAGATGGATCATTACAAGGAAAATTTGAGTTAGATTTTTCTATCATTGCAAAAGGAAAACTATTAGTAGTAATTAACGGTCTTCATTTTATTATAGTTAGTTACTCACAAGAGTGAATTTTAATATACCCATTCATTGTTAAGATCAAACTCATAATTGGAACATAATAGTAGATTTTACATATGCGACTTGAAACCAAGGGTGCATTATTTATTGCATTTCCTATCTAGTAAAAGTTTAATCTAAAACCACCTGTAAAGAGGCTAACACTTAAAATTTAGAAAAAATAGAGTTTCCCCAGTATCCCAACCTAAACCAGTTAGTGAAACTAAGGAAATTAACAACTAGGACCATAGAATTTGGTTCAACAAAAAAAAAAAAAAACTAATTCAGAAAAAAAAAAAAAAAAAATCCTAGCTATCGTCACCTAAGCATCAAACACACAAGCGTTAAGACTAGAGCTTCACGTCATAAGAGTTTTAGGTGTATGACCAATGAAAAATGACCTATATGATAATGTATACTATATAAAGGTTGTTATTTACTAAAACATTCCGTATGTCTCTTTTTATCTAGATCATACTCAAGGCTAATAGGTAGTTTACTCAGATAAAAGAACCTTTCATGTCAAAAGAAAGACAAAGAACTTACAATTTTAGGGTATTCTCACATTATTATATATTGTTACTATAGACATAAAACAATGGAATAAAAAAATACAACAAAAACCTTTTCAAGTGTTGGGTAGTGGTACACATGGATGGTGGTATGATGATAGGTTGAAAAATTTCCTACAAAGTCCCAATTCCTAGCCCACATGGTAAATAGAAAAGATAAAGAGATAATAATAAAATCATCTACCACTACAAAATAATTGTGCTGCTAGAAGTTGGATTTATTATTTATCTAAGTGGAGAGTGGTTGATACCAAAGTAGAAGATAATATTTGGCTAAGCCAGTTCTTCCCACTACATTATTTGGGCTATGACATAGAATAGTTTTTCCATCTATTTATTCAAAAGAAAATATGTTTCCCAGCAAAAGTTTAAACAACAACAAAAGCATCCAAAGCATTCTCTCCAGATAACAATCATTAAGTAAGCAACTGGAAAAAGAATAACAACAAAAGTTTATGAGAGAACTTGGACAATAACAAAAAATGGTTTTACCGTTTCCTCTATGATTCATATTCAGGCACCCTTCTAGCTCTTTCCAAAAACTACTACTCAATCTCCTAAGTTTTTCCAGGCTTTTCCTTTCTCAAAAACCTCTATGATTCCCACTAATTCCACCCAAATGCATGTCATACCTTTTGGGGAGAAGACTCCATTTTTAATAAATATATTTCACCCTTCCCCCCAATCATAGTTGCCAACTTAAATTAGACTAACAAACTTCATGATTATCATTCAATTTAGAACTCTACGTGTTTACTCCTCCATGAACAAGTGGTAAAGAGTCATAAATTGTATATCCTCAATCACTTAAATTTATAAATCATGATCATAGATATTTGTTTTTAAACAAAAAAAGATAAATAGGACAACCACTAAGCTTACTTATCACTATCCACACATTAAATGCAAAGAGTTAGTAAATTATAGAAAACTTCAAATTCTCTTAGAATCATGTGCAAGTGGGAAATATCATTTATTATTTTGAAAGGACAATACTTATTTTCTTTTGAAATAAATTTAAATAAACATATATCTTCCCTAATCCAAATTAAGAAAAACAAATGGACATATAATAATGCTTTCATGTCTAAATGTGTGTGTGTGTGTGTGTGTGTGTGTGTGTGTGTGTGTGTGTGTGTGTGTGTGTGTGTGAATACCAGATGATCCAAAACCAACTCTACCAAGGATTTAGCCTCCTCTACCTCAGCCATACTCTTTCCTTCAAATGTACAGAGAATCACACACTCAAAGCATGTCAATGATTTAAAATCCCCATAAATACTCTGATCCATAAGGAAATCCATCACATGTTAAATAAGATACACCAGTTTAAAAAAATTTATCATTACAAATGATAACATCAGATACCACATTATTAGAATCATGAGATCATAAAAAATGATAATCATTAAACATAACATCATAACGATATGTTCAAACATGTGAAAATATCTATCAGTTTATCATCAACTCATTAGACTAATGACAAGATCTAAACATGTTGACAGAAAGTTGAATAGTCTAACAAGTAAGTCATCATTTAAAAATAGGTCAATTAACTAATATAACAACTAGTAAGTCTAAAATAGACAACTCAAGGTAACCAAAACTCATAGTCATTAGTCAAAATATATTGACCAAGTCAAATGTATTGAAAAATTCCTACAAAATAAGAGTCACACAAGGTGGTTTTATACATCAATTGTTACACTCATTCAATGTACTCTTGATCCATTATATTGCTCCATTTCCATATCAAATATGGTGCGAGTGCACCTTACCTTTATGGGGGGCTTTGGAATATTTTTATAAATAATCTTGATGAAAGAGTATTCATTTCATACCTTTCTTTACTATTGTAATATCTTGATTAGAGCATTTACTTTTTATTATTTTATATCCATGCTATAAGAACATTGGAAATTTATAAGACTCCCCTATGAAATATTTATCCATAATGATCCTCTTTATTGAGTGCAATTCATGGTTGTGTTTGTTAGGAATAAGGTGTCTCAACCTTGTATAATTCCTATTCTTATTATTTGTTTTGTAAAATGTATTTCTTCCAAATAATGTTGATGTGTTGACATCTTGAATTGTGTGTAAGGAGATCATGACTAAAACGGTTATGACGGATTCCTATGACACGTAAGAGCTATGTTAGGAAGATTCAATGAAGGTGAAGACATGTGGCGAAGAGATGGGATGAAAAAAAGGTGTATTGTTGGTACTACGAGTAGCTACTGGAGTCTTCTGTTGTTGATGTTGAACTTACATTGCAAGTGTATTGTAACCTCGTGTTGAAGATAATACATTGTGCAAGTTCTAAAGGGGTGGGGTTGTTTTACCGAAAGGTTTTTCCCCACAGGAAAATCCTTGTGTTATGTGTTCCTTTCTCTGTCTATTTTTTGGATTCATGTTTGGCTGCAATATTGTTGTTTACATGATATTGAATCTGTAAGTGTAGAAGATTTTTAATAGGATTTGCATCATACTTTCCTTATGAGATTAGTGTAGGAAGTTGTTTCCACACCTGAGTTTCCGTACAAGTGGTATCAGAGCTTGATCAACTTTTGATCCTAGTTGTTGGGTAGGGTTTTTTGAGCTAATCTCAAGTTGAGTGGGAGTCTTGTGCAGAGCATCCTGAATCTTATTTGCAGATTGAGATGGCAAGTTCATCATATGGAAGAATGGAGGTGGAGAAATTTAATGGCACTAATTTTGAGTTGTGGAAACTCAAGATGGAAGACATGTTGGAAGATCGTGACCTATGGGAAGTGACTACAAGCACTACAAGACCAGAAACTATTGCCCAAGTAGATTGGGATATCAAAGATCGTAAAGCTAAGGGCCTCATAAGACTCTGTTTAACCGATGCAGTCCTTCTGAATGTTCTAGATGAGAAAACCACATATAGTTTGTGGGAGAGACTTGGGGCCATGTATCAAGCCAAATCTTTGGTGAACAAGTTGTTCCTGAGGAAGAAGTTGTATTCTCTGCGAATGGAGGAAGGTGGATCCTTAACAGATCATTTAAATGCATTTAATCTATTGGCTGTATAGTTGACATCAGCTAGTGTCAAGTTAGAGGAGGAGGATCGTTGCTACACACTTTTGTGTTCTTTACCAGGTTCATGGGACCATCTTGTGATGGCTCTTGGAAGCACATTAGTCACCTTCAAAATGGATGATGTGGTGTCTTCACTGCTATCAGAGGAGATGAAGAGAAAGGCTTCTATTTCAGAAAAAGAAGCCCTTGCTATTCGTGGGAGATCCATGGAAAGAGGGAAGAAAAATGACAATAAGTCTGACAATAAGGGTAGATCCAAATCTCATGGGAAGTCAAAGACTTCCAATAAGTCCAAGGAAAAATGTTGGAACTGTGATAAGACTGGGCGCTTCCGTAAAGACTGTAAAGAGCCTAAGAAGAAGAAGAAAGCCTTAGATTCTAGTTCTGAAAAATCTCAAGAAGATGGCGATGCATTCATCGTAGCTTTGGCAACCCATGCATCTGATGATGTGTGGTTGGTTGAATCAGGTGCATCTTTTCACATGACCTCTCATCGAAACTGGTTCTCAAGATATGAAGAGTTTGATGGTGGAAAGGTGTACTTGGGTGATGATTCTCACCTAAAGATAGTTGGATGTAGAAGGGTCACTATCAAATTTCTTGATGGATGAGTAAAGGGAATCAATGGAGTTATGCACATTCCAAGTTTGGCACGAAACCTATTATCTGTAAGTATGTTGAATGATGTAGGTGTGCAAGTTGTTTTTTCTAAAGATGGATGTAAGATGATGAGAGGAGCTATGGTGCTTGCTAAGGGTACTAGGAGAGGTACTTTATTTCAGCTTGATGCACACATTTCTTAGTGTAATAGTTCTTTTGTTTCAAAGAAGAGAGCAACTATCACTTCATCCCCACCATCTGAACGAGCAGTAAAGAAGACTGTGGTTAGTGGTTCTGATTCTAGTGCAACAAGTGTACCTAAGGGTGCAAACACTTTGGAAGGAAAGCTTCCTTCCGAAAAGACAATGTTGTGGCATTTGAGATTTGGCCACATTGGTGAGAAGGGTCTCAGAACCCTAAAAAATAAAAATCTCGTTGAGGGGTTAAATGACTGCAATCTCAAGTTTGACTTCTGTGAACACTGTGTATATGGTAAACAAAATTGTGTTTAGTTTTACTCTAATTCTCACAAATCTTCTGATGTTTTGGATCTTATTCATTCTGATGTATTTGGTCCTGTAAAAGTTCCTTCAATCTCCAAGTCTATTATTTTTGTATCTTTCATAGATGATTATAGTAGAAGGACATGGATTTATTTCCTTAAAAGTAAGACACAAGTCTTTAGTCGATTCAAGGAATTTAAAGCCCTTATAGAGAATCAGAATAGTAAGAAGATTAAGTGTGTGAGAACTGACAATGGTGGTGAGTTTTTCTCAGCAGAGTTTGAACAGTTCTGTAAAGAACAAGGTATCAAGAGGCATAAGACAACTATGTATGCCCCACAACAAAATGGAGTTGTAGAGAGAATGAATAGGACACTGATGGAGAAGGCTAGGAGTATGCATAGTGGAGCTAGTTTAGAACAAAGGTTTTGGGCCGAAGCTGTGGCCACTACTTGCTATTTGGTTAACATATCTCCTACATTAGCCCTTGTTGGTAAGACATCCATGGAGGTGTGGTCTGGTAAGAAGCCTTCAATTAGAAATCTTCGTGTTTTTGGTTGTGAAGCTTATGCACATGTTCCTATGGAGAGAAGATCTAAGTTGGAAAACAAAGCTATTAAATGTATTTTCATCGGGTACAGTGTTGGTGTGAAAGGATACAAGCTTTGGGATCCTGTGACTAGTAAGGTGTTGTATAGTAGAAATTTTATTTTTAGAGAGCTAACATCTTCTCCTATTGTGCTAAAACCAAATGAAAAAGAAAAGGAAAAAGATGTTGTTAAGTTTCCTCCTACCCCTGAGAAGACTGAGCAGAGAGACCATGTTGGGTCTAATGATGAGGAGAGCTCTTGTAGCTCTGATAGTTTAGAAGAAGAGGAAGAACAACCTCAACCTCAGCCCTTGAGGAGATCCACGAGAGAAAGAAAGCAACCAGAAAGGTTTGGTTATTCTATGTTAGATTCCAGTTGTGCTTTTGCTTTGATTACTAACACTAATGAGCCTAGATCTGTGAAAGATGCTTTGGGCATGGAAGATGTAGGTTCTTGGATTTAGGCTATGGATGATGAGATGGCTTCATTAGATAAAAACAAAATATCAAACCTTGTACCTTTTCCAAAAGGGAGAAAATCTGTTGGCTGTAAATGGGTGTTCAAGAAGAAATTCTGTGTAGATGGTAGTGTTGAATGGTACAAAGCTAGATTGGTTGCAAAGGGGTATTCACAGGTAGAGGGAATAGATTATGGTGAAATATTCTCTCCTGTTGCAAAGTTGACATCCATTAGATTTTTGTTATCTCTTGCTGCATCATATGATTTAGAGATAGAATAGATGGATGTGAAGACAACTTTCCTTCATGTTGATTTGGAGGAAGAGATTTATATGTCACAGCCTGAGCACTAAATTGTCAAAGGTAAAGAATCCTTAGTTTGCAGATTAAAGAAATCTCTATATGGTTTGAAGTAATCTCCTAGGATGTGGTACCTTAAGTTTGATGCCTTTGTGTTGTCAATTAGATTTGTAAGATTGAAATTAGATCATTGTGTTTATTTCAGAATAGAAAATGATCGCCTTCTTATTGTTGCATTATATGTTGATGATATGTTGCTGTTTGGGAAGGGTAAGGGTATGATTTCTGATTTTAAATCTCAATTGTCAGCATAGTTTAAGATGAAAGATCTTGGGGCAGCTAGGTACATCTTGGGTATGGAAATCAGTAGAGACAGGTCTAACAGAAAACTTTGGTTGAGTCAAAGTAAGTATGTGAAGTCTATGTTGGACAAGTTCAGCATGGTAGATTGTAGACCACATGTGTTCCTATTCCTGAGGGTACAAAGTTATCTCTAGATGATTGTCCAAAATCTCCTAGTGAGGTGGAGGACATGAGTAGAGTACCTTATGCTAGTGCAGTTGGTAGTCTTATGTATGCTATCATCTATACTAGACCAGACATTGCCCAAGCAGTGGGAGTCCTGAGTTGATTTATGGCTAATCCTAGACAGATACATTGGGATGCAGTTAAGCGAGTATTCAAATATTTGAGGGGTGCATCAGATTAATCCATATGTTATCATGGTAACTCTTCTGGATCTCCATGCATTCAATTTGTATTCATGGGTTTGTGGATTCAGATTGGGTAGGTGATATTGACCGCAGGAGATCCACCAGTGCTTATGTGTTCACTATGTTTAGTGGTGCCATTAGTTGGATGAGTAAGCAACAACCTGTGGTTGCTTTTTCCACTACAGAAGCTGAGTATATGGCTGCTACTCATGCTTGTAAGGAAGCCATTTGGCTTAAGAGATTTTTTTTTGATGTTGGTGTTGATGCAGAACAGATTACTATTTGGTGTGATAGTCAGAGTGCTATTTGCCTTGTGAAGAATCCAACTTTCCATGCCAGAACGAAGCACATTGATGTGCAGTATCACTTTGTGAGAGATATGGTGGAAGATGGAAAGGTAAATTTGGAAAAGGTAGATATTGTGAAGAATGTTGCAGATGCATTAACGAAACCATTGGGCACTGAGAAGTTCAAATGGTGTTCGATGTCTATGGGCCTTTTGGCCTATAGCATTTAGTTCCTGTTATGTTCCTGTTGCTCTTACAAGGTGTTTGACAAGTGGGAGAATGTTAGGAATAAGGTGTCTCAACCTTGTATAATTCCTATTCTTATTATTTGTTTTGTAAAATGTATTTCTTGCAAATAATGTTGATGTGTCGACATCTTGAATTGTGTGTAAGGAGATCATGACTAAAATGGTTATGATGGATTCCTATGACACGTAAGAGCTATGTTAGGAAGATTCAATGATAGGTGAAGAAATGTGACAAGTAAGATATTTGAGTACTATACACTCTACCCCAATAGTGCAAATTTTTTTGGGGTTCCTATTCTCTCGGAGAATGGTAAAACCCTAATACAGTTTACCTTTTGGGAGTAGCCCTAAAGTGAAGCGCATGTTATAAGCATTTTTTTAGGGTTGCAAAGAGATGCGATGAAAAAAAGGTGTATTGTTGGTACTGCGAGTAGCTATTGGAGTCTTCTGTTGTTGATGTTGAACTTGCATTGCAAGTGTATTGTAACCTCGTGTTGAAGATAATACATTGTATAGGTTCTGAAGGGGTGGGGTTGTTTTACTGAAAGGTTTTTCCCCATAGGCAAATCCTTGTGTTATGTGTTCCTTTCTCTGTCTATTTTTTGTATACATGTTTGGCTACAATATTGTTGTTTACATGATATTGAATCTGTAAGTGTAGAAGATTTTTAATAGGATTTGCATCATACTTTCCTTATGAGATTAGTGTAGGAAGCTGATTCCGCACCTGAGTTTCCTTACAGTGTTGTGATTGAAAAAATATTTGAAAGGCATCAAACACTTGATTTCATTTTAGTGAATTCTTTCTCATCAATCATTCCTTTGTATGATACATTTACGTTGAGTGCTTATAGGGATTTTGACCTCATCACTTATATTCATATTCTTTATTGGTCTCTACTTATTCTTTATATATGATTTAAAGTTTCTAGAAGAAAATTTATATTTTCATCATCTTTTACTTTACCATAGTTGTGTTGTGAACATTTGGAAAGATTAAACCCTATTTATATTTTATAAAATAATTTTCATATAGTATATGTGTTTCTATACCACACGTATAGAGAACATAGTGGAAACCATTATAGAATATATACTTGTTACATAGATTCTATCAAATACCTGACACCCGTGTCATTTGATATTCTCCAATGAGTCTCTTATGAATATATATAAATTATTTCATAGTCATTCAACATACATGCCAACTATGAAAGAAACTTATGATACTTCCATCTAATATATCTATATTTAGGTCCCAAATTATTGAGGTACACAATCATTCTTCTATGAAGAGAGACAAAACTTTCCACTTAGTGATATAATTTACCATTATATATTATCACCCATGGGTATATATAAGTAGTGATACATTCAACATTTAAGATCTAGAACTTGTATTTGCTGCACATATCACCAAACTAGTAATTTGTAGTTCATCATAGATTGCAGGAGAATTTTGAGATGGACTGAACTTATCCTCATTTCAATTTATACTATTCTCTACATTCCTTACCAATTACTTATATTTATGACCATTATTAGGAAAAAATTAGGCTCTAATACCATGCTAATGGGGTAGTAACATGTGAAGAGAACTTGGAGAAAATTGGCAATGAATACCATGTTAGTGGTGTAGTAACCTGCGAATACAACTTGGAGAAAATTGGCAATGAAACTAATGGTAGAAGAATGCAAAAATATGTGTTGTATATTACATAGATATATATTTCAAAAAGCATGATAATTGATTGAATTCTATTTCAACCTATCGTAGATGATATCCATTGACGAATCTATTTTATATATTTGTTGGTACCTCTTATTATAGGACTTAACTCACTACATATACATGGGTGTGGAGTCACATCCATGATGGGAAGTGACTCTATCATGGTCATGGCTTCCATGAATTTAAAAAGGTAAAACATAAACAGTTAGTCAACAACTTCGTAGTCATTCAGTAATTTCCATTATGCAATCGACTGTATTTGGTGTATTTTTCTTAATAACAATAATTATATAATTATACTTATACACTAATTATGATATATATATATATATATATATATATATAATGACAATGATACTATATATAAACATGTTAAATCAAATTGATTTCATAATTATAACATTTATATGTGTGTGTGTGTGTGTGTGTGTGTGTACACACACACACACACATATAAATATATCGGTGTTTTGCCAACCTTGAGGCACAAAGATGCTTCAACTTATTAATATTTTTTTAGTTCAATTATATATATATATATATATATATATAAATAGTTCACTGAAAAAATGAAAAATTTTGACATAAGGTTAAGAACTATAGGTGCACGCCAATAGTGGCATGTTGTGATGGTTAAGTTGTTGCGTTGTTATCCTTGCCAACTATTTATTTATTTGTGATATGATTTATCCAACTGAACTACAAAAAAATTAAGAAGTTGAAAAAGCTTCATGCCTCAAGACCTTGAAAGCACCAGATAGTGTCCAAATCCAATCACATCAAAACATGTATTTTCTTTAATAATAGGTGTATCGTGCAATAATGATGAACTAAAAGTTATAAAGGGGGGAGTATTACAGCTTCATAATGTGACTACAACAACTTGAAGAGGATGTATAGTAGACAAAGAAAATATTTGCATCTCCAAAGTACATTAGATGATCAAAGTCTAAAATGAATGCCCAGAGAAAAATGATATGTCTAGATTCTAAAATAAGTGGGTTTTAATGTAACAGTATAAAACCAAAATGCCATGTCTCATTTAGGGAATAACATTAGACTGAATCTTAGTCATACCTATTTACATAGAAAATGACCAGTTCAAACATGTTGAATTCACAACTAAGATTCTAAAAAGTAATAGAATTCACAACATGTAAGATATTGGGTTAAGATAGAAACTACTACCAGATGGAAGGCCATTGAGAACACATAATAGTACCACTACTACAATTAATTATCCCAATCTCATTGTCCAAAGAAAATACTTTCAGGTTAGCTTTGAGATTTTTTTTTTCACATGCTTCCTATTTAATTTTTCTACATCTAATTTGTTGTTCAAATGTCTTTATATATATTTAAGGAATAATCATTGTATTGAATTTGAGAATTCAAAATCTTCCCAATAATAAAACTCTTGTAGATTTTAATTAGATTATAACTTATTTAACTCATCTCATAAAGATGATAAGTTAGGGTTGATAACATCGCTAATTATTGTTGAGTTTTTTTGATAACATTTAAAATGATTGAAAAATCCCTACAGAATAAATGTTTTTGAAATTAAAAGTGACCAAAAGCAAGGGGGTCAGCCCTTAACAATCAAAAGGCTGGTAACCAGCACATTACCAACCAATAACAAAAACAGACAAAAAGAACAAGAGAACTAGCAGTCAGAGGCAAGAACCTAAAACCAGAGAGCAAGAACCAGAAAGGAACCCTAGCAACTAACCAAAGTCCAACGAGTCACCCAGGCCAAATAAAAACTTAATTAAAGTTGATAACCAGCAAAACTATAACTGTCATAATAGTATATAAAGTCTTTGGATCCATGGACCCCATAACTAAACAGAAAAAAAAAAAAAAAAGAGACTTAGATTTCTTTTTTCCCTTTTCCTCTTACATGAAGAAGAATTTGGGCCCAGTCGTCAGCAAGGAACTTAAAGAATAATTTATTGTCCTCCATGTCCAAGCCAGCTTCCTCCTTCTCCTATGCCAGCAATTGGAGGGTAGTTTCAGTAGCGTGAGCAACTTTAAGTCCAAACTTGGAGAAGGTGAAAAACCCCTCCTCCAAAGATTTGACTCTTTCCTCCAAGTTTTTGTAATGCTCCTCCACCATCACCGTCTCCTCTTTATGCTCCTTGACCTTCTTAGCAGCAACCTCCTTCATTTTCTATCCCGTTGGTTTATCCTATAGCACCCATTGGTTAGAAGAAATCTTTGAATTTTCCTTAACAGGGGAAGAAATGGTAATTGGGGAATTATCATTTTTGCTCGTCTCATCACAAAAAGTAAAAGGTTTAAGTGAGAAGCTAGCTGAAACATGGGTTGTCTCAGTATTCCTTTCTTTGTCGTCTGACACTTGAGTTTAAGTGTCATCCATCAAAATGTTCCCAGAATTGAAACTTTTTTCCCCCTCCTCATTACCATCATCCTTTTTAGAGTTGGAAATGCTTTCCTCCTCCCTTCTGTCACTATTATTGTCTGAGCTATCTTCTTCAACTTCCTCAACAAGGTATCTAATTGACTTCTGCTTACCCCTAGCCTGGGACTGAGCTAGCCTACTAGACCTTCTTCTTGCTTTTCCCCCAATATCTTCACTAGAATCCTCTCCAACAACCTCTACCACCTTATCAACTTTTAATTTATTGTTTCCCTTTTGTTCTATGGCTATGTCAAGTTTTTTCTTTTTCTTAGTATCCTTACTAGGAGATGGCCTAGGAGTATGGATTTTTGTCCCCATATTGGAGCTTGGGGGGGAAATCCTACTATGGCAGGGGTTTTCCATAACAACCTCTCTGGGGGGACATAAAGCTAAGTGGAACTAATACAGATGGAAAATTAACCCCTGATAAATAATGGTGAAGTTTAGGCCTTTACTTTTTTTTTCCTTAATATCCTTAATCATATCCTCAAGTGAATGTAGAAGAAAAAATGGAATGGAAATGAAATCCCTACTTCTAAAATGATTCAACAAGGGAAAATGATAGTAATAGCACACTCCAAACCTACCTTCCAAGGTGAGATACTTCATTAGGACCAAACACACATCATCCCAGGGCTCAAGTAGCTTATCCCTTTTAAACCCTCCTCTGTAGCGAATTGGCTCCTCATTCTCTGCAAAGAATTTTTTCATGCTATTGTCATCTGAGACTTTGGTGACTTTCTTCCACTTTTTTCCCTTCATTTTAAGTCCTCTTACCATGGCAATAACCTCCTCCATGACTTGAAAAGTAATGCCATTGATTGTGACCTTCCAATCATCCCAATTATTCACAAATTGTAATGCACAATTTTCATCATGCCTAGCCATGGACAACATATATGGCAAAAAACCCCCTTCCTTTAGGAGATACTAGGTCACTATCCTATCCTTGAAGTACTCAAGTCTCGTTGGTTCCAAACGATTCAAATCACCTCCCATATCAATTTCACCACTATCCTGCCTCTCTTCCTCAAAAATACGCATCAGAACTTTATCACTTTCCAATTCTCTATGGTTGCTCTCTTGCTTTAATCCTTTGGGGGAATAGGGATCAAAATTATAGACCCGCATATGATGATCACCAGAATTGCATAACATCTTATTATGAGATTCGTGGGTATTAAAAAACCTAATTTTCTCTCCCCGTCGATTTCTGACATCCCAATCCATAATATCTATCATACTTCCATTTGGAAAGTGATTCAAAGCTTTCCTAGAGTTACCATAATTGTGAAAAGACAATTTCCTTAATTTGTAATTACTCCACTTGTCATTTGTATGGCCACGTCTATCTCTTATTTCCAAAATGCTAAAGTTAAATTTAGCGAAAAAGTTCTCCATCTCACCAAAATTGGCCTTACTTTTAAATTTAGTGATCATCATTTTGAATTCTGCTGCCTTTTTCCTTGAATATTAACATCCTTAGATTTTCGTTGATATCAACTAAATTTTCCCAGCACGTGATTGCCCTAACATTAAAACCCATGGCAGCTGTAGTGTCTGCCACTTGATTACCCTCCCGATAGATATGCTGTAGGTGGACCATTCTCATTTCCTCCAATATAGTTTTAATATCCAAGATGATATTTCTAATCTTCCATCCCAATTTTGCCTCTCCCTTTACCCAATCGATCACCAGTTTGGAGTCCCCTTCTATAGTTAACTCTAAAATGTTTCTTTCCCTAGAGAGTTGTAGACCTCATAATAATGCCATAGCTTCTACCACATTATTGCTACCAATCCCCACCTGGCCTGCATAAACCAATAGAACATCACCATTCCTGTCTCTTAGCACACCACCAGCCACTCCCTGTCCTCCTTTTGCAACTCTGTCAAAATTTAGTTTATATTGTGTGATGGTGGATGGTCTCCATATTGTCTGTTGTCTCCTCCTCCTAGCAGAGCTATCAAAAAGGAAGAAGTCCTCTTGACAACCCCAATTCTCAGCCACAATGCCTTCAATTCTTTTGGGTTCCTCCTTTGGCATCTTGTATTTAGCTACTCTTATATTTTCCTTCAATAGTTTGTTCATCACTCCAAAAACCACTTCAACCATCCTATTTTCTCCCCTAAATATCATGTTATTCCTTTCTTTCCATATGTGCTAGCATACATATGGTGGGATAAACTTCCATAAGAGGATTAGTCTTGGATGATGGAATGGGCAATCCTAATTATCCACAAACTGTCCCAAGTTATCTTTCATGACCCATATCACCCCCAATCTTTCCCAAACCTTAGTCCAGATGTCAACCACAAACTAACATTCAATGAAAAGGTGGTTAATACTTTCTTCCTTTTGTTCACAAAGGTAGCAACGGTTCATTATGTAGAATCCCCTTTTTTTCAAATTATTGATTGTTAGGATTTTTCCATGTTGAACCATCCACCAAAAGAAATTAATCTTAGCTATAAGGTTACTGATCCATACCTTACTCCGTGTAGTTGGGCATAGTTCCTTAGTGAACATTAGGGTATAAGAAGATTTGATAGTGAAGTTCCCAGTCAGAGTTAAATCCTAAGCTAATATGTCTTCCTGTGGTAGCATTGGGATCCTATGTTCCTTTATTAGTTCTTCTAGTTCCTCTATGAGAATACCTATCTCCCACGGATACTCCTCCTTCAATAGCTTCTTCCATCTCCTCCCCCGATCAATGTAGTCTCCCACTCTAACCCCTATGTCCTCCTTAAGGAGTTCCTTTAAACCACTATATTTACTTAATGCCAGTAGTTTCCCCTCCATCCACCTGTCTTCCCAAAACCTTATATTGAAGCCATTGCCCATAATCCACCTCAATCCTTCTCTTAGCAGTCCTCTATTTCTAATAATGTTCTACCAGATCTTTGAACCACTCGGGAGGTCATTATTATACAGGTTGCACCGAAAGGAGGTATTAGACAAATATTTAGCTTTCATAATATTTCCCCACCCCTTGTTTCCTTCTGCCAATCTCCATCCAATTTTTGTAAGGAGAGCTTTATTAAGGTCTTTCATTCTTCTAATCCCAAGCCCCCCCCCCCCCCCTTAGCTTTTGGTTTACGCACCTCCTCCTAGTTGACTAGATTCAATTTATTTTTCTCTTCATTCCCTGACCACAAGAAATTCCTTTGAATTCTCTCAATTTTCTTGGCCATATTAAGATTAATCTTAAATATGGATAAGAAATAAATAGGGATTCCTTGAAGGGCAGCAACAATCAATTGAAGTTTTTCGGCATTGCTTAATATCTTCCCTTTCCACCCTGCAAGCTTCTTTTGAATTCTCTCCACTATCAAATTCCAAAATTCATTAGACACCTCCTTGGTAGTGAGGGGGAGGCCTAAATAAGTGTCTAGGAGGCAAGCAGATTGGCAATCCAAGATTTTCCTAATCCTTCTTTGAAGTGAAGGATTAGTGTTAAAGAAATAAATCTTGCTTTTATGGTAGTTCACCTATTGCCCTAAGCTTTCTTCATAATTATGTAAAATCATTTTCCAAGCTTCAACCTCCATGATTGAAGATTCTCCAAATAGGAAGGTGTCATCCAAAAATTATTGAATAACCTCAGCTTTAGCATTAGTGGCTAGTTTCACACCTTTAATGTAGCCCGAATTAGCTAATTTACAGAATGACCTTCCCAAGACTTTAGCAACCATGATAAATAGGTAAGGTGAGAGGGGGTCACCCTTTCTTAAGCCTTTTCCTGCCATTATGTTACCCCATGGGGACCCATTTAGTAGGACAAAGTACTATACTGAGCTCACCATCAACATGATCAGGTTTATAATCCTATTGTTAAATCCAATTCTTTCTAGTACATCCTGAAGGAAGTCCCACTTGACCTTATCATAAGCTTTGGAAATGTCTAACTTGAATGCCATTCTAGGTTGCCTGCTCTTTTCCATTGAATGGATAACCTCTTGGGTTGAAATAGCTGCATCAAGGATCTGCCTTCCTAGCACAAACCCCTTCTGAGGACTACCAATAATTTTTTCCAAGAAAGGCTTTAATCTGTTCACTAAAATCTTGGTAAAGACCTTGTAAATAGTATTACATAGACTTATAGGTCTAAAATCATTCAAATTTAGAGGATTGGAATTTTTAGGAACTAGTGCAATAAAGGTCTTATTTATGCTCTATAGTATTTTGCCAGTTCTGAAAAATCCCTAGTCGCCCAAATAACTTCTGATTTGATCACCTTCGAAAAATGCTGAAAGAAAGCAGGTGGGAAGCCATCGGGGCCCGGGGCCTTAAAAGCTTTCATTGAGAACACTTCCTTTTTCACTTCCTCTTCTGAGATCTTACCAAGGATCCAATCATTTTCCTCTTCTCTTATACTCCTTGGGATTGAATTAATCAGATTTCTCCTGATCACCTGGTTCCCAAAAAAGTTATCTTCCTTAAGCGCCTTACTGAAGTGATCAACCACAAGTTTCCCCATTTCCTCCTACTCTTTCAATACCCTTCCTCCTTCTTCACTTAGTTTTGAGATAGTGTTTCTTCTTTTGTGGTTAGAAGTAGATCTGTGAAAGAAGGTGGTATTTTTATCCCCTTCCTCCAACCATTGGATTCTAGATCTTTATTTCCAAAAAATTTCCTCCTTTTGCAGGATCTCTTTCCACCTCCTTCTAAGTTTTTCCTATTCCTGAATATTCTCCTCTGAGTTATTCCCTTCTGCAATAGCCCCTTGGATTTTTTTTAGCTTTTCCTCTACTTCTCCATTACCTTTAAATAGATCCTCAAATGAACTTTTAGCCCAAGCTCTGACATTTCTTCGAATATTATCTAGTTTTTGGGTAAGTCTGTACATTGCAGTACCCTTTATTCTTATATTCCACCACTCCTAAATCTTATCTTTGAATTCTAGATGTGATTCCCACATTATTTCATATCTAAAAGGTTTCTTTCCCCCTTTATAGCCATCCTCCCAATGGAATAAAATGGGTGAGTGGTCAGACACCGTTCTATCGAGATTTTCCAAGTAGGAGTTGCCCATGCTATTCTTATTCCCTGACAGTAATAATCTGTCCAGCCTAACCTGAATGAGATCTTCACCTTTCCTATTATTAGTCCAAGTGTATGGGTTACCCCTCAACTCCACATCCATGAAGTCCAGCTTCCCCGTAAGTTCACTTAGATCTTACAAGCTCTCCTAACATTCTCTATTGCCTCCCCTCTTCTCTAAATGGTAAAGAGGGGTATTGAAATCACCCATACACATCCATTTCTCCTCCAACATAGTTTCAGATATCCTTATCAAATTTTCATACATTTCCTTCCTCCCTAATCTGCTATTAGGTGCATAGATATTAATCAGTTTCCAGCTGTGACTATTTGATTGGAAATGAGTAATTATAAAGTTTTTTTCCTTCCAGATCTCATAGCCCTTCAATGAGTTTAGATTCCACATGGTAGCAATTCCCCCTGAAGCTCCATCTAAATCCCTATGTATATACCCTACCCCTGGCTAGATATAGCTAGCAATTTTATCAAAATTTGAGCTAGACATTTTTGTCTCTTGAATTAACACACAGTCTATTTTTTCCTGGGATATTAATTGCTTGAGAGCATACTGCTTCTGGGGATTATTCAATCCCCTTATATTCCATGAAAGGAGTTTCATTTCTTACCTTTTGTTACTATCTCCAGTGTAAGTTGTTTACCACTGGCTACATCTCTAGCAATTTGCTTTTTCCTGTTAACTCTGCTTGATGGTCTTTCTGGTATTCCTAAAATAGAATAAATGTTACAAGTGCTATATATTTTTTGTTTCACTAGTACATGATTTTCTAGTTCACTTGTTTTAAAGGAATAAAATACAACCCATGGTCATCCATCTAGAGAAGCTCGCAAGCAAGGTATTATTAGAGTAATAAGGTGTTTTCTTATTAACTCTATTTTACTTAAGCTAATCTTTAGGCATATAATGTTAGAATTCTTTAGAATAACTGAGGGGGGGGGGTGGTGAATCAGTTATTCAAGGTCCAAATGCCCTATTAATACCTTTTTCCTACTTTTAATGAATCCAAACTTAAATCAATCATATAAGCAAGTTACAATAAATCAGCATGCAAAGATAAAACACTCAAGATCAACACATGACACAATGATTTATGTGGAAACCCAATTTGGGAAAAACCAACAGTAACATGCTACTTGATTCTCACTCTTCTAAAGTGATGCCTTGTTAAAAGCCTTCCCTGTTAAAGGCTTACAACACATTGTTAAATGTGACCTTGTTAGAGGATTTCACCAAACTGTTAGGAATGGGCCTGGTTAAAGATCTTTAGAACATTCACTTGGAATGTCACCCTGTTAAAGGATTTTTCTAATGGTTGTTAAACCAACCTAAGTCCATAAGATTTAGACTTACAGTTACAATTGCTATAAAGTAACAATAATGGTCTTTTGATCTGATATAACTTACAACATACTTTGCAAATTTCAGATCACACTTTCAGTTCAATCCTTATGCTTGGCTTTAATCTCTTTAGCTCTGACTACTTGACTTCCTCTCAAGCTTCGTCTCCTTGAGTCTTCTCACTCATTCTGCCAATGCAATCATCTTTGTGGTCATCTATACAAATAGAATTTCTGCACTATCTTCTCCTAGGCACATTCTTCAGCATTTCATGCTTTTATGCTTGACCACTATCTCTTTTCCTTCTATCCCCTCTTGCTCTCTCTTTCTCTTATTAACTTATGTCTTCTTATATAGAAGTCTAATTTTCCTTTACCATTCAATTCTCCCTCTTCAATTTTAGGGTTTCAAAATTGATTGGGTAGGATACAATGTATCTACCCCATATCTTGTTTTCTTCTTGAAACTTTGCCAGTTGTATCTTAAAAATGTTCTACATGGTGTTCTGTGCCACCAACTCATCATTCTTATCTTCCTTTTAATTCACAAATTTTTTAGATAACAACCTTGTCGGCTTAGATCTGGCAAATCTTTGATTTCCTAAATAATGCAACAACTCGGCATTATTGAGTTACTGGTGCTTGGCACCTCTGTGTTACTCGGCACCTATACCAGCTCGACACTTGAACTTGCTCGGCACTTGAACTTACTCAGCACCACTCGGCATCTGAAGTTTACTCGGCATTAACTAGAACTTGCTCGGCTCTTACTAGATTGCCCGGCTCCTTCTCTCTAATGAACTTAGTTTGAGCTTTACAAAAGACTTAGTTAAAACCTTAAATCTTTGATATGTTTCAGTGTGCCCATTCTTTGTAGTTTGTCATCAAATACATTCTTTCACCAATGGCTTAGCTGATCCTTGTACTTCATTCCAACATCATAACTTCAACCTTTCTCTAGGTATTTTGGTTACATCTTATTAATTGCCTCCACCTTGACAATCAACTAATTGATAGTATTTGGATCACTAAAGCAGTTGTCATCCCTGCAAGTAGCAAGTTTGACATCAATGACAAAACAATGATTGAGGACATTCTTTACTAGTTCCATATTTTATTCCAGCAATCTCCCTCAACTTTTCTTATAATTATTTCAATCATTTCCAACATATAATAATTAATTATTTTATCAATTATTATCATGTAATCTAGGTCAGTTTCCTATTAGGGTTTTGATCTCTTTTATAAGGATAGATCTCTCTTTGTAAAGTGCACTTTTTGATTGAATAGTGATTTCTCTTTTTGCTCATCAAGAATATCTCCTCTCTTATGGATCTATAAACTCCAGTGTCCACAACATTGCTCCTCTCTTTTTGTGACAGGTGCTTGCATGCAGTGATTCTTGGGAGTTCTAGAGTTGATCTTTCCTCAACTTTAACATGATATTAGAGCTCCATATTTTCATGCCCTTGTGCTCTTCATGAGAGATTTTCACTTGGTTTTTAAATCTAGTTTTGTAGAGGATTTTGTAGTAGAACTAAAGGGATATGCTTTTTAGGTCACTTTGAGCCCAAACAAACATCATCGTTGAGCTTAGAACACCCAAAAACCCCCATTTTCATATAAAATTTGTCCAATTTGGAAAAATGTTTCAATCAGAGGAAAAAAAATTGTAGCCAAGCCATATGACCTAGGCATGCACTTTGAGGTGACAATTATTTTTATGAAAATTAAAATTAAAAATTGTATCACGCTTTTTATAAATGCATGCTTATTTTATTTTTGATAAAAACTTTTCATGTTTTATGAAAACATAATTCCACAAGGTGGAGGTCAATTGTTTTTACATGGGGGAGCACACTTTATGAGTTGTATATAGGCCCACACCTACAAAACACTGGTATGTCAATGCATATGTTCCCAAGTTTGCATGCAATCATGGGTGGGCCCTTCTTTTTTAAGTTTATGCACCAACCACGTGGTGGACCTTTGTTGTTGGACCCACAATTTTGGTGATACATGGGAAATTTTTGACCCAAGTCCTACAATGACTTCATGGCCCCCACATATTATTTTTGGTTAATATTTGTGCTCTTAAAAAAAATCAAGTCCTCTGTGTGCTTGGGAGGTTAGTTTTTTTTTTTGGGCATGTATTGAAGTTTTCTTTGGTGAAGGCATTTTTTTATGCCTACGACACTCACTTGTACTTACACCATGATGAGCCTCTAAAAGGCCATTATTTTGATTACTTTTTATCTTGTTTTTAGCAGTTATCTTTCAAGAAAAAGTTTAAGACTCTATGGTTTAAGCAAAAGAACTTATGTTTTATGAATATACTATCTATATGTTAAGACATGGAGATTGAAGTATAGAGTGATCAGTTATGTTCTGTTTTCTTGAATCTATGGTTTTTTATAGTTTAATGAAGGATACTAGATGCTTATAAATATTTCCTCATCCATGCTATGTTTGGGTAGGTTCCTTCCTGCACTCGTAGGATTTGTAAGAGTGATAATTTGAACATTACACCATTTTTAACATTAATGATGAAATGAATTCATGTATGTGTAAGTTATTGCATTTAATGCTTTGCAGGTGTTATTTCCATGCGTATTGAAGAAAATATTTCAATGTTGAGTCAAAAACTAACCAAATGATTGATTAACCACCATGTAAGCAGATCATGGTGGAAATTCTATTATGGTGGTGCATGAAGATAGCTTCCTCAACCTGCTATATTCCTAGGAGAGTTAAGATGCAGCTAATAGTATTTCAATTATAGACTTTATAATCTACAATTGATCCTCGTTGATAGAGTGATCATAGGAGTAGGAAGTTGTTAAATTTTTCCTTTAAATAATTTCCCTTGAAACCTTGAAAAGGGGATTGATGATTGATTATTGATTTTGATCTTTTCTTGGTTTTCACCAGAAAGAAATAGAGTAGAATCTTGTTTTAAAATTTAATTCCTTATTATGAATGAATAGAATACAGAGTTCAAGTTTCCACCTTCAAACTTGATTTTTTTCTGTTCATTCATCCAAGGGGGCTCACTTGGTGAGGGAACTGCTTTGTTAGAATAGATTTTCTTTCTTAGTTTGTTTCCTTGAAAAGTAGACTTATGTTGTTCCTGCAACCATTGATAACAAAATCATTGAATTTTTCTTGAAGTGTAGGGTTTTAAATAGATTTATTGTTTACAACATTACTCTAAACTTTAAGGCGGATGTTTAAGTTCCTAGCTTAGTTTCCTTCAACATTTCTTTCCTAATGTAAGTTGTAATAATTTAAAGAGGAATCAGAGCCTATACTTTGCAGCCACCCTCTCAAGCTTACACTCTTAGGTTGACAAATAAAATGAAGTCAATATGTTATTCTTAGGAAAATACATGATTCTATCTAGTCATGGAGTCAATGTAGAAGGATGTCCAATCCTTTATTACTAAGGTATTTAGCTGACCGACCACACCACATGCTCTTTAATCATGGGCCTCTCCTCTTCAGCATGGTATCCAATCATGGGCCCCACTTGTACTCTACTAACCACATTTTTTAGCTCATGGGACTCACATGGTTTCTTTCCTAGCTTTTCGGTGGTATTTTACCCACCTATTTTGGGTAGTCAAAAGGTTGTTTCCATAGGTATGACTTAGTGGTTTTAGTCTCTAAAATGTGGTTTATCACCTTTGACTATGCTATTGTGGGGCTTTACTAGTGGCTTTTAAGTCTTGTAAGGGTGGTTTCTTGGCCTGTACAATGGTTTCATGGAAAATATTTTTCCAACGCATTGTTCTTGGCATGTAAGTATTTTTTTAGGGCATGGGTGGTTTGGAGAATTTTTGGCCACTGGTATTTACTAACACTGACCGATTTTTTATGGACATCAAAGCTTTCCCAATAGTTAGATTATTATCCAACAAATTGGTTTATTTTCCATCTAATATTCATTTTTCTACCATTTTTTGCATCAATGGCCATTTTACCATAGAATTTAGGCTCCTCACTTGTTAACATCAACACTACATGAGCATCTCTATTTTCCCTTCTGGTTTTGTTATGACCTACCTTCCATTTTTTTCTCATTTGTCAAGCATAATATCTCCTATTTTTGCAAATGAGATACCATCAAAAATTGGGTTCTAAGCCCATCATAATTGCATAGGTATTTTTATGTTTTGATGCTTTTTTGATGGCTTTGTTTGCTATCATAGTTAGGAGTTCTATTTTGCACTCTAGAAGGGATATCTTGAGCATCTAATCTCCAATTTGGGAATTCTTTATATCGTTGGAAATGTCCTTTTATTCTCTTTCTGATGATGCTTCTTATTTTCTAGATTGTACTCCAAACACATTCTATTTAGTTTTTTTTCATTTTTTTATTATGGTGGATATCTTGGTTGTTTTAGGTTGGGAGATCAATTTCATTGCTTTAGATGATTTTTCATGGGTTGTTCTATCTATTGTATCAAGCTTATGCCTCTTCTAGTCTTTGTAGACATCTATTTTACTCATTTATGCAAATGCATTGAGAAAAAAAATTGTATTCATTCTTTATTTTCATTTTAGCTTTTTTTCTTAGTTTTCCTTTTGATTTGTAGTGTCATCTAAGGACACTCATATAGATTAGTATATTCCTAAGATTCACCATATCTTTTTCCTTATTGTACATGCACTACTTTGATTAATTTTCCATGGGGGGTTGATGTTTTGTATTTTCTTTCCATCTACTTTTTTCTAGTAAGTTTTCCTTTTGTGACATTAGTCTCATGACGTGTCTGAGATTGATCACCTCAGTATACTATTATGTATTTATTTGTGCATCTTGATCATGCTTCCTTGAAATGAAGTTCTATTGGCCCACATTTATAATTACACATCATCTCACCATTGTTTACACTAGGGGGGGTTCTTCTATTAGTTCTTATGCTTCTTTGGTTCAATGAAGTGAGCTATGTATTCAATATTTTTTCCTATGTACTAGGTGGATGCAATGGATGGGTAACTATGCATTTCAGTGAGGTGGATCATTTACCACATTAATGCTCTTCTTTTTGTTCCTACTTTGGATGCAACCTTCCATGTTTGATTGATTAGTTCCTCAAGCTTTGGGGTTTATTGTCATTTGTATCTTCAAGTTCAAGGTATGTGTAGGATCATGGTCAACCAAACTATGGCCTTAAGTAGCAGTGAAAAATCAACAAATTGAGGTTAAGTCAACTTGATGTGTTATTTTAAAGTAGTTATGAACTTTATATCAAAAATTTGTAAAAAAATTATTTGTAGGAAATTGAATGTAGTTTGTATACTACTAGGCCTTATCTAAAAATAAAAATTGATAGGTCAAAATTTTGGATTTTAATGTAGTAGTACAAAAAATTCAAGACAAAAATAAAAAGTAGGTGTATGTCTTAACACCTTAATCAAAATCACATGAAAATATATTTTAATATAATTATAGATATAAGAAGTAGACTCATGCTTGGATGTGATGCATATTTTTTAGTATTTTTTCTCTAAATAAATAATTAATTATAAACTTTCTTCTATAAAATTTTCAAAATAAAAAACAATCTCATGTCTGACCACCTTAACTAATTGGAAACTTTACAAAATTATAGTAGGAAAAGTATAGAATGTTACAAACTTTTGGATTTCAAAAATATTACATTGTTTTAAAGTTATAGATATTTTTCAATTAGTATGTCGATCAATGCTTTATAGGCATCTTCATTATAAATTAACTAATAAATACTTATCAAACTCATAATTTTATAGCAATTATATTAAAGGAATCTTGAGAGTGTTGTCAAGAAATCCTTTTTGTTTCATTGAATTTGGATGAGAAAAGAGTTGTTAGATGGTTATTCGAAGTCTGGATGTCAGATAAACATGGCTCAAACACATTTTTTGAGTTGACCAAATAGGCTTGGTAAATACCAAGCCTAATCGGGTACCCAAAACCACATTAAGTACCCAATTGGGTTTTGAGTAGCCAAAAACTAGCAATAAAATCAATGATTTCAAATTTGAGATATTGAAGACCACATTGTACATTTAAACCAAAAGATTTACAAGCATATTTAAATATGTTTTATATTTAAGATATAATAACATGTATTGAATTTTGTTGACCGATCAAAAAAAAAAAAACATGTATTGAATTTTTTTATTTCTTATTTTATTATTATATATAATATAATAAATATTATTATTATACTATTATATATGGCATTAAATATAATTACATAGTATACTAGGATCATGACCATACTATATATTATTATATAGTATTCTATATTATCTATAGTATTATAAATATTATATATATATATAGTATTAAATATTAAATATTATGCAGAGCTTAGAAAAAAATTAGGTGATGCAAGAGAATAAAAGAAGATTAATGACTTACTAAAAGTAAGGAAGAGGAATGAAACTTACAACGTGGAATTTTAGGGCTTAAATTCCCCTAACAAAAAATACTTATTAAAGCATAATATAAATTTTCTTGAATTGGAAATAATATTAATACAAGAAACAAGATTGAATAAAGGAGGAGACAAGTTTAGCAAAGGATTAGGTTTATGGAAATTATTACTTCACAAATCAGATAGAGCATCAGGAGGCCTAGGAATCTTATGGGACCCTAGGAAAGCAACTTTGAACTACAAGAATTCCACAATAATTGGGATGGGAGCTAGGGAATTAAACTTCAAAAGTAAATTAAGTTTTAGTCTTATTAATGTCTATGGTCCCATATCTAATTTTGAAAGGAATAATCTTTGGAAAGAGATCAATATCTTTTTGGAATCAAAACAAAATCAAAATTTCTTTCTAGGAGAAGATTTCAATGCATTATAAATCTTCACTTGAAAAAGCAAGAGAGGTAACAACAATATCATAAGCTATGATAGACTTTAATAGTTTGTTTAGAAAGAATAGTTTAGTTGAAATTCCTACTAACAATTCTATATCCATATGGACCAATAGAAGAAATTTTTTAAGCAACATAGCTTAAAGGTTGGATATATTTATATTTAAAGGGGATCTTGCCACTTTAGTTTTTCCTTTAACACATCTATTTTACCCCAGTCAAGATCAAATAATTTTTCGATAAGATTAGTTATAATAGAAATAACTAACCCTCTTATAAATCCTTTTAAGTAGAAAAAAATGTGGTTCTTAGATGAAGAATTCCTCAAAAACCTAGAAAAATCTATTGGAATTTACAAGTGGGAAGAATACTTATGAGGGGGGGTAAATCAGAAGCACCAAATTTTAAGCTATAAAACCTTTAACTAAAATTAATACATGCATGAAACATTTCCAAATAACATGAAATTAAAGGCATGCATGATAATAGACAACACAATATTTGATCACTTAGAAACCCTCCAAAATGAGAAGGTAAAACTCGGGTGGAGATGATACCCACAACTTATCACTGCAACAATATGTAACTGGTTAAGGTTACAAAGTTTGACCATCATCAATGGTCTACCCTATGAGAGGTTTCCTTGTTAAAGGCTCTAACACCCTATTAAAAGTGACCTATCTAAAGTATTTACAAACATTCACTTAGAATGTCACCCTGTTAAAGGATTTACAATATGCTTGTTAAACCAACCTATCTTCATTGGATTTTCATTCTCCTAATACAATGGCTAGAAAGTATAGTAGAATGTGATGACCTAATAACTTACAATCCTCAATTTCTGATTTCAAATCCTTGTTCTGTCCAATCTAATCTGATCCTTCTTGATCTGATATGATTCTGTTCGAAGTGTTGATGCTCTATTCCCACCAACTGATTTGGAAATGTTGTCCTTCTTCTAAGTATCTTTACCCTTTCTCACTTACTTCAAACTTCACTAGTATTCACTCCTTACATGCATTCTCTTTTCACACACTCTCTCCTTCATCTTTGAATTGTGGGGTTTTGACCTCCTTAAAATGGTTTCAAGACTTAGGGTTAGGTATGAATCTACGATTGAGATTCATCCATCTTTCCTGCTCAAATCTTTCCATTTTTTTGATTGTTTGCATGTTGATTTCATATGGAATTAAAAACATTTAATCTTATCTTTTTAATCCTTCAAGATTCATCTTGTGTCAGCTCAAAAATGGTTTACATCTGAGTTTGTGAGGGCACAAACTCTTATGTTGATTTTGTGTTACTCGACACTTACTAATTGCTAATGCTTGGCACATATAGGAATTATGTCTTGCTGGGTACCTATAGAAATTTTGTCTTGCTCGACACCTATAGTGACTTGGCACATATACTAACTCAGCATCTATTAGTCACTTGCCTTCTGAATGACTCAGCACTATCTATCTACTTGACATCTGTTGTAACTTGGCATCTATACTATACTCAACATCAACTAAGAAAATTTCTTAAGTGTGTTGACACTCAATTGTCAAAACCAATCTGAGACCAACAATCTCCCCCTTTGACATGAGTGTCAAAAAAACTTAACTATACATGATGAATCTAATCACTTCAAGTATAATATACATCTCTTCGACATATATACAAAACATAAAAAGTTGTTCAAAATTTTGTGAAGATACCTCAAAATTTGTAACTCCTCCTGAGTTGATGTGCCTTTGTTGTAACCAAAACTTCTCATGCTAGATTTGTCTCATGCTGATTCTGATCTATCTACTCTAGTTTTACTCCCCCTTTCACACATCTTCCCTTGTAGTTATAATTTCCTTTTGGCTTATCAAAATTGAACTTCTTATCTCCCCCTTTTTATATAATTATCTCCCAAAATTTTATCTCCCCCTTTTTTGATACTTATATCAAAGTGTTCTATACATTAACTGAATACTTAGCCAAAAACGATTTATTTACCTCCATAAATATACTCAGAGTAGCATCCCAATTATCTAGTGTAATTCCCAGTGATTTAAGCTAGATGATTGTCTCTACTACAAGGTGAACTAGGCCTTCTAATGTAGAAAGATTGGGGTCTTTCTTAATCACATTTTTAGCATAGGCTAGTTCTTTTTGCAAAATTTCCATGTGTGGGGTGATAGCAAATTGAATTTGTATCAATGTGGCCTTTACATTTGCCTCATCTTCTATGAGTACAGCTAATTCTTTCTGAGTGTGAAGTGTAGTTTGAAAATGCTTCTCACTCTGAGCTGGATCCTTAGGTAGTTGCATGCTTGATATTTTAAGGTTCTTGTCCAAGCTCATTATCTGTTGGCTGGTTTCTTCTATGAAAATGAATGGATCACACAATTTTGAGTACAGTGAGAATATATTCTCAAGTACTACTTTTACCTTTTCAATCTTCTTAGCCAGCTCAACTTGTGAAAGTGCTATTTCACTTGATATTCTTTCATTCACCTTCATTTGAAACTTCTTTTCAGACCATTCTAACAATTTTACATTAGTATCAAGGTCTTTATTCTATACCTGGTCCACTATACTGGATAATTATTCCATAATAGGCCTAGTTTCATCAGGTACCTATAGCTCAATGCATTTAAAAATATATCTTTAATCTCAATCAAAGCTTTCCTTTATTTATACTTATTTCTGAGTATCTCTTGCTTCTTCTTCCTCTCAAGTGCCTCTTGCACTTCATTTGTTTGATCAATGTTCATATTTTCATAGTCATACTTAGGAATGACTATGTCCTCATCTAGTGTGGGGTCTCCATAGTGAAGTACCCTTGCTACTCTTGTAAAGCTCAATCCTGTTGTAGATATTTGTAGTGGCATGGAAACAATGCTTAGCTTTTGAGGCATTGTATGAGTCCCTATTGTAGGAAAATTGACCAATGTTTGTATTGCCTCTTGCTCCTTCTCCTTAGGGGTCTCCTCCTCTATTCTCTCCTTGTCAATTCTAGTGATCTTTGGAACTACACCTTGTACTTGTGCTATAGAGACAAAGGTATATATCTGTAATATTTTCTCCCTTGTAGGCTCCGTCTCCTCTGTCTTTTGTGTCTTTTGTTTAGTTATCAAGACTTGAACTGTGGAGTCAACCTTTGTAGATATGTCTACTACAACTTGCTCTTGAGGTTGGTCACTTGTAGCTATAGGGATGTGAGAAGGTGGTTCTTGTGGATTCACCTTATCACTTGTGATATCAACTACAACCTTTTGCAATTCTTCCACACTCACCAAGACTAGATTTGTACACAACTAAGCTTGCAAGGTAGTCTGGTGAAGAATCTTTTTAAGATCCTTTGTAGTTAGTGGGTTTATGTTCTGACTAGAGTTGTTAGGAACATCTTGAATAGTTACTATATCTATAGGTGTGGGAGTTACATGTGGAGGACTTGGTGGTGGCATTTGTGTGTCTTGCACACTCTATTCTTGTTGCTGCTCCTCAACAAATGCCATATCATCTTTTTGTGTCTCCTTCTCCACTGTAACATCTTCCTTTTCTTTTTCACCTTCTTCCTCCTTATCATTGTCTTCTTCTCTTCATTTTTTCTATCCTCAAAGGGATCTGTTTCTCCTTCTTTCATAGTTTTCAACCCATAAATTAACTTCCACATTTGAGTGGACTTTTTCACAACATCTTCAATTTTATTCTGCAGTACACTAAAGGCTCTATACTTGGGTGCAAATTTTCTCCCATGCTTCTTATTTGCCTTACTAATTTTCCCTTTAGTAAGTTCAAGCATGACTTGAGCCAATGTTGACTCTCTTATTTCTTTTTCCATATTGAGGCAGTAATGCCATTTATTTTCTATAATAGAATATAACTCCTTAGGCATTGAATTATCAAGTTCAAGTGGAGTGTTCTTGAACTTGGCCATCATGGTGTAGACTGACTCTTCAACCATGTTTTGTTCCTCTCTATTCAACTTATTGAAATCAATACCTTTTAATCTTGAAAAATCTGTGTTATCTTTAATGTTATTAGAAATGTTTTCTAAATCAGACTTAGGGGTGTGACTTACCACTTTGAATTGTCTGGTGTCCTCTAACTATGTTCTCTCTTCATCTGATTTAGGAGGTGCCACATATTTTCTTCTATGCTTCTTTTGGGTTGGTCCTTCTTGTTTAGTGGCCTTCTTCTCTTCCTGCTCCTTAGCCTTCTTTAATGTGGCTCTTGTGTTGGCCCTTGTGGTAGTCTTTGCTAGGCTAGGCTTTGCAACTTTCTTTGGCTTGGTAGCTGGTTTGATGGAGGCTTTTTTTTTCTTTGCCTCTGGCTTGATAGGTACTTCCTTGGTTTTCTCTTCCTCTTTGGCACCTTCTACCTCTTTTGCATCTTCTCCCATGCCTTGGGTTAATGCAAATGCTCCTTGATCCTGCTCTTCTTCATCTTCACCTTCCTCTTCATCATCCTTCTCACCTTCTGCAATGCCTTTTCCAAATCTTTCCTTAAGCTTCTTCACCAATTTGTCCTTTTTCTTAAATTTTTATGCAATTTTCAATTCCATGTCTATCTTAGATCTTACAACATCAAAAGTGCCAAAGGGTTGAGCACTCTTATCAATATCCTCAGCTAGCAATATTGTGATTGTTGTTGATGCCTCATCAATATTGATCTCATATCCAAGTGGCCTTAGCCATCTCACCCTTGGTACTGCTACTTGAATGTATGTGAAATCAATGTCCACTAAGAAACACATGTCATTAATGTGTTGTTCAACAAGAGAGACAGGTATCCTTAGTCTCTATTTCATTGACTTCTTGAAGTCTTCAAAGTAGTTGGTCATAATAGTTTCAAAATTTTCCCCCATCTATTCTATGTATTCATTCACCTATACTACTATTGACCTGTTTGTTTTTATGCTTTCTTTTCCAAAAGAAGGGAATTCATTCTATACATAGAAGAATATACATATAAAAATTGCTAAAAATTTGCATTGGGCCCCCTTGGACCTCCTTATTGCTCCAAAATTTTCCATAATCCATTATAATTATAGTTCAGCTAGATCATAAGTATGATCTTTCTTGAGAATTTTATATCCCACATCAACTGCTATACAAGGTACACTGTTGAGTTAGCTAGATTGGTAAAATTTATGAGATATGACTCTGACAAAAAATTCCACAAGAGGATCCTTGATGGCATCAATTTTCATTCCTCTTTTGTTCCATTTTGTACCAGTGTTCTTCTCTATGGCTTATTTGGAATCACTCCTTAGGGTTTTTGGGCATTCTAGGGTTGGATACCCAGTTACTCTATGTAAAATTCTTTTGGATAGTTTAATGGGTCCATCTTCTAACCATAGGGTCCCATCTTGGATTCTTCCTAGCACAATTCTTATCCATTCAATCTTGAATACAATAGGGAACTTTAGGGCATGGGTTAAGTCCTCTCTTTCAACAATCTAAAATTCTTCCTTCAAAACTCCTTTCTCACACGGTTTATTGTATGCTTCCCTAATCTCCATATCACCAATAGCACCAATTTTGTAGTTGTAACATCTCCTAACATCTTGCACAATCACAACTTTGGGTGGAATCACAGATAAAGCTCTGGTAGGGTCATTCATATATGGAACTTTAGGAATTGGTCTAAAGTTAGGTTGTTTAACTTCATTACTGACTAATTGGACTTCAAATGACTCCTTTTCCTCAAGTTCCCTAGAGCTAGATGCCATTTCTTCAAACTAGGGTTTTAAGATGAAAAAATGGCTTAATTATGTAGCTCAACACTAGTGTAAATACCTTGAATCGATGAAATGATGTTGAATCTTGGCTTGAAATCTTCGTAAAAGCTTCAATCTTTGCTTGGAAACTATTTTTGCACTCTTCTTTCTCTTTCTTTGTGTTTGTGATGATGAAAAATATTGAAAACATGACCTTATACCCTTCATTTCGTAGCATTTAATGCTTAGTGCATATACAACTATCCACTTAGCTCCTTATATAATTCTATTTCACTCAACTTCCATTGATTTTCCAACACTCAGTATACACTGGAGTTTCCTTTACTTAGCTTCAATTAGCATAGTTTTACTCAACAACAACTAACCACTCCACATCCACTACTAACTCGGCTTCTACTAACTTTGGCAAACAACTAGGCATCTGAAGGAAAATTTCCTTATTTGGCAACAATGTGAAAATTTTGAAGTTTTAACTTTGCATCTTTATTCATGTTGATCTATCCTTTGTAGCACTGACTTGTCTTGGAACTGATGTATGATAAAAATATTTAAATATCAGTCCCACATACTTCCTTTTGTTTAGTTGGATGAAGTGTGACCACTTGACCTTTTAGGTGAAGTGATCTCTCGATTAGATGTGTTGCTTCCATCTTTTCTTTTCCATGTTTTATTCATTTCTCCTCTGATGTGTTCAACATCAACTTTCCCTTTTCCTTTGTTGAACTTAGAGTTGGGTACCTTTGACCTTTTCTAGCAATTTCTATTGATGTGTCTAGTTTTTAAACAACTGAAGCATGTAGTTTGTGTAGTGTCTCTCCCATTTGACTTCTGTAAGTCATCCTGATGGATGCAACCTTGTTGATCTTTTTTTGTGATGGATCATGATTGTGACTATGAGTGGTCTACATCATTGAGGTGATTGGATTTATGTTTCTGTATCAATTGCTTTGATTATTGCTTATGGCTCATTTATGAGTTTATGATGTGATTTTTGGTTCATTGAGGTTTGTGCCAGTGGTTACCAAGATCAATGTTGTATCATGAGGTTGTTTCGTGATTACCTTGAGACATGTGCAGAGATTGCACTATGTACTATTACCATGCTACACTGGACTAGGTTCCTATAGTAGTGGTAAGTCATGTTTATGACTATATTCACTTATGTGTTTTAAGTGCCTTTTTGTTGTTCTTTAATCAACCTTTATTAAATGCTTAAATAATTAGAAATGGATCTTCCATGTTGGATTCATTGGTTATGTCTTGTGGATATCTAATTATGTTTTACATGCAAGATGACCTGAGGGTTAGATGTTATACTTTGATTTCAATATCATAGATGTTAGACTACAATTTTGTTCAGTTGATCATATTGAATGATGATGCCATTTTGAGATGACAGTGTGTTTTATGATGGTATCTAGTTATCTGGTATTTGGACATATCTCTGATTATGTTATGTGTTAGACTTAATGCTATGGTTATTTACTTCATTCTTGTGTTGTTATGCTTTATGCGAACGTGAGTGATGTAAATAGATTATTTCATTATAATTGTATAAATGGTTAAATTAGTCATTTAATACATTTATTGCTTCGGCTATGTTATTATATGAAATTGCACTTGATCATGTTGTTTAGTGTGCAAGATTTATATCCCTAGTAGTGGCACATGGAGTTAGTGATTCAGCTATTCATATTTTACCAATGTCTTCCTTGTATGGTCAACATATCCTTAATTAAATATTTAAATTAAACCTTTCAATGGTTATTAAATCCAAACTCATTTGCATTATGTGATTAGTGAGTGTGTCTGTGCATTTAGAGGTTCACATTATCGTGAAATTTGTTAAGGAAATTTATTGTGTTTTGGGTTTTCAAGATTTTTAATTTATTTATTTTAATTTCTGGCAACTTTTCCATAGATGAATTCCTATTTCTAGGAATAGCCTATTTTTGTTTGGGTTGATTTGAGGATTAACTAGGTTGGCTAGTTATTTTCTGTAATCAATTATTCACTTGAAAAGTGAATAAATAAATATCCAAAAAGGAATTTAATTCCTCACTTCTCACTTTTGAATTAGAAAGTTGGAGAGTAAAACCCAAAATCCTCTTCATGAGGATTTACTAATTTGTTTTTTGTGGGAGCTATGGGTGTGGGATCATCATGAGGTTGAGCTTGTTGGATCTAGCTTGGGGAAACCTTGGATTGCCATGGTTTTCAACTACTTCTGTAGGCTATTTATTTTATGGTTCATATTCCTATTTTTCCCTTTTGGCTGTGAGGTAGGGCTTTCCTGTTTTATTGTTTCTGCTCTATTTCTACTTTTATTTTTGGTATCCATTTGGCTAGAGGTTGAGAACTATTGTTTCCCTCCATTTCTATTTGTTGGTTCTGCCTGGTTGGTCAGATATGAACATTTCCCTATTTTTCAAGATGAGGGTTTGGGGTTTTACACCATTATGTTGGCCATTTTTGCATACCGTGTCCGAACTTGATTATTTCTAGATTTTTTGGATTTTTGAACCCAAAGGCCAAATGGATTTTAATTATGATGTTTTTCCAAAATTTAGGGTTTTTACCTCATTTTGCGTGTCACACTATTTTCTCGAGTTTTCTTGGCACAATGTGGGTGATGGACTTGGATGATCCATTTGGATATCAGTTATACCACTTTTGCACTTTTATGTTGCATTGGGATACATGTCACACCTGTACTCCCGACCTTGTGTTCGATTGAGTAATTTTATACCTAGTGTTATGGTTTAATTTGGACCTTTTCTTTTGTTTTGTGGACACTAGGATTTGTGTAGAATCCATGCTCCTAGATTGAGGCCATTTGAGTGAGTTCATCATGTTTGGTCTTCTTGCATCATTCAAATTCATGTAGAATCCATACTCTCAGATTGAGGCCAATTGAGTGATTTCATGATGTATGGTTTTATTGGCTTTGGGATTCATGTAGAATTTTTCCTCTCATGTTGCTTTTAGTTGGGTGTTATCTTTTTCATTGTGTTCTCATCCAATCCTTGTGTTATGATCTTCATGATGGTGGTGCACCACACACGAGTATGTGTGCATACATTTTTTGGGTGACTTGTGAGGCACAATCTTCTATGAATTGGCCAGAAGTTATGATCATCGGGGTTGGGATGGGAGTATGCATGCCCACAGGCACTTTTCGTAGGATGAGCATGGGTAGGGTAGGGTATCATATGGAGGGGGCTTCTATCTCCATAGCCTAGTGTCTGTTTCCTGAGGGTTAGCATGCAAAAGCTTTGTAATCAAGTGATAACTAAATAAAATGTGTGTGTTAATAAAACTTAAAGATAATAAAATGATTTGGGATGTGCTCCTTCCATTGGGAAGTGGAGAGCTTCCAATACTAGCTTGGGCCCTTTGATGCCAAGTGACTCTCCATGATGTTAGCCCCTACTTAGTAGCCTATTGAATGTCTGACCAGGACCTGTGCATTGTCTTAGGTTCTTGGTTTCAGCCATCATACTGCCTGGCATGAGTGTTAGCCATGGATGTTATTTTTGTGTATTTTCGGTTGGATCAATATCTCCATTAGCATGGTAGGTGTGGACCTATGGGTGTCATGTGGTTGTGAGGCATAGCTACCTATACCACTGCTAGGCACTAGTGTACAGAGATGATCTTTTGTTCTAATGCAACCGTTGTTGGATATTTTCACTAGATGCTTCGAGTTTCAAAGTATGCTTTCTTGTGATTTATTCTTTCATTGGAATGCTTGGATATCATGTTTAGATGATGTTAGTTTATTTGATGCATTTTCATATTATGATGTTTAGCATATGACTAGATGATGTAAATTGTTGTATTGGATTGTCTATTTCTTATTGGTTAGCATCTTAGATTTCCTTATTACAATGTTCAGCATGTGATAGGTGATGTTATCTACTTGAAGGATTATCTTATGCTTTACTACTAGTATGTTAGATTTCCTTATGCCTATATTGTAGCATGTTTTAGTAGCGACATCCCTATTACAATAGTACTGATAATTTGATCAGTAGCTTGGGATGTTATGCGCGGGGGATGCCTAGGATCCATGATGGTCTTATGATGATATTGATGGTTGGGAGGAACAGTGTACCTAGTTTGGTTGTTTAGTTACTGAGATGTATTTTTGTACATTGTGATGTTGCTTCTATTCACTGCGATGTTTCTTTCAGTATGCTCTTATTTGCTATGGTTTAGATGGATAAATGTTCCTCTTTCCTTGTTGTTTATGCACTTGAGTGTTCATTCCTTGATTTACATGGATCTGGTACTCCCCAGTGTGGAAGTTTTCATGTTTTTTATGCTTTTTATTTATGTTATTTTGTCACGCTGATGTGTTTTCTCAAGTGGAAAGGTAGTTCCTCATACAAGAATGTACTTCCTTGTGCAAGAATGTATTTCCTCATGCAGGGATGCAAATCCTCATTTGGTGTGTAATGAATCCTCACATGAAGTCATCCACACACGAAGTGTTGCAAGGTCTCATGCAAAACTCTGGACCAATGAACTTCCAATAGGGGGTAGTTAGGCTTGGTTGAGGAAGGTTTGAAAGTTGGTTTTGGACACCTTATTGGATTTCACACCTTTTTAGTTTAAAATAGTCTTTCTAGGGGGTTTAAAATATATTGTTCAAGTATATACTTAAGATATATTTTAATATATGTGATGAATCTTTTGAGATAGGTTTTGGACCTCCCTGAGTTAAGATAAAGATTCTAGGAAATTTCAAGGCTTCAAGATTTTGGGCTTAGCCAAATTTTAGGATTCTGCATTTTACCCCAGCTTGGTGTTTTGTTGATGAGTGGCCATTTCTTGGAGCCCTCATCATGTGTGTGGTTGTTGTTGGCTTTGTTTGTGTGTGTTAGTTTAGTAGTGGTGTTCGAACATTTTTTGGTTGCTAGGATTGTGGTGAAGTCTTCTGTTGCGATCTTTGTGATCCATGTATGATGTTGTCATGTGCATTCATACTTGTAAAAATAAAATATTTTGGCTTGTATTTCATCCTTGTTTCCAAGAATCTCTGGGTGGGGCATTACAGTTTGGCTCAACCATCTATTGTAGCTTCCACTAAAATGTGTTCTTATGCAATTTCAGGGATGTGTCCATACTCTTGACGGTAGTGACAACTCTGTCTAGTGTTGTATTCCCAATTGTAGTGATGTCCATGATTATTTGACTTTTCTGCTTGGTTTGGTGTCCACATAGGCTTTGATCTACATTCAAAGGCTCTATTTCTATACTTCTTGCAGTTGTAGCAATGACCTTCAAATCTTTGTGTCCTAATGATTGTAGTCCTACAGTCATGTGCCTGATGTCCTTGCTTGTTGCACTTGTGATAGTGACCCATGTTTTCAAGTTTGACATGTTGGTTGGCATTCTTGCTCCTGCACACATTAGAGGTATGTCCCTTTTTACCATAAAAATGAAAAGTGGATTTTGTGTTCTTACCTTTGTCACTTCTTTCTTCTGCAGTCTTTAATAACTCTCCTTTTTCAGTGCTGGTGTATCCTAGTCCTGAAGTGTCATTGTTGGATCTTGGTGATTTTAGCAGCTATTCAAAATACTTGATGGCTTAATTAGGTTTTTTGAAGCTCTCTACAATTTCTTTCTCTCTCCTCAAGTCATTTTGCAGTTGTTCATTTTGCATCTTTAGTATGGAGATTTCAATGTCCTTGACATTCAGCTCATGATGAGCATTCATCATTTGGCTTAGGGTGTCTAGCTACATGTTGGAAATTCTTGCAAGCTCAATTAACTTCTCCTCCAATCTATTGGCAAGGTTTCTCTTGTCTTCTTCTAACATAGCTTTATCTTCAATAGCTTTCTTCTTCTATTCAGTCACTTCACAAAGCATCATGGCTTGTGATTCTTGTTCAATCTTGAGAGTTCTAATCTCTTCTGCTTGAGCTCTATTTTTCTCTATCAAATTTGCAATTGTTGCATCAAATTCCCTAGAATCTCCATTGGCAAACACTTTTGAGGTGTCAATCTTCTTGTACTATGTATCATTCTTAGCTATGGCAATTTATTTTCTTCCTTGGAATGAGATGTATCTCAATCTCCTGATTCTCTATAATCTTCCCAAGCTTGTAGACCTCCATTGTTGGATCTTTTCTTCAAGCTATAAGGCTTCTCCTTGTAAGAACTTGGCTCTGATACCAATTTTTGGAATTTCCAAGTGGGAAAAATACTTCAGAAAGGGGGTGGTGGTGAATTAGAAGTACCAAATTTTAAGCTATAAAACCTTTAACTAAAATTAATACATGCATGAAACATTTCTAAATAACATGAAAGTAAAATCATGCATGAAAATAGACAACACAATATTTGATCACCCAGAAACCCTCCAAAATGAGAAGGTAAAACTCGGGTGGGGATGATACCCAAAATTTATCACTACAGTAATATGTAATTGGTTAAGGTTACAAAGTTTGACCATCATCAATGGTCTGCCTTGTGAGAGGCCTGCCTTGTTAAAGGCTCTAACACCCTGTTAAAAGTGACCTATCTAAAGGATTTACAAAATTCACTTGGAATGTCACCCTGTTAAAGGATTTACAATGTGGTTGTTAA
Organism: Cupressus sempervirens; assembly: GCA_028749045.1. Lineage (NCBI taxonomy): Eukaryota > Viridiplantae > Streptophyta > Pinopsida > Cupressales > Cupressaceae > Cupressus > Cupressus sempervirens. The sequence goes on from CM053788.1 coordinate 521,579,394, forward strand.
ACCAACCTATCTTCATAGGATTTTCATTCTCCTAATACAATGGCTATAAATTATAGTAGAATGTGATGACCTAATAGCTTACAATCCTTAATTTTTGATTTTAGATCCTTGTTCTATCCAATTTGATATGATCTTCTTGATCTGATATGATTCTATTTGAAGTGTTGATGCTCTATTCTCACCAATTGATTATGCAATGTTTTCCTTCTTCTAAGTCTCTTTACCCTTTCTCACTTCCTTCAAACTTCACTAGTATTCACTCCTTATATGCATTCTATTTTCACATACTCTCTCCTTCATCTCTAAATTGTGGGGTTTTGACCTCCTTAAAAAGGTTTCAAGACTTAGGGTTACGTATGAATCTATGATTGAGATTCATCCATCTTTCCTGCTCAAATATTTTTATTTTTCTAATTGGTTGCATGTTGATTTCATAGGAAATTCAAAAGATTTGATCTTATCTCTTAAATCCTTTGAGATTCATCTTGTGTCGGCTCAAAAATGGTTTACATCTAAGTTTGTGAGGGCACAAACTCTTATGTTGATTCTGTGTTACTCGGCACTTACTTATTGCTGATGCTCGACATGTATAGGAATTATGTCTTGCTCAGCACCTATAGAAATTTTGTCTTGCTTAGCACCTATAGTGACTTAGCACATATACTGACTCGGCATCTATTAGTCACTCGACTTTTAAATGACTTGACACTGTCTATTTTCTCAGCATCTATTGTAACTCGACATCTATACTATACTCGGCATCAACTAAGAAAATTTCTTAAGTACGTTGACACTCAATTGTCAAAACCAATCCAAGACCAACAAAATGGTGGAAAGAAGAAGAGTTTTAAGGCTCAAAAAAAATTTGTTTAATGTCTAAACGTACATTAAAAGAAAAAATTATGAAATGAAACAAAGAACACTTCAATAATATATTCAAAGCTAAGTTAGATAATGAATTAGAACTAAAATCTATTAACAAGGAAGTAACTCAAGATGGAATGGAATACACTAAATACCAAAAGGAAAAAGAATTTTTGGCAATCCAAGAAGATCTTCTTCCTAAATAAGAAGTATTTTGTAGACAGAAATTGCAAGAAACCTGGCTAGCATAAGGCGGCATAAATATAATTTTTTTCCATAACAACTCGCTAAATGGTAGAAACATTAATAAAATATCTAAAATTAAGTATATCAATGGAGCTTTAGTAGAAGATCCTAATAAAATAGTAGGAGTTATGATAAACTATTTTAATGAAATTTATAATGACTATGAATCTTCAAATCTAATAGCTCAAAAAAAAATGTTAGAAAACATTCAAAAAAACATAACAGACAAAGATAATAAAAACCTAAACAAGAAATTCTCCAAATAAGAAATCAAAGAGGCTCTCTTTCAACTAAACCATGATAAGTCACCAAGACTAGATGGCTTCCAAGCCTTCTTTTTCCAAAAATATTAGGACATATTAGTTTAGGAACTTTGGGAAGCAATTGAGACCACTAGGAACTCTATATCATTATTAGCATAAATCAATAATACTTTCCTAGCTCTAATTCCTAAGAAAATCATCCATGAGGAACCATGAGACTTCTATCTGATAGCACTCTGCAATACTATATATAAAATTTCATCTAAAGCTCTAGCTAACCAACTTAAGAAATTATTACCCAAACTTATTTTAGAAGAATAAATAGGTTTTGTCCTAAGCATGCCAATCCTAGATGACATCATTATTATTTAGGAAGTAACTATATAATCTCAAATTAACAAAGAACCATGTATGATAATAAAATTAGACATTCAAAATTCATATGACAAAGTATACTAGAAATTCTTATGCAAAACACTTAAAGCATTTGGCTTCTCACATCAATGGAAAAACCTTATATTCAGATGTATCTATACACCCAAAATATCTTTAGTAGTTAATGGTACTTTTGAAGGTCACTTTGGAATATCAAGAGGTATTAGGCAAGGGGATCCTATATCTTAATTTATTTTCATAATAATGGTTAAGGCCTTTGGAAGATAAACTAAAAAAAACACAAAGGGATGGTAGGATTAAATGGATACAAGTAGCAAGAGACATTCCCAAAGTAACACACCAAAAATTCATGGATGACACAATTATCCTCAAAGAAAGCATAATAGAGGAAGCATGTCAATTTAAATATATAATAAGAACCTATATGAAAGCATCAAGGAAAAATGATAATTCAAAAAAATCATAAATCTTCTTCCTAAACACATATTCAAACATACAAACTAACATATGTAATGTAATGGGTTACAAAAAAGGCCCTTTCCCTTGTAAGTACTTAGGAATTTTATTAGATAAAGGAGCTAGGGAAGGTAAATCCTAGAAATATATAATTGAAAAATTAGATAATAAAATAGAAAGTTGGAAAGGCAAGTGGATTAATAAGGTAGGAAGATCTACAATGATAAAATCTATCCTTATATTGATACCTATGTACCAAATGTCTTGTCTCCCTCTTCCAATAGGAACTAAGAAAATTTTAAACAGTAAGTTAAGGAGCTTCTTTTGGCAAGGGATAGAAGACAAAAAGAAACAAGCATTTATCAAATGGGAAAATATATGCAAACCCAAAGAACATGATGGTTTTGGAATTAAAAACATAGTTGGCAAAATGAGTCATTAGGAGCTAAAGTGGTATAGCGCATGTACCAAGAGCAAGAAAGAAAATGGACCAAAATATTATATTCAAAATATCTATGCAATGTTGAGCCTATATCTATCTTTAGGACTAAAAACCCCCCAAAATGATCAAGAGTATAGAATTTCATGATGAATTCTCAACCATCAATAACTGGCAACTTAACTTAGGATATAGGAATAGGAGATGATGCCCTATTTGAGAAGATTTTTGGGATAGAATTCCTCCTCTAGATTGTTTGAACCTACCCAACAATATAAAAGCTACACTAACTAATTTATGGGGAACAAAAGTAAATGATTACAAAACTAAAATAAATAATAACATCTATAAGGGCTGGCATTGGAAATCACTTGAGGGAGCTTAATTAACACAACAAGAAAAATATATCTTTGAGGAAATCTTAAAACAAAGACTTCCAAATCATAAAGAAAGGAAAGATAGATTAATATGGAGGTCATCAAAAGATGGAAAATATAATGAAAACAAGAATATGATATGATAATTAACTCTTAGCAGTGGAAAGAGATAGATATCTGACTAAATTTATGTTGTGATATGGCATGCCTCCCTACATAGGGTGTTTTTTTTTATAGAAATCCCTTTAGAATATAATATTAATAGAGGACCATTTTATAAAGATGGGGTTTGAGGTACTCTCCAAGTGGCTCTTATGTGAAAAAACATCAAAAATAACAAAGCAGTTAATACTTAATTGTTCATACATAATAGAAAGTTGGACGTGCCTATGTCAAAAACTAAATTGAAAATAAACACTTTGAAATACACTATTGGAACACCTAATAAGCTGGACCAAAAATGGAAGATAGAGAGTTTATAATAATCTTTGTCTCACATCTCCCTCAATATTACTATGGGAAATTTGGAAAGAAAGAAATGGAGGAATATTTTGTAATACAATTGTGGAGATCTCTTCCCTCATTAATAGAATAAACAAGAGTATTATAGAAGTCACAAACAAAAACTTAAGGAATTCTTACAAAGAAGAAAGAACATTCTCAAACTAACCTTACTAACCCATCATTATTATATTTCAAAGTAAATAAGATGGCTAGAGCATAATGCAAATGGATCCTGCCACCCCCATGTTGGGTAAAACTAAAATTTGACAGTTCCTCAAGAGGAAATCCAAGAAAAGTAGGATTTGGATGCATTGTATATTTGGAAAAAGGCCTATGCCTCACTAAATAAGAAAAACCATTAGGGGATATTTTAAATAGCCTTGCAGAAATGGAAGTCCTAATAGAATGTCTAAGCATATGCAAGAAACTAAAGATTTTGAAAGTAATTATAGAAGGAGATTGGAAAATCATCTTAAATGCTATAAAAAAGGAAAGCACACCTAATTGGAAACTAACGTCTAAATTAGTAAATGCAATAACAATACTCAATTCATTTGAGGGGGTATTGATAAAAATACATTTTTCAGGAAGGAAATAAAGAAGATGATAAACTGGCTAATATAGGAGCTAACAGAGAGGATAAAATGACCATAAATTTATTGGTATAGATTAAGTACTAATTTTAGTCTTAAAATTAAGGATTAAAATGATTCCCCCAAATAATTAACATAATATCATATCTTATTAAGAATAGTGCATTCTTTAAAATTCCCTTTAGAATATATAGGAGAAAACAACAACAATGTTTCTCTATAAAAATAAAAAAAATTCATTAGACTTTACGTTGAAATGATGATCATCCCATAAGCTAAAAGGTTTAAATTCCAAGAATACTTCTTAGTAACATATAATGAAATCATCTATCTTATCCTAGCAATTACTGAGCATATATGTTTAAGATTCTTGGTTTATAATGATATAAATATTTTCTTAAAATGATCTTGGCCAAGATGAGCCATGTTGGAACATCCCTCTAATCAATAAAAGGAGGAATCACAATAGACCCTAATCACTTACAAGGAAAGGAAGGTATCGACTATTTCAGATCATTGGAAAGCTTTGAAGCAACAACAATGAAGGATAATGTAGAAAAAAACATCTTTGAAATATAAGAGGAGTAACTAAGAGGAGAGAGGTGAATTAATTACCACAAAAATAAATCCAATATCCCTTAGATGTCAAAATAAACTTTACTAAAAATATTGATGCTCAGTAAATACACAGTCACTTGGTTTACACTAGCAAATGTTGTAACTCAAAAAATACTAAAATAACTTGGCAACTTCTTAACATTAAAATCTTAAGATATTATATGTGATTAATCTTACTTAACTTAGTTGCATACACACAAAATAAATAGAATGAACACAAGTGACACCAAGATTTAACGTGAAAACCCAATTTGAGAAAAGCCACCAATTGTAACTGGTTACTAATTTTCACTCTTCTAAAGTGAGCCCTATTAGGAGCCAACCCTTTTAGAGGAGTGTTCACCCTTTTAGGAGTGGCCTTGTTAGAGGTCTTAGACACTTCAATCTAGACATGCCACCTTGTTAGAGGATTTACAATAGCTATTAAGCCAACTCTGTTAAGAGATTTAGATCACAACTACAATGGTTAGAGAGTAACAATGATATGACTTGATTTCTAATGCAGCTAAAAAATTTATTACAAATCTCAATTCTGGCTTGTATACTTGATCCTTTCTAATCGAATGTATCTTTGTAGCTCAACAAGGATCTTTTCTTATCCTTCTAATTCACTTCCTCTAAGCATCTTCAAATCTTTTGTTATGTTCCACACTCATTCAATTCTCAAATTGACCTTATATTTATATCTTACACATTTTCAAGTTGGCTTGAATACCTTAGAATACTTAATATTCATCTCTTTAGTTAGCTAGAACCAATAATCAAATCAATTGAACTCAATATGCAAAAACAAGAAAATCCTTCATTAGTCGACCCTGCTCAATAGACACTAACTCAGAGATAATTTTTCTGTGTTAACCAAGTGACCTCAGTTAACATTTCATATTTACAAAATTCCTTTGGTAACCGAGTGAGCTCACTTAACACTCAACTTCTGTAAACTTCCCTTTGACACCCGAGTGAACTCAGTAGTCACTAACTTCTGAACTTGGAAAGCTCTAGAATGCTTGATAGATATAGGAAAATGTCTTAATTGTCAAAGTGAGCTCAACATACACTGACTAGTAAATTATATGACATTTTATGTAACATCAAAGATAATACATAATTAACCAATTGTTTTCAACAATCTTGCTTTGTGGCATTGATGGCAACATAACATGTCAAGATACAATGAAATTTTAGAGCAACAATAAAGGAACATATCCTTAGTTTCATTATGATTCTCATCCATGAGAACTCCCTCTATTAGTGTGAGCTCCCTCTACCTTCAATTTCTTCATCTATCAGCAAAACTTTGTCTCTTGATATTAGAACAAGTTCTCCCTCTTTGACATCTCTACAAATAATTCTTCCTTTATAAAATTTTTGTGAAATTTATACTCTCCCTCTTTTAAAAAAAAATTGTGAGATATGACAACAAACTCTCCCTCTTTGACATCTCATGCCAAAGATAATAGTCAGTGAATATTAGTGTACCTTATGTACTGATTTGTACGCAATGTGCCCTTCTAAACATTGCATCAACTGGTTGATCTTCAGCATGCTCTAGTTGATGCATCACTAAACTTTATTTTAGTGAGCTTCAGATAGGGGAACGACCCCTAACTTACCTCTTAGATACAAAAATGCATCCTTAGGTAATGTCTTAGTGAATATTTCAACAATTTGTTTTATTCAGATATTCCAATCTTACCTCTTTAACTTCTACCAATTCTCTCAAAAAATGATATTTTATAGCAATGTGTTTGGTTTTGGTATGCATCATAGGATTCTTTGATATATTAATTACATTAGTGTTATCATAGAAGATAACCATTGGATCCTTGATCACTATCTTCATACCTACCAATAGTTGCTTGAATCAAACAACATTGAAACAATTAACTATTGCTACCACATATTTTGCCTCTACTGTGGACTGAGAAATACAATTCTCCTTCTTTCTTGTCCAAGACACTAGTCTTCTACCAAGAAAGAATACTCCACCATTGGTGCTCTTCCTATCATCAACACTTCCTACCCAATAAACATCTATGAATGATTTCAAATCCAAATTGTCTCCTTTCTTGTACCATAATCCATAGTCTTCAGTACCCTTCAGATACCTCATGATTCTCTTGATTTTCATCATGTGATTTTTTTCAAGAATTTTTGAGAATTTTGCCACCATACCAAATGCTAATGCAATATCAGGCCTTGTGTGCACTACATACTATAATTTTCCAATCATTGATCTGTATGTGGTTTGATCTACCTCTTTAGAATCATCATTTTTAGAAATCTTATGTCTAGTAGACATAGGTGTTCCAACTAGTCTTGAATATTCCATTCCAAAATTCTTTAGTATCTCCTTCATATATTTGGATTGAGTAATATAGATATCATTTTTCTTCTATTGGATCTACAATCCAACAAAGAATTTTATCTCTCAAAACATGGACATCTCAAATTCTTTGCTCATCTCTTTTGAAAATGCCTTATATAAATCATCGTTTCTTGTAAATAAAGTGTTATCCACAAAGATTTCAGCTAAGACAATTTTCTTGTTTGGCCCTTCTTTGATATACAACCTATTGTTATCATTTGTTCTTTGAAAACTAATCTTTATCAAGTAGTTATGAAGTCTTCCATACCAAGCTCTGGGAGCTTTCTTGAGACCATACAATTCTTTGCGTAATTTGCAGACCATATCCTTTTTTCTAGGATTAAAAAAACCTTTAGGTTTTTCTATATAAACTTCTTCAAGATTTACATTCAAGAATGTAGATCTTACATCCATTTGATATACTTTAAATCCTTTATGTGCAACATAAGAAAGTAAAGTTCTAACACTTTCTAATCTAGCAATAGAAGAAAAATTTTCACCATAATCAATACCTTCTTCTTGAGAATAACCTTTGCATACTAACCTTGCTTTGTTTCTAGAAATTTCTTCATTTTCATTCAACTTATTTTTGAAAACCCATTTTTGTGTCAATTAAATTTTAATCCTTGGGTTTAAGAACAAGAGTCCAAGTCTTATTCCTCTCTATCTATTATATTTCTTCATTCATAGCTTCAATCCAACTTTCATTATCCAAAGCATCTTTCACTGATCTAGGTTCAAATTCAGCAAGCAAACATGTACCTTTCAATTTACTTATTGTCATTGATCCATCTGACTTGTCTCCAATGATCTAATCAGGTGCATGGTGCTTTCTAACATATCTTGCTAACATAGGTACTTTTGATTTAGAACTTGTTCCACTAACCTCTCCATGATATTTGATATCAAGCTTAGGTCCCACAATCTGTGACTCAGGTCCATCAGACTCAGTTTTCTCTGGCAATAGCTTGGTAGCTTCTGACTGTGACTTAGGTTCTTCTGACTATAACTTGGGTTGCACTAGTTGCAATTCAAGTGATTTCTAGATATTTTGGGGACTTCAGAGGTGAAGCCTCCTGACTTCTAATTAGATTTGGCAATGTATCATATTCATAGTAAACAAACTTTTTGTAATCCTCAAGTTCTTTGTTTCTCTCTTATTCACTCTTTTATGCAAACTCATCAATTTTCACATGTACACTTTCTATGATCTTATGAGATAATAAATTCAAATATTTATATGTTTTACTTCTATAGGAGTATCCTAGGAATATGCCTTCATCACCTTTGACATCAATTTACCTTTCCTAGATTCCTTCAAGATATAACATTTGCTACCAAATACTTTCAAGTAATTTACATTTAGTTTGTAGCCATACCATATTTCATAAGGAGTTTTATTTGAGTCTTCCTTTAACTATACTCTATTTAAGGTATGCAATGTAGTATTGATTGCTTCCTTCCAATATTTGATTGCAACACTCTTTTCTATCATTAAACTTATTGTAAAATCCATGATGGATTTATTCCTTCTTTCATCTATACCATTCTGCTAAGGTGTACCAAGGGCTAATACTTGTCTTTTAATTCCTCTTTAATTGCAAAACTCATTGAACTCATTGAAAATGAATTCACCACCTCTATCTAATCTCAAACACTTCAGCTTCTTTCTAGTTTCTTTATCTACTCTTTGTAAGGAAACTCAAGTGTGGAAATAGTTTCCTACACTAATCCCTTAAGGAAAGTATTGTGAAAATTCTATTTGAATCCTTACAATTTTAGATTTGATATTATGTAAACAATAATATTGTAATCAACCATGAATACATAAAATAGATAGAGAAAGAAAACATAAACACTTTTCACTCTCTCTTATCTACAATTATATAATGTGCTTTCCATTTTAGGGAAACTTCCAAAGAAGAACCGTATTAAGGTTTTACCATTCTCTAGAAAATTAGGAACCCAAAAAAAAATTTAGGGTGATGCCCTAAATCCTGCATGCTAGATGGAGGCTCAAGTGTATAGTACTCAATGATCCATTGCCACATGTCTTCAAATCTTCACTCATCATCATATCTTCCAAAGATAGCTCTTACGCATCATAGGAATCCTTCATAACCATTTCAATCATGATCGCCTTACACACTATTCAAAATGCTAACACATGCAAGTGGAGTGACACATCAACATGCCAACTAGACATGTACACTCACACTTAATTACATTATTTTCAAAAAATACATTTAAAAAACAACTAATAGGAATAGGAATTATCCAAGGTTGAGACACCTTATTCCTAACACTCTTGCTAGATACTACTTTAATTTTTTAAATGCTTCAAAAATTTCTTTCAAATACATTAGAGTCATCAGTTAGAATAATTATCAACAAAAAGAATAAAATACTTATCTCCACTGTAGCTTTCTATTCCAATAGGTTCACATAAGTCTTTATGAACTAGCTCCAAGACTTCGTCAAAATGATAGTCCTTGCTTTTGAAACTTGTCTTTCCCATCTTATCAATTTGATAATTTTTGCATAGGCCGATATCAAGTTTTCTCAGACTAGGAATACCTATTACTCTTTTCTTCTTTCTTATCTTGATTAGATTATCAAAGTTCACATGACATAACCTTTTATGTCACAACCATCTTTGTTCTACTTGAGCAATAAAACATGAACTTTCACTGAGATCTAGGTAGAATAGGTTACCTTTAGCTTGTTTACCAAACCCAACCAAATTTCCTTTTCCATCCAGTAGCTTGGCCTTCCCATTCATTAATTCTACCCTGAATCCAATGTTATTCAACTATGCCACACTCAGTATATTATGCTTTAGTCCTACAACCCAATAAGAATTATCACATCTAAGTTCATTGGTTAGTGAGATACAACCGTTGCCCTTTATACAACATGATTCATTATTTCCAAATCTCACACTTCCACTACCATAATGTTATTTTCAAAAAAAAATTTGTCACCGGTCATATGATGTGAGCAGACACTATCAATAAGCCATGTATCATTCTTGCTAACATGAGAAATAAGTGTCATTTTATGTCCTTCATCATCAGATTTATCTTTTACAACAATGTAAACCATTTCATCATCTTCACTACTATCTGAATCATTACCCATAAAATATGATTTCTTACTTTTGTCCTTGTAGTCCTTGAAATTATTGAAATCCTTCTTACCTTTTTACTTATTGTGCTTCTTTTCATCTTTTTCTTCTCTATTTGGACATCTTACAGTAATGTATCCAACTTCTTCACAAAAAAACATATTAAAGGAATCTTACCTTTATACTTTCCTTTGCCTTTGGGATACCTTCTTGTAAGCAATGCTTCAATGGCTTCAAGATCACAATCAAAACTATCTTCCTCTTCCCTTTCAAATTATTTTCTTTTAGATCTTTTAGCTTTCTTTTTGAGTGATACCTTGGCTTCAAATGCAAACTCAAGATTGCTAGAACTAGGAGTATAATTATCATAGTTATCTAGTTCAAATGCAATCAATTTCCAAGTAGAGCATCAAAGGTTATCTCATTATTTGGATCACATTTTATCTCTTGAATAGAAGACACTCTAATTGCATAGATATGAAGAAGGGTTTAAAGTACCTTACTTACCACTATTACATCTTCAATTTATCCACCAAAGGATTTCATAGCACTAACACTAGCTTTGATTCTTTTAGCATATTTTACAATATTTTCATCTTCTCTCATCTTCATATGATCAAACTGACCTCTCAAGCTTTCTGCCTTGGCTCTTTTCACATTAGCATCACCTTAATATATATTCATTAGTTTGGTTCACATGTCATGAGCAGTAGTACATCCTTTGATTTCATCACATTCTGCATAGTTAAGATTTGATGCTATGTCAATAAGCATGATATTGTATTTTTCTTTTTAGCAATTTCTTCCATAGTCATAGGACCAATAGGAGCTTTGTAAGAAGTGTTTAAATATTTCAAACCTAAATCATTGATGGTTGCTACATGCAACTTCATAAGTTCCTTCCATACTTCAAAGTTATCTCTATTCAGCTTGGGAATCTCTCTCCTGTAAGGCATCCTAATCCTTAGCTTAGGTCCTTGAAAGCTTCCTTTGCAAGAACCAAGAATCTCTAATACCAATTTTTGTAAATATGAGAAAAGTAACTGAGAGAGGAGGGGGGAATCGATTATCAAAAAAATAGATCCCAGATCCCTTAGATGCTAAAATAAACTTTATTGAAAATACTGATGATCAGTAAACACACAGTCACTCGGTTTACACTAGAAAATGTTGTAACTTATAAAACACTTAAATAACTTGGCAACTACTTAAAATGAAAATTTTAAGATATTATCTATAATTAATAATACTTAACTTAGTTGCATACACACAAAAGAAATAGTATGAACACAAGTAATACCAAGATCTAATGTGGAAACCCAATTTGGGAAAAACCACCAATTGCAACTAGTTACTAATTTTCAATCCTCCTTAGTGAGCCCTATTAGGGGTAAAACCTATTAAAGGTTACCAAACACAATGTTAGGTATATCCCTCTCAGAGGATTTTATCACCCTGTTAGGAGTGGCCTTGTTAGAGGTCTTTAGACACTTCAATCTGCAAATGCTACCTTGTTAGAAGATTTACAAATAGCTGTTATGCCAACTCTATTAAGAGATTTAAATCAATTCTAAAATGGTTAGAGAGTAACAATGAGATTACCTGATTTTTTATGCAACTAAATTGTTGATTACAGAACCCAATTATGGCTTCTATACTTGATCCTTTCTGGTCGAAGGTATCTTTGCAAGTTAATAGGGATATTTTGTTTATCCTTCTAATTCACTTCATCTAAGCATATTCAAATCTTTTATTATGTTCCACACTCATTCAATTCTCAACTTGACCTTATATTTATATCTTACACATTGTCAAGTCAGCTTGAATACAACTTAGAATACTAAATATTCATCTCCTCGATCAGCTAGAACCAACAATCAAATCAATTGAACTCAATATGCCAAAATAAGAAAATCCTTCTTTAGTCAATTCTGCTCGGTAGACATTAACTCAGAGATGATTTTCCTGTGTTAACCAAGTGAACTTGATTAACACTAAAAAATTAATAACTGAGTGAGCTCTATTAACAATGGTTCCATGCAACTCTTCCTTCATTAACCGAGTCAGCTCAGTTAACACTCAACTTCTGTGAACTTCCCTTTGACACTTGATTGAACTCTGTAGTCACTGAATTCTAAACTTGAAAAACTTTGGAATACTCAACAGATATAGGAAATTGTCTTCATTGGCCAAGTGAGCTCGGCATTCACTAACTTGAAATGATATGACTTTTAATGTAATATCAAAGACAATACACAATTAACCAATTGTTTTTAATAAAATGAACATAAAGGATGGTATACCCTCTTGAATCTTCTTAAAGAAAAGGAATGACTAATGTAAGGGGTCATATCCACCCCCCACCCCTTCCCCTCAAATCCCTTTGATAAGTATCAAAGGCTATTGTAATATCTCATTTATAGGACATTAACTTCCTAGGTAACACTCGGGGCAAAAATATTTGTTAGTGTTTTAATAAAACATATAGCACATTATGTCTTTTATTGATCAAATATATATATAATTAAATATATCTACTATATTATATATCTTAACATAGTATTAGGAATTATTTTGTAGTATTATATATTTTACTAAATAAATATAATTTTATTTAAATTTATATAATGTAAATATAATTTTTTATGTGTCGAAAGGTGTTATAGGTTATCTTGTGACCCCTTTCAACCCATATGAACAATTACAATATGTCCTTAGGACCTCTAGGGATATCTGTTGTATTGAAATGTGTTGAAATGGGTCATAGGTTATTCTATGACCCCTTTAAACCCATATGAACAAATGGTATTGGTCCACAAGGCTCTTAAGATCCCTATGCACATATGTTGTCATGAAAAGTATCAAAAGGAGTCATATATTATCTTATGACCCCTTTTAACCTATATGAACTATTTTAATATGTCCCTAGGGGTCCTAGGACCCCTACAGACATTAGGGGTCTTATGACCCCTACAGACATATATTGTAATGAAATGTGTCAAAATAGGCCATAGGTTATCTTATGACCCCTTTTGATCTATATGAATAATTATGATATGTCCCTGGGGCTTTTAGGATCCCTAAGGACATATGTTGTCATAAAATGTGTCGAAGGTGGCCATAGGTTATTCTATGACACCTTTCAACCTATATGAACAATTATAATATGTCCCTAGGGGTCCCAAGACCCCTAAGGACATATGTTGTTATGAAATGTGTTGAAAGGGGTCATAGGTTATCTTATGAACCCTTTCAACCCATATGAACAAGAATGAAATAGGTCCCTAGGGGTCCTAGGTCCCTAGGGGTCCTAGGACCCCTACAAAAATATGTTGTAATAAAATTTGTCGAAGACACTCATATGTAATCCTATGACCCCTTTCGACCCATGTGAACAATTAAAATATGTCTTGAGGGGTCTTAAGATCCTTAGGGACATATGTTGTAATGAAATGTGTTAACCTATGACCCCTTTCAACTCATATGAACAAATGAAATGAGCCTAGGAGTCCTACCCCTAAGGACTCGTGTTGTAATAAACTATGTCTAAATGGATCATATGATATTCTTTGACCCCTTTCAACCCATATGAACAAATGAAATAGGTCCTTAGGGTTCTTAGGACTCCTCAAGAAATATGTTGTAATGAAATGTGTTGAAAGGGGTCATTGGTTATCCTATGACCCCTTTTAAGACATATGAACAAATGAAATAGGCCCCTAGAGGTTCTAGGACTCCTAAGGACATATGTTGTAATGAAATATGTTGAAAGATGTCATAGGCTATCCTATGACCCTTTTTGACTCATAAGAATAATTATAATATGTCCTTAGGTGTCCTAGGACCCATACAAACATATGTTATGAAATATGTTGAAAGGGGGTCATAGGATATCTTATTACCCTTTTTGACCCATATGAACAAATGAAATATGTCCTTAAGGGTCCTAGGACCCCTAAGGATATATGTTGTTATGAAATTTTTTGAAAGGTGTTAGACCTATATGAACAAATGAAATAGGTCCCTAGGGTTCATAGGATCCTCAAGAACATATATTGTAATGAAAAGTGTCAAACAGAGTCTTATGCTACCATATGACTCATTTCAACCTATATAAACAAATGGAATAGCTCCATAGGGGTCCTAAGACCCCTAAAGATAAGTATTGTAGTGAAATATGTTGAAAGAGTTCATAGGTTATCGTATGACCCATTTCAACCCATATGAACAATTATAATATGTCTCTAGGGGCCTTAGGACCCCTAGGGACATATGTTGTAATGAAATGTGTCAAAAGTGACCCATTTTGACACATTTGATTATAATATGTCCCTAGAGGTCTTAGGACCTCTACAAACATATGTTGTTACGAAATGTGTTGAAAGGGATTGTAGAATAACCTATGACACCTTTTGACCCATATGAATAAATAAAATAGGTCCTTAGGGGTCCTAAGATCCCTTAGGATATATGTTTTAATGAAATGTGTTGAAAGGGTTCATAGGTTATCCTATTACCACTTTTGACCCATATAAACAATTATAATATTTTCCTATGACTCTTAAGACCCTAGGGACATATTTTGTAATGAAATGTGTCCAAAGGGGTCATAGGTTATCCTAATACCCCTTTTGACCCATACAAACAAATGAAATAGGTCTCTAAGGGTCCTAGGACCCCTAGGGACATATGTTATAATGAAATTTGTCCAAAGGGACCCTTATGACCCCCTTCAACCCATATGAATAAATATAATATGTCTCTAGGGGTCCTAAGAACCCTAGGGATATATCTAAATGTGTTGAAAGGGGTCATAGGTTATCCTATGACCCCTTTTAAATGATATGAATAAATAAAATAGGTCCTTAGGGGTCCTAGGACCTTTAAGGACATATGTTTTTATGAATTATGTCAAAAGCGTTCATAGGTTATCTTATGACCCCTTTTAACTCATATGAACTAAAGAAATAGGTCCCTAGGGGTCCTAGGACCCCTAGTGACATATGTGATATAAAATGTGTCGAAAGAGGACATAAGTTATCATATGAGCCCTTTCAACCCATGTGAACAATTATAATATGTCCCTAGGGGTCTTAGGAACTCTAGGGACATATGTTGTAATCAAATGTGTCGAAAAAGGTCATAGATTATCCTATGATCCCTTTTGACCCATATGAACAAATGAAATAGGTAACCAAGGCTCTTAGGACCCTAAGGGACATGTTGTCATGAAATGTGTCAAAGGGGTCTTAGGTTATTTTATAGCCCCTTTCAACCTATGTGAACAATTATAATGTCCCTAGGGGTCCTAGGACTTCTACAGACATATATTATAATTATATTTGTCAAAATGGGTCATAGGTTATCCTATGACCCCTTTTGATCCATATGAATAATTATAATGTCTCTAGGGCTCTTTGGATCCCTAGGGAAATATATTATCATGGAATGTGTTTAAGGGGGTCATAGGTTATCATATGAGACCTTTTGACCTATATGAACAATTATAATATGTCCTTAGGACCCCTAAAGACATATGTTGTTATGAAATGTATTGAAAGGGGTCATGATTTATCTTATGAACCCTTTCAACCCTTATGAAAAAAATGAAATAGGTCCCTAGGGGTCCAAAAACCCCTATGGACGTATTTTGTAATGAAATTTGTCAAAGGTGCTCATATGTAATCCTATGACCCCTTTCAACCCATGTGAACAATTTAATATGTCTCAATGGGTCTTAGGACACATAGAGATATATGTTGTAATAAAATATGTTGAAAGGAGTCATAAGTTAACCCATGACCCCTTTTGATCCATATGAACAAATGAAATAGGTCCCTAGGGGTCCTCTAGGGAGTTATGTTGTAATGAAATATGTCTAAATGGGTCATATTTTATCTTTTAACCCCTTTCAACCCATATGAACAAATGAAATAGGTCCCTAGGGTTCTTAGGACTCCTAGAGACATATCTAACTATGTCAAAAGGGGTCATAGATTATCCTATGACCCCTTTCAAGACATATGAATAAATAAAATAGGTCCCTAGGGGTTCTAGGACCCCTAAGGACAAATTTTGTAATGAAATATGTCGAATGAGATCATAGGCTATCCTATGACCCCTTTCAACCCATATGAATAATTATGATATGTCCCTACGGGTCCTAAGACTCGCACAAGCATATTTTATTATGAAATATGTTCAAAGGGGGTCATAGGTTATCTTATTACCACTTTTGACCCATATGAACAAATGAAATATTTTCTTAAGCATCTTAAGACCCCTAGGGACATATGTTGTTATGAAATGTGTTGAAAGGAGTTAGACCCATATGAACAAATAAAATAGGTTCCTAGGGTTCATAAGACCCCTAAGGATATATTTTGTAATGAAATGTGTCAAAAAGGATCTTATGTTATCATTCTACCCCATTCAACTCATATAAACAAATGAAATAGCTCCCTAGGAGTCCTAGGATTTCTAAAGACAAATGTTGTAATGAAATATGTTGAAAGGGTTTATAGGTTATCATATGATACCTTTTGACCCATATGAAAAATTATAATGTCTCTAAGGGCCTTAGGAACCCCAGGGACATATGTTGTAATAAAATATGTTGAAAGGGGTCATAGGTTATCCTATGACCCATTTCAACACATTTGATTATAAAATATACCTAAGGATCCTAGGACCCTTACAAACATATGTTGTTATGAAATGTGTCGAAAGAGGTCATAGGTTATCCTCTGACCCCTTTTGACCCATATGAACAAATGAAATGGGTCCTTAGGGGTCCTAGGACCCCTAGGGATATATTTGTAATGAAATATGTTGAAAAGGTTCATAGGTTATCCTATTACCACTTTTGATCCATATAAATAATTATAATATTTTTCTATGACTCTTAAGACCACTAAGGACATATTTTGTAATGAAATATGTCCAAAGGGGTCATAGGTTATCCTATTACCCCATTTGATCCATACAAACAAATGAAATAGGTTCGTAGGGGTCCTAGGACCCCTAGGTACATATTATAATTATTCATATGGGTTAAAAGGGGTCATAAGATAACCCATAACCCCTTGAGACACATTTTCTATAACCCCTTGAAACACATTTCATTATAACATATGTCCCTAGGGGTTTTAATACTCCTAAGGACATATCTAAATGTGTCAAAAGGGATCATATGTTATCCTATGACCTTTTTTGAACCATATGAATAAATAAAATAGCTCCTTAATGGTCCTAAGACCTCTATAAACATATGTTATTATGAAATGTGTCAAAATAAATCATATGTTGTCCTATGATCCCATTTAACCCATATGAACAAATGAAATAGGTCCCTAAGGGTCATAGGACCCCTAGTGGTATATGTGCAATAAAATGTGTCAAAAGAGGTCATAAGATATTGTATAACCCATTTTGAACCATGTGAATAATTATAATATGTCCCTAGGGGTCTTAGGAACCCTAAGGACATATGTTGTAATGAAATGTATCGAAAAAGGTCATAGATTATCCTATGACCCCTTTCAACCCATATGATGAAGTGAAATAGGTCCCAAGCAGTTTTGGGTTCCCTAAGGACATATGTTGCAATGAAATGTGTCAAGAGGGCTCATACGTTACTATATGACCCCTTTTAACCCATATAAACAAATGAAATAGGTCCCCAAAGCTCTTAGGACCCCTAGGGACATGTTGTCATGAAATGTGTCAAAAGAGGTCATAGGTTATCTTATGGCCCCTTTCAACTCATGTAAAAAATTATGTCCCTAGTGGTCCTAGGACCTCTATAAACATATATTGTAATCAAATATGTCGAAGTGGGTCATAAAATTATCCTATGACCCCTTTTGATCCATAAGAATAATTATAATATGTTTCTAGGACTCTTTGAATCCCTATGTTATCATGAAATGTGTCGAAGCAGTTCATAGGTTATCCTATGACACCTTTTGACCTATATGAAAAATTATCATATGTCCCTAGGGATCCTAGGATACTTAAGGACATATGTTGTTATGAAATTTTTTTAAATGGGTCATAGGTTATCTTATGAACCCTTTTGACCCATATGAAAAAAATGAAATAGGTCCCTAGCAGTCTGACTTATGTTGTAATGAAATCTATCTAAAGGGGTCATATGTTATCCTTTGACCCCTTTCAACCCATATAAACAAATGAAATAGGTCCCTAGCAATTCTATGACCCCTAAGAACAAATGTTGTAATGAAATATGTCGAAAGGGTTAATAGGTTATCCAATGACCCCTTTCAACCCATAAGAATATTATAATATTTTTCTAAGTGTCCTAGGACCTGTATGGACATATGTTGTTATGAAATATGTCAAAATGAGGTCATAGGTTATCCTATTACCTCTTTTGACCCATATGAAAAAAATTAATAGGTCCTTAGGGGTCCTAGGACCCCTAGGGACATATGTTGTTATGAAATGTGTTGAAATGGGTCAGACCAATATGAACAAATAAAAAAGGTCCCTAGGGATCATAGAACACCTAAGGACATATGTTTTAATGAAATGTGTCAAACAGGGTCTTATGTTATCCTATGACCCCTTTCAACCCATATAAATAAATGAAATAGGTCCCTAGGGGTCCTAGGACCCCTAAGGACATATGTTGTAATGAAATATGTCAAAAGGGTTCATAGGTTATCGTATGACCACTTTCAACCCATATGAACAATTATAATATGTCTTTAGGGGCCTTCGGACCCCTAGAGACATATGTTGTAATGGCATGTGTCGAAATGGGTCATAGGTTATCTTTTGACCTCTTTCAACACATTTGATTATAATATGTCCCTTGAGGTCCTAGGATCCCTACAAACATATGTTATTATGAAATGTGTCAAAAGGAATCATATGTTATCCTATGACCCCTTTTGACCCATATGAACAAATGAAATAGGTCTTTTAGGGTCCTAGGACCCCTAGGGATATATGTTGTAATGAAATGTGTCGAAAGGGTTCATAGGTTATTCTATTGCCATTTTTAACCAAAATAAATAATTATAATATGTCCCTATGACTCTCAAGACCCCTAGGGACATATCTTGTAATAAAATGTGGGTGAATGCACCAAGTTGTGGTGGCAAAAAGATGACACGTAACTAAAAAATTTAAAATTCTAAAAGATTGCATGCTCTTTGTCTTGCAGAGCCCAAGCTAAAGCACATGCGCACTTTTTAAAATTTATATATATGGGTTGCAAACCTACAACTCATTCCATTTTCTCTTATTTCTTTTTGGTGGTGCCCTATTTCCCCTTAACAATGTGCACATAGTTTGTAGGAGTTGAAGAATTTTCTCACTCTCCTCCTCAAAATGCCTCCTCATCCCCAGAGATCAAGATTGAGATCATCAAGTATGTTTTCCACTCTTGTTTTTTCATTTTTTTGTATTTTTTTGTATGTTTTTGAGTTTTGCTTCAAATTTGTTTATTTATTTAAAATGAAATTAGTTTCTTATCAAGAAATGTGAATAATCAACCACCAAATCCCCAATTTGATCAACAAAATCAAAATGAAAACTCTCCACAAGATCAAGATCAAAACCCTCCACAAGATCAAAATAAAAACCCTCCACAAGAGGAGCAAAAACTTATGCAACCTCCATTGATTGAAAGACCTCTTCTTGGCACCCAAGACAATGTAATGAATGAAATAGAAAGAGGGAAAAATAAATTAGAAGCAAGCATTGTTAGGTTGAAATATTGTGAGAAAACTAATCCTATGAGAGCAAAATTAGCATCCTCCCTTGACTCCATTATGAGCCATTTAGCTTATGTTAGTGGTCAGTTGGATTTTGGGCATGTTAAGAGTAAAGAAAAAAGAAGATATTTTGAAAACAAATTATCCAATAAAGATGTAAGAAAAAAGGACAAAATGAAAGGTAGCATATGTGCATTGTTTAAAAATCTTGGAGAACAAGACATTGTTAAACATACAACTAAAAGGTTCCCCATCCACTAGTGCATACATGATGATATTAGAGATAACTTTTTGGATAGATGGTGGATGGTCTTTGATGCCCTTCCCTATGATAATTTGACATGTTAGATTCTCAGGTTAGAGGTGGGGGGATCATCATTTGTGATGTCGGGGATACGTGGTGACCCTAATGCAGTTAGGGTGCCTATTCTCAAGTCACAAGGTGAGAATGTCATTATTTCTTCGGTTGTGAAGGAACATGTAGAGATTAATACTCTAGGGACTATCAATGCTTTGACACATACCCTCATTCATTGTGCCAATCCATTAGTTGAAGAGAAGCCTTCTATGCATCATGGTCACATGTGCACATCATGTGGATCCTTATGCACATTTGGAAGTCATGTTGGAGACACTATGGATGATGGGATAGTCATTAATGGGTTCCTAAGTGACACATTTGGCATTGACACACAAGTAAATTACAATTATAATAAAGTAATTTGATCACATTTCATGTGTAAAGTGAATGACTAATTAATTAGCATGTCTTGACATTGTTCAAAATTCAAGGTAAGAGTGTTGATGGCCCTAGGACAAATTCCTTGGCCCTATTTTATGTCTCATCCACAAGTCAAGAGGTATCTATCAATTTAATTATTTAAATTAATAAATATATTTATTAAGTAATCATATGAAAGATTGACAAAAGAAAATTATCCATGTGTATTAGTTCTCTACTAGACCATCAATATTCACAAGGGACTCTAAGCCTAGACATGATACAAGCTTCGAAAAGGTAAATTTGTTTCATGTTAATTTAATTCATTTGATTATATTATATTATAAAAAAAAAATGTAAATTATATTATATAATTTTTAGTTGTTGACATATGAGACTCCTCCTCATCTTTGCCAATCCATCTATCATGGAGTTTCTACCATGATGGCTAGTTCAAAGCCATTGACCGAGGTATGAAAAAGTTTTCATAGTTTTAGTTTTTATTTATAATAGTTAGTATTGAAATTTCAAATAGTATTTATAAGTATGATCAATTGATTATATTGATTGAATTACTATAGGGCCTTGTTATTCCTAATCATTTGCGAGCCTTTGAGGTGGATGTACAGAGTGACTATTTGATGGCAATAAGAAAATAATTAATTTTATCTATACATATATTTTATTTAAATATATAATAATTATTGATTCATATATACTTTTTTTGTATCATCTCCAATTAGAGAGGAGCCTAAACAAGAGAATGGGTGAGTGTGTGAGGAAGACCCCATCATCCCCATCATCTCCCTCCACGTAATGACCGAAGATCTCTAGGGATTGTTTTCCTTTTCCTTGTGGGAAGGAGAAGATATAGGGATGGACACACATGTATATGCATTAGTGGACATATTCAACATAAATTTTATGTATATATGACATTTTACATTTGATGTATGATATATATTTGATGCATGACACTACTAGGCTTACAAATTTGATGCATCAGTTTGTTCATGTATGATATTATTGGTTATCATAATATATATCTTGTTTTTCTTGTTTGAATTTTAAGAATTTTCATGTATTTAATTTTAATGTAATTTGCATCCAAAATAAGGGTAGGAATTTTTATAATAAGATTTGATAGTATCTTTTGACATGTGAATAAGGCTTTGATATTAATTTATATTTAAATTATACAATTTATAAGTACTTTTGGTTATGAGTAACTTATTTAGAGTTTTTGTTGGGATGAGAACAGTGAAACTTGAATTCTTATTACTATTATACAATTAATGGTGAAGTTTGAGTCTTGAGTTGGCTGCATTATGTAAATGTGTAAGCTTGAATCTTATTGTCATCATAAACATTTGAAGAGTTTATATTATATGATTTATCTTCTAGAACATGAGAAGACTTGAAATAATTTTTTAAATTATTCATGGAATTTGATATCAATATTTGTTGCTTATCCATTTCTTTGAGATCTTCATTCATGGAATCACATTATATATGCTCTTCTTATGATTTTTATAACTATAGTTGTTGCATTTTTCTTGGATATTTTTTATCTATCATTATCTCAGTGTAGGGTACTTAACAACCATTGTTTTGGCTTTGCTTTTGTTGTTGTTATCTTGAGATTTGTTGTGACTCTAACCAAGTCAAGGTGGTGTGTTGGTTTTCTTAGATCAAGTTGGTTTTAATAAGCCTTATCTAGGTGTATGAAAGCTAATAAACACTAGGAGGGACACTAAGTGGTCAAAAAGGGTCAAAGTCTATACAATTATGTTTTGGAGGAGGACCCTTCAAACCTTGCTACTCATGAGGAGGAAAAATTGAAGAATTGGGTAGATAATTAGATTGTTACATTATTCTTCCACTAGCAAAGTGGTGGGGAGCTTCTACACTCTAGAAACTCTCCCACCAAGAAACTCTCCCAAAAATTCAAGTTTCCATTCCCTACCTTCAGTTCACCAACTATGCACTTGCTGGCCTAATGTGGAAAAACTTGATCCAAGGCACTTAAAAGGAAAAAATAAAGTTTGAACCACCATTATGAGGTTCTTAATATATTTCCTTCCATTCTGCATCATTCTTTTGAGTTTCACAAACTCAAAACTCTAAATTGCTTTGTTTACCCTTGTAGGCCTAAGAGCCCCTATTAGTCCTCCTAAAAAGAAGGAGCATGCTATAACTCCTAAAAAATATTAACAAGACCACCTAGTGTCTTTAGGACTTTAATTCCTAATAACCTAGGCTTGAATATTTTCTAGATCTTAGGTCCCTTTATTGTTCGTATAGTATGGTTTTAGAAAACCCTAGTTTTAAGAGGTTTTATAGGAAATGTCAATGAATCTTTCACCAAACATTCCAAACTCCACTTTCAACCTCCTCCTCCAAGTTATGGACTCTCACAATTCCCCTCCATTTTCTAAACAATATTGGCATGTGCCAATCCACTTTTCATACCAAAACTTCAATTCAAACCTTCATTGCACCTTGCCAAGCCTTCAATGCTTGCCTAGGGATCAGCTTTAAAATCCACTACTTGTCTTGTATAAATTCAAAAAAAATTATTTAAATACTATACAGAGGCATTTTCTTTATTTACAATATCCATGGTGTTTAGACCAAGGAAATTTGAGCTACAACCATTTAAGTGTTGGAATCACAAAACTGGATAGTAGGAACCAAAAACTTAAGCAATTTTCTAAACCTTGTAAAATGAGTGTTTGGAATCAAAACATGATCCAAAGTCACTATTCCAATTATAAAATTAGGTTCTTCAATCAATTTTATTTAACACATCCTTCAAACCACATTTACTATCAACAAAATTCTCCTTCATATTATGTTGTCCGTACAATTGAGTATCCAACCCTTGGCAATGAGTTGGAACATGTTTAAATAGGCTCCCTCCTCCATTCTAACATTTCATTTGAACCAAAAATACCCAAGTATTTCATTCTTCCAAACTATCCAAAAATTTGCTATGCAATTTTGCAAAAATTGCAAAGTTGTCAATGAGCAATTTTTTGACAACTTTTACAATTTTAAAAATGGAGCCTAGAAAATTGAATAGTTTGTGTCCAAGCATTGACAATGAGTTAAAACATGTTTAAATAGGATCCCTCCTCAATTATGGCCTTTTTTTTGAACCATAACTACCCAAGTAGTTCATTCTTCCAAACTATCCAAAAAGTTCCTATGCAATTTTGCAAAAATTGCAAAGTTGCCAATGAGCAACTTTTTGACAACTTTTGTAATTTTGCAAATGGAGCCTACAAACTTGAATAGTTTGTCTCCAAGCCTTGAAAAATTATTTATACACACCTAAGGACTATTTTTTAACAAATATTTCCCCATTTTATGCTTTTTTTCCACATTTTTCTTGATTGAGCAATTCTAAGCTGTTTTTGCCTATCAAGACCTAATTGACAAAACTTGACTCACATTCCAAATCCTACCTATTCAAACCTCATAAACTTTCCTTGGTACTTTATTCCTAGTACTTATTTCCTCAATGGTTTTTTAGACCATTTACAAACCAAAAATTCATTAGGGTTTCACCTTTAGCCCTAGGTTCTCTTGCACCATTCTCCCCCTATAAGAAGGAAACTAAGTTACTACTAGAGAGAGGAATTCCTTGATGATGCCATACTTCTTAAAATAACTCTCAAAAATCCATGTGGCCTCATCTTCAGGTGTATCCACCCACTTCACTAGCTTATCCTTGTAGACCATGTTTCTTGTATTCTTCTTCACCCTAGAATCTTGAATCCTCTCCACCTATGGTTGTTTATTTTTAGATACTTGCGAGTCTGATACCTCCTTTCTTAGCTCTTCTTTATACTATAATTCATCCATCTTAGGACCCTTATAATTTATTAGGTCTTTGACATTAAATATGGGGAGATAGCCATGTCCTTGGGTAATTCTACCTTGTAGGCATTGGGTCCATACTTCTCAAGTATTTTGCAGGGCCTAATCCTCTTCATCTGCAACTTACTAGGGATTCCCTTCTATAGTATGGCCTTGTTCAAATAGACCATCACCAAGTCTCCCACTTGAAATTATAGTTCTCTTCTCCCCTTATCCTTCTTATCCTTCAATTTTTGATTAGCCTCCATCAAGGTTTGTTTCACCTGGTCATGCACTTCTTTCATGGAATGAAAAAATTCATCAGCATGCCCATTGACGTTGGCACATGTTGGTAAATCTTTGAGCTCCATAATTCCCCTTGGATGAGTCCCATACAATATTTTTTAATGGCTTAATCATGTTTTTATGTTCTTACTTTAATTGTAGTAAAATTTAGCTTAAGGGATAACTTGTTGCCAACTTTTCCCATACTCCTTGGTAAGACAACTCAATAGGTTTCCTAGGACGTTGTTGATGACCTTTGTCTTCCTATTTATTTGGGGATTGTAGGAAAATCTATATGCTATATTTGTTCCAAGCCTCTTTCATAGGGTCTTCCAAAAGTGCCCCATAAACTTGACATCTCTATCAACAACTATGCTCCTTGGTAAGCCATGTATCCTAACCACCTCCTTGAAGAATAGGTTGGAAATATTGCTTGCATCATGTGTTGTCTTGCATGGGATGAAATGGCTCATCTTGCTAAACCTATCCACCACCACAAACACAATATCTAACCCTATCATAGTCCTTGGAAATCCCACTATAAAATCCATGCTCATACATTCCTAAGGCTTATTATGAATGGGTAGAGGTTGGTAGAGTCATGCATTTCATGAAGTGCCTTTTCCTTCTGACATATGCCACACTATTCCACATACCTCCTTACATCCCTTTGCATCTTGGGCCAATAATAGAACCTCTCCACAAGGTCTAGATTCTTGTTAAGACATAAATTCCCACTCATGCTTCCATTGTTCTTCACTTGTATGAGATTTTACCTCATATATCCCCTTGGGATGCACAACTATTGTCTCTTGAACAATAATCCATTCTGTAAGGTGTATTCAAAAAAGTAACTATGAAAATGATTAGCAAAGTTAGTACATACCTTGTAGACCTTTGAAAAGTTAGTGCCCTCCTCATATAATTCTTTGAATACATCCAATCCTACACTCTTCAACTTGACCTCCTATACTATCATAAACCTCCTGCTCAAAGCATCCACCACCTTATTGTTTATCCCCCTTTTATGCTTGATATTGAAAGTTTAGGACTACAAGAACTCCATCCATTTGATATGCCTCAAACCTATTTTCTCTTGTGATTAAATAAAGCTCAAGGCTTGGTTATCTATGAAGACCAAAAACTCTTTAGGCAATAGGTAATGCATCCACTTCTTAAGGGCTTGGACAAGTGCATAGAGCTCCAAGTCATATGTCGAATACCTTGCCTTGGCTTCATTAAGCCTCTTACTAAAAAATGCTACTGGTCTACCCTTTTGGCTCAAAACTACCCCAACTACTATGTTGCTAGCATCACCCTCCACCACAAATGGCTTTTCAAAACTAGGAAAAACCAATATTGGTTGTGATGACACTTCTTTCTTAAACCTCTCAAAACTTGCATATGCTACCTTAGACCATGTGAACTCATTCTTCCTTCCTCCTTTGTTGGTGTCATTCATTGGTGCACAAATTTCACTAAATCTTCTCACAAACTTCCTATACAATAGTGCTAGAACATGAAAGCTTCTAACCTCAATAGAAAATATAGGAGTAGGACAACTCAAAATTTCCTCTACCTTTTCCTTGTCTATCTTCATATTCCCTTGGGATACTAAAATTCCAAAATATACTAGCTACTCCTTTATGAACTCACTCTTCTCTAGGTTTACTATCAGATTTTCCTCTTCGAGTTTCCTCAACACTAGTTCTTGGTGTTTCATATGCTCCTCTTTTGTCTAGTTGAAGATGAGGATGCCATCTAGGTACATAACCACTGATGAGTCTAAAAAATTCCTTTATTTTGTTATGTTTAAGATACTTTATGATACTCTGTTCATCCTTGTTTTAACACTTATAAGTCTATGTTTGATAAACCTTTGATGATTTATGGGGTAGAAAAACTATGTCATCCTTTGCCTAAATTATATCTAATATGCAGTATTTCGTATAAATATCCAAATGTGCATTCTTATTCTTGAATTTAGTTTGATGGATGTTTATTTGCAAACATGTTTTATATCATAACTAACCTGATGATAAGGATTAAAGGATGAGCAGAAGAATCCAGAAGTTGGTTGCCGACAGCATTCAAGGAGAAACGAGCATCAAGGAACAACCATGAAAAGGAAGTTATAACCACTCTAGGAAACATGGCAGCAAATAAGGAGGAGTTTTTATGAGCCATTACCTTCTCTGCATTTACGTTGTAACAAGTGGATGCCACAATTTTGTTGCTCCCTCCTCAATTTCGTTATCCTTCCTTTTTGCTTTTAGTTGTTCTCCTATATTCTCTCCTGTGGACTTAATTTAGGATAGTTACTTTTCTATTATGTAATAAAGAGTAGATTTCCTATATATGTCAAGATTGACTCTTGTGTGTGAAGTTTTTAGTTTTTAGTTTTCAATTTTTGGTTTTGATAAGTTTTATTGAGTAAGAGAAAACACTGATTCACAATTTATTGCAATTGTGTTTTACGATTCTGAATTATGTAATGAATGATTAATGAAATGAATTAGTTCTCTTTAGTTTCTATCCTGCATTGGTAGGTTAGAGAAGCCAACCAAGGGGGCCCACTTGGAAGGTGGATTAGATTAGGATAGAATAGATTCATTTTACTAAGCATTAGCAGTATTTTAAATAAGACATAGCAAGTTAATTCCTTCCTGTAGCATCACACTTCATGAACATTCCTAAAGCATCTGTGAGAATAGTCTAATGGATGAGTCAAGATGGAATCTCTTTTATCTTGTTATTGTGTTTTCAACATTCATAGATTCAGTAGTTTCCTTTCTATAGTAGTGGTGTAGTTTCCTTCCTTTGCATTTTTACTTTCCTGCAGGACAAGCATAATGACTCATCAAGGTACGTAGTGCACATACTGTGCCGACCATTTCAAGTATACATCCTTGGGTTGACAATCTAAATGCACCTCATGGTAGGGGAAAAGTAGGCCTTAGCTTGAATAGATTATTCCTAAGCCAGGCCTAGCGCATGACTATGGAACACCTATTGTGAGGAAGTTCATTTTTGGCGTCGTTGCCGAGGATGGTGTCAAGCTAGGAGCATTTTTGAGTCATAGTTTTTAGATTAAGTTCTTTTTACCAGTGTGAAAATTTTAGTTGCATACATTGAAGAGGAAGACGACAAGATGAATATGGCAGATTTCTTCCACAGGGATCTATTAATTTGAATGAAGAAGTTGAAGAAGAAGTTGAGTTGCCCTTTGAAGACACAAGTCTTGTTTTCCCCACAATATCATCATCAAGAGCTGAATCCCTAGATATATCTAGTCTCCAGCCCTTCACTGAAATATTGACCAGTTTCCTTGATAACACTACCTCAAATCCACCAGTTGTTAATCACGCAGTGCCTAACCTTCCTTTTTAGCAGCAACCTCATAATCCAGTCCCACCAGTCATGGCACAACCCACTATTCCATTTCCACTTCCAAGTCTCATAACCAATGCCAATCTCAAGAATATACCTCCCACTGCTCTTTCAAAGTTCTATGGCCTTGCAACTGAAGACCTCGATACCTTCTTGTTTGAGTTTGACATCCTTTTTCGTAGTTTTGACTACAACACTGATGCCCATAAGCTTAAATTATTTCTAGCCACATTGAAAGAATCAGCTTTACGATGGTTCATGGGCTTAGGAGCCAATGCAGCTGTAAATTGGGATGAAATGCAAGCCTTGCTTTTCGAAAAATATAAAGAATATTGCAAAGCATCTGGCACAAGAGCAGATGATATCTTTAGGATATCACGGAAGGAGGAAGAGACATTAGAAGACTATGTTTCTCAATTTTTATATACACTACAAAAGAATCCTCAACACACATTGTCTAAAGATTCCCAAAAACTAGTCTTTCTAACAGGAGTGAATGAAGACTATTTGGAAGCATTGGACCTGATGGCCGGTGGAGATGTATATCAAGCTCAATGGGATGACCTCAAAAAGATATGCCAAAACTACTCAAGGTCAACCATGAAGAAAGGTCGAGGACCCCGTTCTACAGTTACAAAAGGAATTAGCCAAGGAAATTCAAAACTTGAAATATCCAATTTGTTGTCAGATTTCAAACAAGACATCAGTAATGATGTCACTACATAGTTGGATACAATGACTGCAAAGAAGAAGCAAGCAGAGGTTGAGTTACAACTAGCTAAGTACTATCCTCATTGTCGAAAGCAAAAGAAAGATTGCCACTGTAAATTGGTTGTAAGCATGGAGAACCAACATCTTCCAACTGAATATGTAAAGATAGATGGGGATGATGAGCAAGTATTCTTTGTTGCTCAATGCTGACCATGGGCTCAATGTCAAGGTATGCCTCAAGACCCCTTGCAAAATTCAAATTTATATGGTAATCAATGGAAAAACCGCAATACCCAAGGTCCCCCACAAAACCAACCCAATTGGAATAATGCTGGGCAAAATAACCCACAATAGTCTCAATGGTCTCAAAATTTCAAACAATCTTGGCCTAACCAGTAGAATAACCAATGGCCCCAGAACCAATAGAACCAATGGCAACCACCCCAATGGAATTGGCAATCTCCAAACCAAGGGGATTGGAAATCTCTAAACCAATGGAAGGGATCTCAATAATGGCCTAACCAAAATACTGGTATTCCACAATTACCCCCTCCAGCTCAACAACCTGCTTTAATGCCACCACTTGCAAATAGTGGACCTCAAAAGCAAACATAGCTACCTGCACAGCCTCAGCCAAATCCAAATAGAAAACCACAATAGCCCATGTATAGTACTGATACCCAGCAGTACCTTGCTTATGTCCTAGATGTCGCAGATATACATTTGAGATCTGGAACGACCTTACCAGCACCAAGGCCACCTCTTATAACTGAAGTATCAAACTCTCCTGTAGCATCAAAACCTTTGGTTGATGAACCTGTTGACCCAACTAATGTTACCATACCAATACCAGACCAACCAATAGTAGAGCCTCCTTTTTCAAACCAACTAATACAAAAGGAACAAAGCAAGGAACAACCCTTTGACATTGTTAACCAGTTGAAGAATATGCATGTCTGAATACCTTTGTTTCAAGCTATTAAGGACATTCTTGCTTATGGAAAAGCTATAAGGGAATCTTATCTAAAGAAACCTGGAAGGAAGAAGAAGGATCCTACCATAGTTCATGTTGTTGGACATTTAGCTGATATCATGTTAGGAAGAGTGATTATACCAAAATATTCTGACCCAGGGAGTCCAGTAGTAAGTGTCAGCATCAATGGTCAATTTGTTAAAAATGCCTTAATAGATTTGGGAGTTGCTATAAATGTGATGACTAAAGAAACCATGAAGAAGTTACAAATAGAAGGATTAAGGCCCACACCAACTATTTTGCAACTTGCAGATAGTTCCACTATCACTCCTGATGGAATGATAGAAAATATTGTTGTGACCTTAGATTCCCTAGAATATCCTACAGAATTCATGATTTTTTCCCCTAAAGTAAACCTATCTGGCTATCCTATCATTCTAGGTAGACCATGGTTGGCCACAGCTGATGCAAACATAAATTGCAGATCAGGGAACATGACCATATCAAATGGCCAAGAAACCAAGCAATTTGATCTATATCCTCCCACACAACCATTACCAGATTTGAGTACATCTTTTTGGCTAGATTTAGGAGATGAAGAAGAAGAGTTAAATTCCATAGTACAACTTATGATGTTACATAGGCAATCTTTTCTAAATTTGTAAGAAGAAGATTCAGTAATCCAGAGCATCCTTACCAACACTTGTGTAGTAGGAAAAGATGTGTCTGGAAGCTCTGTATTAGAATTGATTACATATGAGGAGTGTGATACAAGTTGTACTTTATTTAAGGAACCTAAAAATCTTTGTTCACTACTTCCCTGTGAAGTAGAAGGAAGCCCAATCTCTGAAACTGCTATGGTAGAATCCACTATTCCTATTGAACTGAGTAAAGGCCATAAACTGCATGTTAACCCCGAATTGACATCTGTACAGATGGAACAATTAAAAGAATTGCTTCAGAAGCATGAGAAGACTTTTGCTTGGGATTATGATGATATGAAAGGATTAAGCCCTACACTGTGTACCCATAGGATATACATTAATGAAGGTTGTCTACCACTTCGTCAACCTCAGAGGAGGATAAATCCAAGCCTCAGAGAAATAGTCAAAACAAAATTGCAAAAACCGCTTGATGCTAGCTTTATCTATCCTATATCTAATAGTAAATGGGTATCACCACTGGTTATAGTACCTAAGAAAGGAGGAAAATGGAGAATTTGTGTAGATTATAGGGAGTTGAATAAGGCTACTAAAAAGGATCATTTTTCTTTACCCTTCATAGATCAAGTTTTGGATACACTAGCTGGAAAAAAGTACTTCTCCTTTTTAGATTGATATAGTGGCTATAATCAAATCAGTATTTCTCTTGAAGACCAAGACAAAACTACATTTACCTATCCATGGGGTACTTTTGCATACTCTATTTTACCATTTGGTCTTTGTAATGCTCCTGCAACATTTCAACGAGCTGTAATTAGTACTTTTGCTGATATATCACATGATTGTATGGAAATCTATATGGATGACTTTACAACATTTGGAGTTACTTTTGAAGAAGCAATGATAAATCTTGAAAAAGTTTTGGTAAGATGTCAAGAACATAATTTGGCACTAAATAGTGAAAAGTGTTTCATGCTCATGCAAGAGGGTGTGGTACTCGGTCATTTCATATCTACTGTAGGTATACAAGTAGACCCAACTAAAATTGAGGTAATTCAAACATTACCCATACCCACTAAATTAAAAGATATCAGATCTTTTCTGGGACATGCTGGATATTACATGCATTTTATAAAAGATTTCAGTAAAATAGCTAGTCCCTTGTATAAGTTGCTTACAAAAGAAGCTGAATTCAAATGGACACCTGAGTGTGATAAAGCTTTCCTACAGCTTAAGCAACTTTTGACCACAGCCCCAATTTTACAAGGCCTTGATTGGAACCTACCTTTTCACATATATACAGATGCTTTTGATTATTCCATAGGAGCAGTTTTAGCACAGAAACACTCAAATCTTGAGAATGCCATTTATTATATTAGTAAGAGTCTTCATGGTCCAG
Source organism: Cupressus sempervirens (assembly GCA_028749045.1). Lineage (NCBI taxonomy): Eukaryota > Viridiplantae > Streptophyta > Pinopsida > Cupressales > Cupressaceae > Cupressus > Cupressus sempervirens. Next base: position 521,611,396 of record CM053788.1, read on the forward strand.
AACTGAATTACACAGTGAGTGAAAAAGAATTGTTAGCAGTAGTCTATGCTCTAAATAAATTTTGGCATTACATCATAGGTTATCCTATCTATGTTCATACTGATCATGCAGCAATCAAGTATCTCATGAACAAACCTGCTATAACTGGTAGGTTAGCAAGATGGTTACTCTTGTTACAAGAATTTGACATAACCATAGTAGATAAGCCTGAAAAAACAAATGTCATAGCTGATTATTTGTCAAGAATCAATCATCATGATATTGACACTACTCTGTTAGATGATGCATTTCCAGATGAACATTTGTTTCATATTGTTATTAAAGTTCCATGGTATGCAGATATTGCTAACTACATTGTAGCCAATAAGATACCAGTGCATTTTTCTTATAAGGAGAGAAAGTTGCTCATACAGAAAAGCTTCCATTTCTCATGGATAGACAATTTTCTGTTCTATACTGGACCTGATCAAGTTATGCATAGATGTGTAAGAGAAGATGAGACATATGATATTTTGCATGCATGTCATAATGAGCCCTGTGGAGGACATTTTGCAGCCAAAAGAACAGCTTTCAAAATCTTAGCCACTAGTTACTATTGGCCTACTCTTCATAAAGATGCCATCAATTATACAAGGAAGTGTGACCAATGCCAAAGAATGGGTTGCCCAACCAAAACAGATGAAATGCCTTTGACCCCTCAAATGGTGTTAACACCATTTGACAAATGGGGAATGGACTTCATTGATCCTATTGATCCTCCATCCAATGGGAAGTCTTATATTCTGGTTTGTACTGACTACCTAACCAAATGGGTTGAGGTTAAGGCTATGAAACATGCTCGTGATGAAAAAGTTGCCGAATTCCTGTATGAAGAGATTTTTACACGTTATGGAGTTCCTAAAGAATCGGTTACTGATCAAGGCACACAGTTTACTTCTAACCTAATTTCAAAATTGATGAAACAATATAACATCAGCCATCACCAATCCAATCCTTATCATCCATAAGCCAATGGACAAGCAGAAGTTACCAACCGTGAGTTGGAAAATATTCTAACCAAAATAGTCCATTTGCATCGTTGGGATTGGACCAACCAGTTACAAGAAGTTGTTAGGGCTTATAGAATAACTTTGAAAACCACTACCAGATTTACACCATTTGAGCTTTTGTATGCGAAAGTGGCAATGCTTCCAATTAAATTTGAACACAAGACTTTAAGAACAGCCTTGACCTTAGATATTGATCTTCCTGTAGCACAAAGAGAATGTCTCATGCATCTTAATTCTTTGGATGAAATGCGCAAGACCGCTTTAGAACATACTGAACTGGTACAAAAATAGAGAAAACATTGGCATGATTCTCATATCCTCAACAAACAATTCAAAGCTAGTGACTGGGCATTATTGTATGATTCCCGCTTGAAGGATATGCCAGGAAAGCTGCAGACGCAATGGTTAGGACCATATCAAATCATCCATGTCTTTGACAATGGAACAGTTCAACTAACCACAATTGATGATATGCCTTTCAAAATGCTGATCAACGGTCATCGACTTAAACTTTACAAACAACCTCAAACAAAAGTCAAGTTCATGCAACAATTTGAACAACTGGATCCAACAACAACTCAAGTATCTCTTCCTTCAGCCGAAGGTGAAAACCTTCCACCTGCTCTTCTTCAACATTAATTCTAATTAGCATGTCCATAATAATAAATTTATGGTCGCATAAAGTCTATTTTCTTTTCATGATATTTCTTTCCATTCATATCTTAATCTTCCATCCACCCACCTCACTACATTTCTTAATCTTCCATCCACTCACTTTCTACATACTTACGTTTTTGTGTTTTCAATCAAATCTTCACATGCTAATGGATGCTGCCATTTACATTATTTCTACCACCTATCTTTGGAGCATCTGACAATCCACTTGGCAGGTATAAACATTTTCAAATTATTATTCATTTATAATTTTGCAGATTTTGTTAATTATATCTAATACTGCATAGTCTTTATAATTACAGTGTATTCCAGTCCCTAACCCATACTAGTCTGACACGTGAGGAAACTTGTCATAAAATTAGCAGGGGGTAGGGGAGTGTCATACTATCCAATGACATGCCTAATTAACTATGATGATTTTCAAAAATCTTGGCATTACCCTTTATTAATGAGAACATTTTGCCATAAGTATGCCATGTCAAGTGTTGTACTCCCACTTTCTGAATGAATTTTTCTTTGTTCGTGCCAAATTTTTCGTGCTAAGCCATGATGTGACCTATTTTTTAAAATTTTGGCATTTGAACCATGTTTTCAAACTATTTCCATTCAAATTCATGATTTACTTTTACCTAAAGTTTAATTATGGCACATAACAATTGGTTATGGCAATTAATGTTCCCAAAAAGAAGCGGTGAAGCGTCTGAGAAATAACGCAAAGTTTTGAAGTTTTCATTTAGAAAGGGAGAGGGAATGTCATGTCCCCTTTTCAAATAATTAAAAAATAATAATCTTTGCTAAGGCAGGCAGGCCCAAGAAAGTGAAGTTTCGGAAAAAGGGGGTTAATCTTTGGAAACCATTGGACTAATAAATGAAAATTATTATTAAAATATGTTTCATTAACCTCTCTTAGACGTGAGTTATAGTTATGCCCTCTTTTAAGGGGTTTGGAGGCATTTTGGGCTGATTGGAGAACTTGATTTTTGCTCATTCTTTGTTATTCTTCAGAGGCTGCCAAACCTGTGGAGAAGGAGACCCAAGAACGGGAGTTTGCAGGTTTCCAGGAAGGCTAAGGATAGGTGTTTGAAGCCATTCCATGTGCATGCTCATACAGAGTTTGCCTTTGTGCTGAACAGTGTAGATTTGCGGGTTTTTGGGTGTGTTTTTTGCATGAGTTTGGTGTTTTCAGTTGAGCATTTCATATCAGTTTTGGTTGCTGCTGTATTTCAGACTTTAAGATTTTAAAATAGAGCTGAATATATGTATTGGGATGTGATTAAACTTTTGAGATAGTTTATTAGTGTTGTGTGGTGTTTCCGGGCATTTTTGTGTTAATTTTGGGGGCCCGATGAGCATAGTTTTTGTCCTACATTTGAGAACTGTTGTGTAAAGGTTATATGGATCTGGAAATGTAATTTTGTAGGCTGTTATTCTGCTGAAATTTCTGTAAAAATTTCCAATTTCAGATTTATTAATAATTGGTGAAGCTGTGAAGCTTTTGGCACAATTTCTGGCATACCCGATTTGGGGTTTCTTGAGAAATTTGGTGGATCTTTGTGATAGCAGTTGTTTGATTTTTAAAATCTGATTAGAGGTGTGAAATACCATATCAAATCAGAAAAGGGGAAATTTCAGTGGTATCAGAGCCATGATCTTGCCAGCCTAAGGGTTTGTAGAAGTTTGCAGGTCAGTTTTGACAACTACCCAGATCTTGCATTTCAGTTTTGAGAACTACCCAAATCTTGCATGTCATAATTTATGATTGCATGTTGCTTCTAATAAGCTGCATGTCAAAATTTATGGTTGCATGCTACTTCTAATCATTTTCATGTTAGTTCTTGGTGAATTTGGTGGTTGAAGTTTGCATTTCAGTTTTGACAAGTACCCAAATCTTGCATGTCAGTTTTGACAACTACCCAGATCTTGCATGTCATAATTTGGTGGTTGCATGTTGCTTCTAATAAGTTGCATGTCCAAATCTATGGTTTCATGCTACTTCTAATAATTTTCATGTTATTTCTTGGTGAATTTGGTGGTTGTAGAAGTTTGCATGTCAGTTTTGACAACTACCCAGATCTTGCATGTCAATTTTGACAACTACCCAGATCTTGCATGTCATAATTTGGTGGTTGTATGTTGCTTCTAATCAGTTGCATGTCCAAATCTATGGTTGCATGCTACTTCTAATCATTTTTATGTTAGTTCTTGGTGTTTGAAGAAGTTATATCCTATTGGGGTTACACTCTACTTTATCCAGAATGGATAGGTATAGTACAGAGTCTCAGAGGGAACGATATTGGACAATTGATAGCCAGAGTCAAAATAGTAGAAAGGATGGTTATTTAGACATTCGAGATAAACTTATGAAAATAAGCCATGACATGTCTAAACAGTTGGTTGAGCACCACCGTATAATGAATGACATGTTATCTGACCCAGCTAAGGTGGATAAGTTGACTGGATTTCTATTTGGCAGATTTTCTCATAGGACAGATGACACAATTCCCAAGAACTTGCATGAGGAGTTTGAGAAACTAGCTGATAGCCAGGTAGAGGTCTCAGATTCTACTCTGCCATAGGAGGTGGTGGGAAAGGATAGTACACAAATTGATAGTAATGGTCAACTTGATACTCAAATTGAGACAATTGTTTACAGGTTGTCAAAGGGTGATGCCACAGGTATTCAGGATGGTATAGTTACAACAGGCAATGACTACAATGTAGTGGGTTCAGATGATGATTATGAGTATGTTGTTGTGCAGGATGGTGAGATACCTGGTAGAGATGAGCAAACATTGAGCATTCATGACTTTGCTGAGAAAGAGTACCAGGCACAGTTAGATGCTTCATCACATGAGGTTGAGGCAGGTAGTACTTCACATGATTTATCCCGCCAATTGAAGGTGAGTGAAGATAGTATTTTGACTTCATTATCTCATCATGATAGGTATGTGGAGTTAGTTGGTATTGGTCATATTACTCAAGTGAGGATTTTGCTTGAGTTACCAGCTGATTCTAGTTTACAGATATGGACACAAGATTGTTATATTGGCATTTGGGATTCAGTTGACAAGAGATCTTTAACACTTTTTGGTAGCAGTTTTTGTTTGGGTGTTATCATGAATTTGATTAGCAGATTGCACGGTGTTGTCTTTTCTTGTGCTAGCAGCTTGTCCAATGTTGGTATTAGTTTTTATACATCGATGTTGGGCTTTGTTCATATATCCAGTCGACCATACTTGCTAGAATGTGTTGATGATATTTCATATTTGGCAGTGTGTATAGATGAGTCCCAGGATCATATTGGCATTGATGACATCCAAGAGGATGCAATGGGAAATTTTGAAGACTTAGTTTCCTTGGGTATAGAGGAGTTGGACAGCAATGCTAATGTTTTTGATACTTCATATGTTGATATGAGTTTTAGATTTGATTCACATGATATGGATGGTAATACTCTAGAGACTAGTAACTTTGAGGATACTCCTTTAGACAGTGCATCAGAGGAGGTTTGTAGGAGACAGTCAAGCCAGTGCCATCATGTGTCTAATCAGTTGAGACTTAGTGACCAAGACATTGCTATCACTTGCCAGCATTTTGATGTTGCTCGTCAGTTGTTAGCAGTTTATGGATGGGGTTCACATACTAGTGATGAGCAGGGAGGTAGTTATCTTTCCTTGACAAAGTTCCACTCTTAATGGGAGGCTATCCAGATTCTAAGACAAGATTATATGCAGTTGGTAGCCAACAGAGATTATCTTATGAAGTGGGGCAGTACAGCATATGATGCATTGTTGGCCAAGGAAGATGAGGTGAGTGAGCTTACTGAGCAGCTTGTGGTGACTTCTGAGATTCTTGAGAGTACACAGTTGGCTTTCAAGGAGTCACAGTTTCATTTGGCTAAGGTGACCATGGAGTTAGAGTGACTACAGTCTTCACCTGATTCTATACAGTCACAAGCAGTGGTGTTTGGTGATCCGAGGATGTCCATGGCCGAGATTGTCAGAGACAGTGGAGATGGTGATGCATCCATTCTTGATACTAACATTGGAATATCAGGTTCATTCCCACTAGAGTTAGGTTCAGTTGAGTTAGGTGTTGTAGTAGATTGTTGTATGCCTGACATGGTGGTGGCCTCTAGTATTGATGGCACAGAGACTAGAGATTTATCAAAGTTTATGTGTGATGTTGGTGAGTCGGCAGTTGGCATGGTTCCTACTAGTAACACTACTCCCTTGGTGATATCTTCAGAGGTAGTAGTTAGTTCCAACATGGTTAATGATCAATTGCAGTTAGTTTCATCTGGATTACAGTCTGAGCCACTGACTGAGATTGGTGCATTCTATCGGTATTACACTGTGAGGTATGCTCATCAATTTACCTTTGATGACCATGTTGATGAGATAATGATACAGAGATGTACTTTGGTTCCTAGTGCTTATCATCAGTTATGGGACAATTTGATGCCTCAAGATGAGAGTTGTGATGGGCATGACATGGTGATAGGTTCTACAGTTGACAGCTTGATAATACATGACTTAGAGCAGGAGTTTCAGAGTGATGCTTCAGCGGGTGTTGTTATTGATTCTACTCCTTTGGCTATGACATCTCCTGACTTAGCTAGTGATTAGTCACAGTGGGTTGTATCACTTGTTCATGGTGAGTTGTTGACTAAGGTTGGTTTTTTTTATCAACATTATATTGCAAGGTATGTACATCAGTTAGCATTTGATCCTTGTGTTGAGGAGTTGGTGGCAGGAAGATTTGGTTTGGATTCCAATTCTTGCTATTTATCTTGTGATGGCTTTTCACCATCAGGGGTGCATGGTAGTTATGGTTATGAGATAGTGGCCGGTGATTTGCAAAGTTGTGTTGACTGCAGGAGTTGTACAGTGTGTGGATTCTCCATACTTGGTACAGTTTCATTCGAGAGCATTCACCATTGTTGCAGAGTTGGATTGTGCATTCCGTATAGGCCAGTGGGATGCGTTGATGGTATTTACTGTGTTGGTAGTTTGATTTGTCCACTTTGCTTGGGTTCTGATGTTCTAAGAGTTTGTGCCTCATGGGTTTTTGATTGTGGTAGTGGTGATTTCGGAGTTTGGTTGAGCTATAATTTTCAGTTTGATTATGGATTCCTCTTGGTCATATTGCAGAGGATATTGCAGGAGCCTGTGTTAATTGGTAGTAGTATAGTTCATGACTACATTTGGGATCCAGGTGGATTGATTGGTTTATTGTTCAACCATTGCTTGAGGACAAGCAATTTTTGGGAGGGGAGGACTTTTCATGTCCCCTTTTCAAATAATTAAAAAATAATAATCTTTGCTAAGGCAGGCAGGCCCAAGAAAGTGAAGTTTCGGAAAAAGGGGGTTAATCTTTGGAAACCATTGGACTAATAAATGAAAATTATTATTAAAATATGTTTCATTAACCTCTCTTAGACGTGAGTTACAGTTATGCCCTCTTTTAAGGGGTTTGGAGGCATTTTGGGCTGATTGGAGAACTTGATTTTTGCTCATTCTTTGTTATTCTTCAGAGGCTGCCAAACCTGTGGAGAAGGAGACCCAAGAACGGGAGTTTGCAGGTTTCCAGGGAGACCCAAGAATGGGATTTTTTAGGTTTCTAGGAAGGCTAAGGATGGGAGTTTGAAGTCATTCCATGTGCATGCTCATACAGAGTTTGCCTTTGTGCTAAACAGTGTAGATTTGTGGGTTTTTGGGTGTGTTTTTTGCATGAGTTTGGTGTTTTCAGTTGAGCATTTCATATCAGTTTTGGTTGCTGCTGTATTTCAGACTTTAAGCTTTTAAAATAGATCTGAATATATGTATTGGGATGTGATTAAACTTTTGAGATAGTTTATTAGTGTTGTGTGGTGTTTCCGGGCATTTTTGTGTTAATTTCGGGGGCCCGATGAGCATAGTTTTTGTCCTACATTTGAGAATTTTTGTGTAAAGGTTATATGGATCTGGAAATTTCATTTTATAGGCTGTTATTCTGCTGAAATTTTTGTAAAAATTTCCACTTTCAGATTTATTAATAATTGGTGAAGCTGTGAAGCTTTTGGCACAATTTCTGGCATACCCGATTTGGGGTTTCTTGAGAAATTTGGTGGATCTTTGTGATAGCAGTTGTTTGATTTTGAAAATCTGATTAGAGGTGTGAAATACCATATCAAATCAGAAAAGGGGACATTTCAGGGAAACAGAGTAGCAGAAGTATCAAGAAATGGGAGGAGGTTTACAGAGAAAAGAGCTAGTCGAGCACATTTTTTTGCTCTCTGATATAGAAGCAGTAAGAAGATTCAATGCATGCGGGTGGTTAGGTTATTGTTTGAATTTAACAACATGTGATGAAGAAGTAGTTGTAGAATTCACCAGGACATTTGATGAAGGTGAAGCTTCTATGTGGGGTTTGACAGTAATTGCAATAGAAGAATGAATTGCAGAAGTAACAGGGTTACCTCCTATTGGAGAGCATTATCTAAGCTCGCATGACGCTAGGTCAGCAAGGGCCTAGTTCACTACCCCACATGACCCTCCATTGGATGTTACAAAGCAAGGGTGCAAGATATTGTCTTTGCCACCTCCATACCCTGACCTAGCAATGCATGTCATCAGGTATTTTACTTGTGAAGGCAGATTTTCTCACTTACATGCACACCATTTTAAGTTGATTAGTTGTATAAGGCACAATATTGCCGTGAATCTCCCAAATTTTTTGTATAATATGCTCTGTATTAGTGCGGAAGAGACTCAAAAAGGGAAAGATAATTCTGTCACTCACCATGCTTTGATTAAGTTGTTAATAGAAAGGTCTCTTAGGGACATATCCCCTTTGACATGGGATGACTTTGTGAAATTTAAAACCCTACAACCCCAAGTTGACCATAGTGAACAGCAGGGTGAGGAAAACATAGTTCCCAGCAGTGAGCTTGCAAAACAAAATATTGAGGGAGTTGAAATAGAAAATGCACAAGGGATTGAACTGGAATTTGCTTCCACTCAAGCGAGTGTGCCTCCACCTGAATAGGACATCCCTAAACCCACTACTAGTCAAGCTAAAAGGAAACGGAAGTCACCAGAAGAAACCATTGCTCAACAAAAACCTAGTCCTGCAATTCAACAATAGAAGAAAACAAAGAAGGTTCCTACAGCAACTAATCCTGCAGCAGTGATATTGAAACAAAAAGTAGGCAAAAGACAATAGTGCAAGAAGAGACTCCTTTGCGGAGAAGCCCTAGAATGAGAGGGCAGATTTTTAAAAATCCTATATTGTCTAAAGCACCTGCTCCAGAGTCTCCTATGTAGATAATTTTTGACCATTCTCCCCTTCACACTAAGATGACAAAAGCTTTTGGTAGTCCTCCTGCAGCATGTGAGCAAGAAATTAATGAAACCTTAATGGATTTACCAGGTGTTTCAAGCCATGAGAATGAAGTAGTTCCTGAAAGTCATGATTCAAATACTACCTTATTCCCCTATAAGTCAACATGGATCAATAGTTTAGCGGAACATCTATGGAGGGAATGGAGAAAGAAAAAGGATTATGAAAAGCATAACAGTGTCGTCACCTTGCAAAAACTCCTTTTCCAATTATATGGACAGTATTTATTTGCTGAGGCACTATGGAAAGAGGAGAAGAAAAGAATGAGCAAGATCATAACATCACAAAATGAGGAGATTGAAGAATTGAAAGAAGAGCTAGAAAGACAGAAATAGTGCATGGAACATGCACTTAAATTAGCTAATCAAGCTCTTGCTTGCAGACCACCTCCTCGACTATATGCTTTTTGTTTGGAAGAACAATATCTTTAGTTTCAATTGATGTTAACCCTCAAAAATGTAAATGCGGAATTCAAAACTGCACAAGAGTTTTATGGGTTGTATCAAACCTTACCACCATGGCAGAAAAATCTATTGTGTGAGTTGTATATTCATAATTTTTTCATTCCTACAGAAACTGAGTGGAATCCTTTGCTCTATATAGGAGATGTGCATTTGAAAGCTTTAATGTCATGGATGTTTAATGAGGCGAATTATGACAGACAACTGGTTAATTACAAAGATGAGGAGAGAACAAAACCTTTACCCTTGAGGGCAGAAAGTAAATAGCCAGAAGAAATGCTTCAAGATTGGTTTACATTAACCTATGGGAAGAGTAATCCAGACATTAGAAAGAAGGTATTTGCTGCTAGAGCCAAAGTATATGCCAAATATGAAAATTTTCCTACTTTGTGTTCCAAAGAGCTATGACCAGAGTAAGAGGTAGATGGGCACGATTACCTGATTCTCTCAAGAAATCAGAGCCACATAGTCCTATTAATTTGGAAGTAGCATTATATGGAGTTCCAAAATATTTAGAACTGGGAAAGCAACTAAGGCTAGAGCTATGGTGTCCTTTAACCATGCAACCTCCAATGCTTTTATGGCCACTATATGATATTGATGTTGACAAACTTGATAAGTTGCATGAAGACCACAGGCGAGAAGTATGGGAAAGGACTAGAGGATTCTATTACACCTTCAAGAGCAGCAAAAAGGGAAAGACAGAAGTTGGGGAGCTCAGATCTTTGACAAAGAAGTGTAATGCTTGAGGACAAGCATTAGTTTAGCAAGGGGCAGATGATGAGTCTAAAAAATGCCTTTATTTTGTTATGTTTAAGATACTTTATGATACTTTTTTCATCCTTGTTTTAACACTTATAAGTCTATGTTTGATAAACCTTTGATGATTTATGGGGTAGAAAAACTATGTCATCCTTTGCCTAAATTATATCTAATATGCAGTATTTCATATAAATATCCAAATGTGTGTTCTTGTGCTTGAATTTAGTTTGATGGATGTTTATTTGCAAACATGTTTTATATCATAACTAACCTGATGATAAGGATTAAAGGATGAGCGAAAGAATCCAAAAGCTGGTTGCTAACAGCATTCAAGGAGAAATGAGAATCAAGGAACAACCATGAAAAGGAAGTTATAACCACTCCAGGAAACATGGCAGTGAATAAGGAGGAGTTTTTATGAGCCATTACCTTCTCTGCATTTATGTTGTAACAAGTGGATGCCGTGATTTCATTTCTCCCTCCTCAATTTCGTTATCCTTCCTTTCCACTTTCAGTTGTTCTCCTATATTCTCTCTTGCGGACTTAATTTAGGATACTTACTTTTCTGTTATGTAATAAAGAGTAGATTCCCTATATATGTCGAGATCGACTCCTATGTGTGAAGTTTTTAGTTTTTAGTTTTTAGTTTTTTGGTTTTGATAAGTTTTATCGAGTAAGAGAAAACACTGATTCACAGTTTATTGCAGTTGTGTTTTATAATTCTGAATTATGTAATGAATGATTAATGAAATGAACTAGTTCTCTTTAGGTTCTATCCTATGTTGGTAGATTAGAGAAGCTAACCAAGGGGGCCCACTTGGAAGGTGGATTAGATTAGGATAGAATAGATTCATTTTGCTAAGCATTAGCAGTATTTTAAATAAGGCATAGCTAGTTAATTCCTTCCTATAGCATCACACTTCATGAACATTCCTGCAGCATCTGCAAGAATAGTCTAATGGATGAGTCAGGATGGAATCTTTGTTATCTTGTTATTGTGTTTTCAACATTCATAGATTCAGTAGTTTTTTTTCTATAGCAGTAGTGTAGTTTCCTTCCTTTGCATTTTTACTTTCCTGCAGCACGAGCATAATGACTCATCAAGGTACCTAGTGCACATACTGTGCCGACCATTTCAAGTATATGTCCCTGGGTTGAAAAACTAAATGCACCTCATGGTAGGGGAAAAGTAGTCCTTATCTTGAGTAGATTATTCCTAAGCCAAGCCTAGCGCATGACTATGGAACACCTATTGTGAGGCAGTTCAACCACAAACACTCCCATGTAGTCTTTTAGGACCTCAGTCATGACTCTCATGAAGGTACTTAGTGCATTGGTAAGACCAAATGGCATTACCAACCACTCTTAGAGATCCTTAGTAGTCTTAAATGTAGACTTCCACTCATCACCCTCTTTCATCCTAATATGATAATATCCACTTTTCTAATATTCCCACCTAGATAGTCCTTCAAATCCTCTATCCTAGGAATGGGAAATCTGTACCTAATTGTGATTATATTAATTTCTCTAAAAGGAGTTCACATTCTCCACTTAACTCCCATTTTAGGTGCTAAGATAAGATAATTGGTATGGCACATGGACTGGTGCTCTTCCTAATTAGCCCCTAATTCAACAACTCTTGGAATTGCATTAAAATCTCCTTGTTCTTATTTGGAGTCATCTTATATGTAGCTTTTTTTTGGCATGGATGCTCCTAGTATGAAGTCAATTTGATGACTTACGGCTCTCTTTGGAGGAAATGTTGGTGGTGCTCCATCACAAATTATATCCTTGAACTGGTACAATAGGTTTTGTACCTCTGTAGGTATAGGTTTTGGTGAAGATGGCTTCTCCTCCTTGGGCTTCACCATCATGGCATACCCTACTCCTTCACCTTCCTTCAAGTCCTTGAGGAACTCTTTCCCACTCATCAAAAAAGTCTTAGCAGTTTGTTTTTCCTCCTTATCTTCTTCCACTATGGACTATATCCTATATGTGACCCCATCCTTCTTGAAATAATACTTATTATCCTTCCCATGATTTACTACCTCCCTATCATACTACCAATGCCTTCCTAACAAAAAATTTCAAGCATCCATGGGAAACACATCACATAGGATCTTATCTTGATACTTTCCAATAGTGATGTCTACTAGAACTTACTCATTCACTAGGACATTATGCCCCGTATTCAACCATGCTACCCTATAAGGACACACATGTGGTATCTTTTTTAGTCCAAGTTTTTTCACTACTTAATCTAACATTATATTGTTAGTAGACCCTGAGTCTATGATTACTTTGCACACCTTACCTACTATCTTGCAAGTAGTCCTAAATAGTGCTCGTCTCTTCTTCGGTTCTTCTTTTACTAGTTCCCTAACCAAGACTCTCCTTAATATGAGACTCTCACCCTTCTCTACATCAAGATCCACTTCACCTACCTTCTAAATATCTTCCTCTTCAATGTATGTGATTTTCTTCTCTCCATAGGAGGATGATGCCTTCTCTAGACATTTGTAGGTAGGGTGCCCCAACTTGGCATAGTTATAACACTTCATATTGTTGAAATGTGAGCCTCTTCTATTATTCCCATAGCTACCTTTTCCACCATTGTTGGATCCTCTACCTCTACTAAAGCCTCCCCTTTAATTAGTCTCATAAATTCTCTTCTCATTAGTCCTCCCACTAGAGCCACCTTTGAAGCATTTTCCTCTACCTCTATTTTTGGAACTTGAGTCCCCTTTCTTTCTCAATTTAATTTCCACTTTCCTATCCATTTGAAAATAGCTATTTAATGTGGTGAGACTAAATAAACTCAACTCTTATTGAATAGACCATTTAAGGTCATTTAGATACCTTCTCACCTTGATCTTAGAGACAACTTTTGAAATGCCTTTGTATAGATAGCCACATCAAGATCCTTCTATCTGAGATTCTACCTTTGCTTGTAAATCTAAATATTGTAGTCTTCTGGAAAATAGGTTTCTTTGATATTTTCCACCATATTCTTCCAATTAGCTATACATTTCTTTCCTTCACTCTCTCTATCCTCTTGTAAAAACTTCCACCATGTCAAGGGTTGACCTTTCAATCTAGATTTTGCAATCTCACCTTTTGGGCCTCTATTGTCCCCTTACACTCAAAGTAGTTTTCAATGCTTTCAATCCATTGTAGGACCACCTCTACATCCATCTTTCCATGGAATTTTGACATATTTTTAAAAATTCTTCCCTCCAAAAGCCTTGAGATCTTTGAGGAATGGTTCTTTCTCACCAAGTGGAGGATCTAGTTTAGGTATCTCATCCTCCAAACTCACCTTCTCTTCACCCTTGCTAAAGTCTCCATCTTCTTTAGCTTGGGCTACATCTTCCATCTCCTTTATCTTATCTTTCACCTCTAGGGCCTCATCAAGAAGCCTTGTCTTCTCTTCCATGAGCTTCTTTTGATAATCTACCTCCTTTTCCAACTCTACATTGGTAACCATCTTTGAAGATCCACTTAACTTAGTGGAATACAACATACCACAAAAAGCCACAATTTTATGGCTCTGATACCACTTTGATGGGGAGCTTCTATAGTTTAGAGCTTTATTTCTCTACCAAGGCTACTCCTAGACTATTCAAGGTTCTATTCCTAACCCAAACCTAGAGGACCTCTTCTCAATCCCCTCCCACCAAGAAACTCTCCCAACAATTAGAGTTTCCATTTCCTACCTTCAATTCATCAACTACACACTTTCTGGTCTAGTGTGGAAAAACTTCACCCAAGGCACTTAAAAGGCCAAAATCAAGTTTCAACCGCCATTATGAGGTTCTTGATACATTTCCTTCCATTATGCATCATTCTTTTGAATTTCACACACTCAAAACTCAAATTGTGTTGTTTACCCTTGTAGGACTAAGAGCCCTTATTAGCCCTCTTGAAAACAAGGAACAAGCTATAACTCCCAAAAAATATTAACAAGAGCATGTGATATCTTCAAAAATTTGATTCCTAATGACCTAGGCTTGAATATTTTCCAAGTCTTAGGTCCCTATATTTTTTGTATAGTACAGTTTCAAAAAACCCTAGTTTTAAGGGTTTTATAGACAATGCCAATGAATCTTTCACCAAAAATTCCAAACTCCACTTCCATCCTCCTCCTCCAGGTTATGGAATATTAGTATTCCCCTCCTTCATTTTCTAAAAAATATTGGATTATGTCAATCCACTGTTCATACCAAAACTTCAATTCAAGCCTTCATTGCACCTTGCCAAAGCTTCAATGGTTGCCTTGGGATCTCTTGAAAAATCAACTACTATTATTGCATCAACTCCCAAAACATTATTTACATAGTATAAAAAAGCCTTTTCTTGATTTCCAAGAGCCATGGTGTTTAGAACAAGGAAATTCAGGCTGTAACCATTAAAGTGTTGGAATCACAAAACTGGACAACAGGAACCCAAAACCTAAAGAATTTTCTAAATCTTGTAAATTGAATGCTTGGAATCAAAAAAACTATGCACAAGATCAAAGCATGATCCAAAGTCACTATTCCAATCAAAATAGTAGGTTCTTCAATCAAGTTTCTTTAACAAATCCTTCAAACCACATTTACTATCAACAAAATTCTCCTTCAAATTGTATTGTCTGTACAATTGAGTATCCAACCCTCGGCAATAAGTTGAAATATATTTAAATAGGCTCCCTTATCCATTCTAGCCTTTGGTTCAAACCATAACTACCCAAGTAGTTCATTCTTCCAAACTATCCAAAAAGTTGCTTTGCAATTTTGCAAAAATTGTAAAGTTGTCAATGAGCAACTTTTTGACAACTTTTGCAATTTTGCAAATCGAGCCTACAAACTTGACCAGTTTGTGCCCAAACCTTCCAAAATGATTTCAACACACCTAAGGACCATTTTTGAACACATATTGCCCCATTTTAGGCCCTCTTTCCACATTTTTCCTTATTGAGTAATTCTAAGCAGTTTTTGCCTATCAGGACCTAATTGACAACACTTGACTCACATTCCAAATCCTACCTATTCAAACCTCCTAAACTCACCTTGTGACTTTATTCCTAGTCCTTATGTCCTCAATGGTTGGTTAGATTATTTACAAACAAAAAATGCATTAGGGATTCACCTTTACCCCTAGGTGCTCCTGCACTAGAAAGGGAGTATTTATAGGAGAAAAAGGAATTGAGCAACCCATGAGAGGAAAACTTGGTGGAGAGATTTCAAGAATATAATTCATGATGTGTGGAAAATAATTTATCTACAGTTGAAATTGACTTGGAATAATATTGTATGATATTAGTGCAGTTACATTCACTATTAGAGGGGAAATTGGGAAAGTGGATGAGTGTGGAGGGAGAGTCGTGTATTGTACTATAGGAGGAATACATTTTTGCACCCATGGATTCAAATTTATAGTCATGGATTTCTACACTTTTTGTGCCTCCAATATTCCTCAAAATATATCTTTGTAAGGGTAATGATAGTATAAGAAATCTGATTTTGAGAGTTGTGGAAGGGAAAAATATTTCCAAGTGGCCTTTTGGCGGTGGTCCCCCTATTTTCATGTCAAGTCCTCAATAAGCTAATGTGGCATGCAAAATATATGTTGAATCCACAACTTCTTGCATGGATAAACAATTAGGACATTGGGCTTCTTATCTATAGTAATATAAAAAGGAAATTAAAATGCAACACTATCTGTGAAATGCTTGAGCAGAAGTAGTATCAATCAGACAACTTCGAAGAATGTCAAACACAATCTCAGAGGGGCCAAAGAGGAAACTACATTAAATGCTGAAGTTTTACCTTGGATTAAGATAGTTCATGTTTGTACAATACATTTTGCTTCATTAAATTTTCCTTTAAGTATTCAACTTCCTGTATCTTTTTCATTCTTCCAAGTATCGACAAACAATATTTAGTGACTCTTAAGGTCAATTTCATTCAACATGCTCGAGAATGTTTGAATAGTCAACAAGATGGGAAGAGCTTGGGAACATGGCTTACCTAGCCACTCAGAGCTAATGAAGAAGATAGTTTGATCTCACGATGATCAATTAGAGAGATTCACTAGTTGGAGATTGTGTATTGGCCAACACTACAAGTTTTAACATCACTTGATATGGGGTCGTAAAATCAAAATAGAATCCAATCTCCAAAAAAAGAGTGAAGTTATTGTAGGTTTCAAAAACACAATCCTATGGCACCCATAACAACATCAATACCTCACACAAGCTTTGATACATGTCCTATCAAAGATTGTTGCCCTATGGTATTCAATAACTCAGGGTCAATTCTATTCAGTGTGCCTACGAACATTTGATTAGTCAACAAGATGGAATGAGATTGGGACTAGAGTTTACGTAGCCACTTAAAGCTAACAGAATGACTAGTTTGATCCCACAGTGAATAGTTAGAGAGATTCACCATTTGGTGACTTTATACTAGCCAACAATACAAGTTTTGACATCATCGGAGATGGGGCTACAAAATGAAAATAGAATCCAATATCCAAAAAGAGAGATAGGTTATTGTAGGTGTCATAAACATGATCACGTAGCTGCTAGAATTGCATCCATACTTCACATGAGCTCCAAGATATGCACCGTCAAAGATCACTACCCTATGGCATTTAGTGACTCTCAAGGTTAATTACGTTCAGCATGCCTGAGAATGTTCAACCAGTCAATGGGATAGGATGAGATTGGGACTAGGGTTTACTTGGCTACCTAGAGATAATGGAATAGATAGTTTGATCTCATGATGAATGGTTAGAGAGATTCACCAGTTGGCAATTTTGTACTAGCCAATAGTACAAGTTTCAACATCACTTGAGATGGGGCTACAAAATCAAAATGGAATCCAATCTCCAAAAAGAGAGAGAGTTTATTCTAGGTGTCAATAACAAAATCATGTAGCACCAATAATTGAATCCATACCTCACACGAGCTCTGAGATATGCCCCATCAAAGATCATTTCCCTATGGAATTTAGTGACCCTTAGGGTCAATTTCATTCGGTGTTCTCAAGAATGTTTGATTGGTCAAAAAAATAAGATGAGATTGGGGCTAGGGTTTACCTAACCACTCAAAAATAACATAATATAAAATTTGATCCCACAATGAATGGTTAGAGAGATTCACTAGTTGACAACTTTGCACTAGCCAATAGTACAAGTTTCAACATCACTCAAGATGGGGCCGCAAAATCAAAATAGAATCATATCTCCAAAAAGAGAGAGAGGTTATTATAGGTGTTAGCAACACAATCCTATAGCACCTAGAATTGCATCCATACCTCACATGAGCTCTGAGATATGCCCCATCAAAGATTGTTTAACTATGGCATTTAGTGACTCTTAGGGTCAATTTTATTTGGCATCTCGAGAACATTCGAGCAGTCAATAGGATGGGACAAGCTTGGGACTAGGGTTTAGCCAGCCACTCAGAGCTAACGAAGTAGGTAGTTTAATCCCTTGATGAACAGTTAGAGAGATATGAGAAAGATATGTATGCGTAGGCCACTTTATGCAAGATATGAGCAAAAGTTTCTAATTAGGAAAAATTGGGTATTTCTAAGTTTTTGGTCAAGATAGCCTAGTATTAGGTTTTTTTAGTTATTTATAAATAATGTTGAACTTTTTCCAAGTCCTAGAAGTGAAATCTAGTGAACTTTGCAAAAGTTGCGCAAAAGTTGTAAAAGTCACTCAAAAATGCAACTTGGTTGGAAAGGAGTGTGAAATCTGACTGGAAACCTTCTAACCTTCCAAAAATATGTTTCATGTGCTCATATACCCAAGCATTGGTAGTTACAACTTCCTAAAACTCCATTTTCAACTTTTTGCAAAAATTGTAAAAGTTGCTCAAGCAACTTTTTAAGCAACTTTGATATTTTTGAGCAATTTTTGCTCTTTACATCTTTTGGTCAAATGGGTATATCTAGGACTATTCTAGGACCCTACTTAGGATTCCTAGGACCTATTAGGTAGCCAAATATGTTATTTTCCCAACCCTAACAATATTCTACCTATTTCAAAAAAAATTGGTTCATTGAGAAACTTTTGACCAACTTAGGACCTAATGAGCGATTTTGGTTCTTTTACAAACACACTGGGACTATTTGTATTAGAAGGGCTCTTGGAACTTATTATACACACACAACCTCTTAAATAACCCTTAAAAATTTTCAAAAACCAAAAATAAGGGAGGTTCCCTACACTAAAGAGTGGGAAAGTCCATTTGAAGCTACCTAGTTGTGCACTTTGCATCACAAAAAATGAGAGAGGTCTGTGTCTTTGTAATTATGTTTAATATAATGAACTAGCTATATCTTCTCTACATTTTAATGTCTCAGGTATTACCTCATGGTCTAACTCACAAACCTTCCAAAGAGTCTTATTATGTGGTTTTCCCCCATATTTTATCAAGTGGGCATTTGATGCAACAACAAGGTTTAAATAATGAAGAATCTTCCTCTCTATTTGCCAATCCTTGAATAACCACATGTTAGGGTTCTTCATAGAATATCATCTAAGCCATGTGATAGTAGTTACAACCACCACACCTATATGGTACTATAAACCTTCACCATCTATAGCTGAGTGATCCAAAAAAGTTTGTCCTTTCTTCATTGTCTTCAGGTGCAATAACAATAAGAACATGGCCTACAATGATAAATATACAAAATGTGGCTATTAATTTAAAAATACTTAGGTAAAATTTATAAATTTACATATATATATGTATATATATATATATATATATATATATATATATATATATATATATATATATATATATATATATATATATATATATAACTAGGTTGTACTAGATTAAACAAGCAATCAAAGTCAATGGATGAATCCATCTCTACCATTTCAAGTGCTTGTGGGGGATGATAGGTGTCAATTGGATCCAAAACTTGTATATCTCATTTATCCACCCATTCAGTCAACTCACACTCATCCCAATTTTCCTTTGCACATGATGGACAAAAGCATGCCATTTTTCATGTGTGGATACTCCATGAACTTGCATCAAAGATTATAAAAGAGTACAACTTACTTGATCCTATCAATCTTCAATAGTCCTCGTATGTTGTAATGTTAGTATTATCTATCAACCAAAAAAAAATTATGAATCGTAGACTCACTTTTCTTACTTGGACCCATTGTAGTATTACACCACTAGACAATGGATTTTTCATCTATCAATTTTGCTCCATCTTTGTACTTTAAATCTTCATGAGCTAAGGTTCTTTTGATGCATGCACCTACACCATCATGCTCTCCCTTTCCATGACCAACCTATATAAAATTCCACATATATTGAATTCTAGACAATTTGTGCATCCTTCTCAACCAATAGAACATCTATACATTCTTGAATTGATATACACAATTGTCTAACCAAATAATGTGTTGGCAATACGGTATGCCCCTCTTAGCTAAATCTCCATAAAATATTTGAAAACAACCATGTAAAAACTCCATAGAATGTGATCGATCATCACTGATGTAAAAATGGTACTCCCTTAATATCATCCTGTCATCCTCTGTACTTTTAGATGAATACATGAATGTTATGTAAACAAATATGGAAACCTATTGAGAAGTATAATACTTTTCTTGCACCTTATTTTTTAGTTGTAGTGTGTAGTTCTCTATGAAGTCTACAACTAAAACAATGGTATCTAGTGGAAATATATCCTTGCACAACTTAAATTGCAAATCTCTATCTGTATTTGTTGCATACTTGTAAATAATCATTTCACAAAAAATATTCATGAACTCAGACTAGAATATTTTCAATGACTAAATCACATCTTTTGCCCTATTTCCCATCTTTTAGTGCATATGTCACTATCTTATATTTTGTAATCTACTATTTCATTTCCAATTGCATGTGTACTATCCATATGTTCACAAGTTGATAAAAGTTGCAAAGAACCACAAAATAAGCATGTACCATCCAAGCATGACATCTTGTAAAATTTTTGATCGTCCCCTATTTCACATAAAATGTTGGATATGAATTCTCTTGAAGATCTAGGTGGCTCATTCATGTCACAATCCTACAAAACAAACTTAGAATGCAAAAACACGGATATATGCCTTAAAACATCAAAATGGTTAGAAAACTCAATATCAATTAAATATTTTGGTCTTCTAAAATGAATTCTAGAAGGTATTATAATATCTTCTATTCCCTAAACATTTTGAACACCAACATAAGGTTGAATTTTATACGTACCTTGAACTGAAGATGATGTGCCTTGGCAATAAGATGAAAAGGATGGAATATCGCCTACTTGATATGTCAATGTTGTGTCTTCAACATGACATAATGGAGTGTGTACATTGTCAGATGTAGAAATTAGTGTCTCTTCAACATGAGATGATGATATGACTCCAACATTGGAAGATGGTGTAGCTTCACAATTCAATTGTCTTCTTGAGCGTAAGAGTCTCATTTTTTCTCTTTGTCTTTCCAATCATTCCTCTTTATTCCTCTCTATTGGTGGTTCATGTTCCTCTTTGAAAGATAATTCTTAATTATTGCATTGCAATTTTCTTTGTTCACATAGTAGTTTCATTTTATCTCTTTTAATTGTCAAATCTCTCTCCCTCTCTTTTGTTGTTCAAGTTTTTGGTTTCTTCCTTGGCATGATTATGATTTCTATATGTTAAATTATTCAAACATCTGAATTACTTATAATTTGTAAACAACAAATAATTCAAATACATATACAAAATTATAATTATTTCAATGAATACACAATATATATTAAACAACTTGTCAAATTTCTAACCATTTCCAAATAAAAATTTATTCAAACATACAAATTTTAATGAATTCACTATATTTTAAACAATTTGTCAAATTATAATAAAATTTATCTCTATAGTAACAAAGAATATTTAAAAAGGATTGCAATGACCTTTTCTATAGAAAGAATGTTCAAAAATCCTTCAAATAGTGTATCCAATGATTGAATTTGGTGTTTTCTAGCTTCCACTAGCATCAAAGAATATTCAAAAAGCTTTCAAATAGTGTATACAATGATTGAATTTGGTATTTTCCAGCTTTCAACAAGATGAAACCTGTGTTTTCTGTCAAAACAACAGAACAAACAATAGACAAAAAAGAGAATATGGGTCAGTAGGGACCCAAACTTTCATTATTAACATTTTTTGGTATTTTCATATGGTGCATACATACTATAGCACATATGCACTATGTGAAAAATATCTCTATCCCAATCCTACCCTCTCCCATCCCCTACTCTCTCTCTTTGTATATATATATATATATAAAACCCACCATCTCTCTCTATATATATCCCACCCTCTCCCATTCCCTACTCTTTCTCTCTCCCTATCCCACCCTCTCCCATCCCCTACTCTCTCTCTCTCTCTATCCCTATCCCACCCTCTCCCATTAGCTATTCTCTCCCCATCCTCTACTCTCTCTTACTCTCTACCCTCTCTCCCTCTCTCATTTCCTCTCTCCTTCCCTCTCTATTGAAATTTAGGATTACAAATTGTGTGTGCACTATAGCACATACATGCTATATAAGCCTGAATTTAAGAATGCTTCAAATTGTGTGTGTGTGTGTGTGTGTGTGTGTGTGTGTGTGCTATAGTGCACACACACTATTTAAGGTTTTGGATTCTACCAAGCATAAGGCATGGATTTTCCTTGGGGATCCAACCCAAAGGTTTGGAGTCTATAAACTGGACTAAGACATGTTTTTTTGCAAGCATACAAAAAATGATTGATTTTTCTTGTGTTCTCCTCTTTAAGTTTCCTCGTGGTTGAGAATCGACCAAATCAAGTTACATGACATTGTAGATCTTTGTGTTAGAAATATAACCATATAATTTATTTTGAAATTAAACTATTTCAAGCCTTTCAACTATAATTTATTTTGAATGTATGTCTTTTTTCTCTCAAAAACCAACATGTACTAATTGGGGAGTAGATTTTAGCTCGTTCATCAAATTTTACAACAACTTAGTTTATTAGAAACTAGACTCCATTATACAAACTTTTAAAAAGGAATTTTTTATTTTAAATTAGTTTTCAATCATTTCAAGGGGACCATAAAAATATTTCACATTTTTGGGATGTGTCTAATTACAGAATTTATTTAAAAAAACACATTATAAAATTACCCCAAAAATCTGGGATAAACTACACAATGTTTGGTAACTTTTGATGAGAGATATTAAAGAAAATTTTTTAAAGAAGTTAAAATTTTAAGGGGCCACACTTTGCACTATGTTACTTTTTTTTTTTGAAAAAATAGTACCACTTTCTATGGCCTCCTTTTTTGAGGACCAAAAACTAAACAATTTTGGAAAAAAATTAGTAGTCTAGAAACTAGATTTAAATGACTATTACTTTTGTTTGTGTCATATCTTAAAATTTTGAACGTAAATATCTTCAAATTCTTGATGAAGTTCAAAAATTTTTGATTTCAAAAAATAAAAAAATAAAAAAAAGTGACCACTTATAACCCCCCTTTTGGCACCACAACTTGGTGCACTTACCCATGTGTCCAAAGGGGTCATAGGTTATCCTATGACCCCTTTTGACCCATATGAACAAATGAAATAGGTCACTAGGGGTCCTAGGACCCCTAGAGACATATGTTACAATGAAATGTGTTGAAAGGGGTCATGGGTTATCTTATGACCCCTTTCAACCCATATGAACAACTATAATATGTCCCTCGGGGTCATAGGACTGCTAGGGACGTATCTAAATGTGTTGATATCCTATGATCTCTTTTGAATCATATGAATAAATGAAATAGGTCCTTAGGGATCTTAAGAATTCTAGGGACATATATTGTAATGAAATGTGTCAAAAGTAGTCATAGGTTAACCTATGACTCCTTTTAACCCATATGAACAAATAAAATAGATCCCTAGGTGTCATATGACCCCTAGTTATATATGTGTAATAAAATGTGTCGAAAGGGGTCATAAGTTATCCTATGACCCCTTTTGACCCATGTGAATAAATATAATATGTCCCTAGGGGTCTTAGGAACCCTAGGGACATATTTTGTAATGAAATTATGTCAAAAAAGGTCATAGGTTATCCTATGATCCCTTTTGACCCATATGAACAAATGAAATAGGTCCCAAGGGGTCCTAGGACCCCTAAGGACATATTTTGTAATGAAATGTGTGAAGAGGGGTCATAGGTTATTCTATGACACCTTTCAACCTATATGAACAAATAAAATAGGTCCCTAGGGTTATGTTTGTTAAGAGTCTATCTTCCTTGGATTTTGATTTATTCCTTGACTCTTAATCTGCCCAATGAAGTGAAATAAAAATTAGCTAGTAATAGATTGCGTCAATGTATGTGTTCTATCAGTGACCCCTGAATTGAAAGGTATAGTTCCCTTGCGTGCAAAGATTAGTAATGAATATTGTTTTTAGTGTATCAACAATATCTAGGGGTGTGATCTTAACTAAAGAGAAGAAGAGGTATGACCATATTTCCAAACACTTCAAGCAATCCAGGTGGATTTTAAATGATGATGTGGGAAAGATAAGATAGGCTAGGTTACTAAGATTGGAGGGGTGAATCAAGAACTAATAAAACTTAATCTTAATTCATCAATTAATCCTTCATATGTATTCTAATCTAATTGCATGCATGAAAAATTAAAAGCATTAAAACATTCATAACACTTTGACACACAATATGGTAACCCAAAAATGTTCCAAATAGAAAGTAAAACTGGGATGGGGATGATACCCACAAGCTTTAGTACTGTAGTATAAATTTGACCTGTTAAGGTTTACAATGATCAATTTTGATGATATGTCCCATTAGGAGCAATAAGGATTGCTAGGTTCACCTTACAAAAGGATTTAAAAACATACAGTGAAGTATGCACTTGGTAAAGAGATTTACAAAAGACTATTAAGTCTACCTTGTGAAAGGATTTAGTTGTTCCACCTGTTAGGATGAACCAATGGTTGATGTCTGATCTAGAACTTTGACTTGCTGAATGAGATTCCTTTGTAATGATCACCTTATTGTGATAGATAAATCTTTGTTGTTCATTATACTTCTTGTAGCCTTTTCACTTCAAACTTCTCATATATTCATACTTCTTATCTATATATTTTCTTCTTTTGAATGTGACACAATACATTACATATATACCAATCCAAATTATAATTTATCAAAGTTGGCTACAATACAAGTTTCACCAAAATACACAAAGTCAGCCCAATTGTTGGTACTCAGGTTCTAAAGACAAACTCAGTGAGGTTCTGACACTCGACAACCAATGTCAATGCTCAACAACGTCATGCATTCGATACACATAGAAGCTCAAATCATACTAATCACTTCCAATTAGTCTAAACTTGGTCTACACTGGTAACTTAGTGAACACTATGAAACTCGGCATATAAACTAAATCACTTGGTTTAAAATTCATAGCTCAATCAACACTATCACTGTGAGCTCAGTATAAATTGAATAACTTGGTTGACACTGCATAGCTCAGTCAACACTAGATTCACATAATTGTAGCTACAAACTCAATAAACACTATGAAGCTTGGTTAATGCGAACTTGGTAGATATTTCTTGGTGTGAACTAAATATTGCTCCTAGAACTCAATGGCAACTATAGAACTTAGTAGAACCTAAATTACTTGGTTAACATTGTAAATTGCAAGATAAGCTTGGTAGCTGCTAACCATCTGATTAAGTGTATGTGTCACTAATAAACACACTTGATTGTAATGTCAATAATCTCCCCCTTTGGCATTAGTGACAAAAACACTTATTAATCAAAACTAAATTCTCAAAAAGTTCAAAACAATCTTCAGTCTCCATCCTATGTCTTCAACTCAGTAACATACTCTATTTTTGAGATTTTTCAAAATTGCTTTTGTAAGAGATGTTTATCTGAATATCTATAGATTTATATGTATAATATTATGATGCTCCCCCATACATATATATTTAGTAGACTTTACATGTTATATACATATGTCTCATGTCTTTATATTACATCTTCTTTTCTTATCTTCTCCCCTTTTATTGCATCATCACATATTCTCCCCTTTTACATATTCCCCCCCTTTTTGACATAAATGTCAAAATTGTATGCTACATGGTAATGCCAAAATGTGACAAGAAGTCAGAATATACCTTTAAAATCAGTGGCATTGTCTTGTCCCAATTTTCTTGTAACACCTTGCTTGCATGCAATGTAATCTAAACTTTTGCTGATAACTCCATCATGTGATCAGCTATGGAGAAGTTGTTGTCATTGATAAGAGTTTTGGAATGTACAATGTTTTTTTGCAATGCATGCATGTTTGAAAGAATCATGCCTTATATGTCTACAAGTGTGGCCCTTATCCTAGCTTCTTCCCTTAGTAATTATGCTTGCATATTAGTCAAAAATTTGATCTTTTTGTAATGAGAAGAACTATAGCTCAGTTCAAGTGATAACTGGTGTACACTTTCCTTCAAGTCTTCACCTATCTTGGAGAGTTTATCTTTGATTTCTTGAGTAAATTTATATGTATCACATAGTTTTCTGAATAGAGAAGTGACATTGTTGGCAGAGTTTTTTGATGAGCTAAGAATAGTAGACAAGTCTACTTGATATATTGCAATCTTTTGTGCAACTAGCTCCAATACTTTGTTTTCAAATTTCTTCTCTACTCTTTGCAACAATTTTTCTTGCCCATTCAGATCTTCACTAAATTTCTAAACAACTTTTGCTAATTGAGCCAAAATAGGTTGAGAAGTATCAACCTCAATGTTGAGTGCATCTACAAGTATGTTCTTTGCATCTTCTGGCACTTGGTTTTCTCTATTTTTCTCCTCTCTAAGCCTTTGTTGCTTAGCTTTCTTCTACAATAGCTCACCTACTATATGTATTTGATTAGGATTTAGAGTAGAGATATCCCAATTTAGGATAACTATATCCTCATCAAGATCAATGTCCTCTTCTTTATCTTTACATTTGCTAGATACCTTAGTACTCGGTTGAGGCTTGCTCTCAACTATCTTTGTACTAACTACTTGTATACTGGGAATAGTAACAATAGTGGAAATAGAAAGAATAGAAAAAAGTAGATATTGTACTGATTGTAGAAATACTTAGTTTCTAAGTAACTAAATCTAATGGAGGAAGTACTAACTACTCGGTAGATGATGTGTTGATCACTTCAGTCAATGAAGTACTCAGCTGAATAGGTGCAAAGATTAGTTGAGTGCTTGGATTTATAGTGTTTTCCACAACCATCTTGGTAGAAGATTTCACTAAGCTTGATGGCTTTAAATATTTACTCAAAGAGTGAGGAAATAAGGCCATAACCACTGCTACAATCTTCTCAAGGTTAGTTTCCTCAATGCTCTAAATCTTAGCGAGATTCTAATCTATAGCTTCCTATTCTTTCTCCTCATCATCTTTATTATTATCATTTGTTTCTTCTTCATCATCATTGTCCTTTCCTTCCTTGTCATCTTCATCATCATCTTTATCACTAACATGAACAACAAAATCACTCTTCTAATAAAGATTATAGATATTCTTTCATGTAGTAGTGGCAGTCTTCACCACATGTTCAATTTTATTAACCAGTATGAAGTAAATGTTAAATTTCAAAGTGAGTTTTTCTTCATTCTTCTTCATGGACTCTTTTAATTCTTTATCACTAAGATTTGGTATGAGTTTCCTTAGAGTCTACTCATATATATCCTTTGCAGTTTTCTTAGCATGTTCCCATCTTGGCTTGATTCTTTCCATCAATTCATTGAGAATTTGTTGTGCAAGTTGATCAAGTGAATATTTCCACATACCTAGCTTAGACATAATCATGTCTTCAACTTGCTTCTTCTCCTTTACCTTTCTGATCTCATATCTTAGTGATTTAAAAATTTCCATGCCAGCATTAGAATCAATCTCTTTCAATTTCTCTTGAAATGTGGGTGGACGTCATTTGAAAACAACATCCTCTGCTTCTTCAACCAATTTCAATTTCTTTCTACATGTTCTTATAGTGAATACTACAGTAGATGACTTGGTAGGTCTGGTTATGATAACCTTACCTTTCTTCTTGATTGGCTCTTCTTCTTTTTATTTAGTTTCATCTTCCTCATCATCTGCATCATCTTCTACATCATCATCTCCTTTACCTTTTGTCAATAGGAGAGTGGAACTAGTTTGTCTTAGTTTTTCTATCCTCTTCTTTCCTTTGCTGACAGCTTGAGGAATCTTTATTTCTAGTTCAATTCTGGATTTGGCTTCATCATATGTACCAAAATATGTAGCCTTGGGATCCACAAGTTCATTCAACAATGCCTCAATGATGTCTTTGGTGTCATCAATGCTTATCTCATAGCTTACAGGCTTAACCCAAACCACTCTAGGTTTGACTGCTTGTATGTATACCTTGTCATAGTCTACCATAAAATAAACATCATCCTTGTAATCTTCTACAAGTTTCTTGGGAATTATGAATCTATTATTCATATTTTCTTTGAATGAATCAAAATAATTATCCATGATACTAACATAGTTCTCACCCATCTTTGTTATATATGTTGGTCTGAATTTTTGCATGATAAAATTCCTTTCTCTAGGAATAGAAAATTTAGATTGTATCCATTAATGGTGAGTAGGGTTTCTAACTAAGTCATCCTTTTGTTAGCCTTTGAAAATTTTTGTGAAAGCCCTATATTTCACTCCATTCATAAATTTTCAGGCGCAAAATATTTGAAAAATCAATTTGAGAGAATATTATGTTTCCTTTTTATTTTCTATGCCCCCGAGTTACCTTTTCTCTCAAGTTCCTCACCGTCTGATCTAAATAAATCTACTATTGTTGTTTCCTCGCTATAAGAACTTGAGAACTTTTTATGTATGGGAAGGTAGTGAGTGCCAAAAAGTTATAAAATGGGACCACAAAAAGAAGATACGATAGTCAGAGATTTTTTTTTTGGTTGACTTTTTAGTGGCGTACACCTTGCAAGTATTGTCAAAATAGGAAAAGGGACCCAGTAGAAGTAGTCAGAAGTTGATGCCAGAATGAGGGTCTTTCTGATGCCTCGATACCTCACTATCAAAAAAAAAAACATCTTGTCGTTAACGAAGTAGCGAGGTGCCATAAAATCAAAGACACAGTGGCCTCAAAAATTCTTGGTAACCATGGTTTGTCCAAATGGCATGACAAGCAATAACTACTATTGTCAGAAGTAGTTAGTAAGAGCGATGGTGATTTGATGGGTCATTATATTTCATGGCACCAAGTTTTATTAAAGTTGTCAGAGCTTGCTACCTCGCTATTGAAAAAATTTGACATCTTGTTGTTAGCAAAGTAGCGAGGCATCGCGAAATCAACAATCGATGGGACCTCAAGTAACGTGGATGGTGACTAGGACTAAAGTAAGGTATTGTTGGGTGCTAGCAATGCAAAATTTCCTATGTCATCAATACCCCAAACCCACGCCCCATTCATAAAGTGTACAAGAGATCCTAATCGTCAAATAAAAGTGAAATCAATAGTTCTCACTGCCTCGCTATGAAAAGTTGCAAGTTGTTTACTCCATGTGACATAGCGAGTGTGGGACCCACCACTCTTCAGGGTACTTGATGCAGTTTCTCCACCTTTGATTTAATCTCAAATCAATGGCCATTTTTGTCTCACCATGAAAAGTTTCTTGGATGATACGTATAGCGAGGTAGCAACAATGGGCCCACCACTATCCATCCAAGCAATACAGTAATATATCATCCACAAGATCAAGATCAAATCGATGGTTGTCACTGCTTTGCTATGGCAAGGTGCTCATTCTTTATGTATAATGAAGTAGCAACCTATTGACATCTGTCCTCAGTCACAAGTGGGTCCAAAAAGAAGCGCCATCAAGGAAGGAGTTATGAACATGGGCATTTTTCATTGGATCGACTAGCTAACTTGTCAAGTGTGATGCCAAGTTGTTTTTCTCCATATCCCATGATCGTAGGATTTGTAAAGATCGACAGCGCAGATTTAAATGCAAAAGATGGTGCCACTCTATGTATTAATTAGACATGAAATCTTCACATGTGAGGAAAAATAGAGTATAATAGAGAAGATTTTATCAGTTTCACCTTACACAAATAAAGATTTTGAGCTATTCCTGAGTAGAAGAAATTACTGAAGAAAATCGAGCTGGAGTTGGGAAAGTTTGTGAAATAGTTTGTTCATGGAAAAAATTGTAGGAATATAGAGGATTTTTAGGTCAAGTAAATTATTTGGATAGAAATGTACATGATGACTTGCTTGAGTTGTTGTCTGAGTCTACTACAGAGACAGTGCAAGTTAAAAATTTGACCTCATTAAACCCTAGGTTGAGGATAGCTGATGGATTATATGATAAGGGTAATTGGGTCCAGGATGCACAAACTTCACAAACCGGTTTAAATTTGTTCAAGAAATAGTTTGTAGAAAGGAAATTGTATGCCCCACATGCCAATATATGGAATTTTGACCTGGGAAAGCTAGTTGTTCCCAATGTGTTTATGGATTATGACCTCCTTGGGGCCATGGCAAAAAGTTATGATCAAGCCACTAGGGTAGTGAGAAGAGTAGATGGTGAAATTCTAATCACCATCAATCTAGAAGAGATTAGGGAAGTTTTCTGTTTGGGACCTCTCACTAGGTATCATGTGCCCATTGATTTGACAGATTTAGAAAAAGAATATATGTCAAAGAAGGATGTAGTTAGACAAGGTGCACTGAAGGCCCACATTGGAAAAATTGGAACCCTATCAACAATAACATCATCCTCTAAAGAACCTTTCAAGAAAGCATGCTTCAATGCCAGGGTAGTAGAGATATACAGGACCCTGTGCAGAGTTTTTGGAGAGGGTGAAGAAGATCTTATCCCTGTGAGCTTCATGTATACGATCACTCAAATCTCCTCATTTGGTGTAGAAATAATTTTTTATTTTGCTTCTTACCTGGCTGATGAGATTCATAGTGGATTGGTGGGGATTGCTAAGGGCAAGGTGGAGAAGGTTTGGGGCCAATATTCCCTGTTAATGCACATGTTTCTATTTAAGGGGGCTACATACTTTGGTAAAGAAATGGTTCTGAACAAAGAACAAGAGGAGGAAGCACTGCTAGTTCAATTATGGAGTGCATATATGACTAAGGAAGTAGAATATACTAGTTTTGTTAGATTTGATAGGCACTTTGCCTCCAAACTAAGATGCCTCATATTGAGTGACAATCCCAAAATTCCTAAGGCACTAATGCACCTTATTAGGCCTATGGACAAACCCCATAATCTAAAAGTTTCACATAATTGGGGAGATATTATCCTCTATTCAATTTCAACTATTATCAGAATTTATGGATTCAAGGGAACACCCCATGTACTACCTTACCAAGTGCCCTTAAAGGTGGGAGTAGCTAAATTCTTGTGGCAGTTGGGAGGAGCAGAAGAAGCCTTTTTGCACAAAAGGGGAACAGGATCAATTTTTCCCACTTGCACAGTAGCCCACTAGTTTGTAATAACCAAGGAAGGGTGGGTCTTCCTCTACAAATTTTTTGAGCAATATAAAATGGCAGTATCTCACTCTCATTTTTGTGATGTAGAAGGTTTCTTTAATTCATCCCTTAGGCATAGGATCAAGCTTCGTCCAGTTGAGCATGAATTCTATTTCCCTAAAGATGTAATAAGGAATGAGTACTCTTTGTAGGAGCAAGAAACAAAGAAAGAAAAATGGAGAGTTTATACAAAAGTTTTGTATTTTATTAATTGTTTTAACAAAGATTACAGCCCTCTTAGTAATGCTATAACTATTGCAAATAGAATAAATAATCTTATGAGTACACTCCCTGAAATAATGGAGGTAATGAATGAGAAGAAGCAACATTTCATTGATTCTTTTCCAGATAAAGCCAAGGAAATAATGAGGAGATTGGGTTTCACTCCCAATATAAGGGCAGGCCCACTAGTTTTGCAAAGGAGGTTAGGATATACTGTCATTCAGGATCAAAGGCCCATTGTGAATAAAGGAAAGTAGATAGTTGAATCTACTAGTGCTACTTTTGAAGGCCACCTGAACCTTCTCCTAAGAGAAGAAAGATAATAAGGGAAGAGGAATCACATGATGAAATTTACTCACCTTCCCAAACCCCTATGAGAATTGAGGAGGAGCAGCTCACTAATGAGCAGATTGAACAAATTGGATCACAAGGGGGAGTTTTTGTTACCGAGGCAGAGATTGATGAAGGGAACCCCCATGAGCCTCTTGTACCAAGTTTTGAGTTAACTATAGAAAATTTTAGGGGAAGGGAATTAGACCCTATTTTGGAACAAGCCAGTCAGAATTTTTTGTCTGATGACAGTTTTGTAAAATCTAGGGCTTTCCATCAATTTGCGTAGAGTGAAAACATGCACATTTTTTAGAAAAGATGTAAAAATATGAAAGCAGAGCATCCAAAAATGGATGAAGCCTCCATTCAAAATCAAATAACAAAAAAAATGATACAAGAGTTCCAAAATATAACCCTTGAAGAGGGGAGACGGATGGTAAAGGCTGCAAACATTTTGTTATTGCCCAATTGGGAAATTGTTGATGCCTTGATTTTTAATTCTGTGTCAAATAATTTGGGATTGCAAGATCCAGATAAAAAGGAGTTCTTGGGAACTGCATTTAGTAATGACCAAGCTGCTCTTGTTATGTGTTCATTAAGAAGAGGATCCAGGGCTGCTCCATCACATCCTGATGATTCAGGATTAACAGGGAGTATCATTCTGAGGAGAGTTGTTGATACCTCATATGTACAGGCAGCCCACATGAATGTGGATTATTCTCAATTTGCCTTGGCTACTGCAGAAAGGGAAGAAAAGGAGATGACTGAGCTACAGAGAAAGTATGAAACAGTGGTGGATGCCTACAATAAAGAGGTAAAAAAAAGAATTGAGCTTGAGAACAAGCTACTAGGAAAATCCACTAGGCCAAGAATAACATACCCTCGCCCCCCAGTTGAACCCTTCAAATCCACCCCCCTCATAGAAATACCAGATACACCCCAAAGGCCATAGTACTACATTGCTAAGGATTTTGAAGAAGAAAAAGGTAAACTGTGGGCCTTACATGTAGAATTGGAGTCCAAATATGAAGATAAACTAAGAAAATCTCTCACATATATGGGGGACAAAGTTGAATTGCCACTCATTCATGATCAATTAGCTAGGGTGATCAGTATCTAGGAGGATTTGAAAGCCAATGATGAGGCTCTAAAGCCTATTGTGAATAAATGGGTAAGGAGGGAGAAAGCAATGACATTTTTGTGTTTCTCTATCATAAGGGATTTTTATGATCAAATTGAAAAAACCTTTGACATTGTTTTTGATCTTGCTGATTTTGACAATAAAAGGATTCATTTATAGAGAATAATAATAGGCTACTTGAACAAGTACAAGAGCCAAAAATTCAGTTTGTTTCCTCATGCCCTAGATAAGAAAAATAATTTTTAAAAAAAAGATGAATTGGAAAAGGAACTTGATGATTTATTCTGTTTAAGAATGAAACAAGTCATAAATGAAACAGGGCATGCATGGTGGGCTACCACAATAGAAGAAATGGTAAAGGCCCAAATATTCTTTGATTCTTTAAAACAAGAATTTTTTGCTATTAATAATGAAGCTGAGTATGTGCTAAAAAGGTAGAGGGATATTTTTCTATTCAATTGGCCAGATGACACACTTTTGACAAGTGGATGGTAGAAATAGCTTCTGGGGAATAGTTTGATAAATATGAAACTGATAGTGAAGAGGTGTAGGGTGAAGAGATCCAAATCATTGACATCGTCACTACATGAGCCCAACTAGAAGAAGAAGACAAGAATAATCAGTCACCTTCTATTGTAGGCCTAGGCCCATAGGATGCTGATACAACCGAAGAAAAGAAAAAGGTAGAAGTTACTCCCACCATATAGGGTAAAGATAGTGAAAGCCCACAAGTGGAGATCAGTGTTCCATCATCAGAACAAGATTCATCATTGGATAATTTGGCTATTGCATACAAAGAGGGATAAGAATAGTGACCAACTCAGCAGTGTTAAAAGATGTGATAGAAGTTGACCCACCAAAAAGAATGTTTTGATTTGGACATCTTTTGTTACCCACATTTTTGTCATTTTGTGATAGGTGTATGTAAATATTTCTTGTAAAGGACACTTATCATTTTCTCTTAAGCCTAAAGCTTGTTGCATCTCACACTATATAAGTGAGATTCCAGGGCTAGAGAAAGGGTTCGAATTCTATTTTTTCTAAGTGATATACTTAGTCTATTTTTGGTCCAATGTTTGGAGAAAGTTTATGATGTATTTTCTATGTTAGTTCTTGAGAATACATGAATAATAGAATGATTTATTTGTCTCTTCCTAAGGTCATTCTGAGTTTACTGTAAATGTATACAATTTTCAAAGAAAATGAGTACAAATTATGAGTTGTCCCCATATCAGTTCTTTCTAAACTTTGACTCTGCTTGATTACTTGGTTATCTTGACATTGTATGAGTAAAGGCTTGTGCAATTGAATGTAATCTAGTTAGGTTCTATATCTATTCATCACTTCTATTAGTTCAATGGATTAAGTAAAAGCTTTGATGAATTTGATAAGGTCATTGCAGTAATGGAAAGGATTTTTGAATAATGAATTCTGATAAGAATTGCTAATAATATTTGTTGTAAGGAAACAAATTAGATCTAAGGATTTTTAGTAGACTCTAAATCCCAATGGATTAGGCACTGGTCAAATTGATTCAACTGGAAGAGAAATGTGTCATAAATGGTTCTAAAATCTAGAATTATAATCAATTTTACTTTTATTTCCTGAAGATTTTCAAAGTTGGCCTATACTTGTTTGCATGGAATGCTTTAGCTTCAGTTAGCCATTATTGCTGAGAATTCATGCAGATCTATAGAAGATTTTTGGCCAGATCTGTTATATGGGATGTATTTATCAAAATGTCAAGAATTATGCATGTATTTGAGGATGTGAGATGAGAATTAGAATGAAATTAAAATAATTCTCATACAAGTGTTTCCCAGTCTTGAATCATCCCTGGGTATACCCACCCTAGTTTTGTAGAGCCAAAAGAGTAGAAAATCACCCTTGGTTTTGTTGAAGTTGGGTCCAAATGGTTTGCACATATAATTGTTTATAAGAATCGGCTAGTCCTTAGATTGTATGAGTGATGTCATTTTGGTATTGAGCATTATGTTGTTCAGTAGTTTTTGAAAACACCAACAATATACTCATTGATTTGGTATAGTATAGGCACATCTTTTCTCCATACAACTATACCTTTTGAAGGGAAAAAAATTTTGCACAAAGAAGAATAAATAGGTTAAAAGTGAACCAAACTTACATGGGTTATTCTTCAAAGTTCTAATGCACTCCATTTTCTTGTTGAATTGGTTCAAAATTATCTTGGCAAGATCAAAGGACATGTTGTTCTTCACCACCTTGAGAGAAAAATTAACTGCCTCACATGATACACTATTGAGATGACTGGAGCTATAGATCTTATGTGTTATTATATGAATTCCAAACTTCAGCTTCATGTCAACTACATAATTGATCTTCATACCTCTTCCATCCCACTCAACAAGATTTTTTCTTTCTAGTTCTACCCAAGTTAGTGTTTTGGTAGTCTTTTCCTTGGTCAACATTGGGAGCCCTATGATTTGATGAATCGTTTTCTTCATTATGAGAATAGGTTGCTCCAACCATAGCTACCCATTGTGTACTTGATTAAGGATAAACCTTATCCATTTTATCTAAAAGTATTGAGGCATATGTGGAATGTGGGTTAAACCCTTGGTTTTCAAGTGTTGATGCTTAGGTTTCAACAGACCATTCACTCACAACTTTTTAGAGTTTCATCCATTTCTAAGGTTCCAATTTTTTGAATTGAACAACAAAAATGCAAGTGAATATCATTAACCAGTAGTACCTTTGGTGGAATATGTGGCTGAGCTCCAGTTGGATTAAGTGTTTCCACAATTTTTGGACTTAATTTGAAGTCTAGTGCCTTTGAATCAACTCTACAAACCAACATCTTGGACCCCTTCTTGGCTTTACTGCTCGAGGATGCCATGATTGGTAGTGTTTATGAAAACCTAGAAACCTTCAACAACAAATTGCATAGATCACTTGGATGCATAGGAATTGCTCTTTGAATGTAGCTCTTTGAAAATTCATGGCAAAAAATGAATTTAATTTCATCCTTTTTAACAAATGTCACTTTCCAATCACCATGAATGCTTGGTATGTTCACTTGCTTGGTGACAGATTGTCTTCCACTTGATTTGATCTAATTGCTCAGTAGAGTCATCCATGACACGGTGTCCACATAATGACTTAGTTACTCCTAACCTTGCTTGTTAGGGTCTTGCATCCTAACCTAGCTCGGTAATGTCTTGATTTTCCTCAGATACTTGGTGATCCCTTGGCATCTTGAAAGCTAATATGGATCTTTCCTTCTGGCTGACTGGAATTGATGTAAGATGTCTACTTTAGAATCTTGGTTCTAGTTATCCCTATGGGAGATCAAGTAGAAATTCTCAAGTCATCCAATTCTTGAGTGACATGTGCTTCATTGCTTGAACTTGCATTCTCAGAAAATTTCAAAATCCATTGTTGTCTCATCTACTTTCTAATGTTATCAGTTTTGTCTTTCTTTTCATCTTCAATTTTTCTAGTTTTCATATAATTCTTGGCAAGGTGTCCAAGTTTTGTTCAAATAAAACATCTTCTAGTGGTGTCTCTTGTGCTCATGTGATGGTTCACATAGTTTACTCCAATCTATCCAAATTCTCTACAGTAGTGACATCTGCACCATGTGTTGTAGTCCCAATCAAATATAGATTTTATAATCTATTATGTTGGGTTCAATATCTCGGTTTTTCATTCAGAATATTTGTGCCCATGCTTCTTACATTTGTGATATTTGCCTTCAAATTTAGGTTTCTCTTTGCATTCATTAGCTCTATGACCATGCTTATTGCAATTGTAACATTTTCCATTGCATTTAGCTTTACCATTACTCCAATATTTGTTTGATGTATGACCTAACTTACCATAGTGATTATAAGTAGGTCTTTGATTCTTTTGAGATCCTTGCTTGGATTATTTTCCTTCTTCTCTATATTCAATTCCTTCTTTTCCTATTTGACTGTGTTGGTTTTTCTTATTTAATTGATTCATGTCTACTTGAGAATTCATCATCCTCTCATTGTTTTGCTTTTCAGGTTTTAGATCATTTTTCAATCTTTCATTCTCTGATCTTAGATTCATGATTTCTTCATTTGCATTGGTAAAATTATCAATGAAGTCTGTCTATTGAAGGGATAGATGATGAATTTAATTTTTCTTTCCTTCTATCTCTTCTTTTATCTTGTCTTTCTCTTCCATGACTTCACATGATCTTACTGACTGAATTTATTGTTCTCTTTTTAGCTTTCTAACTTCTTCATGAAGTTTACCATTCTTTTCTAATAGTTTTTTTATTGCTTCATTAGCTTCATTTGAATTAATTTCTGAATGGATATCTTCAATTCTTTCTTTAGTGTAGAGTTTTTCATTCATCGGTACTACAAGATCTTTTCTTCTTTTTAGGAATTGAGAGAGTTTCTCCTTTGCTTTCTTAAGTTTCCCAATAGCCAATTCCAAATCTAGCTTTTCATTGTCAATAGCCTTATCAAGTCTGAATAACTCCATTGCCTCTAATATTTGCTCAAGTTGTTAAACTTCTTCTTTGAGAACCACAAAGCTCTAATACCAATTGTTGGAAATATAAGATAGGCTAGTTACTGAGAGGGGAGGGGTGAATTAGGAACCAATAAAACTTAATCTTAATTCACCAATTAATCCTTCATATGTATTCTGATCTAATTGCATGCATGAAAAATTGAAAGCATTAAAACATTCATAACACTTTTACACACAACATGATAACCTAGAAACCTTCCAAATAGAAACTAAAATTGGGGTGAGGATGATACCTACAAGCTTTAGTACTACAGTATAAAGTTGAGGTTAAAGCTTACAATGATCACTTCTGATGATCTACCCTATTAGGAGCAATAAGGACTACTTGGTCTACCTTGCAAAAGGATTTACAAACATACAATGAAGTATGCACTCAGTTAAGAGATTTACAAAAGACTATTAAGTCTACTTTTTGAAAGGATTTAACTATTCCACTTGTTAGGATAAACTAGTGGCTGATCTCTTGTCTGCAACATTGATTTGTTGAATGAGATTCATTTTGTAATGATCACCTTACCATGATAGATAAATATTTTCTACTCCTTATACTACTTGTAGCCTTTTCACTTCACGCTTTTGCTTCTCATCTATTCATACTTCTTATCTATATATGTTCTTCTTTTGAATGTGATACAATACATTACATATATACCAATCCAAATTACAATTCATCAAAGTTGGCTACAATACAAGTTTCACCAAAATACACAAATTCAGCCCAACTAGTGGTACTCAAGTTCTAAAGACAAACTCAGTGAGGTGATGAGACTTAGCATCGTCATGCACTCAGTAGATGTAGAAGCTCAGCTCATACTAATCACTTCCAAGTAGTCTAAACTTGGTCTGCACTGGTGACTCGGTGAACACTGTGAAGCTTGACATATAAACTGAATCACTTGGTTGACACTACATAGCTCAGTCAACACTAGATTCACATCACTAAAGTTGTGAACTTGGTAAATATAGGAGAACTTGGTAAACACTATGAAGCTCAGTTTACACCAACTTGGTAGATACTACTCAATGCAAACTGAATATTGTTCTTGGAACTCAGTAGCAATTGTAGAACTCAGTAGAACCTAAATGCAACCTATTTAATCTACTAAATGAAAAATGTAGTAATGCATAACTATGTAACAATGCATATTTTATAAGGAAAGGATGTTTGACTAAGCAATACTCAAATTTCCCAAGTCACTAAGATTTCACAATAACCATTTTGTTTCCTACTCAATAGCTTACATCAACCAAATTTGGAATCACACAATAATGAAAAATGCACATGCGCTAACTTTTATAGAGCAGAAGAAATGAGCTCATACTACAAATGAGGGGAATGAAGCTTATAACCACTGATAAGAAGAAATAAAAACCCTAGTCCTTTACAATCCTATAGTTTTCATTAACATCACATTTCATTTCAAGCATCATATAAGGACTAACACTAGACTAACATGAATGACAGTATTAAAATATGGGCGTACAGTCTCACATAGTAGTCCTAGCTATAGGGGTTTTCCCAAATCCAAATTTTATCAATCTTATTTACTTCTCAAAAAGTTACATTTATAAACTCTTTAGAACTAGCTAGTTACCATTCATGATTACCACACAAAGCACTTGAATCACTTAGGAATCATCAGCCATTAGTTACAATTCAGTACATCTGAGAAAGAAAGAAAAATGGTTAGAAACCCTCAAAATACTAATAGTTTGGCATCATTACATGGTTTTGGTAAAGTTCTTGACTCTGGATTTGACAACTCGATATTATTTATTAACATCTAGCATCCTCCATGGCTTTTGTAGTTCACTGTTGTTCTAGAATGTACTCAAAATGCTTCATTTTCCCTTACTAGTTCAGCAAAACCCTTCAAACCACCTTTTTCATTTCATATTTCTAATTGTTTCTCTAATTTTAAATCTTTTTCATCAATGTACCATCTTAAGTTACCAAATTGACAATCAAGATTGGTCTTCATGCTTTGACTGGACATTTAACTTTATCCTTCCTTCATTGAGAAAATGGATGGCCACCATTAATCTAGGTCAATGATCATGATTGAGTCTTCATGCTTTGATTGGAAATTTCATGTTAACAAGTTGGGTCTATACTCCTATGTGGCATTACTCTATTTTCTCTGGGTCCTTGCATTTATCTTTTCAACTGTTTCATGACCACTATCGATTTCCTCAAAATCTATGATCAGGATCATGTGAACTCTTTGTCTTTAATATTTGAATCTATGGTTTTTTTTTACAAGTAAATTTTGATCCTTTTAGTTTTTGGCCCAAAATGGATTTGGGTGTGGACAAGTATCACTATTGTGGAGACTTTCTCCAAAAAAAAGGCCTTCAACATTCAAGCCAAAAATACAACTAGGGCCATTTTATCTTAGCTTTGTTGGATGATCAGGATGAAATGATGATCTATGCCCACAACTTACTATGTGGAAGGAGATCTAAGGCTCCCTCTATTTTGTGAAGATTAAAGATTTTTCATCTAGCTAAAGCAATAAAGTGAGGGTCATTTGATTCAATCACTTATTAACAACTTCACTTGGCTCATTGTGGATTTGATGTCACATGAATCTTTATGACTAGAGATTTTAATCTTCAATGCTTAGTCACATAGATTCTTACTTATATGATGTTTAACTTGTCTTCCTCCCAGTGTGACTGATCTGTTAGGATAAACCACGGACAGAAATAAAAACTACATGCAAATATAACCAATAACAGAAAATAATAGAACACACAAAAATGAACACAAGGCACCAAGATTTAACGTGGTTCACCCAATCCTTAGGCTACGTCCACCAAACAGCAAGTCCGATCTTATTACAATCCAGTGATTACAACCTGATTACAATCCGTAATCCCTTACAGCTCAATACCGCTGCAAGAACCAATTTCATATCACCACATATGAAAAATACCCAACCCTAAGCCCTTTTTATACAAGTATTAAACCGCTTTAGGGTTATAACATGTCGGCCATATGTCGGCCATAATATGTCGGCTACCATGTCGGCTACTTCCCAAAAAAAAAAATTCAGGGCGATGCCCCGAACCCCACTATTTATGAAGTATGTACAGTACTTTCCTGATCAGTTACCACAATCTAACATGATCATGATTTAATCTAGACCATTTCTCTTATTAGATCAACAACTCAAAACACATCACCAACTTCTATCTATGTTTTCCATGATCTCTTCATTCAACTAGTAGCTTCTTCATTGCTCTAGCTCTAGATCTCCATGGAATCTTTTCATCTAATGTAAACAGAACTAGCTCTTCACTTAAAGAATGTTTTGAGCATGGATATATGTATCCATAAATCTCATTTAGCTTTCTTCTCATCTTAGGAAAATCTTGACACTTTCCCACCCACCCTAGAATCACCTAGCTGCCTAATAGTGCTTATCTTGCTCCATTTCCCACATGGGTAGGCTCATAGGGGAACATGAGAAAAAAATTCATCCTAATGGTAGTTTAGACTTGACTTGGCATATTTTTCATTGGATTACTATTCACTTAGGAGGTCAAAACTGGGAAGACCTAAAGTACACCAATAGTTGGCTCTATCTTGGGGACTTATGCATGAAAATGTCTAAGTAGGGACCTAGATATATTTGGTTTTGCATAACCACATTGAATAACTTTAGAGGAAAACATCTAAAATAAATACACAATAGAAAGGAAACTAAACTAGCAAAACAAAAAGCTAAACTAAAGCACTTAGTGGAAAGGAAAGCTACCAAGACTAACTCTAACCACAGGGGTTACCTACTTTTAGCTATGTAACTAATACAATTTTAGGTCCTTGCCATTATATGAAAATGGTAGAACCTCACCAGGGGGATAGAAAAGTATGAAATAATTATTCTAATTCACTTGCATAATTTTGAAGGGACCTTTTCAAAGAGAATCAAATTTATGATGCATACCTTTGGGTTCACATCTCTTATCCCACAATAAGACTAGATCACATTTCATGAATTTTCTTGGCCTTTCTCTTTTGTCAAAGAAGCTATTCATGTGCTTCTAATGCTCTATGATGTGATCAAAAAACTTTTCAAACTCCTTTTCCATCTTGTTTAGGTACATTATTCACTTTTCCAGACAACTTTGAAATACAGGGTCTTCAATTATCTATTGCAACTTGCAAACGCATAGCTCCAATAGAAGGGGAAGACAATCCTTAACTCCATATACTAGCTCAAATGGGAAAATACCAATGGCCCTCTTAGGTGTTACCCTATCTGCCCAAAGATCTTCATGTAGCTTCTTGTGCCAATTCTTCTAGTTGTTAGAGACAAGCTTTCTCATGATGCTAACCAAATTTTTGTTGCTTAATTCTGCTCGACCATTTCCTTGAGGGAAATATTATGAAGAATGACTCGTATGGATATTTTTATAATGGAAGCTTTCAACAATTTCTATTGAAGAAAAATATGTAGCATTTTCCATGACCAACTTTAGTGGGATGCCAAATCTTACAAGGATATTTTCTCTCATGAATTTACATACAACTTGGGAGGTGGTTCTCTTAGTAGGCTTTGCTTCCACCCATTTAGTAAAGTTGTCTATAGCAATAATAATATATGAATGTTCAATAGAAGAGGAGGTTTGGGCCAATAAAATCAATTCCCCACTACTAAAAAGGGCCTTCTATGACTATTGATCTTAGAGACAAGGCAACCAATTAAGGTTTACTAGTGAACAATTTGTACTTTTCACATTGGGCTACCCATTTATAGGCATCCTCAAACATGCCTAGCCAATAATAATGTTACCTAATAATATTATATGTTGTGATTGTATAAGAGTAATTCCTATCACAAGCTTCATCATGGAAGGCTTTGAGAAATCTCTCATGCTGAAGCTTATCTACACATCTTAGGAATGTGCCATCAATGGCCCTTTTGTATAATTGATCATCATAAATGACATTCTTAGTAGACTTGATCCTAAGATCTCTTCTCTACTTATAGGTTAGTCCATTGGAGAATTCTCCATATGTGAGGAAATAAACAATATTTTAAAACCAAGGGTCTTGGAGGCTTACCATTAGGGCTCTTGAGATTTGTTCCTCTTCACTTAACTCTAGATTTTCTGCAATTGCTTTGCACAAAGCATTATCGCAGATCAACTTCGTAGATTTTAAGATACTTTTGACTACTGAATCAGGAACATAAATGATTGGATGAGAATATAGTACATAGAATCTAAAGTTCTTTAGGGCTCTAACCACAACATAGGCATGCTTTTCCATTTGGGAGTACCTCAGTTCATGCTCCTTGAGGGGGTTGCTCATAAAAATAATAGGTGTTTGGATGCCTTCCTTATTTTCTTGCATGAGTATGGCAAACAATGTATGGGTTGATGCATAGTAATATAAAATAAAATCTTTGGTATAATCTGTATGAACTAGGACAAGGGCATGAGCTATAGTAGTTTGGATCTCATCAAAAGCCTTTCTTTCATAGTCACTCTACTTAGAATTTAGACTGCCCTTCATCATGTCAATTATGCATTTTATAATTTCAGAAAAAGTCAAGAATAAAATTCCTTAAGAAATTTACCTAGCCAAAGAATCATTCAACTCTGTTTTTTCTTGCTAGTAGCTTGAGTTGTTGTATAGATTTAATGCATTCAGGATTAATTTTGATGCCTTCCTAAAATAGTATGTGACCTAGCAACTTGGCCTTTGTTACATAGAAGATTGATTTCTTAGGGTTAAGGGAGATTCCATGTTCCTTACATATTTTCAACACCTTCTCCAAATATTTCAAATGATCTTATCTTCTTTTAGAGAAAGCTATCAAGTCATCCAGGTAGAAAACAATTATTTTTTCCTTCAAATTCATAAATGATGAATGCATGGATCTTTGAAAGGTGGCTCCAACATTAATTAGCCCAAAGGGAATTCTATTGTAAGAAAAATTTCCCCATGGAGTGGTGAACTTTGTTTTAACATGATCATATAGGTGTACTCCAATCTGATTGAAGCCAGAGAAACCATCCAACATAGACATCATTTTAGAACCTGCTACTATCTACAGCAAATGATCCATGTTGGGGAGAGTGTAGCTATATTTGAAAGATGCTTTATTTAGATTTATAAAATCAACACAAATTCTAATCTCCCCACTTTTCTTCCTAACACAAACAACATTAGTTATCCCTATTGAATGGTGTATTGGGTAGATAATCTTAGCTTCTAACATTTTATGAATCTCTCTAAAGATGGCATCTAAAATCATTGAGTTTTAGTTCCATTTCTTTTTCCTAAAAGGAACTTTGTTAGGATCAAGGGGAATTTTATGCTTAAATTCACCATCCTTGAAGGTTTTTAGGTGTTCATAACCTCATGCAAAAACATCTTGATATTCAAAAAGTAATATTTTAGCTCTGATTCTTTCTTTAGTTGAACAAAAAATGACCAATGTTGATCATTTTAGGCTTGAGTTCAGTGCCTACATTTAGTCCCTCATAATCATATAAGGTTCCACCTTTCCTACCTCTTTCTCTCCTAATATATGCATTATGTCTATTGAACAACCTTTCTAAAGAAATTAGATGTCTAGGCATTTTGTTACCTTTTAATTATTGCTCACCTAGCTCCAAATCTTTCTTGTTATCAGGAGAGAACTCTTGGCAGGGGCTTTCACTTCCTTAAAAGTACTGGTCAGTTAAATTTTTGGCTGCTTCTAGAAAGTAATAGATCTTCTTATCATCATTAAAGACTTTTCATGATTCAACATTATCAAGTACATTAGGTTTGAAGAGGACTTCGACCTTGTATTCTTTGTCTTTGAATTATGGATAAGGTAATGGAAGGGGTAAATAGGAAACTAATATATCACCCTTACATTTTTATCCCTTGGAAAAACTTGTACAGAGAAGGCATCAAGGTCTTCTATCTCATCCTAGACTCTCTTCCTATAATTATGAAGTCTTGGATTTTTCATAGTAGATTAACTTCAAACTTGTTTCACTATGAGTTTTGCATCACCTGGGCTTTTAAAATTTTTACTCCTATTTTCTTAGCACCTAAAAATAATGCTTCATATTTAGTAGTGTTGTTAATGTTTATGAACTGCATCTTGTATGCTAGTTGTGTCAAATCTCCCTCTAGGGAAATAAGCATCACACCTACTCCTAATCATGAAATTGCACAACTGCCATCAAACTTGAAGGTTTGGATTCTTT
The DNA here is from genome assembly GCA_028749045.1 of Cupressus sempervirens. Lineage (NCBI taxonomy): Eukaryota > Viridiplantae > Streptophyta > Pinopsida > Cupressales > Cupressaceae > Cupressus > Cupressus sempervirens. The sequence continues at coordinate 521,655,791 of CM053788.1, forward strand.
GATCACCAGGAAGGTATGACTCTTCTTCTAGAGAACTAAAATTAGAAAACATCATCTATTTCCCATACTCCATTTCTTGATACAATATTTGAGCTTTAGGATCATTAGATTTCATTGCAGTAAATTTAGCCTTTTCTTCTTGTTCAAGATTGATCTTTTTGTTACCAAAAAGAATAATAGTGTGAGACCGATCTACTTTAATTTTACCATCCATATCCTTGCAAAAAATCCTACTTAGTAGCATATCATAGATGATAGGAATGTTAGCCACAAGGATGGTAAACTTTATTCTTTTTGTTGGGTGTGCAACTAAGGCTACTTAAGCATCATTTACTTGACCTATTAGGGAAACTTATTTTGCATACATAGAGTAACAATTCCCAAAGGTCCTAGTTAATGGAAATCCCAAGGCATGATGTTATCTAAAGCACCCAATTCAATTACGCAATTACTTATCTTATGACCATTGTCATACAAGGATACCTAAAATGGATCAGATTCTTGGCTAGGGGAGGTGGCTAGGACTGAAGATTCTTCTTCATTAAACAACATAAGAAGGATTGGTTCTTCATTATGAGGGGTAAATGTAATGGTACTAATATTATTATCACTAACAACAACATTGACATTTGAATTATCCCTATTACTAGTTTCTCCTTTACAATAGTTGACTAGCTTTTGCAATTTAGCAAGATTAGACTTTAAGTACTCTAGAGGAGAAACTTGAATAAAAGCATCCTTACAATATTGAATAATTTCAAATGAGGAATTAGGCTTACGACTTGGCTCTACTTTTGATAGTTCTCTCCTTGATGTTGAGGGGTTAGAGGTACTAACCATGACTAGTAAAGTAGGAGTGTTGTTCTGAATAGGGACTGACCTTTCTAAGAATTTTGTTCTTCTAGATTCTTGTTGTTATGGTCATTTTTACTCTATCCAAGGTGGAAAAACAATCACCTCCTCTTTCTAAATCTAATTCATACTCCAAATTGAATTTTCCAAAGTCGCCAGGGGGAGTAGAATCATCTTCACTTTCAGGATATTCCACCATTATCTCATTAATTGCATTCATCATTTTGTATCTATTCATTTTAGGGTAAGAATCACCATTATGATTTTCTCTCAAGTGGAATATGAACATGTTTTTCTTCTTAGGAGTTTCCTCAATGGTAAGATTTTTTTGAGAAGGTGGTAATTGTAAGGCCTTCCCTTTATGTTTTATTCCAGATATATCTTGATAAGGTTGCTAAAATGAGGGAGCTGGCTTTTACCCATTTACCTTTTCATGGAAATCATCTCATTTGACAATTTTTGAATCATTTCTTCTATGTTGTTAGTAGTGGATATGGAAGTTCCACTTTGAATGTCTCTCTTCCATTTCCCAACAACCATCAAATCATCTTCTAATTCTACAACCAGAGTCTAGGTAGCTTGAAGATTTTCCATATGTATTCTTCTGATTTGAAAATTAATATCTAGAAGCATAGAACTAATGAAGAACATCTTATAATTATTTTCATTTGGTCTACTTGTAGTAGGAATTCTATTAAGTAATTTTTTGAAATTTACAACAAAATACCTCATGGGAATACTTGGTTTCTTTTCTATCTTAGTGATTTGAGACAATAATCTATGCTCATCTTATGTGCTTTTGTAGCGAGCTTCAAATAAGTTTCACATATCATCCCATGTCATGAATCATCCAATATGAAGATGTTGGAACCAATCAATTGTATTTTCAACTAGTGTTTTAACAAATATTCTAACGGCTACATCTTCATGTTGAGGGGACACAACACTACATGTTGCAAAGAAAGCAACAATATGTTCATTTGTTGAAACCTTCCCATCACCATAAAACTTAGGGGAATTCTTCCAAGAGGCTCTTAGTAAATCATTATTAGAAACAAGGATAAAAGGACCAATAGCATTTCCCTGCGGTACTTCCATTAAAATAGGTAGAATAATTGGGATTGGATGGAAAGTGAAAGTATTTGGAGCTACAACTCCATTTAAGGTGAGAGTGTTACATAATAACGAAGTCTGTGTTCAAAAAATAGGTGGGGAAGAGGACTTGCTATGTCTCTAGAAAGCAATGTGAGGTGGTGGTAACAAATTCAAACATATACCTTCTAGCATAGGGTCCCTTGAGAAAGATCTCCCTCTTCTTCATGGGTCTTCTAATATGGAAAAATCAGCTTTTTTGACCTCTTCAAACACTAGATAAATTTAACCTCTATCACAAACACTCCTAGTATACTTGGGATCTAGGGTGAACTAACTTGTTTCTGTATAGGTACCTTTTAGCTTTCCTCAACCTTCTGTACTAAAGTACACCTTCCCAATACTCAGCATTGGCTTCCTCTTGTTCTAATACAAAGTTGAATCTCCTATAATTTTTTGGTGCCTAAATTAGTAGATTAGGTTTCCTATGGAATGATGATCCAATTATGGGAACTCCTAATCAAAATTTTCCAATTGATAGGTTCCACTCCAAATGAATGTGAACCTCTACAATTATGGCTCTGCAAAACCAAGGCTTGTAGGTATATACCTCACACCCTAGAGGCTTTTTAGAGTAGATAATTTTAGGATCTTGGCTATTGATTAAAAAGTTAAACAAAAGATAAATGAAGGTTACAGGTAAATAAAATTTTATTTATGTTGTGTGTGTGTGTGTGTGTGTGTGTGTGTGTGTGTGTGTGTGTGTGTGTGTGTGTGTGTGTGTGTGTGTGTTGTGCAATGATTAGGGATCTTCATCACTTGGATCTATGCCCTTTCTAATCAGCATGAAAACTCGACCAACAATCAAAAAACCAATGCCTTAACTGATGGAGTATTTATAACATTACTACCAATTACTTAAAATTTTATTTAAGTAACCCTTAGATACAATCAAATATCCCTTTAATGCTTCAAATTGACAAATAGATTAAAATATATTCAATACTAAGTCCTATTGAATTTAATTCCCCTCAGGAACCCAATAAGACAAAGATACAAATTGAAAAATCAACATAATAACCTTTTTTAATAAATATTGAAGAACTTTAAAAAATTCATATAAATCTAAAGAAAATTAAAGAAAATTCTAAATTTTATCTAAGGAATAAATTTAATAATATATAGACGATATCACAAAAAGATCAAATGAGCATATCAAATCTTTGTATTGCTTTTGATATTATTCAACAAAAAATTGTGAGTTTCCTATGCATATAGATAACAACAGAATCTAGAATGATCGAAATAATCGCTTCTTAATTGACAAAATGTAGGTTTTAAATATGATGATCCTAAATTATGATATTCTCCTATTTTGAGCCACATATAAGTAGACACCGAAATGTTACAAATTTGAAAAGATGTGACTCCTAGGTACATTGTGAAATAATAGAATTTTATATTAAACTTTGAACATAAATGAATATGTTAATCCTCTAGGTGTTCTTGAAATTCCTCCTCATGTACTTGATATTGCTTGAGTAATGTGAGATTCTTATGTAAAATCGCCTACTTGATAATCATTTCTTTTCCATGATGCTTCTTTGATTTGATTAAGAGAATGCCTCTTTTAATGTCAAGAAAGGTTTGCATTTTTCCTGTATGAAAAAATTTATCAGTAAATTACATTAGAAATGTATAACTAATTCATTTTTACTTAATTTAGGGTAATAATATAATACCCTTATTCAAGAAAATATTTTTTCTTTATTTAAAGGAATTTTAATTTTACTTTAGAAACTTTCCTTTATATGATAAATTAAGCATAAAATGAAAGCAATTTATATTTATAATCTAGTGACATATAAATGATTTTAAATTTATAATAATGATACTTTACCAATATATCTCCCTAGAAAAAGAAAAAAAAGTAATAAAAATAGTGTTAGCATGAATACTAATGATACTTCATTGGGGGAGTATCCTAAGCATTGGAGAGTATTGACATGTTGCATTCATGACTATGATTGTCATTGATGTCAACATAGCAGTAAGTCTGTGAAGACTGGAAGAGTACAAGAGAGAGAGAGAGAGATCTTAGTTGTATAGAAAAGGTTTTACTTGACTGGTGATACATGATCATGGACACATTTAGTATAGTGTCCTAATGATGTGGTTCATTGTGTAGCATGTAAGTCAAAGATGTATGAAAGTTATACTTGATTTAGAAAGAGCAGTTCAGCGATAGAGTGCTTGGAAAGTAGTCTATGATGTTTGTATTATATCTTTTGGTGTAGGAGCACCCACAATAAATAATGACTCGTCAAATTCCTAGGAACATCTATAATACATTAGATCCATCATCTAGGCATCTAGACCAAATTGTAAGACCTAATTTCAAGATTGGCACAGTTATAAGCCCTTGGTCAATTATGGTAAATGATGGTCAAAGGATCTAGAATCTTAGGATTTTGCATTATTTCATGTTTTATCATGTTTAGGACCTATCTAGGTCATTTAGACTAAGTTTCATTACTTTTTTCTTGTACTTTGTAAAATTTGCAAAAGTGTAGAATTGCTCAAAAGTTGTCAAGCAACATTTAGCAATTTTTTGCAAACTAATGCAAAAACTTCCCCAACAGCCACAAAAAAGTTTGAAATATTTTTATGACCATTAAAAGGCCTATAATAATCCCTTTTAGGTGGGTGATAGGTAGAATGATGTACTTACACTTTTCAATCAATAAAATATCCTATTTTCTTGTAATCTGCCTATTGTGACATGTTGTATGGATATGTACAGACACATCTGGGTTCAAACCCACATTTCTAGATAGGTGGATAAAGTATATTTCCAATTCATCTAGTTTGAAGTCTCCATCTATATCCTAACTCAAGATATTCATATTTTTGCACAAGTAACTCTGAATTTCCTGCTAACCTAGGGTTTTGAAGGATTTTGAGGCATAGATAAGGATTTCACCATGGGAATATAATGGCCTTTGGTGAGATCTTAGAACTTGAAATGTACTATAAGATTCTATTGTTTTTACGATTGTACTTGCAAGGACCCATTTGTTATTTGATGCCCTAGGCATGTAAGACCCATGTGCATGTTAGGAAATGAATGCAACATCTACCACAACTTGCTTCGGACTTGGCATCAAGGATTGAAATAAGGTTTTTGACTTGTATAGGTTTTTCCTCACAACCTCCCATAATTGGTTTTCAGGATGGAATATTATAGCATGTACTTCCTTTGTTAATGGAGACCTAATAGGGTTAATTTCCTAGGCAAGAATTTGAACAAAGCCTTTTTTTGTGTCATCAAACCTTGGTGCTTCAGCATGTTTTTTAAGTCCCAAAAGGGTATCCAAAACTATGTTTTATTCCCTAGGTTGTGTGGAGATATTTACATTTAAGTTAGTTTATCATCAAAAAGGGTCATTAGCTTTTTGAGTGATTTTACAAAGCAACAATATGCTAAAATTTTAATAGTTATATTATAACCATTGGATAATTCCCTTAATGACCTAAATAGACCATTTTCTTTAATATGAGTCTCCCCTAGTCATTTCATGAAGTTTAGGGTTGTTTTACCAAATTTGATCATATTATGCATTGTGAGCAACTTGTGATAAGTTGTCTTGTTTGTAGGGTTCCCTTATGATTGGGTTTTTCCTTGTTTGGATGAGTGGTTATGATAATGTAACATCATCCTTGAAGCACTTTTGATTAATGCTTGCACTTTTGAACATCATGCCAATACATTTATTTGAAAGAACTTCAGTGAAGAGGGTCTTAGGACCACGTGATCATCATTTGATCAATCCCACTAGGCCCCATTGTATCCAATGGTATCAGAGCCATGGCTCTTACTAAAGAAGATGAAGAAATTCCTACAAGGACAACTAATACTGAATTAGAAAAGATAATGAGAGAACAAAGGGAAACTAATGCTGCTCTACCAAAGAGGTTGAAGGAACTTGAAGGAAAGTTGGACAAATAATAAGGGGCACAATCTAAAGAAGATCATAATACTAAGGATGGAGATCTTGAAGAGGAAGAAGAAGTGCCTATAGAACAAAGACCTCTTTTGAATGCTCTCAAAACCATGGAGAAGAGAACCATGGAGAGGAAGTTGGAATTGCCAACATTCAATGGCAAGATGAATGTTGATGTGGCCTTTGATTGGATAGAAGCCTTGACCAATTTCTTTGAGTGTGATGAAATACCAGAGAATAAAAGGGTAAAGATGGAAAATTCTAAGTTAAAGGGAGTAGCCCTAACTTGGTGGAAATTCATCCACTCTAAGAGATTGAAGAAAGGAAGAAACATGATTTCTTCTTGGGATAGAATTGTGGCACTATTCAAGGAGACATATGTGCCTAAAGACTATGGGGTATAACTCCATAAGAGAAAAAAAATCTTGAGAAAAAAAGATCTTGATGTTAGATCCTATATATAGGAGTTCTTGAAATTATGTATCAAAAGCAACACTATAGAGGATGAGGAAGAAAAACTTGCAAGGTACATGAATGGTATCAAGGTACCCATCCAAGAGGAACTCAACCTTCACACTCATACTTGAATGAATAAGTGCTATCAACTAGCCATCAAAGTGGAAGAGAAATGGAAGAGGATGTAGGATTAAAACAAAGGAAAAGAAAACAATAAAAAAATTAAGCCCAAGAACAATTCTTGGAACAAGGGGCAAAGTAGTGGAAGAAAACCTATTGATCAGAATAAGGATCAGGGAGGACAAAGTTCTAAAGGGAACTGTAGAGGAGGAAAATCTTTCAACAAGAGCAGAGGAAGAGGCAATGGCCCTATCATATGCTACAACTATAATCAAGTAGGCAACCATGTAGGAAGGTTCCCTAAGAAGAGGAAAAACAATCAATGGGAGAGAAGAGCACAACTTGTGGAGGAAGAGAAACATGACTGCAGGGACCTTGAACCTAGAGAAGGAGCATGTCTAATGATGAGGCAAGCATTTTTGTAGATCCCTCACACCCAAGAACCACCCCAAAGAAAGAATTTATTTAGGAAAAAAATCAAGTGCCAAGGAAAGGTATGTAATTTGTTGATTGATCTAGGCTCAACTGAAAATCTTGTTTCTATTGAGATTGTAGACAAACTTAAACTACCTAAGAAACCCCACCCCTTTAGATATCATGTTTCTTGGCTAACAAAGGGTTAGCAAATCCTGGTAATAAAATAAGCATGGGTAGAGTTTTCCTTAGTAGATTTTAAGGATAAATTACTTTGCAATGTTATAGAAATGGATGCATCTCATATACTCCTAGGAAGGCCCTAGCAATATGATGTTGATTCCATCCATCATTTCAAAAAGAATACCTACTCAATAACTAGGAATGGTGTAACCTTCACCATGAAACCAATGCCTGATCCTAAAGGAGAGTCTATTGTTGTAACCATAGGGGAGAAATAAATGATCAAAGCTTTGAAAGAACTTGATGTTCAAGGTTTCATATTGGTCTCTAAGCCAAAGGAAAACATAACTTCAAAAGATAAAGATCCTATCCCACAAGAGATACAAGACCTACTGCAAAAGTACATTTATGTTGCTGCTATTGATCTGCCCACAAGCCCCCCTCCCATTAGAGATATTAGTCACCAAATAAAATTGATACCTAGTTCCTCTCTACCTAACAAGGCACCTTATAAGATGACCCCAACATGATGAAATTGCCAAACAATTAAATGAATTGTTGGAAAAAGGCCTAATACAAAGAAGCCTAAGTCCTTGTGTTGTTCCATCTATCCTTGCTCCCAAGAAGGATGGAAAATGGAGATTTTGTACTGATAAATGGGCTATTAATAAGATTAATATAAGGTATAGATTCCCCATGCCCAGAATTGAGGATCTATTGGATCCACTTGGAGGTTCTTACTACTTCACCAAGGGAGAATTGAAGTCTAGATATCATTAGATCATAATCAAACTAGGTGATGAATGGAGGACAATATTCAAAACTAGTGAAGGTTTGTTTGAATGGTTAGCAATGCCCTTTGGGTTAAGAAATTCCCCTAGTACTTTTATAAGGCTTATGAATGAGGTATTCATTGATTTTTTTGGCAAGTTTGTTGTTATTTACCTTGATGAAATACTAATATTCAACCATAGAAAGGAGGAGCATCTTGATCATGTGGAACAAGTATTAAGGAAGCTTCATCAACACAATTTGGTGATCAACTTGGAAAATTTCATATTTATGAAGAAGGAACTTATGTTCCTATTGGGCGTTGGTTTTGCATGAGGTCAATGGTAGGAATCCATAGTGTAATTCCTCTCTTGAAAAGCAAATCTTTATAAAGATCCACTCCAAGGTTCAATGTTTGTCTTGTGACGTACCAAAATTCGCTCAGTAGAAGATAAATGTGAATGTTCATGAGGAGGCCTTTGCTGGTTCCAAAAACTCTTTTACCTTGGAATCAAGTAAAATATGTTTGCTGTCTCAAAATATCACACCAAAAGAACAATATTTTTGTATTTTCTATTTTTCAATGAATGCAACTCTAACAATGCAACTACTATGAGGTCCTATTCTAACAGGGGGGTTAGCAAAGAAAATAACAAAACTATAAGAAAATAACATGAAATAAAATAACTTGAAAGTGAAATTCCTAAATGGACATAAGCTACAGAACACAACATGCTACGAGTTAAACCTTCGAAGAAATTGGTAGGAAACCAATGAAAACAGGAGCAGCGCTTCCTAGAATCCACTGATGCAATTGTCGGTGAGAATCTTTAACAAATCGAATGATATTTCACTCTTCATCAAATTGCATGGCCACAAAAAGTGCGTTCATGCAAGACAAAAAGCTATGTAGACACAATCGAGTGATCTCTTCTCAAGCTTGTTACATCAACAGAAGTCATATATCTGTAGCTAACACCAGAACTAAAAGATCTCACAACCAGAAACAATGCAATAAACCTTTGGCTCAATCAAAATCTCATGAATAAAATCCACAAAACAATGACACATTTAGGCAAGAATAACTACACTCTGAATGCTAGCACCAAAAGCATAATTTTATTGCATAATAATGGCGGCCCTTTTTACATTTTACAATGAGGTATTTATAAGAAATCATCTCCTCAATTTGTGTTGAGAGTGAGAGATATCTTAATGCAATAAAATACTTTTTAAAAATAAAAACAAACTAAATATAGACAAACTATCAATCTAACTAGTGCTTAGAGGGACTCCATCCATATTTTATTCATTAATTGGATGCATGAGCCCTTTACATGTCAAAAACAATGAAAGCATGAGAGAGAAAGTAGGAGGAAGCTATCAGTCAAAGTAGAAGTGCATGAAGACACCAAAAATAGAAGTTTCCCCTTCACTAGGCGTGTGTCAGTGTTAAACTTGCTATCAAAATGTGCTCCCAATGCATGGAAAGTGATTTTTTTGGAACTGGCAGTTAACTGTCAATGCACCTCTGAATTATGGAGCTACATGAAAATGTGGAGCTACGGAGTTGCATAGTTGTGGACCTTCAAAGCTATAGACCTGTGGAGCGGTGAACTTGTGAACCTACGAACCTACAAACCTGCGTACCTACGGAGCTACGGAGCTCAATTAGCCAAAAAATCAAAGTTCTCAATTTTGAAAACGATTTCTAGTTTTTGCTCAAATGAGGTTTTAGATCACTTTTTGTATACTCTCCATGCCCTTTTTTGATGATTTACACCCTCTTTATAGCCAATTACTTTCATAAACTTGCACTCCCTCTACTTATTCAATCAAAAATCTCAAGGTAGCTACATTGAATCTTGCCCCCAATAGCTGCGTAAGATGAGAAACCTGGTTTTCTTTATGTGTCAAACCTCTGTATCTTTGATCTTTTTCTTCTCTCCACCTATCGAATCCTTCCCAACGAGAAACCAAGTGATCAAGATTATCCAAGATGATCAAATGTTTGCAACTTTTTCATATTTTTTCACAAATTTTCTAGGCATTTTTAAATGGCCTTTTTGGAGGTCTTTTGCTCAAAATTTCAAGTTAGAACCTTTGTCGGTCCCAAAAAATTGGGCAACCAAAGGCTCACTATTTTAGGGACGGAAATTAGATCTTCAGTTCTTCTTTCCAATGGTGTAAGCGGTTCTGAATTCTAAGGCCCGAGTCAAAAGTTATGATCTCGACAAGTTGAGAATGCCATTTTTACCTACAAAAGAAGCAAATATTAGTCCGTAGAGTTAACAATGCATAGTAAAGACACACTAGCCATTCAAACAAAACTAGAGATGAATCCTCAAATTTGGCTAAGTCTGAAATCTTGAAGCACTAAAATTTGACTAAGTCTGGATTTCTGAAGCCCTAAAATTTGGCTAAGTCTGGATTTCTGAAGCCCTGAAATTTGGCTAAGTCTAGATTTTTGAAGCCCTGAAATTTCTTAGAATCTTTACCTTATCTCCAAGAGGTATGAAACCTATCTCAAAAGATTCATCAAATATATTAAAATATATCTTAAGTATACGTCATCTTATACTTAAACGATATATTTTAAACCCCTCTCATTGGCTATTCAAGCAAAATTGGAGGTGAAAGGAGAGCTTGGCAAGGGCAGATGGTGCTTTGGGAGTGCGTGGCATGAATGCACATGAGGTGCCTTGATCATGCATGAACCATGGTAGTGCTCAGTGCGCACGACACTCAGCGCTTGGTTCTCGACGCTCGCAATGTGTGGCACTCGCAGTGAGCGGTGCTCTATGCTCAGTGCTTTGTGCATGGTGTTGGACGCTCGTGGCATGCGATGCGTGATGCTCAGAGCTCGCAGCACTCAGTGCTAGGCGTGCACACATGAGCACACAAGTGCAGGTGCGAGCATGGTGCGTAGCACGAGCAACATGAGAGTTCGTAGGCGCATGGCGCATGGCATCATGAGCGCAGGCGTGCAGCACGTGGCACTTTTTCCAACTCTCTCTTTTTTTCTTTTTTCTTTTTTTAATTTTTTTTTTTTTCAATTTTTTTTTTTTGTGATTTTTTTGAATATTGACTCTAAAATCCTAAGGTATATTTCAAAAAACTCTTCTTCTCCCGACTCTCGAATTGTGAGTCCGGGAGTCAAAAAAAGCAAGGGGTCCCCATTCCTAGTGAGGAATAGGGCATGTATTGTAGACACCACAACAGTTACGAGGTTTTGTGATCTCACATTCTATATAAAGTTTATCAAAAACTTCAATCATGTGTGTGCACCAATGCTTAACACCATTAAAGGATGTAGGAAGACTAAATTTTCTTGTACAGTGGAAGCCATTGATGCATTTCAGTACTTGAAAAATAGATTTTCTCAATACCCCATATTGGTTCTACCTAACTTCAACAATTTTTTTTACTATGGAAACTGATGCAAGTAATTTGGCAATAGGTGCAGTCCTAAGTCAGGAAGGTAAGGCAATTGATTTCTTCTTTGAGAAATTAAATGAGGCCAAAAAGAAGTTCTTAACTTATGAATTGGAACTTTATGCCATGGTTCAATCCCTCAAAAAATGGAGGCACTATCTAATTCCCAAATAATTTTTGGTATACACTAACAACCATGCATTAAGTTTCTTCAATTCTCATAAAAATCTCTCTATCTGATATTCGAAATGGATGGAGCAGTTATAGGCCTACATCTTCAACATTGGACACAAGAAGGGTGTTGCAAACAAGGTTGCAAATTCCCTTAGTAGGAGGGTTGGTTTGGTTGAAGAGGTATAACTTCAAAATCTGGGAATTTGATTCCCTCAAGCATCTATATCTTGATGATCCTAATTTTGCAGAGATCTTTCAAGTTTGCAAGAGATGGTTGGAAGATACAATACTAATTTTTCTAAATACCTAATTCATAATGGAATCCTATTCAAAGGAGCTCAACTATGCATTCCAAAATGTTCAATGAGGAAAAATATAATAAGGTAGAAACACTATGGTAGCCTAGGAGGATACTTTGGCATTGAAAAGATAGAAGACATAGTGAGAAGAAGCTATTTTTGGCCAAGGATGAATAATGATGTTAAGAATTTCATAGAAACTTGCACCATCTGTCACCAAGCTAAAGGTGTATCAACAAATCAAGGGTTATATCAACCCTTACCAATTCCCACAAGACCTTAGGAATCAATCGTAATGGATTTTTTCATGGGGCTGCCTAGAGCAAAACAACATTTTAATAGTGTTTTTGTGGTAGTCGATAGATTTAGCAAGATGGTTCATTTTATACCATGTAAAAGCACAAATTATGCTTCTCATATTGCACATATTTTTTTAAAGGGGTAGTTAGGATCCATGGTTTACCATAAATTATTGTATTTGACATCGATGTGAAGTTTGAAGGCCACTTTTGGAGAACACTCTTCAAGAAACTTGATACTAACATAACCTACAACTTTATCCATAAGCTAATGGGAAAACTAAGGTGGTTAAAAGATCCTTAGGAAACCTCCTAAGATGCCTAACCAAACAACATGCTCAGTTTTGGGATCTACTCTTGCCTCAAGCAGAGTTTGCATTTAATGACTCCATGAATAGGTCAATAGGAAAGACACCCTTCCAAGTTGTGTATGGCCTTCATCCCAAAGGACCATTGGACCTGGTAGAGCTACCCTCTAATTTCAAAATTATTGCTCAGGGAGAAGAATTAGAAGAACTTATTTCAAAGGTGCAGCATGAAGTCAAGGAAGCATTACAAATATCAACATTGAAATACAACAAACATGCTAACAAGAAAAGAAGGGAAATCCACTTCAAAGTTGGAGACAAGGTTTGGGCATTCTTGAGAAAAGAGAGACTACCTAAGGGTAGATATTCTAAACTTCAAATGAAGAAAGTAGGACCATACACTATACTCAAAAAGATGGGAAAAAATGCATATGAGATCTCTCTTCCCCCTACCTTTCAAATCCTTCCAATCTTCAATATTGTAGACCTCGGCCCCTACAAAGGCATAGAAGATTCAACAAGTGAACAAGGTAAGGGAGTAGACATCAATGATGAAGACTCTATAACTAATCTCCCTCAAAGAAAACCAGTGGAGTTAGAGGAAATTTTGGACACCAAGTTGCTCAAGTAGAAAAGAAATAAGTAAATGTAGTACTTAGTCAAGTGGAAATAGCTCCCCAATATTGATGCAACTTGGATGACAAAAGACCAAATCAAACAACATGACACTTTTGTGGAGCAATTACTCAAACTTGAGTTTAAAAATTCAAGGGGAGTATGGTCCAGGAGCACCCACAATAAATAATGACTCATTAAATTCCTAGGAACATCTTGAATAGGTTAGATCCATCATCTAGGCATCCAGACCAAATTGTAAGACCTAATTCCAAGATTGGTACAGTTATAAACCCTTGGTCAACTATGGTCAAAGATGGTCAAAGGGTCTAGAATCTTAGGATTTTTAATTATTTCATGTTTTATCATGTTTAGGACCTATTTGGGTCATTTAACTAGTTTCATTATTTTTTTCTTGTACTTTGCAAAAATTGTAAAAATGTAAAATTGCTCAAAAGTTGTCAAGCATCTTTTAGAAATTTTTTGCAAACTAATGCAAAAACTTCCCCAATGGCCACAAAAAAGTTTGAAATTTTGTTATGACCATTGGAAGGCCTATAATAATCCCTTTTAGGTGCAATTTTTTGTAAACTAATGCAAAAACTTCCCCAATGGCCACAAAAAAGTTTGAAATTTTGTTATGACCATTAGAAGGCCTATAATAATCCCTTTTAGGCATGTGATAGGAAGAATGATGTACTTACACTTTTTCAATCAATGAAATACCATGTTTTCCTATAATCTTCCTATTGTCACATGTTATATGGATCTATGCAAAGACATCTAGGGTTTAGACCCACATTTCTAGATAGGTGGATGAAGTTTCTTTCCAATTAATCTAGTTTTAAGTCTCCATCTATCTCCTAACTCAACAAATGCATATTTTTGCACAAGTAACTCTGAATTTCTTGCTAACCTAGGGATTTTAAGGATTTTGAGGCATAGACAAGGATTTCACCATGGGAATCTAATATTCTTTGGTGAAATCCTATAATTTTAAATTTACTATAAGATTCTATTGGTTTTAGGATTGTACTTGCATGAACCCATTAGTTTTTTGATGCCCTACGCATGTAAGACCCATGTGCATGCTCAAAAATGAATGCAGCATCTCTGACAACTTGCTCTGAACTCGGTATCAAGGCTTGAAATTAGGTTGGTTACTTTTCTTGAACACATTCCCATAATTTTTTTGTAGGATGGAGTCTTAGATTATGTACTTCCTTTGTTAATGAAGACCTAATAGGACTAATTGCCTAGGTGAGAATTTGAACAAAGTCCTATTTTTTTTGTATAATCAAACCTTGGTGCTTCAACATGTTTTATAAATCCCAAAATAGTATCCAAAACTATGGTTTATTCCTTGGTTTGTGTGGAGATATTTACATTTAAGTCATTTTTCATCAAAAAGGGCTACTATCTTTTTGAGTGGTTTTACAAAGCAACAATATGCTAAAAGTTGCATAGTTGGATTTTAACCATTGGATCGTTCCATTAATAACCTAAATAGACCATTTCCTTGAGAATGAGTATCCCCTAGTCATTTCATGAAGTTTAGGGTTGTTTTACCAAATTTGGTCAAATTGTGCATTATGAGAAACTTATGATAAGTTATCTTGTTTGTAGGGCTTCCCAATGATTGGGGTATTCCTTGTTTGGATGAGTGGTTTTAATAACCTAACATCATCCTTGTAACACTTGTGATTAGTTCTTTCACTTTTGATCATCATACCAAGAAATTTGGTTGAAAGAACTTTAGTGAAGAGGGTCTTAGGACCATTTGATCAATCTGACTAGGCTCCATTGCATAATCTTTCATCTAAGATGTAATGAGAAGATGTGTAGTCAGTAAGTCATAGAGGATAGTTAGATGACGACACCAATAGATTTGCAAGCCCTAATATCACATGTGTGAATTTTTGTATAGATTGTGAGCCAACAATGCTATTATAATTGTAATTAATTAATTATCTTATTATTATTAATCAGGAAAGCCTCAAGATTGAATCAAGGAATTATTTTGAAGATGTGGTATAAAGGAAATATATTTCCTTTTTTCTAAAAGGTATCAAGTTTTGTATGAAGTGTGAAGTGGGAAAAGGAGCATAGCATTCACTAAATGTGAGTAAGTGATCCAAGGGATTCTTGGATGTGAGTTTTGTGATTTGGTTATAAGATCAAAAGTAGTAGAGGTTCGGTTGAAAGCAAAGAGGAAGGAAACTATTCATTTCTATTATTTTTCAAAGAATCATATAGAGATCATTTGGACAGTGGATTCATTGGTCTTTCCCTTGAAGCTATTTGGGTAGTGGGTCTTGCTATCTTCCACAACTCCTAACAGGGTTAGAATCTCCTAATAGGGATTCAAAGTCTCCTAATAGGAACTAATATGTATTGAATGTTGTTATAGACTCCTAATAGGGTCCATCCTCTAACAAGGAAAATTAATATTAGTTCATCATCTTGTGGGTACCATCTCAACTGGGGTTTTCCCTCTAATCAAGGTTTTCCCTAGTTAACATATCTAGTGTTAATGTGTATGAGTATCTTGTTTTAGTTTTTGATTATATTGCTCATATGGTTAAAGTTTAATACGGTTGAAAATTGTGATATTAGTTGGATAATTGATTCACTCCCCCCTTGCCTCTCAGTTATATTGGTGGACTATATTCTAACAATTGGTATAAAATCATTAAGTCTTTGAACAATAAGCTTAACAACTTTGGGAGATCAATGGAAAATCTTTTTAGAAATAATAGTCCTAGATTTGATGGGTCCAACTATGATAGTTGGAAGGAAGAAGATGAGGTTGTGTTGAAGATCTTGAAAACTTTGACACCACCATTCAAGCAAGTTTTTTAGATTATTAAACTACTAATAGCTTGCACTAAGGAGTTTACCAAGGAAATATTGCTTGGAAGATTGGAAGAAGAAAAAGTAGATCTAATACAATTAAGAGAAATAACAAGAGTTGAGACAACTTTTAGTGCCTTGAATGTTTGACCAAGCCTGTCTAGAAGCACAAGAACACATGGAGATTTTTCTAGTAGTAGCAGAACCATATTTGATGAAGACAAGAAGATTGAGGAAGGTATAACACTTCTTATGAGAAGAGAAAAAGATGGTAAGAATATCTTTAAATGTTGGACGTGTAATGATTTTGGTCATTATGCATCTAAATATCCTAAAAGAGAGAAAAAGTATAAGGGTAAGTTTAAGCCTAGAAGAGATAGAAATTGTTTGAATACTAATGAAGATGAGTAATCTAGTGAAAGAGTTCAGAGTGAAAGTGATAATGAGCTAGGATTTGCAGCTATTAAGGAAGATGATCTTGATAGAGAAATTAGAGAAGAAAAGGCTCTAGTTTTCTAAGTTGAAAAGAAATCTAATTGGGTAATAGATAGTGGTTGTTCACATCACATGACTAGTGTTATGAATAAGTTTTTTAAATTTAGGAACTATGATGGAGGTATTGTTAGAGTTGGTAATAATGCAGCCTATCATATTACATGGATTTGATCCATGACTTTAGATGGAAGAATTAACACTAATGATGTTTATTTTGTTCATGGATTGAAGCATAATTTGTTGAGTGATAGTTGGTGGACAAAGGGTATCAATTGCACTTCATAGAAAAGACTTGAACTATCAAGGATAAGGATCGTAAGATGATTCGAACTAGAAATAGGTCTAGAGGTAATGTATTTTGGTTGAATCCCACTAAAATGACTTGTTCAGTTGCTAAAGTGGATAAAAATTGGTTACGAAATAGGAGATTTTGTCATATAATATTTGATAATATTGTAAAGATCTACCTAAGATAATTAAGTCTACTAATGTGGTTTGCAAAGATTTTATTCTGGCTAAGTAGAAGAAGGTATCTTTTCCTAGTAATAAGTTCTCTACCATAGAGAAGCTAGACATTATTCATATAGATTTGAGTGGTCCCTCGAGAACAAGAGGATTATATGGTGAAAGGTATTTCATGATTTTAATTGATGATTTTACTATAATGGTGTGGGTAGCATTTCTTAAAGAGAAGTATGAATCTTTTGAGAATTTTAAGATATTTAAGAATAAAGTTGAGAATGAATCTAGTGTTAAGATAAAATGTTTGATATTAGATAGAGGAGGAGAATTCACCTCTAGAGAGTTTAACATATTTTTTGAAGAGAATGGAACCAAAAGGTAGTTATCTTCACCTAGGACACCTAAATAGAATGGAATTATAGAAAGAAGAAACAAATTAGTAGCAGAGATAGTAATAGTTATGTTGATAAGTAGGAGATAATTTCCACAAGTTAAATTGTGATATTGCTATCAGGATTTAATTGTGTGATTTTGAGTTAAACTCATTGACCCATGTTTCATGAGTAGTGATTCAACATGAATCCATCTCTCATGAGAATAAATGGAACAATTAGCACTTGTTGGATCTAGGTGATGCTCATAGGGGTGAAGCATCGGGAGCATCACCTAGATCTAGTGAGTGCTAAGTGTTCCATTTATTCTCATGAGAGATGGATTCATTTTGAATCACTACTCATGAAATATGGGTCAATGAGTTTGACTCAAAATCACACAGTTAATTTCTGATAGTAATATCACAATAATTATGTTATTTGAGAATAATGTATCCAATACATTTTGGAGAGAAGCAATCAATACAATAGTGTACACTATGAATAGAGTAAAAATCAAAAAACATATGAAAAAGACACCTTATGAACTATGGTTTGGTCATTTACCATTAGTTAAGTATTTTAGAATATTTGGAAGCAAGTGTTATATTAAGAGAGATGATGATGTTGGTAATTTTGATCCAAGAAGTGATGGAGGTATGTTTCTTGGCTATTCATTAAAAAGAAAGGCATACAGATGTTTTAATCATAGAACTAAGACAATAGTTGAGTGCAAAAATGTAAAGATTGATGAAAAATTTGGAACTAAGCCAAAGATGTTAGATTACAATTTAGATGAAGACAGGGATACTTCTGGAATTGTTAGACAAAATATTGAATTTTTCTTTGAGACTAACAATGATCTATAGAATGATGTGTTAACTATTGAGAAAAGAGAATAGAAAAGGTCCAAACCTAGAGATGATATAAGAGTTGAGATGTCAACTCCTACCCCTAATATGAATCTAACAAAGAATCACCCTCTAGAGTAGATAATTGGAAGCAAAGACAAAAATGTGATGACAAGAAACAAAGTTAATGAAGAGATATTTTTGATTTCTCAAGTTGAACCTAAGAGTGCAAATGAAGTATGTAAAAATGATCATTGGATTCAAGAAATGAAGGAAGAATTATATTAGATTGTGAAGAATGAAACATGGGAATTAGTTCCTAGACCTTAAGATAAGAATGTGATAGGAACCAAATGGGTATTTAGAAACAAGATGAATGATCAAGGTGAATTTGTGAGAAACAAGGCTGGACTTGTATGCAAGGGATAGTCACAACAAGAAGGGATAGACTGTGAGGAGACATATGCCCCTATAGCTATAATGAAAGTAGTAAGAATGTTTTGTCTTATGCAGTGAATAAGAAGATCAAAGTATATCAAATGGATGTTAAATCAACCTTCTTGAATGGAGAAATTGAAAAAGAAGTATATATTGAGAAGCCTAAAGGATTCCCTCTGACAAAAGAAAAAGATATGGTATGCAGACTAAGAAAGCTCTATATGGTTTAAAGCAAGTAACTAGAACCTATTGTGCAAGGTTCGACAACTTTTTGGAAAAACTTGGATTTGCTAAAGATATGACAGAAAGTAACTTGTATTTTTTGATAATAGTAGTATTTGATGATGACATCATGTTTGGAGGTAATGATGAAGCAAGCGATAATTTTTCTTAAGAAATGAAGAATGAGTTTTAAATGAGCATGATAGGAGAAATGATTTTTTTCCTAGGATTGTAACCAAGTAATGTGGATGAAATAGATGCTAAAGGATGTCAGAATTGAGTTTGCAAAACCTATTATCATTTACTATGATAACACAAGTATAGTGAGTATATCTAAGAATCATGTATTTTATTCTAAGACTAAGTGTGTATCTATTAAGTATCATGTGTTGAGAGATAAAGCAACAAAAAAGGAGATCAGATTAGAGTAAGTGAGTACTAAACATCAATTGCAGATATCTTTACGAAGTCTTTACCTAAAGATACATTAGAGTACTTGAGAGGTATGGTTGGTGTTATACCCTAGCCTGCTTCTGAGTAGATGATACAGTAAATACATTAGTCCAATGGTACAAAGAACTATTTTTAGATTGGACTAAATGCTGATGCTTCCTATATGGGGGAGTAATTATGATGAGATGATTCTTTGAGGACTTTTGGTACTTGGTCTTGAACAGTGTCTTTGGACACTTGAGCTAGTTAAAGACTTGGAGTAGTAAATTGACATAATGAGGACTTTGTCATTGATGTCAATGGGGGAGAGAATATGCATGAGAAACATCTCCTAAGAATTGGAGAAGAAAAAAATTCTCCTAAGTATGAATAGGTGAGTCACGTACATGAATGGAGGAGAGATGGTTATTAGCAAGATTTGGAAAGATTTATGTAAGAAAGAAGGAGGGATATCTCTATGGGGGAGATGTGTATTTTTATTTGTTTACTAAGAACAACTATTTCCAATCCTAAAGAAGAAGAAGAACAAAGTAGTGTTCTAGAGAATTTCAGATTTGATTGATGAAGAGGATTTGAGAAGATGAGTACAATAGTAGCATCAACAGAGTAATGTTTCGGTATTTGTGGAACTTAGATATTTTTCATTTACATTGCCATCAATAACAAAGGGGGATATTGTTAGCATGAATTTTGATGATACTACATTGGTGGATTATCCTTGGAATTGGAGAGTATTGACACGTTGCATTCATGACTCTTTTTTTTCATTGATGTCAACATAGCAATAAGTTTGTGAAGACTAGCAAAGTAGCAGAGAGAGATCTTAGTTGTATGAACAAGGTTTTTCTTGTCTAGTGATGCACAATCATGGACATTTTTAGTATAGTTTCCTAATGACATGTTTCATTTTGTAGCATGTAAGTCAACGATGTACAAAATTTGTACTTCATTTACAAAGAGTAGTTTAGAGACAGAGTGCTTGGAGAGCAGTTTGTGATCTTTGTACTATATCTTTCATCTAAGATATAATGAGAAGATGTGTGGTCATTTAGTGATAGAGGACTTTTTGGATGATGATTTCAGCAGATGCACAAGCACTAGTATCACAGGTGTGAATTTTTGTATAGACTATGATCTGGCAGTGCTATTATAATTGTAATTAATTAATTATCTTATTATAATTAATTAGGATATCCTTAAGGCTAACTCAAGGAATTATTTTAAAGATATGGTATAAAGGAAAGATGTTGTCCTTGTTTGTAAAGGGTATCAAGTTTTGTATGAAGTGAAAAGTGCAAAAAGGAGCAGAGTGTTTATTGAATGTGATTAAGCAATACAATGGATTATTGGATGCAAGTTTTGTGATTTGGTTACAAGATCAAGAGTAGAGGTCTGGTTGATAGAAGAAAGGAAGCAAGTACTATTAATTTCTATTATTCTAGAAAGAATGATACAGAGATCATTTGGACAGTGGGTTCATTGGTCTTGTCCTTGAAGCTATTTGGGAAGTGGGTCCATCTATCTTCCACAACTCCTAATAGGGTTAGAATCTCCTAACAGGGATTCAAAGTCTCCTAACAGGGATTCAAAGTCTCCTAACAGGGATTGATATGTACTAAATGTTGTTATAGAATACTAACAAGGTCCATCTTCTAACAAGGAATATTTATATTAGTACTTCATCTTGTGGGTATCATCCCCACTAGGGTTTTCCCTCTAATCAAGGGTTTCCCTAGTTAACATATCTGGTGTTATTGTGTATGTGTATCTTGTAGTTTCTGATTATATTTCTGATATGGTTAAAGTTTAATAAGGTTGATAATTGTGATATTAGTTGGATAATTGATTCACCCCCTGCCCCCCTCTCACTTATATTGGTGGACTATATATTCTAACAAATCTATCATAATAATCATTTACATTAACTTTTATTTATTGTCCCTTTAAAACAAGAATTAATGTAGATAATTTTCACTTATTTTAAATAGCCCATAAAAATATTAATTGTGCCTTTTATTTACTTTTAAAACAAAAATATTGCAATTATATCTTTCCTTTCTAATAACCATTCTCAAGGAATATAATAGAACAATTGGTTAGAGTAGAATGGGTAGTTAGGATAGGAAAGAGGATAGGGTCAAGAGCTTGAGTGTTCAAGTCCCTCTCCCCATCATTGTTTTGTTAAAAAATATTTATTTTCAAAAAGGGAACAATCAATTAATCAAATATGCATCTAAATAATATTTGACATTTTCATAAAATGTATGTTTTCTATCTTTTATTTTACTTTACCCTAATAAGACATTTCATATGCATGACAAGAGAAAATATTGTTTTTTATTTTTAAATTTTTTAATATAAGAATACAATTTCTAATGAAATAATCAAGCTTTCTAGCACAAAAAGTACTTCCCTTTCAAATTTGACACCTACAAATTTAGGTGTCAATATACTCATTTATGAATTTTCTACTCCTCTAAGCAAGTGTATTCAACTAATTGATTATGTCTTCTTGTTCATCTTGGAAACCAAGGTTGGGATGTATTAATTGGATTTGGCCTTCATGAGGAAACACCATTTTTCCTCATGGGTCAATAAATACAACTCAAGCAAATTGTATGAGTGTCAAGTTTAAAGTTATTTTAGTGAGGCCATAGAAAAACTTACTAAGAATACATATGCAATGATTAAAAGACATGGGAGATTGATATCTCCCTTATAACTTCAAATATTGGGGAAGATAACAACAAATATTCTTTTGTGTTGTAAATTAAAGATCTTATACATTCGAGTCCTCAATAGAGTCACCAAAAACTGTTGGTTAATAGTTTGTCTTCCTTGGATTTTGGTTTATATCCTTACTTTAATGTGCCCAATATAGTCAAAGACAAAGTAGTTAGCAACATATTGGATCAATGTATGTGTTCTATCAAGGACCCATGAATTGAAAGGTAAATCTCCCTTGTGTGCAAAGATTTGCAACAAATATTTTTTTAGTAGATCAATAATATCTAGGAGTATGCTCTTAACCAAAGAGCCGATCATATTTCCCAACACTTCAAGCAATCCAGGTGGATTTTAGATGATGGATCACAACCTTCATAGCTATGTGCATATAAGTGACTTTTAAGCACTTTTGACACCTAAATGTAGCCTATTTAATCTACTAAATGCAAAATGCAGTAATGTGTGACTACCTAACAATGCATACTATATAAGGAGAGGATGTTTGACTAAATAAGAAATAATTAGATTGCTCAAGTCACTGAGATTTCACAACAACCATTTTTTTCCTACTCAATAGCTTACATCAACCAAATCTAGAATTTCTCACACAGCAATGAAAATGCACATGCACTAACTTGTATAGAGTAGAGGAAATGAGATAATACAATAAATAAGGGAAATGAAGCTTATAACCACTGAAAAGAAGGTAATAAAATTGTGTTCATATGCAGTCCCATAGTTTTCATTAACATTACATTTCATTTCAAGCACCATACAAGGACTAACACTAGACTAACATGAACGAAAGAATTAAAATATGGATGCAAAGTCTCACATAGTAGTCCTAGCTATAGGGGTCTTTCTAAATCCAAAATTTTATGATCTTATTTACTTCTCAAATTGTTAAATTTATAGGTCCTTTAGAACTAGCCAGTTACATTTCATGATTACCACATAGAGCACTTGAATCCCTCATGAATCATCAATCATCAATTACAATACAATACATCCAAGAAAGAAAGTAGAAATAGTCAAAAACCCTCAAAACCCTAATATTTTGGCATCATTACATGGTTTTGGTAATGTTCCTAACTTTGGATTTGACAACCTGATATTCCTTATTAACTTCTAGCATCTTCCATGGCTTCTGCAGTTCACTGTCATTCTAGAATGTACTTAAAATGCTTCATTTTCCCTTAATGGTTCAACAAAACCCTTTGCACCACCTTTTCTATTTCATATTTCTAGCCATTTCTCTAAGTTTAAATCTCTATCATTGATATACCATATTTAGTTACCAAATTGATGATCAAGATTGGTCTTCATTCTTTGACTAGGCCTTTAACTTTATCCTTCCTTTGCTGAGAAAATGGACAGCCACAATTAATCTAAGTCAATGATCATTATTTAGTCTTCACACTTTGACTAGAAATTGTATTTTAATAATTTGGTTCCATAGTCCCATGTGGCATTACTCTATTTTCTCTGGGTCTACACATTTATCTTTTCAACTATTTCTCAACCGCCATTGATTTCCTCAAAATCTACAACAATGATCACACGAGCTCTTTACTTTTATAATCTGAATCTACGATTGTCATTTACAAGTAAATTTTCATCCTTTTATTTTTTGGTCAAAAATGAATTTGAGTGTGGAAAAGTGTCACTATTTTGGATACTTTCTCCAAAAAAGTTTGTCCTTCATCGTTTAGGCCTAAAACACAACTAGGATCATTCGATCTTAGCTTTGTTGGATGATCAACATGAATTAATGATCTAGGTCCATGACTTACTACATGAAAGGAGATCTATGATTCCCTCTATGTTCTAAAGATTAAATATTTTGCATCTGGCTAAAGTGGTATAGCAAGTGTCATTGGATTCAATCGCTTATTAACCACTTCACTTGGCTCGTTGTGGGTCCATTGTCAAGTGGATCATTATGATTGGAGATTTGAATCTTCAATGCTTAGTCACATGAATCCTTACTTACATGATATTTGACTTTTCTTCCTCATGACATGGTTGATCATGATTTTATCTGGATCATTGCTTTGATCACATCAATGACTTGAAATGCATCGCTAACTTTTATCTATGCTTTCCATGATCTCTTCATTCAACCGATTTCTTCTTCATAGATTTGGCTTTGTATCTTCATGGAATATTTTCTTCTAATGTATAGATAACTGGTTCTTCACTTCAAGAAGGTTATAAGCATGGATGGATGTATCGATAGAGCTCATTTAGCTTTCTTCTCATCTTAGGAAAAGATCGACACTAGCCTACCCATCCTAGAATCACCTAGTTGACTGATAGTGCTTGACTTGCTCCATTTCCCACATGGGTAGGCTCACAAGGGTAGATGAGAAGAAAATCCATCCTAATGGTAGTCTAGACTTGACTTGACATATTTTGCATTAGATTACCATTCACTTAGGAGATCAAAACTAAGAAGATGTAAGGTACATCAACAAGGTCCTAGGACCCTTGGGGACATATGTTGTAATGAAATGTGTCAAAAGAGGGGATTGGTTATCCTATGACCCCTTTCAACTCATATGAACAATTATAAAATGTTCCTAGGGGTCCTAGGGCCACTACAAACATATTTTTTATCACTACTATGTTTGGGCCCAAATTGTGATGGTAGGTCATCGCAATTGTGATGGCAACCCATCGCCCAAGGAATATAACAATACCATGAATTGGCTCCCACTGAATGAGTGTCAAAAATTTTCTATTGCAAATTATGATGGCAAGGTCATCCATCACAATTTTGATAGAAAAAAATTCATAACTTGGAAGACAACAAGGGCAACAGTTCATCTTTACACCATCACAATTGCGACAATAGGCCATCGCAAATATGATGGCTATCCATTGGATCAAGCTATTAGAAGAGTGACAAGTATGTGGTAGTGATGCTTTGGGAGTGATGAATATCCATCAAAATAGGTCATTGCAATTATGATAGCTTGTTGAAATATTCAAAAAAAATTGGTGGCAAACGTTGAATAAGCATTCCTAAATTCTCCACGAGCACATCACAAAGAGACTCAAATTCATTATGATTCTCTAGGGAAGAAAGAGAAAGAGATGTTCTTGGATGCATCATGTTTCTTCATTAGAGAAAGAAGAAGTGTGGCCATTGTAGCATGGGATGCTGAGTTTTATGGAACACTTGGTTGGGGAACTTGTTTAAATAGACATCTTTTTGAGGAGGATGAATATGGTCATATAAGAATGCACAATCACTTGAGGGACATGGGGAGTGACAACAATGGTCATACTACCTTTGGTCTCCAAAGTAGGTTATCAAGGTGAATTCAGTGCCTTCTCGTATAGATTTATTAGTCATGGCATGGTTCCACTTGTGGTCTCAAGATCTTATTCCTCAACAAGTGAAGTCAATGCCCTTTTTTTATGGCTTTAATAATCATGGATAGGGCACCCAACTTATCCAGTTATAATGAGCTCTAATATATTTATTATGTTTACTTTGATAATTCAGGATGCAATATGAGTCCAAGGAATAACAATAGATTCAAATGGTTAGTTGTCATGCAATCATAGGTTAATGTTGAGCTTCACTTGGTTTCAAGAATAATTTAATATTCTCTTCTAATTAGGGCCAACCACATGAAGGTGGAAGCTCATTTGACCCCACCGCTCCTAACATCTAGATTCCCTATTAACATCTAAAATCTTTGAGAAATGATCAATCTTTAAAGTACCTAGAATGTCCTCATCGCCTCTTCCTACTCTCAGGAAAATTCCATCTTCATTGGTCATGAGAAATTCATTAGAATTCTTTAGTGACTCTCGTACATCTAACACAAGCACATCTAAGAATATCCTCATCATGTCCTACATAAAATGAATCCAATATTACAAAATACCCCCTAAGAAATAATATTTTAAGTGAAATAAACACATAAAAAATGAGAGATAAAAAGAGGAATCTAATTACCAATAGGCATTGCCATCGCATCTATGGCCATGCTACATGTTGAGTGAGTTTTATTGTTTTTCTGTTGTGCCAAGATCTCTTTGTTTATATACATACATACATACATAGACACACACATATGTGTATATATACATATATACACATATATACATATACATACATATACAGAGATCACAAGGGCACGTCAATGAAACATGATGATCAGAAGTACACTGCAATGAAATCCTAGATCTCCATAATCCATGAGATCTCTCTGTATATATACATACATACATAGACACACACATATATACATATATATACATACATACATACATATATACATACACACATACATATACACATATAATCATATATACATACATACATATATACATATATATACACATACATATATACATACGTACGTACATACATACATCTGCATATGTAATTTTATAACCTTGGAAAACTATATTTGATCTTGCTAGCTAGGAACAATTGATTGTTCCTGCTATGATATGCTTTTGTAAAATTTCTTGTGAACTCTGCCCATTTTTCCTAGTCTGTCTTATTTTTGTGTAGGATCTTGAGGTAAGTCACTTTGCACAGGTTGAGTGAGTTTTATTGTTTTATTATATCGATTTTGGAATATGTATGTAGCTGGATCAATTTTTTGTTGTGCCAAGATCTCTTTGTATAGATACATACATAGGCACACACATATGTGTATGCATGTATATACACACAAACATACACACACACACATATATATGTACATACATACATATAAAATAGTGTATTACATCTACATTTTCTTTGTCATTTCTTATAAGAGTGTTTCAAGGTTGGGAACCACTTCAACATCCTTTGCATGGTTTAGAGGTAATGTCATTGTGGAAGTGAGAATTAACTTCAGTGAAGAGTTGAGTGTAAGGAGTTACTATCCTGAACCTATGCTACAAATCCCTAGGAGCCAAGGGGCCCTAAACCTATGCTACATTTTCTAGAGACATGGGAGAAATTACTACTAGCTTTAGTACTTCACATTTTGGATCATATAGTGATGCCCAAATTAATAGTAGAGGTAGATACTTGGGATCCTTACAGGGAGACTATGCCAATACATGCATGGTTACATCCTTGGCTTCCATTATTAGGCTAGTGTATGGAGCCTTTATATCCAACCATTCGTTACAAATTGGGGAATTCCCTTTATGCTTGGCATGCAAGTGATGCATCTGCATATGCAATTTTATCATCTTAAAAAATTGTATTTGATCCTGCTAGCTAGGAACAATTGATTGTTCATTTTATCATACCTAATATGATGAAAGTTCTATAGGAATTTGTAATCAACCTAGCTAATCAGAAACTAGACCAATTTAACTAGGTTATGGCTTGGACATGTTGTATTCCCATTTATCATATAGTTTCAATGTTGGAGGCAACATTTTTTCCAAAGTAGCAGTGGGTTTTATATCATTAGCTTTGTTCAAGTCCTAATTTTAATGAAGTAACAAAGTGCTTTATAGGGTGGAAAGGACTATTTCTCCCTAAGCTTCTTGCTAATTAGAGGATAAGAAGTCAGCTAAATGTATCCCTTGAAATGATAAATCAAGCTATAGAGGGTACATTTGTGGAACAACCTAGGGCTAGAGAGAATGTATGCTATCTTAGAGTGATGGAGCAATGCCACTTTGAGGCACTTCAGCAACAACAACAAGTAGTAGCATATGCTCAACAACAAGCCTCAACTTCCATGGGTAGTGGGATTTACTTGAATAATTCCATGGGTGCACCTCAGTTGAGTTTGAAAGAAGTGATTGAAATATATGCACAAGAACATGACATACAATTTTTCCCTAAAGTGGGACGCACACGTGATGGTCTTTACGTTTATGGCTTTGGAACTCTTAGTATCTATCTAGATTAAATAAAAAAACAAGTTCTTGAATAATCTAGAGATAGATGGGTGATTGCATCATTGGAGCAACTAGTCAAGATGCAATGTAATCAAACTAGAGGAAATCATTCATAAACCATACATATAATGAAGAGAAAACCTGAAAACTTGAATGCTTAAATGCTAAAATGAAAGCTATCAAGGATAAAATACTTATGCTAGAGTTACAACACAATGTGAAGTTGATTTTATATATAAACAAGAAGAAGAAGAAATAAGACATAAATTATTCCACTTTTTTTTTATTGTGGAGAGCTTCATGCGAAAGAGGGTGAAGATCTCTGAATGAGGACAAAGAGCTTTGAGATCTGAACATTGGTGGAGATTTTAGTTTTGTTCCTTTGTGATTGTTGCATTTCATATTCATAGCCTTATAATCTCTTTATTTTTTTGTTGTGCCCTTGGTGGAGATTAGTGGAGATCTAGGATTTCATTGTTGTGCACTTGTGATCACTGCATTTCATTGTCATGCCCTTGTGATCTTTACATTTTTTTGTCGTGCCCTTGTGATCTCCATGCTCTTTCTATACAATTTTTTTTTCGTGACATGCCCTTGGGATCTCTTCATTTTATTGTCATTCTTTTCTTTTCCTTCTAAACATGTATCTCTTTATATTTCTCCCAGTAGGTGATTAGATAATCTTATCTTTATGTATATGTATGTGTATATATACATACATGTGTGTGTCTATGTATGTATGTATGTATATAAACAAATATCTCTTTGTTTATATAAATGCATACATAGACACCCACATATGTGTGTATGTGTATATATAAACATATATACATATACATATGCATATAAACATACATACATATACAGATATAACAAGGGCATGACAATGAAATGTAGAGATCACAACAAAAAAATGCAAAGATGAAAAGATACATATATACATACATTCATACCTACATAGACACATACATGTACACATACATATATACATAAATACATACATACACACATACACACACATACATACATTTGCATATATAATTTTATCACCTTGGAAAATTGTACTTGATCTTTACTCAATCACCAAGAGATAATATAATCTGTAAGTACATATTTTTGCATACTTAGTTTGGTATTGATAGTTTTGATTGAATTCATATGAGGAGAGCGAGTCTACTCATGATGATAATGGCTCCATGTATTGGGTCTTTAGAGAAGAGAGACTTATAGAAGATTAGATGTTGTTTCTAGCTCAAATGTTCCCAATCTTATGTTCATAACTCAAATTAACTTAAATTTATTCCAAATCTTAGGCCCTAACAACACTCGAAAGGTAAAATTTTGTCAAAGAATGTGCTAAAAACAAGCAAGAGTACATATTTAGAATGAACATAGATATTGGCAACAATGAATAAACATATAATCCTCTTATACATAATTTGAATTTTGTTAGAGATGAACTCAAGAAATTGAGTAATCCAAATCAGACCTTTTAATTACCATACTCTGTCCATCATTATCGTTTTATCAAACTACATAGCATTTCTAGAGATTTATCCAAATAATAAATTACACTCATATATAGAAAGCTCATACCATGATTAAATAAAAGAATATACCATCTAATTTTAAGAAAGATAATAGTCTTAAATGTATATGATTAAATAAAATAAACAAGAGCACTAGTTATAGTTGTATAATTCTAGTATTACTGATTATGTTAGACAAGATTTTCAATAAAATAAGTATGAAGTAACATAAATGGATCATCTACATGATCCTATTATGACTTAATTTGAATGCATTTTATCATTACTTGGACAATATTATGCATGAGATGTTTACTCAATCACCAAGAGATAATATAATATGTAAGTATAGATTTCTGCATACTTTGTTTGGTATGAATAGTTTCAATTGAATGTAAGGATAATTGCTTGTGTGAATTCAAGACATGAATGATTAATTTAATTTAGTACAAGTATTATGTAAGTGTGTGTGTGTGTATGCATGTAAATAATTTCACATAGTAAATAGATATACATATATACATGCACATATACATACAATCATTATAATCAGTTATCCTTGAATCTACCCAAAGCTATTATATATGAACAAGAGATACATATTTAGAAGGAAAAAAAAGAACATTTACATAGGTACCTCCTTGAAGAAAATTACAGAGCAAGGGCACGACTCAAAAATGAAATGCAGCGATCATAAGGGAATGATAATAGAATCCTAGATCTACACTGATCTCCACTAACGTTTAGATCTCTCCACCCTCGTTTGTAGCTCTTTGTATGTGTGAATATGCAACCTTTGTTTAACACACACATTTCAACATTCTCTTTATATGTGGATCCATCCTGGAATGAACATGAGATTGTTCACCCAAGAGGAGTCTTGCAAGATGACCTGTTGCCTTCTATCTAAGTGGATTTTACCTGCTTATGCTCTCAAATTTGAGGTACAGGTAATCAGACCATCAAGAAAAAAGGGTTTTGAATGCAACTATATGATTATGCAAATTAATCTATATGAATTGCAAGCATTAATCTAAAATGAGATAGAAGAAATTAAGCTACATGTATGCATTGTTTAATCTAAATGATACTAAGATATTAAGAAAAAGCACATATAAAGCTATGAAAGTGAGTATGCAATCTGATAGAAATTCAATAGCATGAGAATTAAACCTCTTTGATAAGGAATTAGGAGTCTCTTAAATAGAATTCCTGGAATCCATCAATGGCTAAGATCAACTCGGATCAACGGTCAGGATTGAAGCAAGATTTAGTTAAAATGGAAACTTCCTTAAGAAAGGAGAGTTAACTGAGCTTTTCATGAGTGTGAGAACAAGTTAACTAGATTAATTCCAATTCAAGAGATAGTTCACTCAGAGTTTCCATTTTGGAACTGAAGAGAAGATTTTGAAGATATTATTTAATTTAATAAAGTGAGATATGACCTCATAAATGCCTTTTTCATTTAATTGAATAATCACATTCAATTAATTAAAGTGAGCATAATTATTAAATTAAATATTTTTAATTCCTTAGTACATTAGCCTTAGGTGATGATTTAATTTAATTAAAGTATAAATACTTAATAATTAAATTAAATCTTAATCAATAGGTTTAATGTGATTAATATGAGTCAATACTATAAGAATTAAATAAAGAGTCTGATTAATGCAGATTAGGGTTTTAAGCATTTGACAATTAAGTCAAGTAGTGAGTAGTAGAATAAGAATTTCCTATTAGAATAGGTCTTAGGATTGATCAGAATAGACCAGAATTGGTATAATGGCAATGAGCCAATTTTTGGGTATTACACTCTCCACCCTCTTTCCCACATATCTCTCCACAATCAATCAAAATAAATGGGGAATGATTAATTTCATATTTTCTTATCTTTTTTATTTATAATCCATAATCCACAATCCACAAGATCTCTTTGTATATATAAATACATACATACATAGACACACAAATATGTGTATGTGTGTGTATACACATATATATACATACATACATACATATATATACATGCATACATATATATATATATATATACATACATACATGAAAACAACAATGCACTTTCTAAGAGTTTACAATTGTTCAACAAAATTAATATTTTACAAGAAAATACACCTAAAGAAATGACGCAGGGAGAACAATGGATAACTAGGGCCAAAGGAACCCATGGCTACCAAAGTCACTTGCAATAGTAAACACAATAGAAACACAACACAAAGAATAGAAACCAAAGGAGATAGAAGAGAAAGAGACTTTATTGATTCATCAAATTATCCACAAGCATGCCCAGTGGTAAGGCCTTCTCAGTTATGGCCAACATTACAATTCAATTGATCTTTAAAGATGATCTTCACATTCTTACTCTACTTCTACTCTTCCTAATATATCAATCATCATAACTAAGACTCAACCCAAAACCCCTTTAAATACGTACATGGCCACAAGTAAGCCTGTTATAATTTACCAACTAAATAAACCCTTACATTAAATGAAAAACAAGCCACAAGTTAGCTCTCAAAAAATATTAAATATACAAGGTCATCCTAAACTAGAACTAGACATAGACAACTCAGCCAAAGGACTAGAATAAAACTGGTACTTGACAATGCTCAACACATACACAAGCTCAACATCAACAAGTAGTCAATGCCAATATGAACTTAGAAACCATAGATAACTTGTCACCAACAAGCACTCAAAAACCATAGAGAATGTGACACCAACAGATACTCAGCAACCAAAGAGAACCTAGCACTAATAGGAACGTGGTACCAACAAGAACTCGGTAGAAACTAAGGACTCAACACCAAGTATGAGCTTGGAAGAAACAAAGAGCTTGACACCAACCAGGAGCTTGGCAGGAACAAAGAACTTGACAACAACAAAGAAACAAGGAAAACATGTAGGATAGCAATACAAACCAGGATACTCCTAAATCTAGACTTTTTTGCTCAGAAGCAAGAACATGGTGTTGAAATAGTATAGAAAATGCTTGACATGAGAGGTCTACAAGTGAGGGTGTTGACCAATCTTGAAAACTTGAATGCTGAAATGAAAGCTATCAATGATCAAACACCTATGCTAGAGTTACAACACAATGTGAAGTTTATTTTTGATATGGTAGAAGCAAATACTCAAAAGTTTGATAGTCAAAATTTGAGGTACAATAACAAAGGAGAAGGAGTGGCTTTAGAAAGAGAAGGGGGAGCAGCTTAGAAAGAGAACACATGGTAGAAACAACAGCTAGACAACATAGAGGATATTATTGGAGCCACTATATAGAATTTGGGAAAGTGTTGTAGTAGGTATTATGATATTAGAATCACTTACAAGTGTCTTTGAGAATTTACAATCCAAATATCAAGAGGAATACAAGTTGTGAAATTTGTCATGTATTACATTTGGATTTTCTTATAAGAGTGGTTCAAGTATTGATGCAGTCTCCCTACGATGATCCCAAGTGTCAAATTCTTATAAGAGTGTTTCAAGGTCAGTAACCACTTCAACATCCTTTGCATAGTTTAGAGGTAATGTCATTGTGGCATAGGATTTTGCAAGAGAATGAACCTCGAGATTATGGCATTTACCCAAAAGCATAGCTTGCTTCTTCAACTCCTTACACTCAACTCTTCACTAAAGTTTTTCTTTAATTCCTTGCATATGCAATTTTATCACCTTGGAAAATTGTATTTGATCCTACTAGCTAGGAACAACTTATTGCTCATTTTATTGTACCTAATCTGATGACAATTCTATAGTAATTTGTAATCAACCTAGCTAATTGGCAACTAGACAATTTAACTAGGTTATGGTTAGTTTCTTTCTAAAAATATCTACTATGATATGTTCTTGTAAAATTTCTTGTGAACTCAACCCATTTTTTCTAGTCTACATTATTTTTGTGTAGGATCTTGAGGTAAGTCACTTAGCATAGTTTGAGTGAGTTTTATTGTTCTATTATTTCAATTCTAGAATATTATGCAATTCAATCAAATTTTTTGTTGTGCTAAGATGTAATAAGAACCTTAAAAAAATCTCTAAGATAAACATGTTTAGAAGGACATATAAAGAGATACTTGTTTAGAAGGAAAAGAAAAGAACATTTACATAGCCCTTGAAGAAAATTACAAAGCAAGGGAATGATAATGCAATTGCAGAGCAAGGGCATGACAAGACAAAAAAATCAAAGAGAAAGGGCATGGAGATCACAAAGGCATGACATGGCAACAAAATCATAGAGCAAGGGTACGACAACAAAATCACAAAGCAAGGGCACGATAATGAAATGCAGAGATCATAAGGGCACGACAATAAAATCACAAAGAAAAGGCACAACAACAAAATACAGATATCACAAAAATAAAATTTAAGAGCAAGGACATGGAAAAAAAATGCAGAGATTAATGAAATGAAATAAACTAATCACAAGGGCATGGTAACATTCAAAGCTCTCCACCCTTGTTTGGAGCTTTCCACCCTCTTTCATGCATAGCTCTCCACAATCAAAACAAATGTGGAATGATTTATGTCATTTTTTTTTTTTTTTTTTATACTCATGTGGGTGTCACAATTATGATGTCAACATTGGTATTGTGATGACATCAGGGACAATTGCAAAAAAAACCTTGAGAATCACCACAAATTACACCATCATTGCAAATTGTCATCGCAATTTGACCTCAAATGTTGTAGTGTATGAAATGTGTCAAAAGGGGCCATAGGTTATCCAATGATCTCTTTCAACCCATATAAACAAATGAAATAGTTTTTTAGGCATCCTAGGACCCCTAGGGGCATATGTTCATATGTTATAATGATGTGTTGAAAAGGGTCATAGGTTATCCTATGACCCCTTTTGACCTATATGAACAATTATAATATATCACTAGGGGTCTTAGGACCCCTAGGGATATATGTTGTAATGAAATGTGTTGAAAAGGGTCATAGATTATCCTATGACCCCTTTTGTTTCATGTGAACAAATGAAATATATCTCTAGGGGTCCTAGGACTCCTAGGGATGTATTTTGTAATGAAATATGTCAAATGGGGTCATAGGTTATTCTATGACCCATTTCAACCCATATGAACAATAATAATATGTCCATAGGGATTCTAGGACCCCTAAAAACATATGTTGTTATGAGATGTGTTGAAAGGGGTCATATGTTATCATATAACCCCTTTTGACCCATATAAACAAATGATATACATCCTAAGGGGTCCTAGGACCCCTAGGGACTTATGTTGTAATGAAATGTGTTAAAATTGTTCATAGGTTGAAAGGAGATCAACATATGTCCCTAGGGATCCTAGGACCCCTAGGGACTTATGTTGTGTTGAAATGTGTTAAAATGTGTAGGTCCTAAAACCACTAGGGACCTATTTAATTTGTTCATATGGCTTGAAAGGGGTCATAGGATAACCTATGACCCCTTTTAACCCATATGAACGAATGAAATAGGTCAGTAGGGGTCCAAGGATCCCTAGGGATATATGTTGTAATAAAATGTGTCAAAAGAGATTAGAGGTTATCCTATGACCCCTTTCAACCTGTATGATCAAATGAAACAGATCCCAAGGGGTCCTAGGACCCATAGGGACATATATTTTAATAAAATGTATCAAAAGGGATCATAGGTTATCCTATAACCCCTTTTCAACCCATATGAACAAATGAAATAGTTTCCTACGGGTTCTAGGACCCCTACGGATATTTTTGTAATGAAATGTGTCAAAAGGGGTCATTGGATATGAGTAATTATAATATGTCCCTAGGGCTCTTAGGACCCCTAGTGACATGTGTTGTAATGAAATGTGTTGAAAGGGGTCACAAGTTATCCCATGACCCCTTTTGACCCATATGAACAAATGAAATTGGTCCCTAGGCGTCATAGGACCCCTTGAGACATATGTCATAATGAAACATGTCGATCCTATGACCCATTTTGACTTATTTCACTATAATATGCCCTTTGTGTTCCAAGGACCCCTATGGACATATGTTGTTATAAAATATGTTGAAAGGGGTCATAGGTTATCATATGACCCCTTTCAACTCATATGAACAAATGAAATAAGTCCTTATGGGTCTGAGGAGGACACCTTGGGATATATGTTGTAATGAAATATGTTGAAAGGTGTCATAGGTTATCCTATGACCCCTTTTGACCCATATAAACAATTAAAATATGTCCTTAGGGGACCCCTAGGGATATAAGTTTTAATGAAATATGTCAAAAGGGGTCATTGTTTATCCAATGACCATTGTCAACCCATAGGAACAAATGAAATAGGTCCCTAGGGGTCATAAGACCCCTAGGGACATATGTTGTAATGAAATGTGTTGAAAGGACTCATAGGTTATTCAATTACCCCTTTCAACCCATATGAACAATTATAATATGTCCCTAGGGGTACGACCCCTAAGGACATATGTTGTTATGAAATTTGTCAAAAGGGATCATAAATTATCATATAACCCTATTTGAACCATATGAAAAAATGAAATGGGTCTTTAGGGTTTGTAGGAGCCCTAGAAAAATATGTTATTATAAAATGTGTTGAAAGGGGTCATCGATTATCCTATGACCCCTTTTGACACATATGAACAAATGAAATAGGTCCCTAGGGACATATTTTGTAATGAAATAGGGGTCATAGGTTATATATGATGCCTTTCGACCCATATGAACAATTATAATATATTCCTAGGAGTCTTAAGACCATAAGGAAATATATTCTAATGAAATATGTCAAAAATAGTCATAGGTTATCCTATAACCCATTTTGACCTAAATGAACAAATGAAATAGGTCCCTAGGGGTCCTAGGACCCCTAACAACATATGTTGTCATGAAATGTGCTGAAAACGGTCATAGGTTATCCTATAACTCCTTTTGACCCATATGAAAAAATGAAATAGGTCTTGAGGGGCCCTAAGACCCTTAGGGACATAACTTGTAATGAAATGTGTTGAAAGAGGTGATAGGTTATCTTATGACCCCTTTTAATCCATATGAACATTTATAATGACCCTAGGAGACATATGTTGTTATGAAATGTGTCAAACGGAGTCATAGGTTATCCTATGACCCTTTTCGACTCATATGAACAAATTAAATAGGCCTTTATGGGTCATTGGACCCCTAGGGACATATGTTGTAATACAATATGTTAAAAGGGGTTAAAGTTATTTGATGACCCTTTTTGACTCATATGAACAATTATAATATATTGTTAATGGTCTTAGGACCCCTAGGGACATATATTGTGATGAAATGTGTCAAAAGAGTCATAGGTTATTATATGACCCTTTTTGACCCATATGAACAAATGAAAAGGTCCTTAGGGGTCCTAGGACCCCTAGGGACATATGTTGTAATGCAATGTGTTGAAAGGGGTCAAAGGTTATCGACCCATATGAAAAATGTAATATGTCCCTAGGGGTTCTTCAACCCCTAAAGACATATATTGTTATGACATGTATCAAAAGGGGTCCTTAGGTCCTTAGGTCCTTAGGTGTCCTAGGAAACCTAGAGGCAAATATTGTTATGCAATGTGTCCAAAGGGTTCATAGGTTATCCTATGACCCCTTTTGACCTATATGAACAAATTAAATAGGTCTATAGGGGTCCTAAAATTTCATGTCCCCTTTTCAAATAATTAAAAAATAATAATATTTTCTAAGGCAGGCAGGCCCAAAAAGGTAAAGTTTCAGAAAAAGGGGATAATCTTTGGAAGCAAATGGACTAATAAATAAAAGTTATTATTAAAATATGTTTTATTAACCCCTCTTGGATGTGAGTTAGGGTTATGCCCTATTTTAAGGGGTTTGGAGGCATTCTTGGCTCATTCAAGAACTTGATTTTTGTTCATTCTTTGTTATTATTTAGAGGCTGCCAAACCTATGGAGAAGGAGACCCAAGAACGGGAGTTTGCAAGTTTTCAGGGAGACCCAAGAATGGGAATTTGTAGGTTTCTAGGAAGGCTAAGGATGGTAGTTTGAATCCATTCCATGTGCATCCTCATACAGAGTTTGCCTTTGTGCTGAACAGTGCAGATTTGTGGATTTTCGGGTGTGTTTTTTGTATGAGTTTGGTGTTTTTAGTTGAGTATTTCATATCAGTTTGGGTTGCTGCTGTATTTAAAACTTTAAGATGTTAAAATAGAGCTTAATATATCTATTGGGATGCGATTAAACTTCTAATATAGATTATTAGTATTTTTGTGGTGTTTTCGGGCATTTTTGTGTTAATTTCGGGAGCCCGATGAGCATAGTTTTTATCCTACATTTGTGAACTGTTTTGTAAAGGCTATACAAATCTGGATATGTCATTTTGTAGGCTGTTATACTGCTGAAATTTTTGTAAAAATGTCCATTTTTAGATGTATTAATAATTTGTGAAGTTGTGAAGCTTTTGGCACTATTTCAATCATACCCGATTTGGGTTTTATTGAGAAATTGGTGGATCTTTGTCATATTGGTTGTTTGATTTTAAAGATCTAATTTGAGGCTTGAAATATCAAAAAAAATTAGAAAAGGGAAATTTTAGTGGTATCAGAGCCATGATCTTGCCAGCCTGAGGGTTTGTAGAAGTTTGCATGTTAGTTTTGACAACTACCCAGATCTTACATGTCAATTTTGACAACTACCCAGATCTTGCATGTCAGTTTTGACAACTACCCAGATCTTGCATGTCAGTTTTGATAACTACCCAAATCTTGCATGTCATAATTTATGGTTGGATGTTGCCTCCAATTAGTTGGATGTCAAAATTTATGGTTGTATTCTACTTCTAATCATTTGCATGTTAGTTCTTGGTGAATTTGGTGGTTGCATGTTGCTTCTAATCAGCTGCATGTCAAAACTTGTGGTTGCATGCAACTAAGTGAAAGAGAAAAGAGATATTTACAGCAAGAAAAGAATAAAGAAATTTTTATCAAACCTCCAATTGAAAGTAAAAGTACAAAATCCAAGGAAGGGAAAAGTATGGCTGATCCAGATGAGATGGCAAAGAAATTCTTCCAAGACATCCAAAATACTCAGAAGCAAACAGTGGATAGTTTGGCAAAAACTAGAGAGGCTTTGCGAATATTGACAGAAAAACTACAAGGAATTTCATCTATTAATGAGAAAGGGAGCACTTCAAAGGAGCCAAGAAATTTGAAATCCACACCATCTAAATCAACCAAAACTATTTTCTTGCCTACAGATGAGCCACCAGTACCAAATCCAGCCATTAATCCTGTGGAAGAGGTTACAGGTAACTTGATTATATTAAGAGCTACTTACAATGGCTTAGATGATGACTTTCGTAGTTCGGTTCCTTTTAGAGAATATGTGGATATGATGAACACTTTGATGCCCAAGAAAGAGTACAGAAGGGAGCATGACATAAGTGGAAGAGAGCTCAAAAATAAAATAAGCAAGTTTATAGCACCTACTTTTGATGGAACAAATAAAATTTCAGCTAGAGCATAGCTACAAAAATTACAGACCTTCTTCACACTTAACCCCATGAAGGAGAGTGATGTTGTTCAAATTGCAAGTCTACACTTGGAAGATGCAACCTATGATTGGTGGTATCATGGAATGACTACTCAAGGTCATGATCAGGTAACTACATTTGATGATTTTAGTCAAAGAGTGATAGATAGATTTGACCTCAAGGATGATGATTATGAGGATGTTGTTGTGCATGATGGTGAGATACCTGGTGGAGATGAGCAGACATTGAGCATTCATGACTTTTCTGAGAGAGAGTACCAGGCACAGTTAGATGCTTTGTCACATGAGGTTGAGGCTAGTAGTACTTCACATGATTTATCCCGCCAGCTAAAGGTGAGTGAAGACAGTATTGTGACTACATTATCTCATCATGACAGGTATGTGGAGTTAGTTGGTATTGGTCATATTACTCAAATGAGGATTTTGCTTGAGTTACTAGCTAATTCTAGTTTATAGATATGGACTCGAGATTGTTATATTGGCATTTGGGATTCAGTTGACTGTAAATCTTTAACACTTTTTGGTAGCAGTGATTATTTGGGTGCTATCATGGATTTGATTAGCAGATTGCACGGTGTTGTCTTTTCTTGTGCCAGGAGCTTATCTGATGTTGGTATTAGTTTTTATACACCGGTTTTGGGCTTTGTTCATATATCCAGTCGACCATATTTGCTGGAATGTGTTGATGATTTTTCATATTTGGCAGTGTGTATAGATGAGTCCCAGGATCATATTGGCATTGATGACATCCAGGAGGATACAGTGGGCAATTTTGAAGACTTAGTTTCCTTGGGTACAGAGGAGTTGGACAGTAGTGCTATAGTTTTTGATACTCCGTATGTTGATATGAGCTTTAGAGTTGATTCACAAGATATGGATGGTAATACTCTAGAGACTAGTAGCTTTGAGGATACTCCTTTAGACAGTGCATCAGAGGAGGTTTGTAGGAGACAGTCAAGCCAGTGCCATCATGTGTCTAATCAGTTGAGAGTTAGTGACCGAGACATTGCTATCACTTGCCAGCATTTCGATGCTGCTCGTCAGTTGTTATCAATTTATGGATGGGGTTCTCTTACTAGTGATGAGCAGGGAGGCAGTTATCTTTCCTTGACAGAGTTCCACTCTTTATGGGAGGCTATCCAAATTTTGAGATAGGATTATATGCAGTTGGTAGTTGATAGAGATTATCTTATGGAGTGGGGCAGTACAGCATATGATACATTGTTGGCCAAGGAAGATGAGGTGAGTGAGCTTACTCAATAGCTTGAGGTGACTTCTGAGATTCTTGAGAGTACACAGTTGCCTTTCAAGGAGTCACAATTTCATTTGGCTAAGGTGACCATAGAGTTAGAGAAACTACAGTCTTTACCAGATTTTGTACAGTCACAAGCAGTGGTGTCTGATGATCCGAGGATGTCCATGGTCGAGATTGTCAAAGATAGTGGAGATGGGGATGCATCCATCCTTGATACTAACATTGGCATATCAATTTCATCCCCACTAGAGTCAAGTTTAGTTGAGTTGGGTGCTGCAGTAGATTGTTGTGGTATGCCTGACATGGTGGTGACCTCTAGTACTAATGACACAAAGACTAGAGATGTTGTATCAAAGACCATTTGTGATGTTGGTGAGCTGACAATTGGCATGGTTCTTGCTAGTAATACTACTCCCTTAGTGATGTCTTCAGAGGTAGTAGTCAGTTCCAACTTAGTTAGTGATCGATTGCAGTTAGTTACATCTAGATTGTAGTTTGAGCCACTGACTGAGATTGGTGTATTCTATCGACATTACACTATGAGGTATGCTCATAATCTACCTTTGATGACCATGTTGATGAGATGATGATACAGAGATGTACTTTGGTTCCTAGTGCTTATCATCAGTTATGGGACAGTTTGATGCCTCAAGATGAGAGTTGTGATGGGCATGACATGGTGATAGGTTCTGCAGTTGATAGCTTGATAATATGTGACTTAGAGAAGGAGTTTGGGAGTGATGCTTCAATGGGTGTTGTTATTGATTCTACTCCTTTGGCTATGACATCTCCTGGCTTAGCTAGTGATCAGTCACAATGGGTTGTATCACTTGTTCATAGTGAGCTATTGACTGAGATTGGTTTTTTTAATCAATATTATATTGCAGGGTATGTATATCAGTTAGCATTTGATCCTTGTGTTGAGGAGTTGATGGCAAGAAAATTTGGTTTGGGTTCCATTTCTTGTTGTTTATCTTGTGATGGATTTTCACCATCAAGGGTGCATGGGAGTTATGGTTATGAGATAGTGGCCGATGATCTACAAAGTTGTGTTGACTGCAGGAGTTGTACGGTGTGTGGATTCTCCATACTTGGTATAGTTTTATTTGAGAGCGTTCACCATTGTTGCAAAGTTGGATTGTACATTCTATATAGGCTAGTGGGATGCGTTGATGGTATTTATTGTGTTGGTAGTTTGATTTGTCCACTTTACTTGGGTTCTGATGTTCTAAGAGTTTGTGTCTCATGGGTTTCTGATTGTGGTAGTGGCGATTTTGGAGTTTGGTTGAGTTGTAATTGTCAATTTGATTATGGATTCCTCTTGGTCATATTACAGAGGGTATTGCAGGAGCCTATGTTATTTGGCAGTAGTATAGTTCATGACTACATTTGGGATCCAAGTGGATTGATTGGTTTATTGTTCATCCATTGCTTGAGGACAAGAAATATTTGGGAGGGGAGGACTTTTCATGTCCATTTTTCAAATAATTAAAAAATAATAATATTTTCTAAGGCAGGCAGGCCCAAAAAGGTGAAGTTTCAGAAAAAGGGGATAATCTTTGGAAGCGAATGGACTAATAAATAAAAATTATTATTAAAATATGTTTTACTAACCCCTCTTGGATTTGAGTTAGGGTTATGCCCTATTTTAAGGGGTTTGGAGGCATTCTGGGCTCATTCCAGAACTTGATTTTTGCTCATTCTTTGTTATTCTTCAGAGGTTGCCAAACCTGTGGAGAAGGAGACCCAAGAACGGGAGTTTGCAAGTTTCTAGGGAGACCCAAGAATGGGAGTTTTCAAGTTTTCAGGAAGGCTAAGGATGGGATTTTGAAGCCATTCCATGTGCATGCTCATACAGAGTTTGCCTTTGTGCTGAACAATGCAGATTTGTGGGTTTTCGGGTGTGTTTTTTGTATGAGTTTGGTGTTTTTAGTTGAGTATTTCATATCAGTTTGGGTTTTTGTTGTATTTCAGACTTTAAGATGTTAAAATAGAGCTGAATATATGTATTGGGATGTGATTAAACTTCTGAGATAGATTATTAGTGTTTTTGTGGTGTTTCCGGGCATTTTTGTGTTAATTTCAGGAGCCCGATGAGCATAGTTTTTGTCCTACATTTGTGAACTGTTGTGTAAAGGCTATACAGATATGGAAATGTCATTTTTTAGGCTGTTATGCTGCTGAAATTTCTTAATTTTTGAAGTTGTGAAGCTTTTGGCACTATTTCGATCATACCCGATTTGGGTTTTATTGAGAAATTGGTGGATCTTTGTCATATTGGTTGTTTGATTTTAAAGATCTGATTTGAGGCTTGAAATATCAAAAAAAATCAGAAAAGGAACATTTCATACAACCCCTAGGGACATATGTTTTAGTGAATTTTTTGAAAAGGACTTATGACCCCTTTTGACCCATATGAACAAGTGTATTATGTCCCTAGGGATCATAAGACCCCTGAGGACATATGTTGTAATCAAATGTATCAAAATGGGTCATAAGTTATCCTTTGAACCCTTTTGACCCATAGGAACAAATGAAATAGGTCCCTAGGGGTTCTAGGACCCCTAGGGACATATGTTGTAAAGAAATGTATCAAAAGGGGTCATAGGTAAAAAAAAAAATGCACAACTAATTACACATGATGATGGATTCACATATCCTACTAGTTTTGTTGTTGTTGGTAGAATATGGTTGTGGACATACATTTTTGGAAGGAATGGAATTCCCACATTTGAATACTATGAGAAGCACAAAACAATTCTCATATATTCACACCTTATTATAGCAACAAATGTAAATTTGTTTAAGCATAAAGGAAACATAAAAGTAAAAGAACTTTTCACTATTATTAATGTTGATCACTAAGCCCTATTGGAGACCCTCAAGTAGAGGGAGGACCCTAGAGGAACACTCAACTAGGTATATTTTCTTCTTATGTTCTTTGTTCATAATGATTTGGTGAACCAATTAGTATCTTGTTTAAATTCAATTAACTTATGATAGAATCTTGGTTATCAATCTACTTATTATGATATTGGAATGTAGGTACATCATGAAGAGTAGTTTTGCATAAAGGTAGAAACCCAATAAGGAGATAAATGAAGAAAATTCTATTATATTTTTTACACTAGGATTTTTGGTAGTTGTGTATTGATGTAATAATGATGAAACATTTGAGAATTTGTACAAATGAGCTTGATGATTTAATATATTTTTTCATAAGGCTCTCTAGTGCTCAAAGTGGCGTAAGAAGACAAAGTCAACAAATAAAATTGAGGGAGGTAAAAAAATATTGTACTTAGTCTAATTTACTTGGTAATAACCCATGTTTTGTCTACAGAGCCCCTATTACTTGGTAATAACCTAAATTCATTGGTGCATCACTATACCACTGAATTTGGCATCAAATTATTAGTTTTGTTAGCTCTAGATGTGTATCTGTACTCTAGTGACACCCCTATTCCATCCATGGAAATAATAGAATGTTTATGACCACCTGACACCAAAGCATCCCCAATGTGCACTAAGTACATTTGGAGATTGATCTTCATAGGGTCATAACTTGGACCTCGTGAGGGATATAAATGCTCTATCAAATGTTATAGGATGATCATTTTGAGGTATACAAAAATGTTTCTTAGTTTGGAGATATTACATTTCATTTGAATTTAGCATAGTGATTTCACTCGATCCCAAAACTTGCAATATACCTCAGTTTATAGCTGCATCACTATGTAACTCTCAAATCATTGATTGTGGCATTAAATCATCACCTCCATTAGCTTTAGATGGGAAACTCAATCCTATTGATACCCTCATTCTATCCATAGAGAGCATAGAATGTTCGTAACTACCCGACATCAAAACGTTCCCAAGGTGCACTAAGTGCATTTGGAGATTGATCTTCTGAGGGTCCTAACTTAGATCTTGTGAGGGATATCGTTCCTCTATCAAACTCTATGATATAGTGATGTTAAGGTCTACAATAACCTCTCTCATTTTAGAGAGATCACATTCTATTTCAATTTGGCACAACGATCTCACCTGATGCCAAAACTTGCAATGTACCTCAGTTTATTGGTACATCACTGTGTAACTTTCACACCATTGATCATGGCATCCAATTGTTAACACCTTTAGCTTTGGATGGGAAGGTAAAACTAGTAATACCCATGTTCTATCCATGGAGATCTATAAATTTTGCAACTACCTGGCACCAAAGAGTCCCCAAGGTGCATTTTAAGTGCATTTGGAGATAAATCTTCATAGAGTCATAACTAAGAGATCATGAAAGATATTAGTTCTTAGCCAAATTGTATAGGATGGTGATGCCAATATCTACAACAACCTCTCTTAGTTCAGAGAGATCACATTTCATTTGAATTTAGCACTGTGATGTCGCCTTATGCAAAAACTTGTAGTATACCTCACTTCATTGGTGCATCATTGCACAACTTTTTGATGCAAG
Organism: Cupressus sempervirens; assembly: GCA_028749045.1. Taxonomy (NCBI): domain Eukaryota; kingdom Viridiplantae; phylum Streptophyta; class Pinopsida; order Cupressales; family Cupressaceae; genus Cupressus; species Cupressus sempervirens. Next base: position 521,700,342 of record CM053788.1, read on the forward strand.
GGCATCCGAGGGTCAAGGTTGTTGACTCAGATGTGGGTTTTGGTCAAGATTTTCTTCCAGAGGTCATAACTTTTGACTCAGATGTGGGTTTTGGCTGAAATTTTACAAGCAATTGTGTGAGGAGTTATTTAGATTATCACTAGAGCTTTGCTTGATAGGTGGCCATTTCTTCATTTTTTAAGACCCTAAAATATCATCTTGACGTCTAAATTTGGCTTTTTGTATTTTTTCCAAATTTTTTAGAAAGTTGTTTTTGTAATAAATTTGAAATCATATTTTTTATTTCATTGATTAGTTGGGAATTTGTCTTGCCTTAGTTGGGGACTTATCTTGGGAAAAATTGAGATTCATACGATGAGTTTTTAAAATTACCAAAAATGGGAAAATATATTATTCCTAAAAATCTACCAAATATGGTAATTTTCAAAATTATAATAAGTAGATGTTTTATTTCATTATAGAGGCAAAGTAGAGTTGTGAAATTTTTAATGAAGAATGATGGTATTCTAAAACATGTGTATTGTGTCAATTTTTGATTTATTCTTTGACGAGATTGGGTTACATCACTTTCAAACCATTGATCATGGAATCAAATCATCAATTTTTTTAGCTTTCGATGGATGAGTGAACCCTACTAACACCATTGTTCTATCAATGGAGAGCCTATAACATTCTTGACCACTCGATACCAAAGCGTTCCTAAGGTGCACTAAGTTTGTTTGGAGATTAATCTTCAAAGGGTTGTAACTCAGAGATTGTGAGGGATGTCAGTGCTTTGTCAAATGTTACATGATTATGATAACAAGTTCTACAACAATATCTCTCAAATTGGAGAGATCACATTCAATTTGAATTTGGCATTATGATCTCACCCAATGCCAAAACTTGAAGTGTACCTCTATTCATTGATGCATCATTGCATAACTTTTAAACCATCAATTGTAGCATTTAATCATCAATTCTATGAGCTCCATATGGGTGGTTGAACCATAGTTACACTCTTGTTCCATACATGGAGATCCTAGAATGTCTGCAACCACTCGACGTCGAACCATCCCCAAGGTGCACTAAGTGCATTTAGAGATCGATATTTCAAGGTCATAACTCAAATACCATGATGGATATTGGTTCTCTATAAAATTCTATAGGATAGTGATTTTGAGTTCTACAATAACCTCTCTTAGTTTGGAGAGATCACATTCTATTTGAATTTGGAAAATCGATCTCACTCAATGCCAAAACTTGTAGTGTAGCTCAGTTCATTGGTGTATCACTATGTAACTTTCAAACTCTTGATCATGGCATCAAATCATTAGTGTTATTAGCTCCAAATAGGAAATTGAATCCTACTCACACCCCTATTCTATGTATGGAGAGCCAAGAATTTTTGCAAACACCGAACATCGAAGCATCCCCAAGGTGCACTAAGTGCATTTTGAGATCGATCTTATGAGGGCCATAACTCAAATATCATGAGGGATATCATGCTCTATAAAATTCTAAATGATAGTGATGTCGAGGTCTAAAACAACCTCTCTTAGTTCAGAGAGATCACATTCCATTTGAATTTGGCACAACAATCTCACCTAATGCCAAAACTTGTAGTGTACCTCAGTTTATGGTGCATCACGGTGTAACTTTCAAACTATTGATCATGGCATCAAATTGTCAGCATCATTAGCTCTAGATGGGTAGGTGAATCCTAATGACACCCATGTTCTATCCATAGAGATCCTAGAACATTCATGACTATAGGACACTGAAGCATCCCCAATGTTTGCTAAGTGCATTTGGAGATTAATTTTCCAAAGGTTGTAACTCAAAGATTGTGAGGGCTATTGATGCTCTCTCAAATGCTAAAAAATGATGATTTTCATTGGTGCATCACTATATAGCTTTCAAAGCATTGATCATGGCATCAAATCTTTAGCACCGTTAGCTCCAGATGGACGGGTGACCCCTAGAGACAACCCTATTGTCATGAGCCCTAATAATAAAATATAGATGATGATTCCATGATATGAACCAATATGATGAGAGATTGAAAATATTTACATCTAATTATACAATTATTTTACTTTCTATCTATTATAATTATAATAATCACTATCACATATACTTATTTTGATTCATTTGATGATAATAATAATATGAAAATTAGTAATCATCTCTAATGAGGAAATTTAATGAATTATTAATTATCCTATTAAATAGACTTTACAATAATAATTCTTAAATACATAAAATAAATACTCCTAACTATACTAAAATAAAGTTAAAGCTAAATCAAACAAGCGGCATAAGCACCAAAGTTCTCATCTTTAGCATAGCTAGATATTGGGTAAGAGTTGAATCAAGGTGTACAATTCCAATTGTAGAATTTTAAAAAATCTAAATTGTTAAGTTGTGTAGTCAAATATTTTAATTTTTAAATTAACTTTTCCTCAATGAAAATTGAAAACTACAACAATTGCTTGAATCATAGTTACACAATTTCAACCCAAAAATATCAATTTTGCGAGTAAATCGAGTTGACCTTTTGTGAGCATAACAATATTGAGTGTTTCATTGATTCTCATCGGAGATGAGTTCATGTGAACCACTAGCCATGAAATTTGGGTCATTGAGTTTAATTCAAATGATTGTATTAATAGTATTGACAGGTGAAGAGATACAAGTCTATCATTTAATATGATGAAAGGAATAGCATATCAATATAGTATAATGGAAGCCTTCCATAATCTATAATAAAAATTTATGCCTACTAAAATCTACCATGTAAGCTTAATAGACTCTATTGCTCTGCATTAGCAAATATGGTTTACATAGTAGAGTAGTTGTCAAGTAAGCATGCAAATCTATTTTCCCTTTCACATTTCATAACATTCAATCTCTATCATAATAAAATCCTTATAATATCTTTTTAATCCCTCAATTCAAATTTGTGATTTTTTAAAAAAATTATACTTACAACTAGTAATTTTATATTAGTAAAATATGATGTTTCCCATTTGTACCATTTGTAAAGGTTTTAGCCACCCCTACAAACATTGAAATAATAAGGTTGGATTTCTATCTTATAGAACATGACATTTGTAGCATAATTAAATTGTTGTCCTTTAAAATTTAAGAGTGTGATTTGTTATATGTATTTTAAGTAATGGTCATGGTCATCCTTGTAATTGATAATAATGAAAATCAATTATAGAGCATATGTAAACTAAAAATGCAAAGATTCAATTTCATGCATGACTATTTTATCTATGAACAAAGAAAATAAAATAAAAAATGATATAGATGATGATTTCTTAATTTTGGTAAAAGGTTGAAAGTTAACCGATGTTTATAATTGTATCTAAAAGTGTAGATTTGGAATTAATCTTGAAGCATTTTTTAATAGTTCAAAAACATCAAATCAAAACATAAACCACACATAAATAAAAGGTCTTAGTGGCAACACATTCATTAGAACTAAATCCAACCGCCCATTTTTTTATGAAAGATAAATTATGGGTTTATCCAAATAGTCCATTCAGGGGAAAAATAACAGTATCTGAACATTTATGCCTATTATGAACATTTGTGCCTATTATTATTACAATAAGTAAAAGTAACATTTACATATGATTTTAGCAAATTAAATTCCAACAAAACTATAAATAGTAAAGTGATATGTAATTGTAATTCAAATGACATATTGAAAGGAGTCTGTGTGTATTATCTATGTTGTTGCAGTTGTTCCTACTCCATATGAAAATGTTTTTGTAGGTGGTAGAAGTGGTCGAGGAACTAGTGGTGGTTCTCCAGGTTATGCAACAATAATAGCAGACTCTACAAGTTTAGTTTCTCTTGCTCATCTATTATGAAGGCATGCCAATCCAAAAGTGGAGACCTGTTGATGCACCGAAGAAGCCCAACTTTGACTCCATTGGAGAATTTCATTGATAGATCATGAGGATCAACCTATTGGCTACTTTTTATTATTCTAAGATTCTATCACTAGCTAAGATTCCCTTAGTGAAGGAAGTTTCATTCAAAAAGACCCCTAAATCTAGAGTAAGATTATCAAATGTATCCAGAATAAGAGAAGAAATTGAGGCAAGTATCCAAACGACACTTGATGAGAAGTTCTCATCCATTAAAAGAATGAAAAGGAGAACAAGAGGTTCTCCTTCTCAACCATGAATATCATGTCTTAAAATGTTAGAGGCATGACAATAGACTTAGGATCAAGCAGTAGCTTGATTCCTCTCAAGTAGACAATTTTTTATTATAGGAGACAAAATTGTCACAAGAGTGTTATGAAAAAACACTAGGGAAGTGGAGTACTTGGAAATTGATACATAAGCAAGGTCAAGGTACCTCAAGTGGAATGGGGGTACTCTGGAATCCCAAAATGATTCAATCACAACTTTTAGGGCAAGATAATAATTGGAAACTTTTGAAGATTCAAAGTTTTCAGATTTCTTTGTATCTCATCAATGTTTATGACCCAACAAAAATGATTGATAAGAAAAAATTGTGGGATTTCTTAATGTATATCATCCAAAATCACCAAGGTCTCAATTTAATTCTTGGGGGTGACTTTAACACCATTCCTACTGAAGCAAAAAAAAGTGGTGGTATTCACCTTCCAATCAGTTCAATGCAAAATTTCTCAGTGTTTTTAGAAGATAATGCACTATGGGATGTTGTTCCAAAGTCAAGCTCCATTACATGGACTAACAAAAGGATGGGCTTCCTACAAATAGCAAAGAGACTTGACTAATTTCTTATCTCTTTGCCATGGAAAACTCAAAATGTCAAAATTGAATCATCAATATTATCTTTTGCAAATTTGAATCATTTCCCAATAGAATTGACCATTTCACTGACCTCTACTTTAGATGCACAAGGTTGCCATGCTTCTTTTAAATTTGAAAGGATGTGGTTTCACCATAGACATTTTTTACCTCTTCTTTGTCAATGGTGGGTTAGTGCCTCGACAACAAAGGGAACTAAAATGTTTCAGTTCTATAGTAAACTTAAGTATGTCAAATCTCATATTTTGATTTGTAATAAAGAAGTTTTCAAGAATGCTTTTCAAGAGAAAGAAAGGGTCAAGAAATAACTTCAAGAGATTAATGAATGTATTATTCAACATGGTAGATAAATACGCTTTTCTAAGACATAAAGAGTTACAAATCAAATGGGAAGAGCTATGCAAAAGGGAGGAAGTGTATTGGAGGCAGAAATCTTATGAACTATGGCTTAAGGATGGTGATAAGAAAACAAAGTTCTTTCATGCATCTACCAAAAAAAAGAAAGCAACTAGTATGATCTTTTCTATTTATGATGTAGATTCAAGTAATTCGATCTCAGATCCAATTGGTATTAAATTTGAGGGTGTCAAGTTTTATAAAATGTTACCAGACCCCTCGTCACCTTCCACTCCAGACCAGTCATATATGGATGAGCTAAGTAGATAGCATTTCGCACTTGGTAGTTGACCAAGACAATGAAAATCTTATGGCTCCCTTCACAATAGATGAGTTAAAACAAGTGGTTTTTTCACTTCCATTGGATAAGGCTCCAAGTTTGGATGGGTTTACAACTCTTTTTTACCATAAATGTTGGGATATTCTTTCATGGGATTTACTTCTAGCATTTGTAGAGTCTAGGAAAGGTAATGTCATGCTAAAGAATTTTAATACCACCAATATAGTAATTATTCCTAAGGTCGACGATCCTAAAACCTTCACAAATTTTTGTCCAATCTCACTCTACAATACTATTTACAAAATATTTATGAAAGCGATATAGCTAAGATTGCAACAGTTTATACCTAGCATCATTTCATCTGAATAGGGTGGCTCTATGTCAGGGAGAGATACAATCGATGGTGTGTTAGTTGCACATGAGGTTTTGCACTCCATTAACATTAGCCAAGTTGCACATCTTGTTATAAAGTTGGACATGATGAAAGCTTATGATAGAGTAAATTGGAATTTTTATTCAAATTTAAAAAAACAAATTGGCTTTCCTAAAAAGTGGTGTAGATGGGTTAAGGCATGTATATTGGGAGCTTGGTTCTCAGTCATCATTAATGGAGTTGCAGCTAGTTTTTTCCCTTCTTCAAGGGGGGACAGACAAGGGGACCCTCTGTCACCCATCCTCTTTGTCATCATGGTCGAGGCTTTTAGTAGAACTATAAAGAAGCATCACGAGAAGAGATTGTGGCATGGAGCTCAAATTGAAGGGACCAACATTTCAGTGACTCACTCTTTATTTGATGACAACACCTTATTATTTGGAAAGGCTACTATCCAAGAGGCACAATATATCAAAAGGACCCTAGGTATGTACACATCAACATCTAGTCAAAAGGTAAATGCACAAAAATCCAAAATCTATTTTCTTCACACAAATTTATCTCTTGGTAATAGTATTGTACACATTTTGGGTTTTCCAGTGGACTAATTACTTTCCACATATTTGGAAATTCCCTTCTTTGTGGGGGAAAACAAATCAACTTACTAGTCAGCTATTATTAATAAAATTAAGGGTAAACTTTCAACTTGGAAAGTGAGGTGGTTGTCTTTATCTGGTAGAATATTATTGATCAAAACAGTTTTATCAACAATTCCCAATTATTATTTGGCTATACTAAAAGCTCTAGCCACTTTGATTCATCAAGTTGAAAAATTAATTAGAGATTTTCTTTGGAATGGTAACCATTTAAGAGATAAAAATATTCCCCTTATGTCTCTACATGAAATGGAAAATTTCAAGGCTAATTGGGGTACAAGACTCCATGATTTGAGCAAAAAGAACATAGCATTTGGGGGTAAACTAGTGTGGCATATGTATAATAAATTGGAAAGTAAGTAGTGTCAAATCATGCAACACAAATATTTAGATAATGGAGATCCTTCACATATTTTTATAGCTCTTAATCCCCTTATTGGTTTTGCAATATGGAATCTTATGATGTCCTTTTTGGATTTAGTTTCAGATAATATTACATGGGAAGCTCGCAATGGTGTCAAAGTATTTTTTTTGTTTAATTCTTGGAATGGAAACCCACCTTTAGCTCATACACCATTACTACAAGGCATAATTGATGTATCCATGAACATATGGGGTAATAAGCTCATTCACTATGTAGATTCAATAGAATTCTTCATAGCTAGAGTTATATGGAAGGATCTATCTGAGTTGCCCCTTGATGAACCACAAAGGCATTCACTAAAGAAAATACTCTTAGGGAGGAAATTCTTCTTGTCCAATATGAATGATTCACTTATTTGGGCTCCAGAAAAAAAATGGTAAGTATTCTATTAAGGTAGGTTACTCTTCTCTTCAAGGTAGAAACAACAAAAGGCCAACTTGTAGAGAATTTTCATTTTGTTGGAATAATGTAGTACTACCAAAAGTTGGTTGCTTTACTTGGTTGGCTTTAAGAAAACATATTTGACAAGTGACAAGCTAAATAAGATAAGTATAACACAACCTTTTAATTTTGTGTTATGCCAAGATGAAATTGAGACAATATATCATTTACTTTTGAATTGTCCATTCACTCAAAAATGTTGGCAATTTGTTCTATCAAAACTAGATTATGTTATGCCTCTTCCAAATAATATATGGGATTTGTTCCAATCATGGCCTCTTTTATTTTTAGAATCCTTATTTCATTGTATATGGAAATGCACTCCTATAGTGGTGGTTTGGGCAATATGGTGGGAGAGAAACAAACACATTTTTAGGCACAAGATTTCTTCTTTAACTCATGTTTTAATAAGTCTTGAAGATAATATTATGGAGTCTGTGAATGCAAATTTGAGCAGTAGTAGAAGCAATCAATATTTTTCTCATTGGGATGGTAGATTTTTGAGAGGATGGAAAGGCATTAATATTCCAATGATGATAGTACCTAAGTTTGGGACATAAAAGGTTATTTATAGAGCTTCAGTCAAATTGGATCCACCTACTCAAGGATTCTATAAAATTAATTTTGATGGATCCTCGAATGGAGACTTGGGAAATTCTAGGATTGGATTATGCATAAGGGATCATGAAGGGAAACTAAAGGAAATTAAGGCTAGTCCCATTCCTCTGGGTAAGAATAATGTTGTTGAGGCACAAGCATTATTAGTTGGATTAGCATTAGCAAAGCAAGGTGGCTATATGAAGGTGCATGTTGAGGGTGATTCAATGATTATTATCAATGCTTGCCTCACTAAGACTTTTCTTAATGGGTAGTTTTCATACATTATAGATCATATTTGGCAGCTCTTAGATTCATTTGATGATTGCACAATATCTCATACTCTTTAAGAAGGAAATAAACTTGCTGACCTACTTGCAAACTTGGGATGTGATGGAAAACAAATTTGTTTGCATAATCTGATTGATCTTCATCACCATTATCCTTTTGTCATAGAGTTGGTGATTCTAGAGAAACAAGGGCATGTTAAGATATGATAGCTTGAGTTACATTTACTATTGTTTGTTATCATTTTTCTTGATGTTGCTGTCATGGTGGGTCAACATGACCAAATATGCCATATTTTGTATTCTAAGAGTGTTGAATGAGGGTTTTCTTTCTGGTTCTTTCCCTTAGGAACTCCTTTTGAACTCATTATATTATCTAATATATATACAGTGGTCTTCCACTTTTTCCAAAAAAACCCTGCTAGATCATTCTAGACATAAGGATAGAAAGTTCTAGATTTGAAAGAAATATCTTGATTTTTTTATTGTTAATGATGTGAAAAAAATTGTAATTTTTTGTGTGGGAAAAATGATTTTTCTCATTGCCCTATCCAATGAAAAATCAAATAAATCATGTTTTTAAATTCTTTAAAATTAAAAATATTAATGAACTTTAACAATTTCCTTTATGAAAATTTAATACTTGCATGTGATTGGTTGGTTGACTAGTCTAATTAAAAAATCAAGACCTAAAGGAATCCATAAGTAACTTGTTGTAGGAAGGAACTAATAATCGGTCGCCTCAAATAGAAAGAAACACAACCATTCACATGTACCTATATGCCACAAATAGTTGCAAAATGGGGAAGACATGGGCATTGAACAAGAAACATAAAATAAGCTAAAATAGGCAAGACATAAATAAAGTGAGGATTTGTTGACGTAGCAAGAAATCCATGTGGGAGAACATGGAAAATTATATCAAAAACATTAGAATCAGGAGAGATTTGTAACAAAAAGAGTTAAGAATATAATGTTAAAAATCATGCAGCAATCATAGGGACCAACAAACTAAACATACCGCCCATTTATAAAGATAAGGAAATTGAAACAAGTGTCACGCAGTGGCTTGTATTTTCCTTATAATGTATAGTTTATTAAATTAGTAAATAGATTTAATAATTGAAGGAGAATTTATCTAATAAAACTTATGATAAAAGTTTATTTAAATGAAATGAGTATGTAATATTAAAATTAAAAAGTAGAAACAATTAATATAAAACTAATGTATAACAGTATTCAAAATATTTATGTAGCTTATATATATATATATATATATATATATATATATATATATATATATATATATATATATATATATATTTTTTTTTTTTTTTTTTTTTTTTTTTTTTTTCTTATAGAACATCTAAAATATTTTTTTATAGAATGATTGTAATACATGTATTTAATATGAAATATTAAAAGATTTAGTTATATAGAAAAACTATATAGTTTTAGAAGAAGAGAAAATAAAATCTTAAAATAAAATGTTTTTTTTCTATTACTATCAACCTAAAGAAATTTAAGGTTTACATATATTGTTTATATATATACATATATGCATCCTAGAATATTGGCTCACAATATAGGTAGTGTTTCCTAGAAATCTGCTCATATAAGACTCAAATGTATTAGGCAATCAAACTACAATAAAATAGTTTAAATAATTTATACAATTAAAAATCTCACATGTATACCTTAAAAAAATATAAGGTAACAATAAAAACTAAAAATATCTAAATCTGATTTGTTGAAATTCAAAATAATAATCACTAGTTAAGAATAGGTGATTGCAATAGTATATTGCCTACGACAAATACAATAAGTTAAGACAAGTAAAAGGGTAAGAAGTAAAGAGGGGCCCATTTAAGCATTAAAGTAATAAAGGAGATTCTACGTAAACATTAAGGGATAAATAAAAGTAAATAGAAACAAGTGTGGATAAAATAAAGTATACCAATTTAAGTTGCTAACTTAGTGGAGAGATCCATAATACTAATAGATTTTTCCTTGTATATGAAATGATTATCTTTCAAATATATGTATATTATTCAAAATCTTGTATACTATTGAAGTAAATATAAAATCTCATATATCCTCAAGTGTAAAATATATTTGAGATCATTCATAATATAATCTATTCAAAACCCACCAAATTATAAATTCAAAGTGATTAAAGAGCATAATAGAAGCTGACATTACACTTGTTCTCTCCATGAAGAACCTAGAATGTTCATGACCACTCAGCACCGAAGCACCCCAAGGTGCACTAAGTGCATTTGGAGATTGATCTTCCAAGGATTGTAACTCAAATCTTGTGAGGGTTATTAGAGCTCTATCAAATGCTATAGGATGGTGATGCCAAGGTCTACAACAATGCCTCTCAGTTTGGAGAGATTACATTATGTTTAAATTTGGCACAATGATTTTTCTTGATGTCAAAACTTTTAGTGTACCTCAGTTCATTGGTGCATCACTGCATTACTTTCAAATTGTTGATCATGGCATCAGATCAATGAGTGCCATTAGCTTTTGATGGGTGGGTTAACCCTACTAATACCCATGTTCCATCTACAAAGAGCATAGAATGTTCATGACCATTGGCACCAAAGCATCCCCAAGGTGCACTAAATGCATTTTGAGATCAATCTTTAGAGGGTTGTAACTTGGAGCTCATGAGAGATATCAGTGCTCTATGAAATGCTATAAGATAGTGATGCTAATATCTACAACAACCTCTCTCAGTTCAAAGAGATCACATTTTGTTTGAATTTTGAAAAGCGATCTCACTTGATACCAAAACTTGTAGTGTACCTTTGTTTATTAGTGCATCACTATGTAACTTTAAAACCGCTGATTGTGGAATCAAATCATCAATGTTGTTAGCTCTAGATAGGTGGGTGAACCCTAGTGACACCCCTATTTTTTCTACAAAAAGCCTAGAACATTCGCAACCACCCAACACTAAAGTGTCCTAAAGGTGCACTAAGTGTGTTTGGAGATCGATCTTCAGAGGGTTGTAACTTGGAGCTTGTAAGAGATATCATTTCTTTTTTATATGCTAAAATATGATGATGTCAATTTATTAAACAACCTCTCTCAATTTAGAGGTATCACATTTTGTTTTGATTTGGCATGTGATCTCGCTCAATGCAAAAACTTGTAGTGTACCTTAGTTCATTGGTGCATCACTACATAACTTTCAAATCACTAATTACGGCATCAAATCATCCATGTTTCTAGCTCTATATGGGTGGGTGAACCCTAGTGACATGCCTATTCTATCCACGGAGATCCTAGAGCTTTCATGACCATCTAGCACCAAAGCGCCCCCAAGGTGCACTAAGTGTGATTGAAGATTGATCTTCTTAGGGTTGAAACTTGGAGCTCATGAGGGCTATTGGTGCTTTGTCAAATATTATACAATGGTGATACCAAGTTCTACAACAACCTCTCTTAGTTCAGAGATATCACATTCTGTTTGAATTTGGCACAATGATCTCAGTCGATGCCAAAACTTGCAGTGTACCTCAGTTCATTAGTACATCACTACAAACAACTGATCATGGCATCAAATCATTAGCACAATTAGCTCTGAATGGGTGGGTCAACCCTAGTGACACCCCTATTTTTACCATGTATCCCATAGAATGTCTATGACTACTACATACCAGAGCATCCCCTAAGGTGTACTAAGCACAATTTGAGGGATATGTTATACTAATAGGAAATTGACTTGAATGAGGATCCTATTTAATGATTGGAACATTTAATTGATGCCTAATAGATACTATTTTTAAACTTTGTTTGAGTTCTAGAAACATTGGGAATGAGTACATATAAGTGGTCGTAGTTTTGCAAGAGTTTCAAGCCAAATTTGGGGCTTCATAGTAGATGGGCTCCTAAGACCAAATTGGCTATGGATTTGGCTAATTGGAGACATCTTAGGGGATTTTTTTGAGGTTTCAAGATTTGGGAGAAAATATTTCATAAACTTAATTCAAAAAGGTACTGATATAATTAAACATGGAAGTCCTAGTGTGGACAACAAGTTAAACATCATTTCAAATTAAATATATCATATAATTTCAAATTAAACATTGGATTAAAATTTGATACTAAAGGTTCATAAAATGTCCTTCACAAATTAGTACATTTGAATCGAATATACTGAACATGGTCAAAATGAATGAATGATATTCAATAAACATGAACAATACACATGATCCACACTAAATGGAATAATAATATAATAAATTAAAATGTATATCCATGTGCAAATAAATGACACAAATATGTATCAAAATGCATGTATCCCTAGATAAATTATGCAAATATATATCAAAATACATAGATCCATATACAAAATGTGGTTGATCATGCCATTGAAATGTGTATAATATAAAATTCTATGTATACAATGTGGCATATACCATCTCAAAATGTTTCATGACACATCTCTAAACAACTATACTATCCTATGTTGTTGGTGGATCATTAAAATGTAGTCCATGTGTTGCACTATGTGGATCAGATGCCTCCTACATAAACAAAAAAGGAAAAATCAAATTTAGACTACTAAATTTATATGATTCTACTTATCTAACTTTAGTTAACTCAGATGTATAATGATCAATTTTTTAATGAATATTTATAGTTTAAAAATTTAATGATTTACCTCTCTTTTCAACCTCCTACAATGGTTAGGAGTCCTCTCATATGTCCTTGGCAATGCACGAACCTCATCAGTTTTATCCTATATATGTTCAAGTATAGTTATCAGATGGACCTATGGCTTAAACTATAACATTATAATTGATAGAATACTAAATTTATGACATATAATCAAGAATTAAAACTAAAACTTGCCTCTATCAACCCCTCCTCTAGAAGCATCAATTGTGTTACCAAAGATACATAACTTTGGTGTCTAGCCTCCTGAGCACTAGGTTTTTCCTATGATATACAAAATCACAGTTGTTACTATCATGGAAATATGTTTTGTGAATATTTATGAAAAAAAGTAAAATAACAAATAAATGATAAATATACATACAATGGGGCTCTTGGTGTGAATGGAAATGCTAGAGGGTCTAGAATGTCAGATTAGCCTAGAGTCATCACTAGTGGCCATGTTGTATACAATAAAGAATGTAATTAAATTTTATTGGCACACACAAGCTACAAGTATGCATCTATATTTAATCACTTTAAATAAAACACCTAATTACCTTTCCCTTGTCAATGCATTATGGCTCACCCCCCACACTCTACCCCCTATTGACAAGTGATACTTGAAAGAGAAAAGAAAGATGAGAAACCACATATGTTTCAATGTCAAATCTAAAAGAAATGAGAACACAACATAATGTATTGTAGATGTCTCAAGGCCAAATGAAATAACCAAGAGTGTGACATCATTAACCTATCTGAGCTCCTCCTCAATCATCAGCTGAACATGAATGAAGATCACATACATGTATAATTGTGTAGTTGTTAATATTATTCTAATATAAAAATTAATTATAAATCAACTATGTCATAACAAAAAAAGTATACACTTGCCAACATAGAAGGAGGCCATGGCTCTGCATGCCCCCTCTCTTCTCTCACATTAGGGTCTATAGTCTTTGTAGTAGTGTGTGCTAACCTCCTCCCCAAATATAAATGAATACTTAGCATTATCACCTGTGGGGCCCAACCATAAATTCTTGCATATTGTGCAAGTATGGGGCACACAAACATGTGAAGTACTCACCAATCATGAACTTGCACTAGCATCATCAACACGGGGAGGCAACACTAACCTAGTCTAGGAGATGAATAGGCTACTAAATCTATGGATGTCTCTAATAGTCTGAGAGCTAGCCTAAGAAATGATATCAATATGTTGCACTAGAGGGGGGGGGACATCAGTAGGGGGGACATAAGTGTCATCTTTCTTCCTCTGGGAAAAGGGTCTATCCTGGGGAGTTCCTCCTCCTACACCCATATTGGGCCTCATGCTCAAGTAGTTCACTTTGAGGCCCAACAAAAATTTAGAATATAATATTTTAATGAAATAAAATGGGACCTTAAAGTTATTGTGTGGTGGTTTTTCAAAAACCATCCACCAACGATCCAAAAAATTAACACGTATAGCCTCATTTATGCACTGTTTAATTGATAATTTGGGTTTTGTGCAATCCACTTTTTTACCAGTTTTTGGGTGCACAAAAAGATCACCTATATCATCTTTGGTTATGTTTAGTGCCACAACCTCATCATAGTCCAACCCATCATCAAATAGGGAATGCATTTTCTCACACCAGTGAAGAGCAACATTTTTTTGTTTGATGAATGTCTGAATATTATCCAATATGGTGTTTAATATGGATAACATAGGAGAAAATGTAGGTATATTGTTATATGTGGCTTCAAAGCCCCTTAATTTGATAAAATTATCTTGTATCAAATATTCAATTTGAGGAGGGTTTTGAGGGGATAGTGGATCATTTTACAGAGGATGAAGATTTTGATGGGGTTGTGGAATATTTAGCAAAGGGTTTTGAGGAACATCATTTTGTGGCCTAGTGTTATCAACATCATTTGGTTCATCCATGCTTATTAAATTGTAATAATTCAAAATTTACTAATTGTATTCATAGTTTAATATTAAAATAAAATAAACCATTGTTTTTTATTAAAAACCTAATTTTAAATATAAAACAATCAAAAAAATACAACTTACCTCTGATCCTTGAAGGTGGATGCAGATCGTATACCTAATTTAGGATTGTATACATGAAATGGGGACCCAAACAACCACAAGAATAGTGAAAATGACATTCTTGGGTTTGTTTGATTTTATTATATAGTTGAGTACCCAATTATAAAAGGTATTACCTTTTTGCTTTGGTATCATGATGGGTGGGAAAAAAGTCAGAACAGATTTTGAAATGATTTTATATGTTTTAAAACTACCACTTTTTTGTACACCACAATACTATACATACCCTTCATTTTTTTGCCTTTGTGTGCCTCCTAATTTGAATAGTGTATTCTGATGATAGTCATGTAGATTATAATCTTATCTACTTGGTTAGGTTCTATTGTAGTGGAGGTTCTTCAAATTGGTAGTTACTTTTTGATAGATCTTTGTAGCTTCTACATGCTTTAGTGGTGTTCTTCATGATCATCCTTTTGTTCCTATCTTCTAGGACATTCTCAAGTTTGGAGGATTTTGCAATCCTTCACTTGTTCTTTCATTATTCTTTCCATCTCTTCTTGGAGTAGGGTTTTGATTAAATAAAAATAGGTTTTCATAGGACCTAAAACCTTTTACAAAGAGCAAAGCATATAAGCATTAAAGGTCCAAATGAAACTATGCATCAACACCCAGAGTAGAAGCATACATCACCAAAGAGCCCTCAAAAAAAGTGAAAATAATAGAGACAACAAAAAAACCAAAGAAAGATAGAAAAATAATAGCTAGAAAGTCTTCAACAAGTCCACAACTTGATCAGCTAGAATGTTCATTTTAATTGTAGAAGCCCTTAGCTCGTTAAGATCTTTATCTTCCATAGCATCAAGTTTTGTTGAACTTGTCCTAGTATGTTTACTAGGTCCTTGATCATCCCTCATCTCCTTATTGCCATGCTCCTTTCTCCCCTATTCCAGCTTCTCCAAAAGAATCTTAATATTTTCAAGAGTGGCCTTTAAAATCGAGTAGCTTTGTTCAACAATATTTTCATTGTGCTCTCAATACTCATGACTCTACTAACTAAGTTATCAACCCTATTCTATAGATCTTTCACCATTTTGTCCTTATTTATGACTTTCTCCTCTAAGGGTGGAACTCTTTTCATTATATTTGTTACATGTTCAATCGTACCAATAAGATCAGTAAGTCTATCCAAGTATTGGCCCAAAGTTCTCTCCCCCCTATTGGTTTTGCAAAGATACTCAAACTCCCTCTAGATATCCTACATTTGACCCTTAATTAAATCAATATCCCTCCTTATTAGACTTGGGTTTTCAAACACACCAATCACATTCCCATGATCTTTAGTATCAAAGCTTTGTCTCAAATTTTCCTCCCCCAGGTTCACATTAACATTCTTAGTGTTATCTTCCAAGTTCAAATTGACATCCCCTTTGGGCATCTTCTTCTTACGCTTAATGTCCATATCCCCCATATAGGAGAGAGGTTCCATTTTGGACTAGGGCCCATCTAGAGTAATGTACTTGATGAAAATAAACAAAACAAATCTCCAAAGTCTAGAAATACTTTTAGGGCTAAAGTAAGAGTTATTGATTTTAACCAAACTTATTCTCTTTGGGTCTGACTTTGTAAAAACATCAACAACTATGTCTGAAACTTTTATGTCCTTGAAGAAATTGATCCCATCCATTTCCAAACTCATAGCTTCAATGATAAATCCTCAGTGACCTACATGCATTGATTTCCTACAAGAACACTTCCATTCTTCCAAGTTTTGAGAAATTGTCTAGTGATGGAGGGATTACTAGCCTTAAGCTTTTCTAGGTAGCTCATAATCTTACCTATTTCCATAATGCTCTAGACTTTAGGTTTTTATTTCCACTCCAAGCAATTATTGGGCTTGCATCTCTTCTTCCTATCACCCATATCTTTATTCCTACTAAAATTACCTGTCTCCTCCAAAAAAGCAAGGAAATTCAAGGCCTTGGCCCTAAAGAAACATCTTTCTCTTATGTTCTATAAAAGCACCCACAACTTGTGTGAAAAAAAGTAAATGATCACATCATAATTGTACCCTAACTAGAAATGCCTTTTCCAACTCACCTCATAATTATACCTCATTGTAAAATTAATCTTTTTTTAAATTAGTTTGTTTGCTTCCTATCTTATCATACTACATCAAAGATGCACCTTCAATAGGGATGTCAAAACCATTATACCATACAATCTGCATGTGAATTTTACAAGTTGTGTTAGCAGCCCAATCAATTACCATATTAGCTTCTCTATAGTTATGGCTAATAACACATTCGTCAAAGGAATTAATCAGATTTATGGCTTTGTAAATAATATTATGAATAGTCCATAAAGAGGCAATGGCCTTATTAAGACAGTTGATGATGTTTAAACAATCCTCTTCAATCTATACTTTCTCAAGTTTCTTACTCTTAGCAAACAAGAGATTGTGTAATGCAGCACTAGCCTTCAGCAAAGGGTTTTTCCCATATCATTTTCTCTATTTCTCCTTTTTACATAGATTTGGTTATGCTTGGGTACCTTATCAGGGCTTGTTTTTGAGACCCAATTTTAATTTTAGTAGTAGTTTCTATGAATTCAGCTACTCCCTAAGTTTATCTCTAGGGGGTGTTAGAGTAATAAGGTGTTTTATTATTATAACTATTTTACTTAAGTTAAACCTTAGGCATATAATAATCAACTCTTTTATTAAATATTATCATGAAACCTAGGTCAATTTCCTATTAGGGTTTTGATTTCCTTTACAAGGATAGATCTCACTCTGTAAACAACACTTTTTTATTGAATAGCAATTTCTCTTTTTTCTCATCAAGAATGTTTCTTCTCTTATGGATATGCGAATTATGTAATGTCCTCATTTTTAGTAGGTTCCTGCAATTGGCTAGGTCAGTTCATCATCATGACTCTCATGAGATGACAGTGGGATTTGAGGGTCTCAGTTGTGTGGTTATAGGCTTTCCAATAGCCTATGGTGTGTTTTGACTTTATTTGAATGACTTACTATTTATAGTAAGTCAATCTATTAGTTTTGATGAGATCAATTAAGTTAGATGAGTTGGGTGATGCTCTCAATTTTTATTTTGGGCTTCCAATTTGAGCTCTAAGAATCTTGGAGGGACCGTCTATTTATAATAAGTCACTCTATCAAGTTCATTCATCATCTTTCTGTTGGAAATGATTGAAAAGCTCATGAGGGAGATTGTTGGAAATGACTGAAGAGATCATACATAAAAAGTAATGGAATTGGTAAATAATGTTCTCAATCATTATTTTTTCATTGATGTCAAACTTGCTACTTGTAGGAATGACAATTGCTTTAGTGATCCAAATACTATCAATTGGTTGATTGACAAGGAGGAGGCAATCAATAAGATGTAACTAGAACACCTAGAAAAAGGTTGAAGTTATGATGTTGTAATGAAGTAGAAGGATCAGCTAAGCCATTGATGAAAAAGTGTATTGATGACATACTCTATGACATAGAGAATGGGCACACTAAAACATATCAAAGATGTAAGGTTTTAGCTAAGTCATTTGTAGAGCAGATACAAGTGTCGAGCAGATACAAGTGCCGAGCAGAAACAAGTGCTGAGAAAATACAAGTGCCGAGCAGAAACAAGTGCTGAGAAGATACAAGTGCCTAGCAAAAATAAGTGCCAAGAAAATACAAGTGTCGAGTAACACAGAGGTGTCGAGCATCAGTAAACCAATAGTGTCGAGTTGCTGCATTATTTCAAAAATCAAAGATTTGTCAAATCTAAGCCAACAAGGTTGTTATCTTGAATTCTGTGAATTAAATAGAAGATAAGAATGATGAGTTGGTGGCACAGAACACCATGTAGAACATTTTTGGAGAATACAACTAGACTCTAGACAAAGTTTCTAGATAAGAGCAAGATATGGGGTAGATACATTGTATCCTACCCAATCCATTTGAAACCCTAAAATTGGAGAGGAAGAATGGAGCGGTAAAGACAATCCAAATTTCTATTTAAGGAGTCATAAGGTCACAAAGCAAAAAAAAAAAAAAAAAGGAGGAGTTCAAGCATGAAACTTTCATAAAGTGCTGAAGGAGGTGCTAAGGAGTAAGAAAGCACAGTTACTCTGCTTCAACAAATGACCACATATATGGTTGCATTGGTATGATGAGTAAGAAGACTCAAGGAGGTGAAGCTTGAGATGACAAGATGTTAGAGCTGAAGTGATCAAAGCCAAGAAAAAGGACTGAACTAAAGTCTGATTTGAAATCTGCAAAATATGTTGTAAGTTGTATCAGATCAACAAGCCATTATTGTTGCTTTCTAGCAATTGTAACAGATAGTTTAAATCCTATGGACTTAGGTTGGTTTAATAGCCATATTGTAAATCCTTTAACAAGGTGACATTCCAAGTGAATGTTCTAAAGTCCTTTGATCAAGCCCATTCCTAACAGTATGGTGAAATCCTCTAACAAGGTCACATTTAACAGTGTGTTGTAAGTCTTTAACAGGGCAGGCTTTTAACAGGGCATCACTTTAAAAGAGTGAGAATTAAGTAGCATGTTACTGGTGGTTTTTCCCAAATTGGGTTTCCACGTAAATCACTGTGTCATGTGTTGATCTTGCATGTTTTATCTCTGCATATTGATTTACTGTAATTTGCTAGGATGATTGATTTAAGCTTGGATGGATGAAAAGTTTATGGATTCACTATAATTTGTGAAAAAGTATTTTTAGGGCATTTGGACCTTGGATAACTGATTCACCCCCCCCCCCTCCCCCCTCAGTTATTCTAAAGAACTCTAACAATTGGTATCAGAGCCAAACTGCTGATTCAGTTTAAAGGGACTATAAGAAGAAAAGATCAGAATGCCTAAGAGAGAAGTTCCCAAGCTCAACAAAGACAACTTTGTTGCATGGCAAAGTTTGATGAAGCTACATCTTGGATCCATAGGAGATTATGCCCAAAATTCAATTGTTACTGAACATGTTGATCCAACTGGTACTCTTACTACAGAAGATTTGAAAAACAAACAAGAACACAATCAGACAATGCTGGAGATTGCTTCTGCACTCAACTATGCTGAATTTGATGATATCAAAGGATGTGACACCACATTAAAAATGTGGAAAGCCCTATCAGACATCTATGGAGGAGATCAGAATGGCCAAAGAGCAAAAAGAGAAAGCCTCTGAGGAAAGTTTGATGATATGAAAATGGAGGAAAGTGAGAATCTTTCTCAGTATGGCGCTAGAATAAAGGAAGTGGTAAGTGCAATAAGATGTTTGAGTGGTCAATTAGATGAAGATAATGTTAACAGTAAGTTCTTAAGAACCTTGCTTCCTATCTATGCTATTAGAGTATCAGCAATACAAGAACTGAGATGTGTGCCAGGAAACAATCTAAGTTTTGAAGATATAGTGGGAAGATTGACTGCATTTGAGTTATCCAACTTTGATAACTACCGACCTGAGAATGTTGACTCTACTTTTAAGGCCAAGATATCACTAAAAGATGCTGAATAGGTGAAATCAAAGAAAGGAAGAAAAATGAAATATGTATCCAGTGATAGTAGCACTAATGAGGAAGATGTGGAACAATTGGAAGCATTGCTAGCTAGAAGATTTCATAGAGGCAAAGAAAAATTCAAATGTAAGATGCCTATCATTTGTTTCAATTGCAATGAAGTAGGATATATTGCTGCAAGGTGTACATAAAAAAAGGATTACAAGGAAGGCAACAAGTACAAATATAGAAGAGAAGATGATAAGAAAGATTACAAAGACAAAGGCAAGAAGTGTTATATTACTGAAGAGAATTCTGAAGATAATGATGATGAAGTTGTTTATGTAGCCATGAAGGATCAGTCTGATGAAGAAGAACCTATAGCACTGGTAACATGTATGAACAAAAATGACAGATGGATCATAGACAGTGGATGCTCACATCACATGACAGGAGACAAAAGTAAGTTTGTTAACTTCACTCAGTATGATGGAAATAGTGTTAGATTTGGTAATGATGCTCCATGTCGAATAAAAGGAAAAGGCTCCATTAAGCTCATAGAACAAATTTCATGTGATAATACATACTATGTTGAAGGATTAAACAACAATTTGTTGAGTGTCTCATAGTTAGGCAATGTAGGATGCAAAGTAGAATTTGGAAACAAAATTGCAAAAATCTATGGTACTGATGGTAAATTGATAGGAAAAGGAGATCAAACAAGAAGTAATCTATTTTATCTTGATATGGATAATGTTTCTTGTTTTGTTGCAAAATTTGATGATGAATGGTTATGCCATAAAAGGCTATGTCATGTCAACTTTGACAATCTGGTCAATATCAATAAAATGAAGAAAGTCAGAGGTTTACCAAAATTGAAGAAGCCTGATAATATCATGTGCAAACAATGTCAACTAGGAAAGGTGACAATTCAAGTTTCAAAAGAAAAAACTATACATCTAAAGAAGTACTTGAGTTAGTTCATACTGACTTATGTGGTCCAATGGAAGCACAAAACTATAAAGGAGATAAATACATAATGTTGTTTGTTGATGACTATTCTAGGATGATGACTGTTATGTTCTTAAAGCAAAAATATGATGCTTTTCAAATGTTTAAGTGGTATGTGGCTAGAGTTGAAAAGGAAACAGAAAAAAGTTTGAAATGCTTGAGATCAGACAGAGGTGGTGAATTCACATCAAATGAATTCAAGATATTTTGTAATGACAAAGGAATCAAAAGACAAACGCCAGCTCCTAGAACTCCCCCACAGAATGGAATTGCTAAGAGAAGAAATAGATCTGTGATTGACTATGCCAAAAAATTAATGATGGAAAAAATTGTTGCTCTAAAATATTGGAGAGAAGCTGTAAGTGTAGCTATTCATACACTGAACCAAGTAAAAGTTAAGAAAGGTACTAATACAACACCTTTTGAATTATGGTATGGTCACTCACCCAATGTAAAACATTTCAAAGTATTTGGTTGCAAATGCTTTATCCTTAAAGATGCTAGAAATGGAAAATTTGATGCAAAAAGTGATGAAGGTATATTCCTTGGTTACTCCACTAGAAGTAAGGCATACAAGTGTTTGAATACTAACACTAACAAAATTGTGGAAAGTGCAAATGTAAACTTTGATGAGCATACAGAAGTCCAAGCTGAAGAACCAAAGAGAATGAACGAATATAGAACCTTTGTGTATTCTTATGAAGGAATGTCTGTTGACAAGGATGTTGTTAATCAAATTGGGATTCAACAACAAATTTCAATTTCAGTCGAGTCACAACCAATGAATGTCGAGTTACATAGAACCAAGATTATCCAAATATGTAAAAAGACATCACCCTGTTGAACAAATAATTGGTGACAAAGATGCAAGACCAATGACAAGGAACAGACTAAGACATGAATCATGTCTAATCAGCAGAACTAAATCTAAGACAATATATGGTGCATTACAAGATCATGACTGGTATAAAGCTATGGAAGAAGAGATTGATCAAATAGAGAAGAACAAAACCTGGAGTTTGGTTCCTAGACCAATTGACAAGAATGTGATTGGCACCAAGTGGGCATTTAGAAACAAGTTATATGAGAATGGCAAGATTACTAGAAACAAAGCTAGAGTAGTATGCAAGGGTTATGCTCAAGAAGAAGGATTAGACTATGGGGAAACATTTGCCCCTGTTGCTAGAATGGAAGGAGTAAGAACTTTACTTGCATATGCTGCATATAAAGGTTTTAAAGTCTAGCAGATGGATATAAAGTCTACTTTTTTAAATGGTATACTTGAAGAAGAAGTCTTTATTGAACAACCAGAGGGATTTGTTGATGAGAACAACAAGGATATGGTTTGTAAATTACATAAACCACTCTATGGTCTGAAACAAGCACCCAGAGCATGGTATGAGAGACTTCACAAGTATCTAGTGCAAATAGGATTTGAAAGAACTGATGACAATAGCAACATGTACATCAAATTAGAAGAAGGTAAGGATATTATTATATCTGAAATCTTTGATGATGAAATAGTTTTTGGAGGAAAGGAAGTGCTTTGCAAAGGCTTTGCTGACAAATGAAACATGAGTTTGAGATGTCTATGTTTGGAGAGATCAAATTTTTTGTTGGATTGCAAGTACATCAACAAAAACATGGTATATTTGTGACATAATCAAAGTACATCAAAGAGATACTTAAAATGTTTGGATTGGAGGAATCCAAACCAGTCAACACACCAATGGCAATGGGAAATAAGCTATCCAAAAATGATGTATCAGCTAAAGTCAATCAAACAATGTACAGATCCATGATCGAAAAACTACAATATGTTGTACATAGCAAACCAGAAATAGCATTAGCAGTTGGAATAGTGGCTAGATTCTCTACTAATCCCAAAGAAAATCATCTCATAGCACTAAAAATAATAATGAGGTATCTCAAAGGAACTGATAACTTTGGTCTATATTACAAAAAGAATGAGAAGTTTGAGCTCAATGCATATACAGATGTAGATTGGGGAGGCAACATTGATGACAGAAAAAGCACAAGTGGAGGTGCATTATTTTTAGGTAAAAGGCTAGTTACTTGGACTAGCAAGAAACAAACATGCACATCCCAGTCCACTGCAGAATCAGAATATGTGGCAGCAGCAGTTAATTGCACAAACATTGTGTGGCTCACACATCTATTGAAAGGAATGAAAGAAAAGGTAACTAAACCTGTGATATTGTATTGTGATAACACAAGTTCTATAAACATATCCAAAAATCCAGTAATGCATGCCAAAACCAAGCATATTGAAATCAAGTATCATTATGTCAAAGAATTGGTAGAAGACAAACAAGTGAAGTTGGAGTACATTCACACAAAGGAACAAACTGCAAATATCTTCACCAAACCATTGCCCAAGGATGCTTATGAATATCTTAGAGGAAAGTTGGGGTAATACCCCTAACTCAAGCAGTATAAAATAACAAAGAAGCTACCCTGCATCAATAGGAATAAATCATTGAAATATCTGAAGAATGATGCAGAGGATGACAGTAGGAGTAGAAACTCCAAATCAATCACAAGCATAGTGACAGAGGAAGAAGACATCATAGCCAAAGCTTATATTGTATATATTAAAGATGCTACATCTTTGGCATTTATGTCAAAGAGGGAGAAATATGCAAAAAACTAATCAATACAAAGCAAGAGGGAGATATATAAGAAAGAGGGAGATATATGAGATCAGTAGTAAGGATGCAGCAATCAAGAAAGTAGCAGACAATGTATACAATCTTTGTTGGTAACTAAGTTAATCAATTGATTAGTTTGGTTTGCCATCAATGCCAAAGAAGGAGATTGTTGGAAATGACTGATGAGATCATACATAAAAAGTAATGGAACTGTAAAGAATGTTCTCAATCATTGTTTTGTCATTGATGTCAAACTTGCTACTTGCAGTAATGACAATTGCTTTAGTGATCCAAATACTATCAATTGGTTGATTGACAAGGAGGAGGCAATCACTAAGATGTAACTAGAACACCTAGAGAAAGGTTGAAGTTATTATGTTGTAATGAAGTAGAAGGATCAACTAAGCCATTGATGAAAAAGTGTATTGATGACATACTCTAAGACATAGAGAATGGGCACACTAAAACATATCAAAGATGTAAGATTTTAGCTAAGTCATTTGTAGGGCAGATACAAGTGCCGAGAAAATACAAGTGTCGAACAGATACAAGTGCCGAGCAAAAACAAGTGCTGAGCAGATACAAGTGCCAAGCAGAAACAAGTGCCAAGCAAATACAAGTGTCGAGTAACATAGAGGTGTCGAGCATCAGTAAACCAATAGTGCCAAGTTGCTACATTATTTCAAAAATCAAAGATTCGTCAGATCTAAGCTGACAAGGTTGTTATCTTGAATTCTATGAATTAAATAGAAGATAAGAATGATGAGTTGTTAGCACAAAACACCATTTAGAACATTTTTGGAGAATACAACTGGACTCTAGACAAAGTTTCTAGATAAGAGCAAGATATGGGGTAGATACATTGTATCCTACCTAATCCATTTGAAACCCTAAAATTGGAGAGGTAGAATCGAGCAGCAAAGACAATTCAAATTTCTATTTAAGGAGTCATAAGGTCATGAAGCGAAAAAAAAAAAAAAAAAAAAGAGAAGTTTAAGCATGAAAGCATAAAGTGTTGAAGGAGGTGCTAAGGAGTAAGAAAGAACAGTTACTTGGCTTCAACAGATGACCACGGATATGGTTGCATTGGTATGATGAGTAAGAAGACTCAAGGAGGTGAAGCTTGAGATGACAAGCTATCAGAGCTGAAGTGATCAAAGCCAAGCAAAAGGACTAAACTGAAGTGTGATCTAAAATCTGCAAAATATGTTGTAAGTTGTATTAGATCAACAAACCATTATTGTTACTTTCTAGCAATTTTAACAGATAGTTTAAATCCTATGGACTTAAGTTGGTTTAATAGCCATGTTGTAAATCCTTTAACAGGGTGACATTCCAAGTGAATGTTCTAAAGTCCTTTGATCAGGCCCATTCCTAACAGTATGGTGAAATCCTCTAACAAGGTCACATTTAATAGTATGTTGTAAGCCTTTAATAGGGAAGTCTTTTAACAGGGCATCACTTTAGAAGAGTGAGAATTAAGTAGCATGTTACTGGTGGTTTTTCCCAAATTGGGTTTCCACGTAAATCACTGTGTCATGTGTTGATCTTGCATTTTTTATCTCTGCATATTGATTTACTGTAATTTGCTAGGATGATTGATTTAAGCTTGGATGGATGAAAATTTTATGGATTCACTATAATTTTTGAAAAGGTATTATTAGGGCATTTGGACCTTGGATAACTTATTCACCCCCACCACCCCCCCCCCCCTCCCCCCCCTCCCCCCTCTCAGTTATTCTAAATAATTCTAACACTTTCATCATCAAGATCACTTTGGTGTTGTCATATTTTGATTTTGATGCTTCTTCAACTATTTTCGCAAGATACGTGAATTATTATTATTCATCTAAATACATTGAGGTTGCTATTTCTGTTAGTGTTTTTTGTTGTTCACCTCAATATGATAGTCCATGGAACTAAGACAAAAAATTTTAAATCATGGGAACAAGAAACAGTGGCCTTACATGTCAAAATTTTAAGTTATGGTGGAGAAGGTCATTTTCAGAGCCAAAAGAAATTAATAAATTAGTTTATAATGATACTTTATTATATTTTAATGTTGTGTGTGGGAAGATTCTTAAGTGAAGTTCATTTGGGAAATTTTGTGCCATTTGGAGATTATAAATATGAACCCATTTGATGAGTAAAGCATCCAATTATTGATTTGTCTATTCGCTTGTTGTCTTTGTGACACATTCTGAGGTTGTTTCATATGCTCTTACTGAGGTATAAGGGTTTGAAGCTAAGAGGTACATTGAATCACTACTAAGGTATACTAATTTAATTCTAAAAAAAATTTGACTCTCCTTGCTATTTTGATTGTGGCTGGGAGTTAACGTTGTAGTGGAGATTGTTTTACAATTCATTGCTACCTAGACTTTCCTACTGTACATGTTGTACTAGGAAGTTTGATAATGAATGAAGAAATTGAAACTAGTAACATCTAATCTAGATACCATTATTTTTTATTTCTAGATGTGATTTCTTGAGAGGAATTTGTTGTCATTCAAAACTATGATTACTAGAAAGAGGAGTTGGTTTATGCAAGTGTAATTGTCTGATTTGGAAGGGTTTTGATAGCCCTTATTTTCACTATGCCAAAACCTTGGAAATTTATTGTGAAAATATTTTGAAGTTTGTTTTTTTTTAGGGTTTCTTCTTAATTTGTTATTATTTTTCCAAAAAATAACCCTAACCTAATTATCTTTATCCAACCCAATATTGAAAATCTTGCCCTAGTGGGATAGTCTGATATCCTAAGGTTGTGCCTTTACCCTATCATGGAAAGAATGTTCTAAAAATTTGTAATCATTTTTTACCTTTACCTTAGGTTTTATTTCAAGTGAGATATTGTATGTCATTTTAAAAAATTTCATCATATGATACGATCTTACAATCAGGGCTTTTAGGCGTCTAGTCATGGGATTAAGAGTTCCTTATCCCGATGTTACGAAGTATAGGCTAGCAGAGGATCCTAAGGGTAAAGTCTTGAGTCTCCCAATCTTATGATATACTATATGGTCATAGCATCATGGGTGTTCAAAATTAATTTTTTGATCTTACGATCACCCTTTTGTTGTGTCCTTGTAAATGTCTCATGAGAAGAATTTGAAGTTAAGTTATAAAATGTTATGACAAGCAGGTAATTATGGGATCATAAAGGCAAAGAGGAAAACCTACAACCATATGAGAATAAGAGAATCATAATATTGCAAGGATATAAAGTGCAAAGGTTGTGGAGAGTTTCAATCTTACGATGAACGAAGATCACATAATCATAAAGGCTTTTCAAGGAGACCTCTGAAGATATAGAAAGTTGTGCTTGTAAGATTGCAGGAGCCAATTCTGAGGTTTTTGATGGCATGATAAGGAAGAAATCATAAGATTGTAAGAAAATAAATGTTAAGTGATCCAATAATAAAAAGTGGGGTTGGGCACATGAGCATAAGATTTTGAGACCCATGGCAATTGATATCTCTTGATGCTACGAAAAGTAGTAGATCGTAAGATCTCAAGGGAAAATCATAAGCTTTTTGAAGCTATGAGGTAATGCTAGATTGTAAGATCATAAACATAAAATTTAAATCTTTTGAGGCTACAATGAAGAAAAGAAAGCAGCTAGCGTATGGTCCAAAGATAAAGGTAACTTCTAAAGTTACGAAATCAATTAATTTACTACGATCGAGAGATCATAAGGTAAGAAAAGTTCAATCCCAATGTTATGCCAAGCTGTATTCATGAGATTGTAAGGGTTTATGAGATAACTTCCAAAGTTACAAAAAAGGCTCAATTAACCATGGTCATAAGATTTTAAAGAAAATGAAGGCAAGATAAGATGTTATGAAAAGGCTTTTTAACTATTCAATGTAAGTTCACGACTCAAGAAAGTGACTTTGTTTCTAGTGTTCTAATCTTACGATGTGTTGTGGCTCGTAAGATCATGAGAAGCTTAAAGGGCCTCTTTGAAGACATGAAAATGGTATATCGTAAGATCGTATAGACCATTTTCCAAGCTTACAATAATGCGATAAGGTTTTGAATTTAAAGGGATCATAAGATCATAAAGCCAAAGTTTCCCACCTAAGATGATATGAAGGGATTACATTTCAAAGTCATTTGTAAGATTGTAAACCCTAAGTTTCATATGAAAAGGTGAATTTTTCCTTTCTAATATGGAAAATGATAGAAAGCCTACGACCAATGAAGTTTGAGTAAAGTACAAAAATTTATGAGTTGGATAGTTATGTGGATGCTCCATATGAGGTGATAGAGATAACTAAATTTAAAGCTTGAGCATGCATGGTATCAATGCACAGAGAAGGTTGATGAAATATGCATAGCATAAAAATATCCTCTAAGCTAGTAATAGGTTACCATTTGTAGAGAGAAGAGATTTCTAGCAGTTGTAAAGTTTTCAATGTGAGCAAATTATTGTTTTCAGTGCTAAATATAGAGTTTCCCAATGTTTTAGTTTATAATCAAGATGTCTGATAAGGAATTTGAGGAGATCCAAGCTTCAAATATGGAAGTTATAGAGACTTTTGCTATAAAAGGAGGAAAAATATGGAAGAAACCAAACTGGTTTGTAGAAGAATGGATCAAGTTGTTCCCTAAGTCATCAAATGTCATCTCTGCAAATGACCATGACTTCCATGACCACTATGCTTTATGTAGGGATTTTATTTACCCTGGTGTCAATTATTATGAATTGTTTATGTATTTTTACCACAACAGGAAAGATAAAATTCCTATTTGCAACCCTTGGAAGAAGAATCTGGCAAAGCTCATCTTTCCAAAAGTATTCATAGATGCTAATTTGGTGAAGGCCCTTATTAAATCATATAATTTGGCTACCAAATCATTCCATAGGTGAGACAGGACCATTCTATGTAAATTAGACCATGCTTATTTCATTGAAGTCTTTGGATTGGAGGGAGCCATGAGTGAGCCAGTTGATTTAATTGACTTTCAAGAAAATTTGAAAGGAACACCAAGGATTACATAAGGAAGTCTATGCTATAACACATCCCAATGGACCTCAAGTATGTGGGTGATTATCCTAAAAAGGTGGATAAGAAGATGCCTCTAGACAAATTAAAAAACTATTTTGTGAAAATACTGTATGGTGTCCACAAGGTGGTAGGCATAGATGAGACTGATATGGTATATGGGGAAGAGTTCATTATTTCATGAGATGTATAGGACTCCTACTATGGTGGATAATATAATTATGTGAATTATATTTTGAAGAAGATGAAGGATAACATTGGACTGGTATAGAGTGGAGAGATGGGAAATTTCAAGTTCCATCATTACTCATTGTTGATGCACTTGATCATATACAAAAATGTGGGATATATTAGCCCAGATTTCATTGATCACACCTCTAATGAAAATGGAGAGCTGGCAGTTCAGCTATGGACATGGGTATGGGATAGTTCTTATCACTATTCTAACTCTATTTCCTTTTTCAATAATTTTAGTATTGTTATCATGAAAATGTTAGACCCTAGTTACTTTAGGGCACCTAAAATTTTGAACAGCCTATTAAGACCAGACCTTCTAGTTGAAAATAAAAGGTTAGATCACAATTGGGGGACATATTCTTATTTCCAACTTTTTCCCTCATGAGAGTATATGGTTTCCCTCAGCCTCCTCATATATTACCCAAATTCATTCCTCCTAGACTAGCCATCATTGAATTTATGTGGCAATTAATGATGGTAAATAGAGAATACCTAGGACCTAAGGTGCATAAAGGCACATTTTTGTGCAGGTGCTTTGGGATGGTATACTTTTTGATTGGAAAAGAATCCTTAGATCAGATACATTCTTTCCTCCACCATTTCAATTTATCAACTACTCCCTATAGAATGTGTGATCCAAATAATTGGACGAGGAATACCCTCAAAGAAATCAAAAATTAAGTGTTACCAAATAGAAAGAAATTACCTCATAAGGACCTCATTCCTAACGTTGTAGATGAGGGGGAGGCAACTAAAAAATTGTAAAAATTTGATGATGTTTTGAGGGTAAAGAGGGAGCTAAAGAGAACATATCCAAAATTTAAAGGTTTTTAAATGGATGTCCCTTATACACAGAGGATAAGAAAGATGGTGGTCAACCATGCTAAGATCATGGCATAGATGCCAGCGGGGCCAATTGGAGAAGAGGAAAGGGTAAATCCTGATAATCTAGAGCCTGATATAACCCTAGAAATTGAAGAGGATGAGCCTACAGAGATGTCGTGGGTTACCAAGGGTAACAAGAGACAGAAAATGGTCCACATACTTGAAAAGGTAAAATAGAGGATGCTTCAACTCATGCCTGGTAAGAATCTGTATTTTTTTGATCTAAGGAAAAACTACATATGGGATAGAGTTAATTCATCAGAGAATGTTAGATTGTGGTGACTGATTAGGGAAGTATGTAAATACTCCATAATTTTTTAGACCCTATTTTATTGGAATTTTGGGCTGACATGTAATTATTAATTATAACCCTAAAGCAGTAAAAATAATTGTATAAAAGGGCTTAGGGTTAGGGCTTATTTCATTGTGGGTGATGTGAAAATTGGTTCTTGTAGTGGTGTTGAGCTGTAAGAGATTATAGATTGTAATCAGGTTGTAATCATTGGATCATGATAATATTGGACTTTTTGTTTGGTGGACATAGCCCAGGGATTGGGTGAACCACATTAAATATTGGTGTCTTGTGTTATTTTCTATGTTATCTATTATTTTTTTGATATTGTTTATATTTGCATGTAATTTTTATTTCTATCTATGGTTTAATCCTAACAAGTGGTGTCAGAGTGAGATTTTTTTTTTATTATCCTCTGTAGGAAAGTCTCATGGTTGAGTGGGAGTCTCACGATTGAGTGGGAGTCTCACAGTTGAGTGGGAGTCTCACGGTTGAGTGGGAGCGATGGAAAATGAGGGTAAGCTGAGGGTTGACAAGTTTAATGGGAATAACTTTCAATCATGGAAGATGAAAATGGAAGACTATCTTTATTAGAAGGATTTATGGAAGCCATTAGAAGGAAAAACTAAGAATCAGGGATCTATGACAAATGATGACTAGGATCTTTTAGACAGAAAGGGACTTGGAAGAATTTGATTATGCCTAGCACCATCGATGGCATTTAATATTACAAAAGTGAAGACGATGGAAGAGTTGATGGAAACCCTTAAAAAATTGTATGAAAAGCCCTCTACTTCAAACAAGGTATTTCTCATGAAGCATTTATTTAATATGAAAATGGCAGAAGGTGGATCTATTGTGGATCATTTAAATGAGTCGAATACTGTTACTAGTCAGTTATCTTCTATGGGGTATTAATTTTGATGAAGAAATTAGGGCTTTCTTGATTTTGTGTTCTTTGCCTGAAAGCTGGAATGGCTTGGTAATGGTTTTCAGTAATTCTATTTCTAGATATAATAATCTAAAATATGATGATGTGATCGATGTTATTCTGAGTGAGGAAACTCATAGGAAAACCTCAGGCAGATCTACATCAGGAAGTGCTTTGAACACACAAAGTAGAGGCAGAATGATTGAAAGAGGAAATAATTTTGGAAATCATGGGAAATCAAGAGGAAAGTCAAAGGGGAAGAGACCTCAATCTAGATGACCGAGAGATTGTTGTTACTATGGTAAAACAAGGCATAAGAAGAAAGATTGTTGGACTCAAAAGGATAATGAAGGAGATAATCTAGAAGGGACCAAGGAGGAAAATATGGTAAGTAACAAATCCAAAGAGGATGCTTTGCTTCTATTTTTAGAAAGTGTTGATGATTCATGGGTTTTAGATTCTAGTGCTTCATTTCATGCTACACCTCATAGAGGTTATTTCATTGATTATGTCCAAGGAGATTTTGGGCTTGTTTATTTGGGGGATAATGAACCTTGTTAGATTTTTGGAAAGGGAAACATTAAGATTAAGTTGTAGAATGGGAATCATTGGCTACTACATGAGGTAAGAAATGTTCCAAGGTTGAGTAGGAATTTAATTTCAGCAGGGAAATTCGGTGATGAGGGTTGTGTCATTACTTTTAATGATAAAAATTGGAAGGTTTCAAAAGGTTCCCTTGTATTAGAAAAAAGTGTGAAAGTAGGCACCATAAGTGGCATTTAATAGTACAAAATCAAAGACAAAAAAAGAGTTCATGCAAACCTTAGCAAAACTGTATGAAAAGCCCTCTGCTTCAAACAAGATATTTCTCATGAAGCATTTATTTAATATGAAAATGGCAGAAGGTGAATCTATTACGAATCATTTAAATGAGTTTAATACTATTACTAGTCAATTATATTCTGTGGATATCAATTTTGATGAAGAAATTAGGGCTCTCTTGATTTTGTGTTCTTTGCCTGAAAGTTGGAATAGTTTGGTAATGGCTCTGAGTAATTATGTTCCTGGATCTAGTACCCTAAAATATGATGATGTGATCAATGTTATTTTGAGTGAGGAAACTCGTAGAAAATCCTCAAGTGGATCTACATCAGGAAGTGCTTTGAACGCACAAAGTAGAGGTAGAACGACTGAGAGAGGAAGTAATTCCAAAAATCATGGGAAATTAAGAGGAAAGTCAAAAGGGAGGATGTCTCAATTGAGAGGACTAAATGACTACTGGTATTGTGGGAAACTAGGGCATAAAAAGAAAGATTGTTGGAGTTGAAAAAAAAATGAAGGAGATAAACTAGATGGAGACAAGGAGGCAAATGTGGTAAGTAACAAATCCAAAGAGGATGCTTTTATTTTGTCTTTAGAACATGTTGATGATTCATGGATGTTAGATTCTGGTGCTTCATTTCATGCTACGCCTCATAGAGGTTATTTCATTGATTATGTCCACTAGGATTTTGGGCTTGTTTATTTAGGGGATAATGAACCCTGTCAGATTGTTGGAAAGGGAAAAGTTAAGATTAAGTTGCAAAATGGGAATCATTGGCTACTATATGAGGTAAGACATGTTCCAAGACTGAGTAGGATTTTAGTAGGGCAACTTAGTGATGAGGGTTGTGTAGTTACTTTTGAAGATAAAAATTGGAAGGTTTCAAAAGGTTCCCTTGTAGTAGCAAAAGGTGTGAAAGTAGGAACCTTATATCTTTGTATAGGTCATATTGTTCCTTCTACTTTAATTGTTTCAAAGAAAAATGAATGTTCAAGAACAGTTGCTACAATTGAGCAAGAAGGAAAAATAGCCAACATAAGGGCTAAACTGATAAGCATCCAAACTACATTGACTCCTCACATGGAGATTTTGCACAAGGATTTAGGCTATGTAGAAACTCTTATGAAGAAAGATCTCAATCTTTCTACATTAGATGGCCTAGTTCACCTTGTTATTGAGTTGGCCATCCAAATTAAGTCTTTGGAGGTAGCTTGTGACAAGTGGGATGCCACTCTTAAGATTATTCTTGAGGTCCATAAATCTTTTTTGGATAGACACACTATTAGTGTATGACCCATTAACATCAGTGTCAAAAAGAGGGAGATATAGAAAGAGCTAAGGGGGAGTAAGAGCATGGGTGAGCAAGCATAGAATAGCAAGCAAGAAAAATAGTATCAATTGAGGCACATCTACTCAGCAGAAGTAACATTTTGAGTACAAAACTAGAACAAAGAACTCATGGGGAGTTATAAGATTTGGAGTTATAAGATTTTGAGGTATAAGTTGCTGCAAAAAAAATTATAGAAGTTGAATAAGAGTTATGTTATGCTTGTAAGAATAAAAGAATTAATGCACGACCAATTGTTTTTGACACTCATGTCAAAGGGGAGGATTGTTGATCTCAGATTGGTTTTGACAAGTGAGTGTCTATACACTTAAGTCATTTACTTAGTTCATTCCAAACAAGTAGTATATGTTGAGCACAACATGTATAAGTTAGAGCATGCCGAGTTAATAGTGAGTGTCAAGTCACTCATGTGCCAAGTCACTCAAGTGCTAAGTAGACAGTATATGTTGAGTGATTCAAGTATTGAGCAAGTAATGCATGTTGAGTCATTTAGATGGTGAGCATCAAAGACTTTAGATGCCAAGTAACACATTTTTGTCATAGTTTTTTGTATTAGCACAAACTACTATGTAAACCATTTTTTAGCCTACTTATTGATTGAATTATGATATTTTGGTGATAACAAAAAATCTTAAGTTGGAATCCCTATGAATTTCATGCATCTAATTAGGTAAAGGGAAGGTTTAAGAAACAAAATGGGTGAATCATAGTCATTGATTCATACCTAACCTTAAGTCACCTAGGTCTTCTTAAGGAGGACAAACTCTAAACTTCTTATGAGCATGAAAGGTAATTTATGAATGATCAAGGAGAGTTTTTCATGTGCAAACTAGGACATTCATGGTGACCAAGGTATTATGATCTAAAATTGCATTGTAGAACTAGTTAAAGGAGAATAGAAGAAAGAAATAGTGAATAGTAGAGAAACATCTAATCAAGAAGGATCAAAAATACATCAGTTTAGAGGTGATCTATCATCAAGAAACAAAGTGCTAACCATAGGATGAACTGAGACATTTATCATGTGAATTAGTTAAATCTCTTAATAGAGTATTCCTAATAGGTTGTATTGAAATCCTCTAACAAAGTGTTTACTTTATTGTGAATTGAAGTCCTTTAACAAGGCATGCCTTTAACAGAGTGTTGAAATCCTTTAACAGGGTAAGACCTAACAGTCTTTGTAAGCCTTTAATAGGGCAGACCTTTTACAGGGTAGATCATGTTTCATGATCAAATATTGTAACCTTCATTGGATACACTTTATTACTATAGTAGTGAAGATTTGTAGGTGTCATCCCCACCCTAATTTTATCTTCTCATTGGAGGGTTTCTAGGTAATCATATTTGGTGTCATATATGTGTGAATTCTTACTTGTTTACATGCTTTAGATGTGCATTCTATACATGGTATTTCAACGTACTTATTGAATGTATGAGATGGATGTGTGGTGAATGTTTTATGGGTCAAAGTTCACCCCCCCTCCCCAACCCCCTCCCCTCAGAAGTTTACCTTTCCTATTGTAATTCCAACAAAGACATGTCTATATTGACAGAAAAAGGTCAAGAATTCTATAGGTTGTGAAGACAGTAGCATACCTTTATTAGTATGCAAAAAGTGTGCATCATTACTTTATTGTAGTTATTTTCATAACTACTGGCAATGATATATATATATATATATATATATATATATATATATATATATATATATATATATATATATATATATATATATATATATATATATATATATATATATATATATATATAATGATGTTTATTTTCTATTTGCCACAATGGTCATGTTGTATGTCATGAAAACATATAATTATTTTTCATGGAATGACCCTGTGAAGTAACTTGCCACTATCATTTTTTAAAAGCACTCTCATATTCAATGCCCTCCTTGATATGCTTTGACATAAATGGACTTATGTTATCATAGTTCTCTAATTCAATCTTGTAATTTATTGCCAACATGTGCATTATTCACATATATTAATGATTGACATGCTACATTGAAAATGTCTTCAAAACTCACCATTATTGGATGTATAAGAAATTCTAAGTAATCAATGATTATTTGGAATGATTACCATTCTTTTTTAATAGTTTGAGATGGAGTTCAATTTTGCATTGTAACTCTTCTTCATGTAACCTTTCATTTATCAATAGTAGCTCTTTATAAATAGATGTCTAATATGTCCTATTGGGAAATGATTATATGAATATCAATTTTTCATCTATATATTGATGCCACCATGTGATAATGATGGCAATAATATTGAATAGAAATTTTCATTGATATATTGACACCAGTCTTGTGTGTCAAACTTTTGACTTCAATTTAGTGATGGTAATTTTTGACATTTTTGAGTTGCAATTTCAGAAAAAAGCATCGAAAAAGAGGTCCAAATTTACTAGTGCCACTTGATGCAAGGTGAAATATGAATAGCTAGGGCTAGAGACTCACCTGACTATCCAACCACCTCACTGAATAAACTCAATGGAAGAAAACAACATGAAGAATAACACCAAGGAGAGAGAGAGAGAGAGAGAGAGAGAGAGAGAGAGAGAGAGAGAGAGCACTTTATTGATTCATCTAATTATCAGCATATGTGCCCAGTTGTAAGTCCTCTTGGGTTATGGCTAGATAAAAATACAACTTCAAATTTTTTGTTCCATAAACATCTACTCTAAACTCTCTAAGTAATTACCTAACCTAAACCAAATACTCCTATTTATACCTGCTAAAATGGCTTACAAAAGATTTTAGATCATTACATAACATAAAGGTCAGCCTTAAAATGGTTTGCACACATTCCAAGACAAGATTCTATCACTAAAATTACAATCCAAATTAAATACATAAGTCAGCTCAAACTAAGAACCAATCATGAAAAACTTATTCAAAGAAGGAACCAAGCATCAACAAATATCAAGCTGACTTGGCACATGAAGAAATACTCAGCCAATATTGGACAACTCATCTAATACTAGATAACTAGCCCAACACTGGATAACTCAGCCAATACTAGACAACTTAGTAGCAATTGGAACTTGATAGCAACTAGAACTTAGAAGCAATTGGAATTTGGTAGTAACTGGAACTCAATGGTAGCTGGTAGAATGAACAAAAATGAGTAGGATTACAAGGAAACCCAGGATGCTCTTGCATCAAGAAGATGGTTTTGATAGTGAAACTAATGAAAATGATGAAGAATTTGTTTGTGTTACAATAAAAGATGAATCTGATGAGGATGAGAAAATTGCTTTAATTTTGCATGTTAATAAGAATGATAGATGGATAATTGATAGTGGTTGTTCACATCATATTAGTAGTGAAAAAAATAAGTTTAAAAAGTTAGAACATTATAATGGGAGAAATGTTAAGTTTGGAAATGATGCACCATATTATGTGCAAGGTAAAGGATCAATAATATTGAATGATAAGATCAAATCTGATAATGCATATTGGGTTGATGGTTTGAAATATAACTTGTTGAGTGTGGCACAGTTGAATAGTTTAGGCTATCTAGTTGAATTCCAAAATAGGAAGGCAAAGATTTATGATGTTATTGATGAAGTAATTAGAAGTGAAGGGAAAACAAGAGGTAACTTGTTCTATCTAGACTGATCTGAAGATACTTGTCAATTTGCACAATTTGAAGATGTTTGGTTATGGTATAAAAGGCTATGTCATGTGAATTTTAATAATTTGGTAAGTATTAAAAAGATGAAAAGAGTAAGAGGATTACAAAGATTAAGCAAACCTGATAAAGAGTTGTGCAAACAATATAAAATAGGGAAAGTGATAAAGTCTAGTTTCAAGAGAAAGACCTATTCTTCTTATGGTATTTTGGAGTTGGTTCATATTGATTTAAGTGGTCCTATTAGAGTGTAAAGCTATTACGGTGGCAAATGCTTTATTCTATCTATTGGTGATTTCTCTAGAATAATAACTATGATGTTTCTTAAAGAAAAATATGATGCATTTCAAATGTTTAAGTTGTATTTGACTAGAGTTGAAAAGGAAACAGGTAAGAGTCTGAAGTGCTTAAGATCAGATAGAGGAGGTGAATTCATATCAAATGAGTTCAATACATTTTTTAATGACAAAGGAAACAAAAGAGAAATGAGTGCACCAAGGACTCCACTATAGAATGGGATAGTTGAAAGAAAGAATAGATCAATTATGGACCATGTGATAATACAGATGATGGAGAAAACTATTTCACAAAAGTTATGGAGAGAAGTAGTAGTAATGTTGTTTATACAATAAACTGAGTTCAAGTTAAGAAATGTACAAACAAAACCCATTTTGAACTTTGGTATGCCTATGCACCTAATGTCAATTATTTCAAAGTCTTTGGAAGAAAGTGTTACATATTGAAAGATGCAAGGCAAGGAAAACTTGATGCAAAGAGTGATGAAGGTATATTCATAGGAAATTCTACTAAAATCAAGGCATATAAGTGTTTAAGTTCTAACACTAACAAAATTATAGAAAGTGAAAATGTTAGAGCTGATGAATTTATAGAAAAGAATGAAGAGGAATGCAAGAATGAACCTAATGATTACACAATTTTTTTCTACATCTATGAAGGAGAACCTAATACATTACCTGAACCAAAGAATGAGTTTGTCAAGCATCAACAACCAAGCAGTATCAAGGTTAAATAGAAAAACTCTATTGAGCTTCAACATGTTATCGAGTATGAGGTTGTAGGAGTTGAGTCACACTAAGAAGAAGCCAAACATTAGAGAGAGGAAACCAAACACCAAACAAACAATGTTGAGTAGCATCCAAAGATACCTGAAGAAGATGAGCAAGTAGGGCCTAGTGCTATACCACAAGAAGAAAGAAGACATGAACCTATCCTAGAAAAATATGTGAGAAGACACCATACACAAAATCAAATCATTGGAGACAAAGATTTAGAAGTCATGAAAAGAAACAAGTTGAAAAAGGATACATGTATACTATGTGAGTTTGAGCCTAGATTAGTTAAAGATGCACTAGAGAGTGAAGATTGGCTTAAAGAAATGAATGAGGAAATCGATCAAATAGAGAAGAACAATACATGGACATTGGTACCAAGGCCAAAAGACAAGAATGTGATTGGAACAAAGTGGGTATTTAGAAACAAGATGAATGAGAAAGGTGAAGTCACAAGGGACAAAGCAAGACTAGTTTGTAAGGGATATGCACAAGAAGAGGGAATTGACTATGGAGAGACATTTTCTCTAGTTGTAAGGTTGGAAGGAGTAAGAAATTTTCTTGCATATGCTACTTACAAAGGATTCCAAGTGTATCAAATGAATGTCAAATTTGTATTTCTAAATGGAATCTTGGAAGAAGAAGTCTACATTGATCAACCTTAAGGATTTATTGACCCTAAAAAGAGGAAAATAGTACGCAAATTGCATAAAGCATTATATGGTTTGAAACAAGCCCCTAGAGCATGGTAAGAAAGTTTACACACTTATTTGGTAAAAATTGATTTTGCAAGAATTAACAACAATAGTAATTTGTACTTGAAAACTAAATCTGAGAGCCAGATATTGCTAGCTGAAATATTTGTTGATGATATCATATTTGGAGGACATGATTTTTTGTGCAAATAATTTGCTAATGAGATGAAGAAAGAATTTGAGATGTCAATGTTTGGAGAGATTAAATTCTTTGTTAGTTTGCAAGTTTATTAGATGAAGAAAGGTATTTATATTACATAATCAAAGTATACCAAGGAGACATTGAAGACTTTTGGAATGGAAGATTCAAGACCAGTTCAAACACCTATGGTTAGTGGTCATAAAATTTCAAAGAATGATGATTCTACTGAAGTAAATCAAACATTGTACAAGTCAATTATTGGAAAATTATAATATGTTGTTCATAGAAGACCTAAAATTACATTAGTTATTGGTATTGTTGAGAGATTTTTAGCTAATCCTAAGGAGAATCACATAATGATTGTGAAAAGGATATTGAGATATTCAAAAGGAACACAAGACTATGGATTATGGTACAAGAATAATGACAAGTTTGAGCTGAACATTTATAAATATGTTGATTGGGTTAGAATCATTGATGATATTAAAGTAGAAGTTGAGGAGATTTCATTATAGGAAAGAAATTGATTTCATGGACAAGAAAGAAGCAAAATTATATTTCTCAATCCACAGAAGAGGGTGAGTATGTTGATGCATTAGTCAATTGTTGAAAGGTATGAAGGAATAGATTACTAAACCTATGGTGATATATTGTGATGACACAAGTGCTGTAAACATATCTAAAAATCATGTGATGCACACAAAGAGCAAGCATATTGCAATCAAGTATTATTACTTGAGAGAGTTAGTACAAGACAAAGAATTGAGACTAGAATATGTGAACACAAAGGAGTAGATAGATGATATATTCACTAAGGGATTATCTAAGGATGAATTTGAGTATCTAAGAGGTAAGTTAGAAATCATTCCCCTATCTTAAGAAAGTTGAGGAGAGATGCATCATTGCATCAAATGTTATGATCATAATATCTTATACATTGATGCAAGAGGTCACACTTTAGGAACTATCTAAAGTTGTGAAAGATAATTGAAGCATGAGAAGATGAGACTGTAAGGATCCAAAGATAACAGAGGGAGTAATCTTGTAATATCAATCAGGCATTGACCTACTCAGGATGATATGTAATGTAAGATGGCTTTGGCATTATTTTCAAAGAGGTAGAATATGTATGCAGTTACCATACAAGTTATCAGATAAAGAGGGAGAATATGTAATCAGAGTTACTATATTGCCTCTCATGTTTGCGGTCTATACCTTGTTTGTTTTGCTTTGAGAGATACTTGATACTCTTATTATATGTACTTTGAGATGACCTGAGGGTCCGATGTTATACTTTGATTTCAGTACCATAGATGCTTTACTGTTATGTTGTTCAGTTTATCATATTTGCATGTTGATGTCATTTGAGATGACAGTAGGTTTATGATGATATCTAGTTATCTGGTATTTGGACACATCTTTGATCTTGTTATGTGATAGATTTTATGCTATGGATAGTTACTTCATCCTTGTTTCATTATGCTTTATGCAAATGTGAGTGACATAAATGGATTATTTCATTATAATTGAATAAATGGTTAAATTATTAATTTAATGCATTTATTGCTTTGGCTATGATATTATATGTGTGTTTTAGTGTGTAGGAATTATATCCCTAATAGTGGCACATGGAGTTAGTGATTCAGCTATTCATATTTTGCCAATGTCATCCATGTATGGTCAATGTATTATTATTTAATTGTTTAAATTAAACCTTTCAGTGATTAGTAAATCCAAACTCGTCTACATTATGTGACTAGACCAGTGAGTGTGTATGCATTTAGAGGTTCGCATTGGCATGAAAGTTGTTAAGGAAATTTGTGTGATTTTGGGTTTTTGGGCTTTAAATTTTATAGAATTTAATTTTTTGCAGGTTTTCCTTAGGTGAATTCCTATTACTAGGGATAACCTATTTTCATTTGGGTTGTTTCAGAGTTTACCTGGTCTAATTGGCTATTTTCCCTAATTGATTATTCACTCAAAAAAGTGAATAAGTATTGAAAAAGGGATTTGTTTTCTCATTTCTCACTTTTGCAAAATATAAATTTGAGAGCATTTTTTAGAATACTCTTTTGGAGGATTTCATTTTGACTTTTTGTGAGAGCTGTGAGTGTGGGATCTTCACGAGGTCAGTCTCATTACATCTAACTCAGGTACACCTTGCTTTGTAGTGATTTCTAGCAATTTCAGCAAGTGACTTATTTTATTGTGTTGTTTTCAGTTTCAACCCCTTTAGTTGTCAGTTGGGGCTCTCCCATTTTCTTGTTTCATCTTGGGTTTAGTATCTATTTTTGGTAGCTATTAGTTATGAGGTTGAGAACCGATGGTCCCCTCCATTTCTATTTGTTGGTTATGCCCGATTGGTCTAGTATGAACATTTTGGCTATTTTTAGGATGGGGGTTTAGGGTTTTGCACTATTATGCCAATTTTATTGGATTTTTGAGGCTTTTTTACCCAAAGACCAAATGGGTTTTAATTTTGAATTTTGAATTTTTGGGGGGTTTTACCTTGTTTTGCATACCGCCCTATTTTCTTAGGTTTTTCTAGCATGAAGATGGTTGTAAACCTAGATCATCCATTTGGATATCAATCAAACCATTGTTGCACTTTTATGTTGCATTGAGATGTGTGTTGCATCCATCCTCCTGAATCTATTTTCAGCTGAGTGATTTTTTGCATTGTGTTCTCATATAGTCCTTGTGTTATGATCTTTGTGATGGTGGTGTGCCACACATGAGCATGTGTACGTACATTTGTCATTGACTTGCAAGGCTTGATCTTCCATGGTACTTCCAGGAGTTATGATCATTAGGGTTGGCTTGGGACTATGCATGCCTACGGGCACTCATCTTTGGATGATCATGGGTAGGGTAGGGTAACATATGGAGGGGGCTTCTATCTTGTAGCTTGGTGATCATTGTACCTAGAGGTTGGCAAAGGAAGTTTTAATTAAGTGATAACTAAATAAAAATACTAGGTGGTAATAAATTTAAGATAATTAAGACTAGATTGTGTGCCATCCATTGGGGAGAGCAGCTGCCAAAACTAGCTTGGACTTGTCAATGCCAAGTGACTCTCCATGATGTCAACCCCTACTTAGTAGCCCGTTGAGTATCTTATCAGGACCTATTGTACTTGCATTATTTCATGATCTTGGTTCTAGTCATCATTACTATCTAGCGTGAGTGTTAGCCATGGATGTTTGCTTTGAATGTGTTTGTGGTCGGGTGATTATCTCCATCAGCACAGTGGGTGTGGACCTACAGGTTTCATTTGGTTGGGAGATGTGCTAGCTTCACCACTACTAGGGATTGGTGTATAGAGATGGTCTTTTGTCCTAGTGCAACCATTGCTGGATGTTTTCACTTGGTACTTCAAGTTCTAAAGTATGCTTCCTTGTGATTTATGTTTTCATTGGAATGCTTGTATATCATGTTAGTTATTTGACATATTCCCTTATTGTGATGTTTAGCATATGATTAGATGATTGTTTGTTGATTAGTTTGATTATCCATTACTTTTTGTTTAGCATGTTAGATCTCCAGTTCTTATGATGTTATTACGCTCTAGTAGTGACATCCTTATAAGACAACTCTGACTATCTAGTTGGTAGTTTGGGATGTTATGTAAGGGGATGGCTTGGACTTTTAAGGTCTCATGATGCTATTATGGTTGGGAGGAACCATGCACTTAGTTCATTGTTTCAGTATGTTGTGATGTTGCTTCTATTCACTGTGATGTTGCTTTCAATTATTTTATCTTCACTGTTTGTTAGATGGTTAGATTTAGCTTCTATCTTTCAGTCATTTGTTCAAGTGTCTTTTCCTTGATATGTGGATCTGGTACTCCCCAGTGTGGAAGAATTCATTTTCTAGCTTTCTTTCCTTAATGTTTTTTGGCCTATTGTTTTGGATTCTCACACGAAATTTTAGTTTCTCACACGAGAATGTGAGTTCTCACGTGATGTATTGGGTTTTCTCACATGACTTTTGGCAATTTCTCATGTGAAACCCAACACCAATTTTAGGTGTCTTGGCTATTGGGCCAAGTACATTCTCACACTGTTTGGTGCACTTCCTCACATAGATGGCATTTTTTCACATGGCACATTGTACTTCATTGTGCAAGAATCTGTCAGTCTATTATCCTCACATGAAAAATAGGGGGTATCTAGGCTTGGCTAGGGAAATTTTGAAAGTTGGTATATTTAATTCCTTATACTTAAGATATATTTTAATATATGTGATGAGTCTTTTGAGATAGGTTCCAAACCTCTATGATCTAAGATAAAGATTATAGGAAATTTTAGGGCTTCAAGATTTCAGACAACCAATTTGGAGGAGTTAGCATTTATCTCTCAACATGGTGTTCAGCAGTTGAGTTGTGCTTCCTTTGCACCCTTGATGTGTGTGAGACCATGGTTGGTATCTATGATTTTCTTGTTTATGTTTTTGGTCAGTGGTGACACTTGGAGATCTTTGGTGTTTGGTTGCTTGGTTAGTGTTCTATTGTAATCTTTGTGATCTTTATATGTTGGTTGTTCTATGCATCTGTACTTGTTATAAAAAAATAAGTTTTTTGGCCTTTATCGATCCTTGTTCCAAGGATCTCCAAGTGGGCCATTACATTTGGTATCAGAGCCCATGTTGCAACATTGGGATCTCTGTGTTATGCTTCCACTATGGTTTTGTTTCCATTTGTGTATTGTTATATTATGGTTGCTATTTTGATATCCATGGGGTCCAAAGTGGTTGTAGATTGTTTGGTCAGAGGTTGTAGTTTGAATTTGGGAACCTTCACCACCATAGTGGATCTTCGTATCCTACCTCTAGGATCGTATGACATTATGTTGGGCATGGATTGGTTACCACTCATTAGGAAAATATAGAT
This sequence comes from Cupressus sempervirens, assembly GCA_028749045.1. Taxonomy (NCBI): domain Eukaryota; kingdom Viridiplantae; phylum Streptophyta; class Pinopsida; order Cupressales; family Cupressaceae; genus Cupressus; species Cupressus sempervirens. The sequence continues at coordinate 521,744,540 of CM053788.1, forward strand.
CATCATCATAAGTCGGTACAATGTGTCGATGACATAGGTGGACAAGTGAAACTTTTGGGAGTTTAGAGACTAGTCTCACTCTGAATGATCTCAGCTAATCAGCTAAAGTGAAGTGTGTGGAAGGTTTTTTAGTTGTTTCTTATTTTTTCAGTGACCTTGAGGAAGTTGAGAGCCATATGGTGACACTTGATGATCACCCACTCCTTCATGAGTATGCATATTTGTTTCCTAATGATATTCCAAGTATACCACCATAGCATGACATTGATTTTTGAATCAATCTTGTACCAAGAGTGGAGCTGATTTCACGAGATCCTTATCACATGACTACTCAGGAGTTGAGTAAGCTCAAATTGTAGTTGGAGGAATTTTTGGCCAAGGGCCATATTCATCCTAGTGTATCCTTGTGGGGTACACTAGTCATCTTTATAAAGAAGAAGGAAGGGTCATTGCATTTGTGCATTGACTACCGATAGTTGAATAAGGTGATAGTGAAGAACTGGTATCCTTTGTTGAGGATAGATGACTTGTTTGATCAAATGAAGGGACATGAGTCTTCTTAAAAATTGATCTAAAGTTAGGATACCATCAGCTTCATATCCATGAGGCTAATATTAATTGAATAGCTTTTTGTACATGATATGGGCATTATGAGTTCATGATTTTACCCTTTGGGTTAACCAACGTGCCATCGGTGTTTATGAGTTTGATGAATAGAATATTTTTCACTTACCTCAATAAGTGTGTCACTGTATAGTTGTATGACATATTGATCTATTCAAAGACTATTGAGGAGAATAAAGTCCATTTATGTCAAGTGTTGCAGTGCTTGAGAAACCATCAGTTGTATGGCAACTTGAGTAAATATGAGTTCTTCCAATCAGAGGTGAAGTATTTGGGACACATCATCATTGGTGATGGTATTGTGGTGGATCCAAAGAAAATCCAAGCTATCATGGATTGGCTAGTATCGACTAATGTCCCAAAAGTTTGTAGGTTCATGGGATTGGTGGGTTATTATCATTACTTTGTGAAGGATTTCTCATGAGTAGCCCATCCTATCACTTCTCTTCAACCAAAAGAGAAGAAGTATGTTTGTTCATATTAGTGAGAGGAAACATTTAATTCTCTTAAGGAGTGTTTGACTAGTGCACTAGTCCTTGTAGTGCCTAATCCTATCGACGATTTCATAGTTTGCATGGATGCTTCATTGGAAGGCATGGGTGCAGTGTTGATGCAGGATGGTCATGTAATTACATATGAGTCTAGAAAACTCAAAGACCATGAATTCAACTACCCCACTCATGATTTGGAACTTGTGGCCATAGTGCATGCTCTAGTTTGTTGGAGGCATTTCCTTTTGGGACACAAGTTTGAGTTGCATAGCGATCATAGGAGCTTGCGATATATTTTTACTCAGCCAAACATGAATGCACAATAGTGTCACTGGATGGAATTCTTGTGTGAATATGACTTTGATGTTCATTACATTAAAGGGAAGGAGAATGTTATCACAAATGCCTTGAGTAGGAGGTGACATGAGGTATCAATGTTGTCATTAGGAGTAGATTTGTGAGGTCATATCGTGGAGGCTTTGCCTAGTGACACTTGGTATAAGGAGGTGAGGGAAAAGATTGAGTCTGGGCGTAACCTTGAGGGGATATTTTTTGGATGCTTGAGTTTGATGGACTACTATGACACTTGGGGCATATCTATGTACCTGTATCGGGTGATCTTTGTTCCTTAGTTTTGTTGGAAGTGCATCATGCACTATATTTCACACATCCTGATGTCAAGAAGATGCATGTTAATCTTAAACAGCTATACTTTTGGGTAAGGATGAGATGCAATGTTACTAATTTTGTTTCTTGATGTCTCGAGTGCCATAGAATAAAGGAAGAGCATCAGCATCAGGCAGGTTGTTTGCAATCACATACCATTCCAAAGTGGAAATGGGATATGATATCTATTGACTTCATCACAGGGTTGCCTATTTCATCATGAAGACATGATTGTATCATGGTGACAATGGACAAGTTGTCCAAGGTGGCACATTTTTCACCCATAAGAGCATCCTACATAGCTTCTTTTGTAGCGCATGTCTTCTTGGAGGATATTGTTCATTTGCATGGGATCCCTCATTGGATTATTTTGGATAGAGATCTAGTATTTACCTTAGCAGTGTGGACATCTCTCCAACATGCTTTGGTCATGTAGCTCAATTTTAGTTTGGCTTATCACCTAGAGATCGATGGCTAGACTGAGAGAGTGAATTAGGTTCTGGAGGACATGCTTCACATATATGTGATGGAAAAGCAGGTGAAGTGGAAGGATTATTTATACCTTGTTGAGTTTGTATACAAGAATAGGTATTATATTTCTCTTAGCATGTCACCTTTTTAGGCCTTGTATGATAGACTGTGTTGTACCCCATTGAGTTGGGATTGTCTAGAGGACTGAGTTCTTTTAGGTCTAGAGATGCTTCAGGATATGGAGCAATAGGTTGCTCATATTAGGGAGTATTTGGTTACTACTCAGGATAGGCAAAAAAAGTATGCAGATGCCCATAGGTTTGATCATCACTTTTCTGTTGGTGATAGGGTGCTTTTGAGAGTGTGGCTGAGGAAGAGCCCCATTTTTTATGGGAAAGGCTCTAAGTTGGTGCCATGTTGTGTAAGAACATTTGAGATCCTTGAGAGGATTGGTCCTATTTCTTATCGACTAGCATTGCCACCTAGCCTATCGCGCATCCATGATGTCTTCCATGTTTTTCTTCTAAGATAGTATATTTATGATGTGACCCATGTTCTTGATTAGGATGCTTTGTAGGTAGTGGATGGGCAGCTTACTTTGGAGCCCATACATATCCTTCAACATTGGTAGCTAATTTTGAGAGGTCGGCACATCAAGCAGGTAAGGGTCCAATGGGACCCAAGCGATGATACCTCTATGACTTGGGAAGATGCTACATTATAGAGAGGATTGTAACCCTATCTATTTGTCAACTTCCAGAGGTAAGCCTATGCTAGTGGGGGAGGATGTAGTGCCTCTCATGTTTGCAATTTGTACCTTGTTTGTTTTGATTCAAGAGATACTTGATACTCTTATTATATGTACTTTGAGATGACTTGAGGGTCATATGTTATACTTTGATTTTAGTACCATAGATGCTTTAAAGTTATGTTGTTCAATTTATCATATTTATGTTTTGATGTCATTTGAGATGGCAGTAGGTTTATGATGATATCTAGTTATCTAGTATTTGGACACATTATTTATCCTGTTATGTGATGGATTTTATGCTATGGATAGTTACTTCATTCTTGTTTCATTATGCTTTATGTGAACATGAGTGATGTAAATGGATTATTTTAGTATGATTGAATAAATGGTTAAATTAGTCATTTAATGCATTTATTGCTTTAGCTATGATATTATATGCAATTATAATTTATCATGTGCTTTAGTGTGCAGGAATTATATCCCTAGCAATGGCACATGGAGTTAGTGATTCAACTATTCATATTTTACCAAAGTCATCCTTGTATAGTCGATGTATCCTTATTTAATTGTTTAAATTAAACCTTTTGGTGATTAATAAATCTGAACTCATCTGCATTATGTGACTGGATCAGTGAGCATGTCTGTGCATTTAGAGGTTCACATTGTCACAAAAGTTGCTAAGGAAATTTTTGTGATTTTGGGTTTTTAGGATTTAAATTCTATTGAATTTAATTTTTGGAAACTTTGCCTTAGGTGAATTCTTTTTATGAGGGATAACTTATTTTTTTGGGTCAATTTGGAGTTTAGCTAGTCTAATTGGCTATTTTCCTTAATTGATTATTCACTCAAAAAGTGAATAAGTATTGAAAAGGGGATTTGTTTTCTCACTTCTCACTTTTGCAAAATACAAATTTGAGAGCTTTTTTTAGAATCATTTTCTGAAGGATCATGATTATATTCATTGTGAGAGCTATGAGCATGGGATCTTAGCGAGGTCAGTATCATTGGATCTGGCTTGGGTATACATTGCTTTGTCATGATTTTTGATAGTTTCAACTAGTGATTTATTTTATTATGTTGTTTTTAGTTTCAACCCCTTTCACTATTAGGTAGGGCTCTCCCATTTTCTTGTTTTAGCTTGGTTTTAGTATCTACTGTTGGTCATTTTTGCCTTCCCACCAGAATCACCACATTTGAATTCAATGCAGTAACATTCAAAAGTTTTAAATATTCAAATATTTGAAAGGGCACAAATACTTTATGCTTAACCTCATATATTTCTTTTCCTGTGCATTTTAATGTTTCTGCGAGCCCGTAAGTCCCCATCGTCGAATCTTGAAATATCCATAGTCGGCACTATCTCGCTATGAGAAGTTGCATGTTGTTTTTCCATAGCGACATAGAACCTTTTGGCCACGTGGCCAATGGGTCCTCCTTTTCCCTATTATTTCTCTAGTACCAGGTTTTGATAGAATCACGGTGGGTGCTATGGCGCTATCAAAAAATCTATGTTCCTCGTCGTTAGTGACATAGCGCCCAGACAGAAAGTGATATTACAACAACATCAGAAGGAAGGTGGGTCCCAAGCATGCCCTGTCGGATATCAGTGATGAAATTTGGTACACACGATGGGACCTCAGGCAACGTGGAAGGATGACTATGCTTGGAATGAGGCTTTGATTCATTGCCAGCTAGGCAGTTCATTGATGTCAGCAGTTACTTGGACCCATGCCCCTTTCGAATGCATGAAGATTTCCTCACCCTTGGATCAATCTGGATCAACAGTGGGTGTTATCTTGCTATGGAAAACTGCGAGGATATTACCCATAGCAACATAGCACCTCGGCGACACGTAGTAGGGTGGGGCCGAGTGTTATGAAATTGCAGGGATGGTACCAGTTCAGGCTGAGTCGGATGCCAAGTGTGCTAAGTTGGTTTGTTGGCCCAAAAGTTTTAAGGGCAAAGTGTAGTAATACAGTGAGTCTTCACGATCGTTAGATCAGTCTGGATCAATGGTGGGTGCTATCTTGCTATAGAAAATTGTGAGGATATTATCCATAGCAACATAGCGCCTCAGCAACGTGTGGCACAGATGACATCATGGGCCTGCCCTTCTCCAAATTAATCTTATGGCTCATCCTCAGTGGTAGTTTTCAGGTGGTTCATAATATAGTGGTGATATTTCATTGATCCACTCAGCCAACTCGGTGTGCAGTCATGCATTTTTTTTTATCACTATAAATCTAAGGAAAATTGACAATGGGCGTTATCTCGATATGGAAAATTGTGAGGATATTACCCATAGTGACATAGCACCATTGTGCTATGTGGATTGATGGGGCTAGGTCATGCCAAGATGAAGATGCTAGGTGGTTGCCAAGTGGTTCGTGGGCCCAGAAGTTTTAAGGAGATAGTGTCGTAATATGGCGAGTCTTCACGATCGTCAGATCAGTCTAAATCCACGGTGGGTGCTATCTCGCTATGGGAAATTTCTCAGAGGATACGCATATCGACATAGCATCTTGGTGACATGTATCCTAGTGGGTTTGGTGGAGGTAGTAATGGTTAGATGTGTTGGCAGTTAATGTGACCGTCGCAGTTGGAGTTTGAGGAATTGGTGCAGTTAGTAAAGTAAGATTGGTCAACCTCAAGAAGACCTTGTGGGGTGGAAAAGTGAAAAGAGATCATTGGTCCACATGGATCATTCTGGTGCCAGGGTTATGTTGACCTGTTGACCATGCTGGTTCATGAACTGGGAATAGGGGATATTGAGGTTTTTTGCATAGTCCAATCTTATGATCGATTCCAACCACCCTGGAGTAAATATGAAACAAAGAGGAACACTCTACCCCCTAATCCAACCTATCTACCTAGTCAGAGCACAGTTATGGTGTCATTTCTATCTTTTTGAGGTCCTATTTTAGTTAAAAATCAGATTTCATGGTACCAAAAAGCTATATTCAGATCGGATTTTCTTCTGGATCCCCATGATTGTTCTCTATAGGACTCCAATGTAGTGGTTGGGGAGTAACTTCAGTTGGAGAACATCTCAGTTATGCCTGAGCTATAAAGGCAACTTTTAAATTTGGTAAGTGGGCCTTTCTCTATTTTCTTTGTTACTACTTTGCAGATTCTCAGTGTAAATTCCCCTGTGCCTCTGAACTACATGATTTTCTGCCTTATCTCTTTCAGCCATTGGTATGAAAGTGCAAGAACTCTTTGCCTCTTATAGGTGTTTTGTAGAGATCTATGATCTACATGACTATATCTCTTTGGCCTATGAATGATAATATAAGTGAATCTCTCTTTCCTTGTGTCATTCATCTTGGTCTTCTAATCTGCATGTGATTATTAGATTAAAGCAAGTTTGAATGTGTATATCCTTAGTTTCATTCTGGTTCAATAGTGCATATATGGGTAGAGTTTGGTCTGAACACTCTATTTTGGTGCATCATCTCTTTAGATTAGATTAGGTAGATTTTCTTTCATGCTCTCCTTCTCCCTTTTCCTCTCCAAGAATAGTTAGGTGCGCCCTGATAGTAAGAGGAAGTCAACCTTCTCCGAAGACTCAACCTCACAATTCAAGTCCCATAGCTTGGAGGTTTTTTCCATGTTTCACTAGGTTGTCCTCATGCATAGGATTTGGACAAGGGTGCAAACCTCAATGACAATAGTTTTTGGTACACCCGATGGGACAACTTTTCAAAAAACTTCAAGCCTATTGGTGTCAAAAGGGAAGATTTTGAGATCAATATCGAGGAGATAGTACTGGCTTCAGTGTTTAAGCCTTCAAGAGGCTCATTCTTCAAAGTACTTGGCGACTCTGAACTTCAAATACATATCTAGTTCCAAACCAAAGTTGCAGTGATTTATGCCCAGAGCTGAAACAAGGGCATCTTCTAGAGGTAAGTTTCAGTATCAAGAGCTTTCATTTTCAAATCCTATAAGAAGTAAGACTAGAATATCTTTATCACAAGTTAGGAATGCAATAGTAACAAATACACCTACAAGATCTATCTCTCCTCTTGTTGTTAGATCTCAGCCTAGACTACAATCAATACATATCAATAAATCACTTGTCTATATGGCGTTGCCTAGAGCTCATACTTTTGCCACCTTTAATGGTGGGAGCCCTCTCTTATTAGCCCAAAGACATGACATACCAATAGCTGCCCTCAAAAGTATACCAGAGTTTACTGGTGAAACTTCTATCTCTCCCTCATAACACATTCAAGAGGTTGCAAATGTCTGCAATATCCATGGTATTACAGAGGATGATGTTGCAGTTAGGCACCTAGCCTCATCCTTGAAAGTAAAAGCACTACAATGGTATAGAGGTTTAGCTCATGGTTCTATAAAAGATTAGGATGGATTAGGAGCAAGATTGTGCAAACATTTTGAGGATAAAAGTGACTATTTGTCACTTTTAGAGTAGTTGACTGCTATAAAAAGAGCCCCCCATGAATGTATGACTGATTTTAATTATAGATTTCAAAAGACATGGGATAGAATACCTACTTCAGTGAAGCCTACCCCTGGTAATGCCTTCTTGCATTACCTTAGAGCTTTTAATAGTGATATTGCCACTACAATCCAAACTATGGGAGGAGATACCTTGCCTAATGCTTATGACATAGAAATAAATTTAGAGAACATCCTAATACAAGGAGATAAACTAGCTCCAAGGCCTCATATGCCCTTCTTTCCTGATGTTTCGAATCATCAACTAGCAATGGCTCCCCTTCCCACAACTTCTACATCACAATCCCTTACTCCAGTCCCTTAAGCTTCCACATCCTCAAATGGGATAGATGAAATCAAAGAGATGATGCAATCTCTGATGCAGAACATGGATAAAAGAGAAAAGAACCTAGAGAAAAGATTGCAAGATTATGGGAAGAAGCTGGAGGATAATTTTTCTATGATGTAGAAATTAAGCAACAAGGTGGTGACTTTAGAAAGATAGCAAGCTCAAGGTAGTAAGCCTCATCAATTGCAATATCAAACCCCAAGCAGTGGTAGGCCTCCAAATCCTAATCATTGGGACAATTCTTTTGATCAGAGTAGGCAGGGTGGCCATGCTTCAACCTCAAATGTAAACCAAAGTAGGGCCATAGTCCCTCAAAATAATATGGCTCAAGATCAAGATTTTTGTCCCTCCTATAACTACTCCTATGCCTATTGTATGTGTCAGAAGGTTGAATCTTTTATGGCTTTGACAGTCCAAGAGCCTGCAATACAACCATCATACAAGGAGGAACAATTTAAAGATGCCTCAGATATGCAAAGACAAGGTGATTGCTCTTTTATGAATCATCAGATGGAGGAGCATTGTAATGTAAACCAAGATTCCATTGCTCATAACACTAGAAGAAAACAAAGAGCTATGGAAGATGTTGTCCCCTCTCCTCCCAATCAAGCCTCAACTTCAAATGTGATATCTCATGAGCAAGTAGAAAATAATCAATCAAGTACCTTTCAGAAATAAAGGCAAAATCATGGCAGAAAGGATGCAAGTAATCCTCAGATCATTCCATCTCAACCTCATACAATCGCAACTCCCAAAGGTTCTACCAAAACACTTGCTATGCCATTCAGTGGGGTAGAGAAAATGAAGAAGACAAATGTGAATATCTCCATGTGGGATGTTGTTGCTACTATACACATGCAAAAGAGGTTGTTGCAACAAGAATTGGAAAGAATTGAACCAAAGGATCAGACACTCAACATGGAAAGTGCCACAAGCCTAGTACAACCATCAAGGGAGGTAGAAACAAGTAAAAAGGTTAGACCTCCTCCATTCAATGTTTCTCTAATTATAGGGGGCAAACTAGTCCATAATTGTATGATTGATTCAGGGGCTAGCAGTTTAGTGATGCCTAGGTGTGTTGTTGATGCTTTGGGGATGAAATATGAGCCCATTGTTAGGGATGTATTATAGTTGGATGTTAGTACTTTCAAGAGTGTAGGGATCCTTAGGAATGTGGAGATGGCCTTACATGCATGCCCTGGTTGTACTATAACCCAAGATATCTCTATTGCTGAGGTCAAGCCATATTTTTCCATCTGTCTGTCAAGAGACTTTACTACCCAAATAGGTGGTTTCATATCTTCTGATTGGTCATATATGTCTTTCAAGATGAGATATGGAGCCAATTCTTCAATCAGAGCAAAGCCTCAAGCCCTCCATCATACTGAATCTTACACCCCCGACCCCATCAACATAAATTGCCCTATTCTAGAGATGAATGAGAATGACATAGTGAATGAGCCCACCATTTCCCTAGCAGAGATACCTAATTTTTTCTTGGATGAGTGGGCTAACACATATCAATTTGATCTTATGCCAGAAACCCTTGAGATAGGTCTCAGTACATATTGTATATTGGAGAAAGATGCTCTAGTTCCCAATCTTGTGGAGACTAAAGAAGATATGAGTGGGATATGGAGTATGTACTTTGATGGATCAAGGAATAAAAATGGCTCAGGGGCTGGTGTGATGTTGATTTCTCCTGCACAAGTAAGGTACTACTTCTCCTTTAGGCTCTAATTCACTTGCACTAATAATGTAAGCCGAGTATGAATCCTTGATTCGAGGTCTCCTACTTGCTCAAAAAAGAGGAATCCAAGCTTTAAGAGTTCATGGAGATAGTGAGTTGGTGGTTAATCAAGTGAGAAATTAGAATACCACCAAGAATGGTTTGCTCAAGTCTTATAAAAATAGGGTATGGGATTTTCTTGAGGGTTTTAATGCATTTAATATTCAAAGCATCCCTAGAAAAGAAAATAGGCATGCTGATAGACTTGCAGCAATAGGTGCATCTTATGATGTGCCAGGGAATCTTGAGGAGGAAAAGAAGCAACAAATCAGAGTGGTAGTAAGGCCTGCTATCCCTGATAACAACATCCATTGGCAAGTTTTTGAATTTGATGAGAAAATTGTAAGCTTCTTGCAAAATGAAGCAAAATTTTCAGAGAGGAATCAGTCAAGACTGCAGGATCGGTATGGTGACCAAATTATTAACCTCAGCTCCAACAAGCTGCCTAAAGGTCTCATTACTCTAGAGAGTGTTTTTAATCCCAATAATAAAGCAAGAGGTAGGGCCATGAACCTAGTTGTGGATGAAGATGACTACACACCAGTCATGATTGTCGATGGAAAGTCCTTAAACATGGGGAAGGTATGTTCTGAAATTGAACAAAAAAAATTTATTCATCTATGTCAAGAATTTAATGATGTATTTTCTTGGACATATGATGATTTAAAGGGTTTTGACCCAATGTTATTTCATCATACTATAGATTTAGTTGATAATGGAAAACCAGTAAGACAAAAGCAGAGGCCAGGGAATCCCAAGATTGAACCCCTAATCAGAAAAGAGCTATCCAAGTTGATTGAGGCCAATATAATTTTTCCCATCAAACACTCATCATGGGTAGCAAACCTTGTCCCTGTTAGGAAGAAGAATGGAGAAATTAGATTGTGTGTGGACTTTAGGGACCTTAACCAAGCTTCCCTTAAATATCACCATCCTCTCCCTTCTATGGAGAAGATTTTGTCCAAGGTCAGTGGTTCAAAGAGATTTTCATTTCTTGATGGATTTTTTGGCTACAATCAAGTGCTAGTTAAAGAGTCTGATAGATACAAGACTGCATTCACCACTAAATGGGGTACCTATGCTTATTATAAGATTCCATTTGAGCTAACCAATGCAGATGCTACATTTTAGAAGGCAATGGAGATAGCCTTCAAAATATTGATTGACAAGTTTGTCTTAGTTTACCTTGATGATATTATAGTGTATTCTAAGAATGGAGAGGATCATTTTGATCATCTAAGACAGGTATTCCTAAGATGCAAAGAGTTTTGGGTTTTCCTTAATCCAAGCATGTCTTTGCTACTAACCAAGGAAAATTATTAAGACATATTGTATCTAAGGATGGCTTAACCATTGATCTAGAAAGGAAAAAAGCAATACTTGCCCTCCCTCTTCCTAAACATAAGAAAGGGCTGCAAAGTTTCCTAGGCAGGATAAATTTTGTGAGAAGATTTATTCCAAATCTTGCTACCATGATGAAACCTCTTACAGCTATGCTCAAGAAAGGTATGGTCTTTGCATGGACCAAGGAAGGGAAGGAAAGTTTTGAAGAGATCAAGACAGCCATAGCCTCAGCCCCTACTCTCATGAATCCAAATTTTGAGAAAGATTTCATCCTTTATACCCTGGGTGGTGAGTCAAGCATTTTTGTTGTCCTGACTCAAAGAAATGATAAAGGTGATGAGCAGCCTATAGCTTTCTTTAGTGAAGGGCTTAAATAATATGAAGATAAATACAGCTATGTAGAGAAGCTAGCCCTTGTAGTCATCAGAGCTTTAAAGAAATTTAGATACCTCCTATCTCATAATAAGATTCATTTGTTAGTACCCAATGCCAGTGTGAAGGATTTCCTTTTGAGCAAAGATATTAGTGAGAAAAGAGCTAGCTAGATTACTAAAGTGATGGAATATGATATTAACATTTAGATTACCAAGCTGGTAAGAGGGAGGGGGTTGTGTAAATAGATGTTATCATCTCAAGAACCTGATGAGGAAGTTGTTATGATACTGAAAGAGAAACAAGAGGTAAGAAATAGCGACCCAAGGAGTTGGATGGATGATATGATGAATTTCTTATTAGGCAATGGATACCCTCAAGGATTAGATAGAACTAAAAGGAAACAGTATAGATTAAAGTCAATTCCTTATGTCATAGTTGACGGTGTCCTCATTAGAAAAGATTTTAATGTAGCCCTATTAAGATGCCTTGATACAGACCAGGCTAAAAGAATGATCAAAGAACTTCATGATGGTGGCCACGTCTCAGCAAGGACAACTGCAATGAAGATCATGAGGGTTGGTTATTACTAGCCATCCTTGTTCCATGACTGTCATAGGTATGTAAGGAAGTGTGAAAATGTGCCTTCTTCTCTGGCAAACAAAGACTTGTAGCTCTTCCCCTTCATCCTATCCAGGTGGATCAGCCTTTTTCCTAATGGGGATTGGATTTCATAGGCCCTATCAATCCTTCTTCCAGTTCTGGTCACAAGTGGATTCTAGCTACTACAGATTACTTCACCAGATGGACAGAGGCAATTGCATTGAAGGATGCCACTGAATCTTCAATTTTTGAGTTCCTTGACAGAATTGTGACTAGGTCTGGTGCCCCTTCAACCATTATTTCAGATAATGCAAAGTCATTTGTAGGAGCTCAGATCTGTACATGGGCAGTTGACGACAACATTTACTTGAGCACATCATCAAACTACTATCCTCAAGGTAATGGCCTGGTTGATTCGTCCAACAAGAACCTGATCAGAATCATAAAGAGAACAATTGAGGATAACCAAAGGTGTTGGCATGAAAAGTTAAGGACAGCACTATGGGCTAACCTAAAAGGTCAATAGGGAATTCACCATTTGTGTTAGTTTATGGCAGGGAAGCAATGCTTCCAATTTCATTGGAGTTCCCATCCCTAGAGCTAGCTCATCAGATGGAGTTGATTGAAGATGATGCCATGACAGTAAGAATGGCAGAGCTGATGGAGCTGGAAGAGAAGAGAAAGAAAGCTATGCAGACCCTAGAGACACACCAGCAGCAAGTAAAAAAGAGTTTTGACAAGAAGTTTAGGGTTAGAATCTTTACGGATTTGGTTCTAAAATGGGATGTAGATAGGGAAAAACTAGGAAGACACTCAAAGTTTGATGCATTATGGAGTGGTCCCTATCTGATTGTTAGTTGCAAGCAGGCCAATGCTTTCCAATTAAGTAAGCCTAGTGGTGAAATTTTTCCCATCCTAGTCAATGGGATCTATCTCAAACCATGTTTCTGACGGGGGTTGAGGTTCTGTGAGTAGTTACAGTAATTTTTTTTCTTGTTAGTTCCCTATTTTTCAAGAAGTGTATGAGCACAACTATCTCTCTATGAGATAGCCAATTTTCTCAAAGTTTTGTGGTTGTAGAAAGGAGGTTTTGGTCTCTAGTTCCAATTGCAAAGACAAGGGTTTCAGGGTTTTCCTCTCAGAGGTAGGGTTATTGTTTCATAGTGTACACAAGATCTACATCTTTTGACTCTGTAACCCAATGGATGCATGAGGTCACTGCTCTATGCACAGCTGGCTTGCGTCCCTCTGAGTCACCAAATTTGTTGGTCATTTTTGCCTTCCCGCGAGAATCACCACATTTGAATTCAACATAGTAACATTCACAAGTTTTAAATATTCAAATATTCAAAGGGGCACAAATACTTTACACTTAACCTCATATATTTCTTTCCCTATGCATTTTAATGTTTTTGCGGGCCCACAAATCCCCATCGTTGAATCTTGAAATATCCATGGTCGGCGCTATCTTTCTATGGGAAGTTGCACATTATTTCTCCATAGCGACATAGCACCTTTTGACCATGTGGCTGGTGGGTCCTCATTTTCCTTGTTATTTCTCTGGCGTCGGGTGTTGATAGATCCACAGTGGATGCTATGGCGCTATCAAAAAATTTGTGCTCCTCACCGTTAGCGACATAGCACCCAGACAGAAAGTGATACTGTGGAAACATCAGAAGGAAGGTGGATCCCAAGCATGCCCCGTCAGATATCAGTGATGAAATTTAGCACACACGGTGGGACCTCAGGCAACATGGAAGGATGATTGTGCTTGGAATGAGGCTTTGATTCATCGCCAGCTAGGCAGTTCGTTGATGTCAGCAGTTACCATGACCCACACCCCTTTTGAACCCATGAAGATTTCCTCACCCTTGGATCAATTTGGATCAACGGTGGGCGCTATCTCGCTATGGAAAGCTATGAGCATATTACCCATAGTGACATAGCACCTCAGCGACACGTAGCAGGGTGGGGCCGAGTGTTATGAAACTATAGGGATGGTACTAGTTCAGGTCGAGTTGAATGCCACGTGTGCTAAGTTGGTTCGTGGGCCCAAAAGTTTTAAGGGAAAAGCACAGTAATATGATGAGTCTTCACGATCATCAAATCAGTCTGGATCAATGGTGAGTGCTATCTCGCTATGAAAAACTGCGAGGATATTATCCATAGCGACATAGCACCTCATCAACGCATGGCATAGACGACATCATGGGCCTGCCCTTCTCCAAAGTAATATTATGGCTTGTCCTCGATGGCAGTTGTCAAGTGGGTCATAGTATAGCGGTGATATTTCATTGGTCCACTCAGCCAACTCAGTGTGCAGTCGTGCATTTTTGTTGATCACCATAGATCTAAGGAAAATCAACAGTGGGCACTATCTCGCTATGGAAAATTGTGAGGATATTACCCATAGCAACATAGCACCATTGTGCCACGTGGATTAGTGGGGCCAGGGCACACCAAGATGAATATGCCAGGTGGTTTCCAAGTGGGTCGTGGGCCTAGAAGTTTTAAGGAGATAGCGTAGTAATATGGCGAGTCTTCACAATCATCAGATCAGTCTAAATCCACGGTGGGCACTATCTCACTATGGGAAATTGCTTAGAGGATACACATAGTGACATAGCACCTTGGTGACACATGTCCCAATAGGTTCGGTGGAGGTAGCAATGGTTAGATGCGCTGGCAGTTAATATGACCATCGCAATTGGAGTTTGAGGAATTGGTGCAGTTAGTAAAGAAAGATTGGTCAACCTTGGGAAGACCTTATGGGGTGGAAAAGTGAAAAGAGATCATTGGTCCATGTGGCTCATTCTGGTGCCAGGGTTATGTTGACTTGCTGACCATGCTAGTTCATGAACTGGGAACACAAGATACTGAGGTTTTTTGCATAGTTTGATCTTATGATCAATTATAACCACCCTTGAGTAAATACAAAACAAAGAGGAACACTCTACCCCTAGATCCAACCTATCTACCTAGTCAGAGCATAGTTGTGGTGTTGTTTCTATCTTTTTGAGGCCCTATTTTATTTAAAAATCAAATTTCATGGTACCAAAAAGCTATATTCAAATCAGATTTTCTTTTGGATCCCCATGATTGTTCTCTGTAGGACTTCAATGTAGTGGTTGGGGAGTAACTTCAGTTGGAGAACATCTCAGTTATGCCTGAGCTATAAAGGCAACTTCTAAATTTGGTAAGTGGACCTTTCTCTATTTTCTCTATTACTGCTCTATAGATTCTCAATGTAAATTCCCATGTGCCTCTGAACTACATGATTTTTTGCCTTATCTCTTTCAACCATTGGTATGAAAGTGCAAGAACTCTTTGCCTCTTACTGGTGTTTTGTAGAGGTCTATGATCTACATGACTGTATCTCTTTGGCTTATGAATGATAATATAAGTAAATCTCTCTTTCCTTATGTCATTCATCTTGGTCTTCTCATCTGCATGTGATTATTAGATCAAAGCAAGTCTGAATGTGTATATCCTTAGTTTCATTCTGGTTCAATAGTGCATATATGGGCAGAGTTTGGTCTGAACACTCTATTTTGGTGCATCACCTCTTTAGATGAGATAAGGTAGATTTGCTTTCATGCTCTCCTTCTCCCTTTTCCTCTCCAAGAATAGTTAAGTGTGCCCTGATAGTAAGAGGAAGTCGGCCTTCTCCAGAGACTCAACCACACAGTTCAAGTCCCACAGCTTGGAGGTTGTTTCCATGTTTCACTAGGTTGTCCTCATGCATAGGCTTTGGACAAGGGTGCAAACCTCAATGAAAACAACCACTTTTGGTAATTTTTGATTTGGAAGTTGAGAATTAGTGTTCCCCTCTATTTTCATTTGTTGGTTATGCCCGATTGATCAGTAACATTTTCCTTATTTTTGGGATGGGAATATTGGGTTTTGCATAGTTATGTTGGTTTTTTTTGCATACAATGTCCGAACCCAAATTTTATTGGATTTGTGAGGCTTTTGTGCCCAAAGATAAAATGGGTTTTAATTTCAAAGTTTTCCAATTTTTGGGGTTTTTACCTTGTTTTATGTACTGCCCTATTTTCTTGAGTTTTTCTAACATGATGATGGTCGTGGACCTAGATCATCTGTTCGAATGTCAATTGGACCATTGTTGTGCTTTTATGTTGCATTGGGATGTGTGATGCATCCATCATCCTAAGCATGTTTAATAGTGACCAAGTGTACTAGAGACTAAGCAAGCCAATGTAATTCCAGCAAGATAAAACTGTATAGACCGAGCTACCCAGTGATGATCGAGCAAAAGAACATAGTGATGACCAATTGTCAACATTTTGACAGTTTGTGAAGAATTGAGTTTTGAGACTAACATAGTTGAATTCTTGGTTGGTCAAGGTGAATGGATAATTAGGATTCATGAGTTGGCATTTTTAATGTACAAATTGATTTTTTTAAGTGATCAAAGGCAATGATTTAACGAGAAGTTTCTAGAAGTTTCAAGAAAAGAGAAAAAGGAAAAAATGATGGACAAATTAAACTTTAAGATCTACAATGATGTTTAAGTAACAAAAGATCAAAGCTACCTATTTAAGGATGCATAAGAGATGTTTATGAAGGTTGGTTCATCATTGATTGGCAATTTTGTGGAGAACCTATGAAGAGTATAGTAGCAGAGGAAAAGTGAGAATATTGATGAAGTGTGATCACTTGAAGGGTTGCCAAGTAGATCAAAGACGAAGAGTATAATGAAGTCTAGACAATGGACTATCTATTGAGTTGAATGGAGATCAAAATTTTCAAAGTGAGTTGTATCTTGACAGATCAAACCTAGCTGTTACTTTCTAACCATTGTAGTAGTAAAATCCTTTGATCAATTGAGGTTGACCTAACAATCATTTGTAAATCCTTTAATTAGGATGACATTCTAATGGAATGATCCAAAGTCCTCTAACCATGCCACTCCTAATAGGGTGATTAAATTCTTTAACAAGGTCACACCTAACAATGTGTTTTGTAACCTTTAACAGGGTTGGCTCTTAACTGAGCTCACTTCACATCAGTGAAAAGTGATAGCACATTACTTGGTGGTTTTTTCCAAATTTATTTTTCAAATTAAATCTGAATGCCATATATGGGATTTTTTTTTTTATGATGCATGTTATTTATTGTGTTTATTTCTGTTAGTCACCATATACTAAACATAGAGCTAGTCATGAATGAATAAGCTAAGTTGTTGATAAGTTTTTATATTTTCCAAGTGATTTTATGAGTTTAAATAAGTGGTTTGAATTTTTTTAAAGTTGAATTGGTACATTTGGACCTAAGAATAACTGATTCACCCCCTCCCCCCTCTTAGTTATTCTCAATATTCTAACAAAGATTCAAGATCACCTTTGTACCATGACACTCGAAAAGAAAGAAATAGACTTTGTCATTTATCAGCATCATGCAAGTCAATGCAACCATTCTCCTCACAATTTTATGGAGGATATATAGATGTATCACACATCCTCATAGTTTATTCCTATTCAACCATAGGCCCCAACTTCCACCACATGAAACATTTTAAGATTGACTGAGTTTCAGGATGCATTCTCACACATGGCAACAAAAGAAAATAGGGATGCTTGTATCACAAGTTTTTACACACTTTCAAATTCAAATGCTAGCTACCTCAAGTCAAATAATGACATAGAATTCATGACTTGTGTGATGTACCTCTAAATTGATTGAGAGGTCATTCAACAAATGTCCAATTCTAAGGCAATGGGTAGGACATGATAGTGATCTAACAGTGTAGGAAGAGGTGACCAAAAAAAATTGTGTCACCTATGAACATGAAGGACAGACTATATTTTGACCTTTAAAATGGGGATAGAAAAGCATTATTAGGGAGATTGAATAATGGGTTATTATTGAGATCAAGAGGATTCCTCTTAGTGTGCCTTAAGGTTATAATCAAGTTTTTAGAATTGTCAATATAATCAATCATTCCTTATCCCCTTTGTTCTCTATTGTAAATCACATATTCTTTGTGAATGTCTTTTGTATAAAATCTTGACTTTAATATGTTCATATGAATGACTATTGATGACACTATGCACTATGTTTTTTTGTTTATATTATCATATGGCTTATTCTATGTCTATAGTTCTATCCTTTATAGATAATTTTTTTATTTCCAATCAACAGGACTCATTTTTATACCTTTTTAATTTTGTATTTGGGTAGTTAATGCACTCAATTAGAATTTTTGGTGTATCACCTTGGTTTTCATCAATTTCTTTTTGCACCTTTTTCTCCTCCCCAAAATGAATATTTGGCTTCTAAAATCCTATAGGTTGTCTAACGAGGCACAATAAGTGTCCCACACTCATTGGAATTTCCATAGGCAGCTCTACCCCTCACAATGGAAACTTTGGGAATCAATAGTTTTCTTTTTTGGCATACTCAGTGGGACTTGATCTTATGACTAAGGATCTAGTAAAATCTTTAGATCTCACCATAATTGAGGTATTTTCTGAAAGTATAAAGAATTTGATGGTTTTTGATGCTACATAATAATTCAAAATGAGCAAGACAATTCAGTCATGGGTAACTATACCTTGACATCAACAAAAGGGCATATATGATAAAATGTGAATGTTGTTGAAGAGATTGCAAAAAAAAAAGATAGAGAGAATTCAAAAGAGAGTAATTGTTGCATGGGGAGAAGAGAAATGGTTATGGCTAACTATACCTTGACATCAACAAAAGGGCATATGCAATGAAGTGTGAAATTTGTTGAAGAGGTTGCAGAAAAAAAGAGAGGAGAAAAGTCAAAAGAGAGTAATTGTTGCAAGGGGAGAAGAGAGAGCAATATAGTGAAAGAATAAGATTGAAGATCTATTATTGGTAACCAAGGGAGAGGGAACAATAAAATACTCATCAAATAAGTAGGAAGATAAGAGCATCTTCAAAGGAGATAGAGCAAAGATCTACATGGCAAATCAATACCACATTTAGGTTAAACACTTGGTATTATTTCTTACCATTGCATCATTTTGTGAGCCCCTAACAAGGCCAGCTTCATTTGAAATCCTATCATGAAATCCTCTAACAAGGTGTCTCTCATAAGCATGTTTGTAAATCCTTTAACTAGGTAGTTGTAAAAAAGCTTTAGTAACCCTAACAGGTTGCATGCATTCCTAATAAGATGCACTTCCAAAAGAACCACTTGTGGCTCTTAACTGGGCACCCCTTTACATGCATTATAAGGGATACTGGGTATATTATCCCCACCACATTTTTCATCCTCATATCGAGGGTTTCCACATACAAAATACTTGTGTCACTTGATGAATTTTTTTGTGTGTGTGAGTTAATTTATTTTATCTTGATGCATTTCTCTTATGGTTAAGTGTAAAGTGGATTATAATAAGGTCAATTGAAGAAAGAAGGATAGCCAATTTTATGGGTGGTATTGATTCACCCACCACCCCCCCCCCCCCCCCTCCCCCTGACACGCACGTGCTCCTCTGAGTACTAGTTGGGACCAATAGAAGTAGAGGTTGTTGATAGGAGTTTGGTTGATTTACTAAGATTCTTGATTGGAAATAAACTAGGTAATTTTGATTTTGATTTAGTACAAATAAAGTTTGCATATAAAAATTTGGTAAAAAGGAGTACTAGTAAGATACAACTTGAAACTATTATACACATGAATCCTAAAAGAAATACAAAATTAAGGGCTCTTAGTAATGAGGAGAAAAGGGGTGTTGAATCAGAATGTTATGCACATCTTATGAAGTCATTGCATGATGAGGTTAAACATCATTTGAAGCATAATAATTAGAAGTATAAGGAGAAATATAATACATGTAATAGATATAAGGTTTTTTCAGTAGGAGATGAGGTAATGGTTCATTTGAAGAAAGGGAAATTTCTAATTGGAACTTATAGAAAGTCAAAGATGAAGAATTTCAAATCTTGAGGAAGTTTAATTCTGGAAATACTTTTGAAGTTGAATTGTCTAAGGATGTGTATATATCAACCTTATTTAATATTGCATATTTTTTTTGAGTATCATGAGATTGATTTGATTTTAGAGGATGGTTCAAAGATACAACAATGGTATCCTAAGAAAATGGAATAATTAGAGAATCATAGATAACAAAGTTAGAAGGAGTACAAGAGGTGAGGAGTAAATGGAGATTTTGGTAAAGTGGAAGGAAAAAATAGTTGAGGATTCTTCATGAACTTCTCAAATTGAGTTGGATCAATTTGATTCTTCTCACATTGCAGAGCGACTCACTTTCTTAATAACCCTAGTTGTTTGATGCATGAGCATCTTGGGTACAAAGTAATCTTACATCAACCAAAAAATATCCTATTTCTAAGTTGTTTAGTTTGCTAGTTTGTACAGTCTGTGTGATAAATTGCATGATCATTCATTTTATTCGAATTAACATGTACAATAATCATATTATAATTAGGACCTATCTTGGATCATGTTTTTAGGTTAAATACTCATTTAGATAGTTGTTTATGTGTAAGGAAACTTGGCAATAAAGAATATAACCGTTTCCACATAACCCATAATAGATCTAAAATAAATACGGAATTAAAATCCACATGCAAGAGAATAGACAACATACCCATAAAATGTGACACAAGATATACCCTGGGAAACCCTCATTGAGGGAAAAAACCCAGCCTCCAAAAGCATCCATCACCATGTATTATTCAGCAAAAAATACCATTGCCATACAACCATGGAAGCCCTCATGGCCATAGCCACAACCAAGCAAACTATGTGAACAAGCATGAATCCACACATCCCATGCCACGCTTTCAACTTTCACAAATGCTCCCTTGGCTAGCCTGTCAAGCCTTGTCCTGCTCGACTCTTGCCTTTTGTCTTCTCCTTGTCACTCTTACTCTCTATACAACAACTACCCTTGTGGCTGCTTATATAGTAGCAAGTCCCACAAAACCACCAAGTGGTATTACATAAACCATGTGCTACCTAACCCACTGACCCCACATTTAATATTGGGCATTTAATTCTTTTCCCCAATATTAAATAATTACATGAAATATTTTCACAATGTTACAATACAACTCATTAAGAATATTCCATGGGAATCTTTACATGTTGCACGTCCATCTAGGCACAACATTACATAATAAAATAAAATAATAAAATAACAATATTATGCAATGTGTGCAACACCCATTATCTCAACATTATGTAGTTATGATTTGTTCTCTCTTGGGTAGCATGTTCTTACTTATTCTTGAACCCATTAATGAATTCCAATATTGTGATAGAAATCAAAAACATGCAAATGTTGGTGGCACATAAATCTATGTTCTTAGATCATGTGTGGACCTAAATCTTGGTTTGTTGACCCTTACTTGGCTTATGTAGTTTTTCCTTATGATTTTGGGTTGGACCTATTTTTTGTAATATGTTTCCTATTCTTGGGGAATGTAATATATTATCTAGTCAACATGTGATTTGCAATGCCTATATATTGTAATGTAACATAACTCTAAGATTATTGTTCATGATATTGAGGATAATGACCATTAGAATTATATTTAAGGTCCCTAACCAAATATTGTAACAAGCAAGCTTGTTATAGTCTTGCATGAGTAAAGAAATTTATGTTTCTAACTAATTGCAATTTGGTTTCCAATTGAATGAAAGTAGATCTAGTTTGCTCTCTCAATCTCTTGTTGCACGCTTGGACAGATCTCTCTGAGGTCCCTTGATCTATGACTGCATCATAAATGAATCTATCTCAAGCATAAATCACCAAGAATAGAATGAATCCATACATATCTAGTTAAAGGACTTGGAATGTTTAACGTCACAAATCTGATATCCAACTAACTATAGCTCAATGTTTCTTATTATCACAAGATTTTTCACCCATGCTTGGGACTTGACCCCAAGAAATTTTGTGAAATATGAAAATAACATCCAAGTGTAGGAATCACACTTTGAAGCTAAATCTCCAAAGAACGCCAGCTTCATTATAAATAGAGTGTACCTAAACTACAAACTTTGGAGGAATAAAAAGAGAATGAATGCATGACATTTAAATGGAGGTGATACACCAAATCTCTCTCTCTCTCTCTCTCTCTCTCTCTCTCTCTCTCTCTCTCTCTCTCTCTCTCTCTCTCTTTCTCTCTCTCTCTCTCTCTCTCTCTCTCTATATATATATATATATATATATATATATATATAAACCAATACCTATGCTTGTAGATAAAATTAATAAAAGACCCCAGTATACACAAATATCAACTCTAATTTACCCTCTATGGACTCATATGTAGGTTAGAAAAAAATTAATCTTGCAAGGGAAGACATATCCACAATACAACATCAATGAGTAGGTTAAACACAACATATAAACTTGAAATATAGAAATGAAGCATTCAACATAAGGCAAGAACTATGCACATATAACTAAATAGTGAGAAAAGGTAAGATCAAAGAAATATATTAATAAAAAGTAAATGCATGTACAGTGCAGAGCATATATAGTACAAATAAAACTAAAGAAGAACCCATAAACTTTGTACAAGCATACTTTATATAGAGCTATCATAACTCTAAATATAGCAATTAATTTTGAACTCCAACCACACTAGAGTTAAATTTTAAAATAATAGATCAAAAAATATCATATGAAATATATTTTTGTGTGTACACTTAATCATGAGGTGATAGAGAATAACAAAAATGAAGGGACAACCCAAGTGGAACAAATAAGAAGAAATCTAATTTATGCATGATCCATTAAATGATAGGTTATAGGCTAATAAATACCCTTTCAATCAAAAAAATTCATGCACATATTGGAACAATAGTTATGTTATAATTGCTCTCAAACCTTATTGGTTAGATAGTTTCTACCTTAGTAGAGTGTCATATCAAGATGATTGATGAAGAAGATTTGAATAGAAGAGATAACAAGAGGACCTAGTAAAAAGGTTGAGTTATGTGGAATTACAATGGGCACTTGATCAAATGGACTTTGGCAAGATAACGGGTTTTTTAATCATAACACTAAGTAAAGAAGATGGTTATGCTAAACCCTATAAGAGATGATCAATGAAGAACAAATACTTAAGCTTAGCTAAGTTTCAAAGTATAATATTAAGAAACTTATAGTAGAAGCTGAGAAAAATTAATGTCGACTAAGCACTAGTAAAGATAGAGTATCAGAAAAGTTAGATAGGGTGTTAGTAAAATAACTGAGCTAAGATAGTGTAAGTCAAGCGAGGAAAGATAGTGATGATCGAGTTATCTAATGATGACCCAGGTCGAGTTACACAATGTTGGTCAAGGCCGAGAAACATGGTATTGGCTGAGTGATAACATTTTATAGTTTATGAAGGAATCTCAATTCTTGGTTGACATAGTTGAATTCTTGAAATATGTAAAGTGTGTTGAAGATAAGGATTGATAATTTGGAATATTTAATGCAAGGGAAATTATGTTTGAGTGTTTTCATGCATGGATTCAAAGAGAAGTTTGGAGAAGTTTCTAGAAGAGGAAGGAAGAAATGAAAACATGGAAGGATTCGATGAATCTGACCTAACCCTAAGATTACTGGTGGTGTTTGAGAAACAAAAGATCTAGCTACCTATTTAAAGAGGCATAAGGGCTAATCTAACAAGGTTGGTAGAAGTTAGCAGACCTAAAAAGGTTGGAGTAGTTGTTGATTTTGTTGATTGGCAAACTTGAGTAGAAGGTTGAATAATGAAGTGTTGAGGTGAAGAGTGATTGCTTGAAGGTAAATTGGTGATGGAGATGGTGATGGAGGCTAGTGAATGAGACAACTATTGAACCAAATTTATGATTTGTATATGTAAACTAAGTTATATTTATTTAGATCAACCTATTGTTACTTTCTAACCATTGTATCAGTTTGAAATCCTTTAATCAAGGTTGACCTAATAGTCATTTGTAAATCCTTTAATCAAGGTGACATTCTAATGGAATGTTCTTAAGTCCTCTAACAAGACCACTCCTAATAGGGTGATTAAATCCTCTAACAGGGTCACACCTAACATTGTGTATTATAACCTTTAACAGGGTTGGCTCCTAACAGAACTCACTTCAGAAGAGTGAAAAGCTGGTGACATGTTGCTGGTGGTTTTTCCCAAATTGAGTTTCTATGTTAAATACTAGTATCTTACTTGTGTAGATGTTACTTAAGACATTTTACATTTTGCAAGTTTTTTATTATTGGAATTATTGGTCGTGCTTTCTATCTAAAAGTGAATGTTCTAGGTTCCTTTTGTGAAAATTAGGGTTTGATGTCTTTAATTTTGTTAACCCTAGAAAAACCCTAAATTGAGTGGGAGAAATCATTTTAAATTTCAGCCCTTTCTATTTCTAGGAACCTTTTAAAGGTTGTTTGCATTATTTCCTAAAGCTCTCAAAATAATTTTTAGCCTTTAGATCTCTTCAAGATCAATGGTGGTCATTATGTCGTGATAAGAACTTGTGTGTCTTTTATTCCTAGCAACGTTTGCCTACGAGACCCAGTTAATAAATAAATAATGTTTTAAAGTGAATGACCCACACCGTCAGATCTTTCTATAATTGACGGTGGTCACTTTGTCAGCATGGGAAATTGCAAGGTTTTTATCCTTGGTGACATAGTGACCGCTGGTAAAAAGAAGTACTGCAGGACCAAACCTAAAGGTGGCACCGTAAAAGTTACATGCCATTAATAGCCTTGTTAGCATGTTAGGATGGTATGTTGTCAGATGCCACCAGGAGGATCCACATTGAAGGAAATGTACTTGTTGATCTGTACTACCAGATCTCTTCAAGATTGATAGTGGTCACGTTGTTGCTATGAGAAGTTGCATGAACTTTATCACTAGTAACATAGTGACCAAAGGAAAATACCACAGGTCCATCATTTTTACAATGGAATAATCATAAATTTATAATCATCTGATGCAAGGATCATCAATGATGGTTTCTATATCACCAAAGAGATTTGCTCAATTTTTACCCTTGGTGACATAGCGAGAACATGACATGTGTCCAAAGGCATAAGTGGGTCCAATGTAAGTCACCAGTAGTGAAAAGAAAGGCTTATGTGGAAGGATTTAATTGGATTGATTGCCAACTTGGAGAGTTGAAGCTGAGTCATCAAAGATTTTATTCCTCAATCATCAGATTTTAAAAAAATTGACAGCTTGTTTTCAAAATTGAAAGGTGGTGCCACCCTTTTTTTCTCTACGATCCATTTATGAGAATTAAGACTCCCTGCGCAAAGTAAAACTAGAGATATAGTGTAGGATTTAGAGATTTCTTCACACGAATGTATTTCTAATTTTTTAAGAGCTAAGAACTTGTTAATGAGCTATTTTCTACCTAGTTAAATCATAAAGAATTTTCTATACCATCGATTCACTATAGTATTTGGAAAGAAGAAAATAGAGAGCCAAGTAAGTATCTTAGTCCATGTATTAATTCAAAAGCATTCTGGTATTCTTCATTTCTATCAAACATACCTCCAAAGAAAGGTTTGTCAAGGAAAATAGAGTATTCTAGTAGGAATATACATGATGATTTCTTCGAACAATTGACTAAATCCACAAATGAGTCAGCTCAAATGAAAAAGTTAATTCCTGTGAACCATAGACTTAAGATTGCATATGGTTTATATGATAAAGGGAATTTGACTAGGGATGCCATTACCTCTAAAATAGGGCTTCAATTGTTCAAGAAATGATTCTCAGAAAGGAAATTGTTTGCCCCCCATGGAAACATCTAGAATTTTGAATTGGGTAAGTTAGTAGTCCCTGGGGTTTTCATGGATTAAGACCTTCTCATAACCATAGCCCTAAATTACGACCCATTAGCTAGGATAGTGAGGATAGTGGATGGAGAATGTCTGATAAGAATTAATGTAGAAGAGATTTGAGAGGTTTTTGGGTTGGAGCCAGTCACAGATTATCATGAGATCATTGATTTCCAGGGATTGGAAAAAGAATACTTGTCTACAAAGGATCAAGTTAGGCAAGGCGCATTGAGAGGACACTTGGCCAAAATTGGAAATTTGACCTTTGCTACAACATCAACTAAGGAGCCTTTCAAAAAGCAATTTTCACTACTAGAGCCATAGATTTTTTACATGACTTTATGTAGGGTTTTTGGTGAGGATGAACAAGATTTTATGCCAACAAAGTTCATGTACATGATGACACAGATCTCTTCTTTTGGTGTGGATATCATGTTTGATTTTGCATCTTGTCTAGAAGAGGACATTCACTTAGGTTTAGTTGGGATTGCAAAGAGCAAATTTGAGGAACCATTTGACCATTATTCATTGTTGATGCATATGTTCTTATTTAAAGGGGTTACATACTTTGAAAAAGAGATGGTTTTAAATAGAGAATATGAGGAAGAAGCTCTGCCAGTCTAGTTATGGAGTGTAGATATGACCCAGGACGCAGAAGAGAATAGCTTTGTTAGATTTGATAGGTGCTTCGCATCCAAGTTGAGAAACCTCACATTAAGGGTCAATCCCATAATTCCCAAGGCACTACTGGATTTTATCATGCCAATGGACAACCCTGTTGGTTTGAAGGTGTCTCATAATTGGGAAGACATCATATCATACCCTATTTCTATAGGTTTTAGAGTGTATGGATTCTAAGGGACTCCTCATGCACTTCCTTACCAAGTACCTCTGAAGGCGGGAATAGTTGAAATGCTATGGTAGATAGGTGGATTGGAGGAAGCACAATTGATTGGTCGGTCTAGGGGCTCAATTTTCCAAGTTGCATAGTTGCTCACTAATTTATAATCACTAAGGGTGGTTGGTTGTATTTGTATAAATTATTGAACCAATATAAAATGGATGTCTTCCATGCTCATTTCAATGATAGTGAGGGATTCTTTGATATATTAAGATGGAGGGCTAAGACTAGTGCCAAGGACCATCGGCCCTATTTCCCTAAAGATATAATTAGGAATGAATTCTCGCTCTAAGAGAAAGAGATTAAAAAGGAGAAGTGGAGAGTTTATTCCAGGGTTTTGGAATTTATTAATTGTTTTGACAAGGATTATAAGCCTCTACAAGATGCAAAGACAGAGGTAGATAAACTAAATAAATTGATGAACAATTTTCCAGAGATTGAGAAAAAGACATTCTTTATTAATTTTTATCCTGATAAAGCTTGAGAGTTCATGAGAAAATTTTATTTCACCCCTACAATAGGATCAAGGTAGTTGATTACTCAAAGAAGACTTGGCTACAATGTCATTCAAAATAGAAGGTCTGCAATGGACAAAGGAAAATAAATAATTGGATCTATTGGTATTGTTTTGGAAGAAAGGATTGATGAGCCCTTGCCCAAGAGGAAAAAGATAGAAGAGAAATAGGTGCCTCAAATAGAGGAGTACTCACCCACATAGTCCCCATTACATATAGGAGATGAATGACTCACTAAGGAGCAAATGGAATGATTGGGATCCCAAGGGGGAGTTTTTATCACTATTTTAGAGTTGGAAGAGGGGAATCCTCAAGAACCTCCCATGCCAAGCCTTGAGTTAACTATTGCTAACTACAGAGGAAGGGAGTTGGATCCTGTTGCAGAACAGGCCAGCCATGAATTTATTTCTGATGATAGTTTTGTCAAATCTAGAGCCTTTTATTAGTTTGCATGGAGGATAATTATTGGACTATTTGAAGAGAGACATAATAAGATGAAAATAGAGCACAATGATATGGAAGAGGCTTCCATGTAAGATCAAATAAAGGAGGAAATGATGTAAGAATTTAAGAGCTTGACCCCTGAAGAAGGGAGGAAAATGATAAAAATCATCTAGGGTTTTGCTTCTACCAAATTGGGACATTGCTAATGCAATGGTTTTTAATTTTGTCACCAAAAAATTAAATGCCAATGAAAAGGTGAAGAAAGAATGGAAAGGTTCCAAATTTAGTGAAGATCATGCTTCATTAGTGATCTGGTCAATGAGAAAAGGATCTAGAGCTAGCTCTTCCCAACCTAATGATACCGGCATAATAGGGAGTTTAATTGTGAAAAGGGTAGAAGATACTACAAGTGAAGAGGTCACAGAGCTAGGTGTTGGATCAGCCAACTTCACCCTAGCCACAACCCTGAGGATAAAAGGAAATGATTAGAGCTACAGGAAAAATATGAGAAGGTTCTGGCAACATATAATAAAGAGGTGCAAAAGAGGATAGAACTTGAGAATAAGTTGATAGGGAATCAAGGACAATCTAGTAAGCCTAGAATCACTTATTCTTATCCACTAGTGGAGCCTTTTAAATCCACTCCTCTTATTGAAATTCTAGACACGCCGTAGAGACCTCAGTATTACACTACAGAGGATTTTGAAGAAGAAAAGAGTAAATTGTGGGCATTACATGAAGAGCTAGATACCCAATATGAGGATAGATTGAGGAAAGCATCATGTATTTAGTTGATAAAATTGGTTGGCCAACATTTTATGAGCAATTAGAAAAAGTAATAAACATATGGGATGAGTTGAAAGCAAATGATGATGCTCTAAAGTCAATTGTAAATAAATGGAATAAGAGGGACAAAGATGTCACTCTTTTGTGTTTTTCAATTATTACTCTGTCTTGTGAATATATGGAAAAGACTTATGACTTGAGTAATGATCTCTCCGAGTTTGATGATAAGAGAACTACATTAAAAAGGAGAATCATTAATTATCTTGAAAAATATAAGAGTAAAAGTTTTAGACTCTTTCCCTATGCCCTGGATAGAAAGGATAAGTTGAAGAATAAAGAGGAATGGGCCCAGAATTGGATGACCTATTACATGTTAGGATAAATTGGGTCATAAATGAAAAGGGAAATGCATGGTGGGAAGCTACAACTGAAGAAGTTGTAAAAGTGCAATTATTTTATGATTCTTTAAGAGAAGATTTTATTGAGATTACCAAATTGGGAGAATATGTCATCAAGAAACATCGTGATATTCTAAATTTTAATTGGCCAGATGACACACTTTTTGATAAGTGGATGATAGATTTTGTTCATGCAAAACAATTGAAATATGGTGAAATTGATGATGAAGTGGAACAAGATGATTTGCAAATAGTTGACCCATCAATGAAAGCCAAAAATGACAGAGAAAAGAAACTAATTGCAGTAACAAGCATAGAGGCCCAAATTGATGACTTGGCAGTAGAAGAATCAGATGTTACTATTATTTTATCAGTACATGATGACATGGATGGAGAGCCTTGAGTTAGAGTAAGTCTACAAACTTTAGAACTAGGTCCACCACAAGAAGGTTCATCAATTACACCTTTAGAAGAACAACAACAACATTTAAGCCAGTCATGAAACTCCATAGCAACAAAAAGGGTGCAACAGAACTGGTCCCACAAAAGAATATTCATGATGAAAGGCATTCTATTGTACCAAATTTTGTCTTTTGTGACAATAACTTTGTAAATATCTTTATGTCTTAAGGGTAGTTGCCAGTACTCTCTAGACCTGAAGCTTGTTGCATCTCACATTATATAAGTGAGATTCCAAGGCTAGAGGGGGGGTCTGAGTCATTGTATAACTTTTATTTTTGCTAAGTTTCATTTAGTTTAGTCCTTGATGCAAGTTTTATGATGTATTTTCTTTGTAAATCTGAGAATACATTAATTTTAAAGGATCATGGTGCCTTGCCTTGAGTTGTTTTCAGTTCTATTTCAATGTTACATAATTTTGAAAGAGAATTAATACAAATATGAACTTTCACCATATCTTTTCTCTCTAAATCTTGTCTCCATTATTATTTACTAGTTATTTTGAGATTGCATGGGCAAAGCTTGTTCAATTCAATGCAACTAGGATAGGTTGTATATCATATCACTATTGCTTTTAATTCAATGAGTTAAGTAAACACTTTAGTGATATGATAGGATTTCCAAGCAGTAATAAGGATATGCATAAGAATGAGTTTTAGGGAGAATCATTGATGATATTGATTATAATGTAGTCAATTAGGTCAAGAAATTGGATAGACTCTGAATCCTAATGGATGAGGCACTGATCAATTAGTTTAGTTTGCATATGAAGGTATCATGGATAAGCATCAAGTACAATCTTAAAATCAAAATCAAATTTACTTTAAATATATGAAGAGTCTCATAATTGGTCAATACTTGTTTACACTTAATCTCTATTTTTTAGTTAGTTGTTGTTACCCAGAATTACTTGTAGATTTGAGAAGAATTATGACTAGTCTGTTGTAAGGGATGACTATTATAATAAAATGTCATGGAATAAGTGAAGTGTGAAGATAGTGTCAAGCTTTGAAATCTTTTTATCCCTCTAGTGCACCCACCTTGGTTTTGCAAAGCCAGAAGAGTAGAAAATATTGTATGATTTTGTTGAAGTTGGGTCCAGATCTGAAGACCATCTAGCTTGTTATAGGAAGTAGCTAATCCTTAGGTTATTTTGATCTTCACCATCTTGGTATCAGGTATTCCTATTACTTGCTAGTGTAAAAACACCAACAAGAATAGTGGATTGCAAGCTTTGTGTTACTGATATATTATTATAGAGACAGAACTACTTAATGATTAGATCTAAGTTAGTTGAAGTGTTCAAAATTTCAATTGGTATATATAAAGGATAACTAATTCACACCCCCCCCCCCCCCCTCTCGATTATTCTAAATCATTCTAACAAATGGATAAGGGTTGTGGTGTTTGTAGAAGAAAAATTTGAAGGGACTTAAAGCCTAAGATCAAGATGAATGTAAAGGAGATACCCAAGTTGAACAAGGAGAACTTTCATAGTGGCAAAGTCTGATGAAGTTGTACATTGCTAGAATTGGAGATTCAATAGTATTCTACTTGGAAAATGATTATGTAACTATACCTGAACCTTTGATATCCTGGTAGATAAAGGAGAAATAAGTGTACAATCAAGCAATGTTGGAGATTGCATCTACCCCAAGCTATTTAGAGGTTGATGATATAAATGATTGAGATACTACAAAAAAAATGTGTGATAAGTTGGAAAAGATCCATAAAGGAGATAAGAATGTAATGAGAGCCAAATCAGAAATCTTGAGAAAAAAATTTGATGACAAGAGAATGGTAGAAGGTGAGAATATTGCCCAATATGTTGGAAGAGTCAAAGAGGTTGTGAACTCTACTAGAGGAACTAATGGAAAGATAAGTGGTGAGACTATGATCATAAAGGTATTGAGAACTTTACTTCCTATTTATGCTATTATAATTTCAAAAATACAAGAACTAAGATGTACTCTTGGTAATGACCTAATCTTGGATAGTTTGGTTGGTAGACTTACTACTTTTGAATTGTCAAATTTTGATAATTTTAATGCCCCTTCTATTGAATCTTCTTTCAAGTCACAATTGGTTTTGCATAAGTCTAAGAAGAATAAAGGAAAGTATGAAGTTAGTGAGAGTGAATCTTCTGATGATGATCTTGAGGATCTTGAAGCAGTAATGGCTAGGAGACTTCTAAGAGGTAGACGAAAATATAAAGGTAAACTCCTTGTACTATATTTTTCATGCAATCAAGTTGGTCATATTGTTGTAAGATGTCCTAATAGGGATGACAAGGATGAAAGAAAGGAAAAAAAGTTCAAAGGAAGAAGAGATGGAAAAGAAACAAATGATACAAGGACTACAATGAAAAAGGTAGCAAGTCTTGTTACATTGCTGAAGAGGAAAGTGATAGGGATTTTGGTAGTAATGATGAAGAAGTTGTTTATGTCACTATGAAAGATGATTCTGATGAAGATGAGAAAATTGCACTTATTTCATATGCAAGTAAAGGTTATAGATGGATAATTGATATTTGTTGCTCACATCACATGACTGTTGCTAAAAGTAAGTTTGAAAACCTAAAACATTATAAAGGAGGTAGTGTTAAGTTTGGTAATGATGCACCATGTCTTGTGTAAGGTAAATGATCGATAAAATTAATTGATAAGATTGTATGTGATAATGATTATTGGGTTATAGGAATTAACTATAATTTTTTGAGTGTGGCATATTTGAACAATTCAGGCTCCAAAGTTGAATTTCAGCACAATGGTTCAGGAGAATTGATTGGAAGTGGAGACCAAACCATAGGTAATTTTTTCTATCTATGCCTATTTGATATTACTTGTTTGTTTGCACAATGTGATGATATATGGTGTTGAGTTTTCATTTTGCATGATGTTAAACAACAGGGGCCCTTTCAAATCCCTCTCTTGAAAAGCTAACCGAGGATCAACTCCAAGGTTCCAAGTGGTCTCACAACCTATTGGAATCTGCTCAATTCAAGATAAATGTATATGTTCATGAGGAGGCCTTTGTTGGTTCAAACTAATATTGGATAAATCTGATTTTGTTTGAAAAGTGTAACTACAAAAGAGGTTTTTTTTTTTTCTATTTTTTGATGAATATAATTTATCGATGCAACTATATGAATTCCTATTTTAACCAAGTGTTAGAAAAGAAAATAACAAGGATAAAGTAACAAGATATTTAATGCAAATAACTTGAAAGGGAAATTCCTAACGAACATAAACCAAGCTAACAACATATTTGTGAATTAAATCGTCAAAAGGATCAAGTAGAAAACCAATGAAATTAGGAGCAATGCTTCCTTAACTCCAGTGATGCAATTGTCGATGGGAACTCAATATAAAATAAAAGATGTTTCACATTTCATCAAATAGAAGTATGGGTTTGCTTTGGCAACTACTAGTTTCTCATCTAAGTTGTCACTTAGGATGGTAGCTCAATCTATTGGCATCTTTGTCATTTTGATGGTTTCAATGAAATGGACCATCCAAGTCTGAAGGTGACCTATTGTTGGAAAACTCGTGACTCTATTCAATAAGACAATCACATACCCAATATCATCCTTCATGTATCCCCTTGTCATATCAACTTTGCCCACTCTGTGGCCCACGGGTGTTCTATTAATCAGAAAAGGGGATTGCACTATTTCCTCTGCCTCTCTCTCATTCTCCATGTATCATCTTTCTGATATGTCATACAAGATTTACAAGTATTGATCTGCTCTTGGGAGGTGAAATATGTTTTCAATGTTCTAGTGTCAGAAGTCCAGGCCCATCTCACCTATGATACTCTTTATGACCTCCTCTTTGGTCACATAGTGATCTACAAGGGTCATTGTCAGTTATGAGGATTGAATGGACATTAGGTGAGATGTTGCATTTACCAGCCCTGACTAGATGAGTGCAGATACCATTTTCAATCTTTTATTTGGTTTATTGTAGATTGTGAGGAATATATTCCAGTTTATATGTCCCAACTTCGTGTCTTTAATCTTCACGTGTCCATCTTGGAACCTTTACTTCTTTGGTGCCCCTTGATACTTATACGCAATAGATTTTGGAGTCATTTTCTCCGCCATGGAAGAGGATGAGGATGCCATCTGATCTACACAAAAGAGGAAAATATTAGTTTGAAGGCAAAAAATTGACCTAAAAATACCCTAGACTCTCAAACAAGTTAAAACCATTCAAAATACACAAGAAAGTAGTCCCCCTCAAAATTCTTTGTTATGCACTTCAACACACCTAGCGCACCCTTATAGGTGTGCTAGTGTGTTGGATTCAGCCTTGAAATGGCTTTTAGTGCAGTTGCACACCTACACGCCTATGAAAGGTGTACAGTTGTGCACCTGCACACCTATGAAAGGTGTGTAGTTATGCACATACGCAGTACAAAATGGGGGGTGGGGGTGTATGCACCCTAAAATGGTCGCCTAGACTATGGGCCCCCATTATTCAATTTATCAAATTTCCCGAATCAATGATTTACAATATTGTATTAAATCAATTCAAATTAATTTCTTTGATCAAATTAATTATTTTAATATTTCCTAAGGTTTGATCATTTTATCCTAAGTCTTATTTAATTAAAATACAACCTCTCTTTTAATTAAATAATTAATCCACATTTAATTAATTAAGAGAAAAACATCTCTTTTAATTTAATTAAATATTTCCTATTTAATTAAAAGAGCTTGCTCTCTTTTAATTAAATAAACTCCCATGTGAAAAAGGAAATTAAATAAATAAAAATTAAACCCACTTGAAAAAGGAAATAAAATAAATAAAAATTAAATAAATCTTTTTTTATTTTCTCTACACTTAAATGCACATATCTCTAAGTGGGATTCCTCTTTTTCCTCTTTCCACTTTCTTCTCAAACGCTCCTCTTTTCTCATTGGTGGAATTTTGTCTCACATGGATCAAACTCTATTATCCCATATTGGTTGTGAGAAGCATCCCACCAACACATTCTCCTTTATAAGGGAGAGCCCTCTCCTCATTTTAGACATCCAGGATTGATCCATGGTTATACTATGGTTATGTTGCAGGTTTGGAGAGAAATTTTTGGAGGAGTTTGAGCATTAAAGCTTTTTGTGGAGAACTTCTATCTTCTTGTCTTATTCTCTCTTACATCCATGGCTTCCATCATGAGGTTTCATCCTGCATTTTCATATTATCTAGGAGTCATATTTGTTTTCATAGATTAATATTGCATTGTTATTTCCTTTCATAGATTAGATTTCCTTTCTTGCATTGCTTTGCATTGTCATCATTTAGATTAGTTTGCATCTTCATTTGTATTCATATTTTGATCCTTGAATCTCTTGTTTCATGGTGTACTTGCATGGGCACAAACTAGGTCAAACTGAGGGCTTCCATTACAAACCCTTGCACTCCATGAATAGAGAGCTATGAACCACCATTTGAGACCTCATTCTTCAGAAATCTTGGATATAATGACTCATAGAAGTGTACTTACATGGTAGGGATCGGTACTTACAAATAAATCTAGCTTTATGGGCCTATAGAACGAGTATTCGTACTACTATTGGGGCTACTCCTTTTGCCTTACATATGGTTTTGAAGTAGTGTTAGCTTTAAAGGTTGAGATTTCTTCACTTAGAGTTTCCCTCAAAGGTCTAGTTACAGATGAAGACTACCATGCCATGAGACTTCAAGAGTTATAACTTCTAGATGAGAAATGCCAAGCATCATTTGATCATATGAGGGTCTATCAAAAGTGCATGTCAAAAGCATTCAACAAAAAAGTTCACCCTAGAGAATTCCAAGTGGGAGATCTTGTCCTATGTGAAAATCCTAAAAATCAACAGAATAGAGATTAGAAGGGTAAATTT
This sequence comes from Cupressus sempervirens, assembly GCA_028749045.1. Classification (NCBI taxonomy): domain Eukaryota; kingdom Viridiplantae; phylum Streptophyta; class Pinopsida; order Cupressales; family Cupressaceae; genus Cupressus; species Cupressus sempervirens. The sequence continues at coordinate 521,779,647 of CM053788.1, forward strand.
GAACCTAATTGACTTGGACCTTACATTATTATAGCAACTTTTGGGTCTGGTGCATACTTACTGTCTATAGTAGAGGGAGAGTAACTCCCTAATCCTATCAATGTCTTGCACCTGAAGAAGTTTTATCCGTGATGCCCATTATGTCTGGGGGCATCTTTGTACATATTTATTGATCCTACAAAAATACAAAAAAAAATGATATATTTCAAAAATCCAAAAAAAATGATATACTGCCAAAATTCTAAAAATTGAAAAATATCCTGAAAAAATGATCATCTTAGTAATAAATGTTTTGATGTATCTTCAAAAAAATTATATATTCCAAAACAAAAATCCAAGTGGTGAAAACCTAGAAACAGGTGCTGCTTGAGGCCTTTACACCCCTATTTCTTAGCGTGTGTCCTCAACACTTGGCCTTTCTCCATCATGCCTTGTCCTTGTTGCCTTGGTTTGGTATTGGTCTTTATCTAGGAGGCATAATTGTGTTTGCTTTGGTCTTTTGGCTATGTTAGTCTTTAGGACACCTTGCAAATAGTGTTTTTCAACACCATCTCAATTGTATTTTTCAATACAACCGTTGACATCGAGTGTTTTTCAACACTTATTGGTTTGGTCTTATGCAGTTTCATCATGTGATCTTCCTTGCTTGCAAGCATTCGATCCTTATCCTTGGAACTCAGTATTAGTTAACACACTTAAATTTTTAAACACAAACACTTAATGCTTGACTTATGTCATGACCTTTTCTTTGTGTGCTGACTGTTATTGATTTTTGTTGAGTGTACTTGTCTGATAAGCCTCTCCAGGATGCATAGCTAGAAGGCTTGGGTCATGGGGCATGTTTTTATTTGTTTTTCGCTTGTGGGTGTGATCTTGAAACTCTAGAGTGTCTCTTGTTGTCCCCTTGAAACACGTAGGAGATTTCAGGCATCATCCTTGACTATTTTTACACAAGCATTCTTCTAGTCATTCTAGCATCTATGCCTTGATGCGAGCATGGTTTTGCTACATTAAATTGGGTAAGCTAACATCACAGTCATCTTGACCTTTATGTCCTTGATGCTTATGTTAGAATCTTTCCACATTCCAATTTGATATAAATAAAATTCATACTATCATAGTTGCACTTGTAAATAGTGATGATTGTGTGATTTTTTTATGTCTGTTAATAATGGCTCAATGATGAAAATAAGTTCCTTTATATACTCTAATGAATGAAAAACACAAAATCCTATGTTATAGTTGCTCTATTGCAAGTACATCATTTCATTTTCATGTAGCTTGCATTATTAGACTTCATGTTAGTTTACATTTTTAAGTTGCATTATGAGTTTCAGAGGATTTTCCCTTCATCTTTCTTATGGACTTTTGATCAACTGTGGTCATGTTTTGATCTTCATTTCCTTATCTTCTCTCATGATCTCAATTGAAATTTCTATCTTAAACAATTGATTGATTTTGGGGCATTATATTTTCTTCTTTCTATTTCTTTCCATCTCTTCCAAACTTTTATCTTCCATTTGCTTTTACCCCACTTCTTTTCTTCTAATTCACCTTTGGGGCATAATATTTCATGCTTGATGATCTACCTTGGTTCTCTAATTCTTAAATCTTTTATCTTGCATCAATAACTTTATCTTTTGTTTGATTTGATCAAATTTATCAATTTTTTTTTTCTCCTCTATCTCATTTCAATTTCAATCATGAGGGGGCAGTACCAATCAACTTCAATCCTTGATTCAATTTATTAATTTATCCTCAACTTTTTTATGTCAAAATTTATTTGTATTCTTTGTCTTGATGTGTTCTCGAATCGACCACACATCTGGGTTGTTTTGTGATCCCAAATCGATCTCACACTTCAATTTCTTTCTTTGACTACATGTGTTACCAAATTGATCGCACATTAGTCAAAGAGGGGCAAATGTATGCACCCTAAAATAGTCACCTAGACTATGGGCCCCCATTATTCAATTTATAAATTTTCTTGAATCCATCATGTGCAATATTTTATTAAATCAATTCAAATCAATTTCTTTGATCAAATTAATTATTTTAATATTTCCTAAGGTTTGATCATTTTATCCTAAGTCTTATTTAATTAAAAGACAACATCTCTTTTAATTAAATAATTTATCCACATTTAATCAATTAAGAGAAAAACCTCTCTTTTAATTTAATTTAATATTTCCTATTTAATTAAAAGAACTTGCTCTCTTTTAATTAAATAAACTCCCATGTATTCCCATGGAATAGAATTAAGAGAAAGAGAAGGAGTCAAAAGAATTTGGATCAGAACATTTCCACTTCTTCTCATGAGAAGTTTGAGTTCCAAACAGATCCTTTTTGCATAAGGGACAAACAGTCGAAGGACAGGTGAATTTCTAGCAGATAAAGTTAAGCTTAAATTAGTCATAGTGGCTGATCAAGAAAAGAGCTCAAAATTGACAAAAGATGATAAGTCCAATAGGAAATAGAGAGCTAAAGGAAAGGAAAAAGCCTCAAAAAATAGTATGGGACAAAGTATGATAGTAGAAAATGCCAAAGCTAAGAAAAATAGTGGAAATAGAGATGCACAAAATTCACAGGAACAAATGACATGTAATGAAAAGGAAATGGAAAATTTAAACCCCTTGACAGACAAACATAAGGAACCAAACTCCCCTCATAATGGAGTTTCTACACAAAATAAATTGAGTCCTTCACACAAAGATGTCAAAGACAGAGTAAACTCAATTTTACAGCAAGCAAAGGCAGCATGGGACAATAAAGAGGGCAATATAGAAGACTTAGAGAATTCTATGTTATTTGAACCAAATGCAAAAAATGAAGATGAATATAAAACTCTAAATGAAAAGAGCAAGATGGAACATTTCCAAATTCAGATGTAGATGCTAGATGACAAGGGAGTAACTCCGGTCTCACATAGCTTATATAAGTTTTGGCAAACTCCAGTAGCCTTAATAAACTCTCCATTTACTTCGGTTAGCAATCAAAAGGGTAAGGAAATTGGTACAAGAAAAGCAGATAAGCCTCTTACAGAGGAAGTTTAGGATTTCTTGAATAAGGATATTAGCTTGGACCCAGCAGTGGAGAATCTAAGTATATCAAAATCAAAAGAAGATGGTCATAATCTTTTAACTGATGAATTAATTCAAGTATTTAGTTTTGAGAATATTCATAAAAGTACTGAAGATCAGAAGGAATATTTAATTCAGAAGATTCTTAAATTAGGAGGTAACAATTACACTTGTGAAGATCTAAAAAGAGATCTATTAATCATTGAGAGTGAGGATAATATTATGAGCCAATCTCAGTTTAAAGAGCATGAAATAGTTACAGAGCAGAATGACAAAGGTAAGAGTAATGACAACAAAACAAGCTCTGATACAGTTTTGGAAAATCATCTTGGGCTAATCAATCAGATATTAAGAGAACTCAAAAATGAAGAGACTAAAAGGAACTCTTGTAATAAGACTACTACTATTCAGAATGCAAAAATAAATTTAGACCAACTTGGGATTCAAATGAACCAAGAAGGTCTTAAATCACCTAAATGCAGCAAAGTGAAAGGTAAAAGAGGAAGAAGATCCTTAAAGGAACTTAGGGAAGTAGATGGGCACAGCAGAGAACAACAAAAGATAGACTAGATATTTAACAATGGGAAGGGGAAGTTCCTTCTCAATGAGCCATGAAAATCACAACATGGAATGTTAGGGGTTTTAATGCCCCTAGCAGAAAAAGGTTACTAAAACAGAACCTTAAATCTTTTGAATCTGATATCATTTTAATTCAAGAAACAAAACTAAATAAGTTAGAAGGAAATAAATTAGATAAGATGTTAGGTCTTTGGAATATTGTCTTTCAAGAGCCAGTTGGGGCTTCAGGGGGCTTATGAATTTTTTGGAACTATAGGAAGGTTTTCATAGATATTTTAAATAGTAGCAATAATTGGATTAGTGGTAGTGTACAAAGTTTAAAATCAAATCTTAAGTTTACTCTCATCAATGTCTATGGTCCAATTAGTAATCTAGACAAAAAAGCAGTTTGGGAAGATATCGCCAAATTTATGAATAATTTTAAGGGTAGTTTGTTTTTATTAGGTGGAGATTTTAATACAATTTTAAATATAAATGAAAAAGTAGGTAGTAGTCAACAAATCTCTCAAGCATCTAAAGATTTCAAAGAATGGTGTGATAATCATAACATGATTGATATCCCGATTAGTAATAGGATTTTTACATGGAACAATAGGAGGAAGGATTTCTCTTACATTGTCAAAAAACTAGATAGGTTCTTGATTAAAGGTGATTTGGATGTTAACAATTTAAATTTTCAATCTTCTATGCTATCGATTGCTGGGTTTGATCATTACCTAGTTAGATTTGAATTCTCAGAGCCACATCAACCCACCAGGAACCTGTTTAAATGTGAAAAAATATGGTTCTTAGACCCCAGTTTCATCAATAATATTAAAGAATGGTGGGCATAAGACAACTTTGAAGGTTCAAAGATGTTCATTTTTGTCGTCAAATTGAAAATGCTTAAGGAACGAATTCTCAGGTGGAATAAGGAACACTTTAATAATATCTTTAAAGAAAAACTAGATATAGAAGAGCAACTAAAGGACTTAAACTCATAAGTAATTAAGAAAGGTTTGAACAACGACAGTTATATGTTAGAAAAGGAACTACTAGCAAAGTAGGAGGATATACTATCAAAAGAAGAAATGTTTTGGAGACAAAAGTCAAGAGAGAGATGGTTAGATGAAGGGGATCAGAATATAAAATTCTTTCACAATTCCACTCTATACAATAGATCAAAGAGTAAAATATCTTGTATTAAAAATCACATGGGTATCTTAACTGATAAACCAAGTGAAATTGTGGATACCTTCATAGAATACTTTCATAATATCTTAAACAATTATGAAGGGTCCAATAGAGCAGCGCAAGCTAATCTTCTCAAAGTAATCCCAAAAATTGTTACAATAGAAGATAATAAGGTTTTAAATAAACCCATTACTTTGGAAGAGGTCAAGTCAGTAGTCTTTGATATGAATCCTGATAAATCACCTGGCCCAAATGGTTTTTAGGCATTCTTTTTCCAAAAGTGTTGGGATATTATCAGTATAGATCTCTAGAAAGCTATTGAAGCCTCTAGAAATGGTGGTGCTTTACTATTGAAAATCAATCATTCCTTTCTCACTTTGATCCCCAAAAAATCAGAGCTTGAGAACCCAGGAGACTTTAGACCGATCACTCTTTGTAACATGGTTTACAAAGTGTTTTCTAAGGTCTTAGCAAATAGACTTAAGGCTATCCTTCCAAAGATAATATCAGAAGAACAAACATGATTTGTCTCGGGCAGATCCATTCTTGATGGCATTATTACCATTTAAGAGACAATTCATTCTACTTGTAAGAATAAAGAGGCATGCATGTTTATGAAACTAGACATTCAAAAAGCATATGACATGGTTGATTGGCAGTTCCTTTGCAAGGTTCTTGAAGCTTATTGGTTTTCTCATTAGTGGATCAATCTCATTTTTAAATTCATATCCTTCCCCAAAATCTCCATCCTCATTAAGGGAACACCTGAAGTTTTTTTTGATATATGTAGAGGTATCAAACAAGGAGATCCATTATCTCATTCGCTGTACATTATCATGGAAGAGGCCTTTAGGAGAGCGGTGGCTGATGCTCATAAGAATCAAAAGATTTTTGGCATTACTATTACCAGAAATATACCCAACATCACGCATCAACAATATGTTGATGATACCATTTTGCTTGGAAAAAGTACAGTTGTTGAGGCCCTTGGTCTAGAAAATATCATTAAATCTTACATGGAAGCTTTAGGATAGAAAGTGAATGAGTTTAAATCTGAGATTTATTTTATAAATACAAGACCTGAAACAAAAGTTCAGATATGCAAGATCATGGGTTACAATAAGGGATTATTCCCCTGTAAGTATTTCTGAAGTTCCTTAGAGAAAGGTTTGAAATCCAGTAAGGTCGGGTGCAACACCTTGGAAAAAATGGATGCAAGGCTTGGTTGTTGGAAGGATAAATGGCTAACAAAGGTTGGAAAAAGTATAAAGATCAAATCAGTTTTATCCATCATTCCAATCTTCCCTCTATCTTGTCTTCCTTTGTCCAAGTGGCTTCTTCTCAAATTTGAATCTATAATTAAGAATTTTCCTTGGAATGATTGTGAAGAAGAAGAAAAAATTGGCGCTCATCAAATGGGAAAATATCTATAAACCTAAGGACATGGGTGGGTTAGGGATCAAGAATTTACAATGGAAAAATGAAGCCTTAGGTGCCAAATTAATATGGCGTCTCTATAGGGAAAGAGATCATAAATGGGTTAAGATTTTTTATAATAAATATCTCAATGAGGATGATCCTCTTTCAATTTCTAGGATGAAGACCCTGCCCAGAGGTTCTAAGAGTTGGAATTTTATGATAAAATATCATCATTTGGTTTGAAAGTATTTGACTTGAGATGTAGGTAAGGGCGATGAGGCCTTGTTTTGGGAAGATTCTTGGGATGGGCATCCTCCACTTCATCATAGTTCTGTCCCTAAGGATCTCAAAGAAAAATTAATTAATCTGTGGGGAAGCAAATTTTGTGCATACAAGATAGAGGTTATTTCAGAAGGTAAATCTAGATGGATGTGGAAACCTTTGGATGGTTTGGGTTTGGACTCAGATGTGATTAAAGCTTACGATAAGATATTAGGAGATAGGAAGATTAAGCAATCAGAGAAGAAAGATGAGCTTATCTAGGCAGTTTCAAATGATGGGATGTATAGTGTGAAAAATGGTTACAAGGCTATGATTCATTCTCAAAAATGGGACAAAGTGGATATTCCACTTAAACTCTGTTGGGATTCTACATGCCTCCCAAAGGAAGGATTCTTTTTATGATTGGTTTTTCAAAATAGAATCTTGACTTCTGATAGGTTATGTAAACTTGGTTTTCAAGGTCCTTCTAGGTGTGTGTTATGTAAACAAAGTTGTGAAGACTTTAATCATCTTTTATTCAACCATCCATTCTCCCAAAGATGTTGGGAATGGCTCAAACATATGTTAGGGTGGTCAACTCCTTTGCCAAAATCATTCTTTGAACTCCTCAAAGGATGGCCTACAAATCTGGTTAATGGCACTTATAATAAACTATGGAACATATGTCCTTCTATCATGGCATGGGAAATTTGGAAGGAAAGGAATCGACGTATTTTTCATAACGTAGAACTGAAGGTTGAAGAGTTAATATTAAAAATAGAAGCTAGCATTATTGAAATAGCTAATTTGCACCTTAGAAATGTTCAAAAAGAAGAATGGCTCCTTTTCTAATTGGGATGGGCAAATGAAGAAAAATTGGTTAAAATTGATTAACCTTCCTTTTCTTTATGTTAAGAAGAGCAAGGAGGCAAGAGAAAATCGTAAATGGACTCTGCCTCTGAAAGGATGGGTAAACTCAATTTTGATGGTGTTGCCAAAGGTAACCTAGGTACAATAGGTATTGGTTGTATCATTAATGATGACACAATTCAATGGGTAGCCAAAAAATCCATGTCGATTCAGCCTACGTCCAATAATTTGGTAGAATTAGAGGCTTTGGATCAAGGTCTATGGTTGTGTCATAAGTTAGGATTATCCAAAGTTATCATAGAAGGTGACTCTTAGATTATTTTTAATGCAATTAGAAAATGAGCAACCCCCAATTGGGTCCTTAATTCTAAGTTAGAAGAAGTGCTTATACTTCTTGATCAGTTTGTAGATAGTAGGATTTTTCATATTTTCTGAGAAGGTAATCAGAAGGCTAATTATTTAGCAAATTTAGGGGCTGATGGTGTCAATTCTTTGGTTTTTAAAGATGTTCCTTCTATATCTAGTTTATAGATCTATTGATTTCCTTGTATATTTGTCTTATTTCTATCATAATTTCTATTTACATATATACATAAATATACATACATACATACATATATATATACACACACATATACATACATACATATGTATATATAAATAGATATTTATTTTTGTTCATATTTGTTCTATTATGATATTTTTGATGGCTCCTCTCTCTATGGTTCCTACTCTTTTATTTTCTTTTTTGGTATTCTCAGTTCACATTCACTTAATTTTCATCATTTTGGTGGGTGGCCATTTACTTGCCCCTGTATGTACTCATGTTTGTGGCCTTTTCCCCTTATTTTCATCATCATTTTGTGGTTAAGTCCCGCTCGTGTTTAAGTTAATGTGGGTGTCATCATTTGTCGTCATCATGATAGAGTGTGCTTCTAGGACCTTCGTATGCCTTTGTCTTCTTCTAGGGTGTCACCTTCCATCATTTTCAACTGATTATTTCTTGCTTTGAAGATGGATTCTAACATCAATGTTTACCATACCTCTGATCATACCATGGCTTTTCGTGGCAATGTCAAATCGAAAAGATGGGGTAGAATTCTCAGTCTGGTGGATGACATGACTAAGATCATTGTAAGCAGAGCCATTGGTGAAGGGGGTTTTGATTATAAGTTTTCATGGAGGATGAATAGTGACATAATTGGCTCCTTCATTGGTTGTATGGCAAGAGAAAAGGTTGAACCATGGGCCATTGTCAGACTATGTTGCAACATCTTTGATCCAGTGTGGACGAAGGGTCTCAAGCAAGCAGTTTATAGCATAGATGACAAACTCTGTATCCCACTTTCAGAGAAATATATGGATCTTCCACTGGGTCACCCAAATTAGAGATAGCCTACCATCAACATTCTCTAGTTATCCACAAAAATCTTGCCTTTTATAGGGAATTGCCCAAGATGGAGGCAAGTATTCAATTCCTTCTTTGGTGGAGAGGAATTTTTGTGGAAGAGAGCAAAGCTTAGCTAACAAACTACCTCAATGTGTTTAATGCATATATTTAGCCTGGAGTGGTCTTCGATAATCTTGATGCCCTAAAATTTTGCACTCTGAATTTGGAGAAAACTAGTAGGGCTAAATTTGACTTCAAATTCCCTTTGAATTTCTATGCTGAGAATCCCAATGATATCCTCGAGGTCATCATGGTGTACTAGAAGTAAGTGATAACTTGATGTTCCTATGGGTAGTTTTGCTAAGATTTTGGCAGATAGGTAGACTCTATTATGTTTTAGGGTTTGGTATATAGTCCTCTACTCTATACTAAGGATTATTGTAATTATCAACTTGTTTATGATACTTTTATGTATGGTCGCAGTAGTTATGTACTCTGGATCCTCGATATGAACCTTTATAGATTTTGATGTGGGGAGATTTGGTCTCATCCTAATTTTGTATTCATATATTTCAGTTATATAGCTAATATCAAGTAGTTTGTTTTGTTTTATTGTCCCAAAGAATGTTCTAGTTTGGATGCCCTCATGGCTTATTCTATTATTAGATCCATACATTTATCATGCTCTAATTTTATGGGTTGGTGTTTGGAAAGTGGATTGGTGTTTTGGAAGGTACTATGTGTAATGCTCTTAAGGGAAGTTTTGCTCTATTTTGAAGATTGTTAAACAAAATCATGTATTAGGGATTTGTCAAATAGACTGTTGTGCTATGCTTTGGTTATTGTAATCATCAATATGGTCATCATATTTTTTGTATGGTAGTAGCAATTATGATCTTTGGATCCTAGATATGAGAGTTTTATAGATTTAAATGGATGGAGATATGGATTCATCTGAAATTCTATATATATCTTATTTTGGTTACAGATAATAACAAGAAATTGGTTTTTTCCATTGTTCTGTTGAGTGTTTCGAATTTGGATGCCCTCAGATTTATGGTTCCTTAGTTATAAGTAGAACTATAGAATTATCTATTGATCTTATGAGTTGGTATGCTCTAATTCTGGCAGGTTTTTTTAGCATTAACGGATTTTTAGAGTTGTCCCTTATCCATCATAGTGGATGTGTACAATTTTCTTTAATCTGGTTTCTAAGATAGGTATAGAGCTCGATGCTAGAAAGATGGATTGGTTTGTATGACCTTTTACTTTCTCAACTGAATGAGATAATTAAAAAGTGTTATTTGCACCATAGGCGAGTTCTCTACTTCCATGTTTTGTATTAGGTCAAGTTTTGATATTTCAATGATAAAAAACTAGCATTTTGATTTCAGGCAATAAGTACATATTGATGAATGTTGTTTAATAGTATTGAAATCATCCTTGGTGTCACATGCTTTAATTGGTAGTATTGCTTATTTCTATATTTAATGTATTGGTATAAGCACTTTTTAGTTTCGAATATAGGTATTGGAGAGGTCTTTAAGTTAATTATTATAAGCTTTTTTTCTGATGTATTCTCATGGATCTGATGCTATTTGAAAATTAGATTCGTAGAATTCATAGATTTTCTTTGTTCTTGCTAACCCAGAGGCTGGTTAGTAGTGTTGTGGAGCTCGATTTCTTGATGCCTTGTGCATCAGTAGTGAGACTGGGGTGGTAGTAGAGTGCTCCTATGCCTCCTGCTATCCTTTTGAAATAAGATAGATTTAGATTTAGACTAATGGATTAGGTTTGACTGTTTCTTTTTCATTTTTCGGTTATCAAACAATCGAGCCTTAGCTTACATTAAATCTTAAGTTTGGTATCTTTTTTTATTTCCATTAGGAATTTGTCCTTTTTGCCTGTTTGTTTTGTTTAGGTAGGCTTATATGTTTAATATATCTCGATAATTTTAGGAGATCTTATTAGACATCTCTTGATATAGTTTAAAGCTATGTTAATTTAAATGAGTTTAGTATTTATAAGCTTAGATATAGATAGTTTCTTATTTTTAAGTATTATGCTAGTCTTATGATTAACTAGCTTGTTTGGCAAGATTGTTAGACAGGTTTGTTCATCCTTAATAGCTATATGTTGGTAAACGGATTTGGCACAGAAGAATTGGCCCAACGAAGTGTGTGGCAAACCGTTCGCAACAGTTGGATAGGCCCTTGATATGCGGCCTTCCTCTGCGTTTAGAGGGGCAGCTCCCTCGTATGATATAATTTTGAAGCTTTTCAAATAGATATAAAATTAAAATGAAAGGGGAGAAAGCTCATGATGATGAATGCACCACACGACTTCAAAGCTTTCCCAAACTACTAACTTAAAATTGCTAATAACAATGATCAAGATCTACGCTTGAAAAACTATTACTAGCACAACACTGATCCACAGATTCATAAGCATCTACACCATACCATGAGAATGCTCACTACAAAGAGAATCAACATTTGAAACAATTTAGATTCGAAAAGAGGGAACTCAAACTGCATATTCCATTATTTTCTTGCACCAAGAAAGCAATAGAGATTTTTCAATTCAAAAAATAAAAAGTGTACATACTTTCCAAATTTTATCCCTGGATCAAAATTTCAGCATGGTGTCCCCTTCTTCTAAAGCCAAAAATTCCCCCCTTTACAAAGCTCAAAAGAGCCCTTATATAGACATAGAGGTTAATAACTACCTATTCGTGGTTAATAACCACCTCCCAAATACGTGATTTGGGTGAGGTTAATTAACCTCAACAAAATTAACCTATATTCTCTAAAATTTGGACTTCAGTTATTACAAGCCCTGTTGCAAAACTGCTAGACTGCCGTAGGCTCAAAGAATACTTGTGAGAGTAACTTGGTTTGGCTTCATTTCTGCCTCCTGCATTTTATTAAACAGCTTCACCGCCAATTCACTATATGCAAGATCCAATTTTGATCATGTGGCCATGGGTTTGTTTGTCTTCTCGAGCTTTCCATTCTTACAAAGCCCATTAATGAGGATACTGTAAGTAATGACATTGGGCAAGAAACCTTTGGCAATCATTTTAAAATAGATACTGAAAGCCTCTTCAGTGTTACCTTCTCTGCACTTCTCATCAATGAGAGTACTGTAAGTAACAACATTTGGTTTGACGCTGTTTGGTTCATTAAATCAAAAACCTTGAATCCTTCAAGAATGTCTCCCTTTCTTGCAAATATGAATCTAGAATTGTAGAGTAACTCACTTTATTTAGGAACCAGTTCCCAATTTCTCATATCGAACAAAAGCTTTTCAGCTTCTTCAACTCTTGAAAGCTTGGATAATCCATTAATTGAAGTATTGTAGATAACTACATTCATTTTCAGCCCTCCTTTTACCATACGTCTTTTATTCTGAAAACACTTTCTACCTCTCTCACCTTGCAATAACCATCTATAAGTAGGCCATAAGTCATACAATTGGGAACTAAATTCTTTACCTTCATTTCCACCAAAACAGATTCAGTTTTTCCCAAACTATTTTTCGTGAAATACCCTTTGATCAACGTACTGAAAGTAATAACGTTGGGACCAATTTTCTTCTCCAGCATCATTTTCAAAACATTTGACATCTCAATACCATTAGCACACGTATCTTAATATTCAGTGCGCTCTATGAAAAACATTGTTATCTCCCTTGATGATAAGATGCGCACTTGTATTGGGTTTAACGAGTTCTGATTCAAAAACTACTCTCCCATGCTTTTTACATCACAATTTTCCAATTTGATGTCTTAGCAGATATGAGATGATAGGGATGCTTTTGAACTCTATATACTTTTTGCTCTGCATTCTTCAGAACACATCCTTCAATCTGCATTCATAGCTAACATCAATTCCATGAAGTTTTGGATTTGGTGCCTTCACTTTCAAATTTCCAATCGAATCCTTTTAACACGTGATCATCATGCTCCAAAATTGGATCTTTTAAAGATATGGAGGGTAAATTTTATGAAGTCATGCCATGCGGTTGATTGTGATGAGTAGCGGGCATTCTATCATATAGTTTGCATGAATTCGTATGAATTGATAGCATGGCCCTGCAATCAATCAACACAATGAGCTGGCTGTGTAATTGGCTTTAACACCATCATCTCATAATAAATCCCACTATGAATTATTATGAATTCTGATTGAATTGTTGTGCTATGAATCTCCATGCTCGTTGTTGGTTTTCAAACCATAGTTACTATTGTTTCCTATGTAGATCTGATGTTCATCTTCACTTTCCTTTACATCATGCAAACATAAAGTATGATACAGGATCCTTTGTCGCATTATGGATACTCTTCCCACCTTTGTTCATTGTGTCTTTATCTGTAGCTTTATTCAATTCATTAAACAATTCACGTGCTTTATCCATAATTCCATGAAATGGTTGCGGGTTGCATTTAACTTCTTTGTGCATGACCCTAATGGAATCATGTTGTGGCACAAAGAAAGATCTTTGCTTTGCAATCCCTGCGGGTAACGAAGCATCTCATGCTCTGTATGATACATATTGAAGATTGGATGTGTCAAATAAGGACTATTCTGGATAAAACTCTTAGGAATTGAAGATTCTACCTCCTTTGCGAGGGACTCTACCATAAACTTTGCAGGTTTACCATCAGAGAAGGCCTTCAGTAGCTTATTCATGTCTTCTATATTTACTTATTATTGCCCTTCATATTATGCTCTCTTCCATGCTCATGATAACGTTTATCTCGCAAGCAGCCACAACTAAGTGCATTGCTAATAATACCTCCGTTCTGTGCATGTTTGGCAGAAGTAACTCCGGTGCCATTCATAAAAGAGCGTATCAGATTATACTCTCTAGAATGTGCTTCAACATCGGTTATTTATGCCATTTTAATGTTTTATGAATGAATGGAAGGGAACCATTTTTCGTTTTCACCTTTGATTCAATAAGACTTCATGTTTCATATAATGGATCATGTTGCACCCAAGCAAGTGGACTTTTGAATTGGCTAACCGTATTCTGCTGATGGTTCCATTTCAATTGTCTCAGGCCTGATCAAACCATTGCCAACAAGAAGACGTATCTATTTACCCTTCTGCAAATCCAATAACACTGCGCATGCCCAGATTACAATGGGGAAAGTTAAGAAGTCAGGATGTGTGGTTGCAGCTCGCATTTCAAAATACAATTCGAGCGTCTGCTACCAAAAGCCTTTCCCGGACTACCCTCTTATTATTGCATGCCACAGGAACACATTTTGTTCACTCATTTTGTTAAACACTTTGCGTGTATCACCCAAATCATTGAATTGGCATACAAAGTTACAAGTTTGGTACCCAAAACTATGTTATGTCGAAGACCATTAATTGGAGTGTGAGCATGAAGTTTTATAAGTTGTGTGAGGCTACTGCACGCCTGGAGAAGATGGGCATAGGCATTGAAGCCATCCTAATTCATTCTCTCTCTTCACATTTCATTGTCTTGTAATTCTGAGTTTGGGTTTTGTTCGAGAACAGGAACATTGCAAATGCCATCATAAGTAGGCACACATGCCAAAGTATAGCTGTATTTCTGAATGCTTGTTTCATAAGAAATGTGTTGATGATCACAAGCGGCTTCCATTTTTCATGTGTGACTTCTCATAGAAGAATTTTAAACAGGTTAGAGAAATTTTCAAACAAGTTAATAACCATCTCGAAGAGGTTAAGAAACGCACATTTTTTGAGAGGTTAATTAACCTACTCCAAAATTGCGCTATCATTAACCTCTTGAGAGGTTAGGAAAAACATGTTTTTGATCGCTATCACTAACCTTTTGAGAGGTTAAGAAAAACATATTTTTGAACGTTATCATTAACCTATTAGGAGGTTAGGAAAAACATGTTTTGGGTGGCGATCATTAACCTTTAATAACTTGAGGCTCAGGAATCGAATTTTAGCGATTTCAAGTGCTGTGCAGAGCTGCTAACGAGCAAGAGACATAGAGGCTTAAAGACTCACAAAATTCAAAGATAGAATGGCCAATTTAAGGCTTAAAACCAGGCAAGTTTTAAATATTAATCGAGGCTTATAAAATTGAAACGATTTTATAACTGGGCAACAGCTGGCTCTAATTGGGGACAAGGACTGTACAGGACGAAGCTCGAATCCAAAATAATTAGAATAGTGCTTTATCCATGGGGCTATAGAGTGACTTGAGGGATCATTTTGCAAAAGGGAGGAAACTAGTACCAAAAACCAGACAACTGAAAGAAAACTAGGCACAACAAAAACTCCTAACTAGACTATATACAAGGCAGGTTTCCCTACCTCCAATGACTCAAGTTATAATCATGCAAATCCATTCACTGGTTGGGGAAAATAAATACCATGACGCACCAACATGTGACAATTCTCAAGCTTCCATGGGTTCGAACATAAGTGTGCTACTTGAATTCTAACTCTGAAATTCATAGCACACCCCACATCTCTGGACGAAAGAACACATCCAAATAACCAGGCTTCATCAAAAATCTCAGACTTCAAAATTGACTCTAGCTCTTGTTGCATGTCATAGATGACTTCACTTTGAAAGAGTTGGAGTATAAGGCTCTCAAGTTTCTGAATGCATTTTTAATCTTTTCCTGTGCTTGCCGAACCCTCTTCTTTTTCCATTACTAGGATCCTGTTTAAATCTTCTATAATATTATTCCAACTTAGATGCACCTCTGTGTTAGGTTGAATGTTGCCATGATCCATTTCTTCTTCTTTATCTTCCAAAATATCATCTTGAATTTTTAGGCACTGCGAAGTCACACTGATATCATTGTCAACATGGTTGGTCATAACTTCAATTTCCTTTCCATTAATATCAAAATTTTCCTTCTAAAGATCCTTCTGGTGATTAAGACTCGAAGATATCAAAGCTTGTATTGGATTGCCTTCACATGATCTATGACATGAAACAATCTCTAGAGTTATAGCCATTGAACTTTGTCCTTGAACACCTATTTGAGAAGTATCAATAGAAATGCCTTCATCTAGAAACAAAGGATTAAAGTAAACATTTTCTCCATAGAAGAAATTACCATCCAAAGTTTTTGGGCACCAACTTGGGATAAAAACATCATTAGAGTTTCCTTCATCAGATTCTTCCATGAGATCACCTGCTAACTCATTACTTGTTTGATCATCATTATTCTCCTCATAGAAGCTCTTTGGCATAGGATTTCCTAATTGATGAAAAGGCTCAAAAAGAGGATTTCTTTGAACTTTGAATGATGTCAATTGTATTTCCATTGGAATAGAGGAACTTGTCTTCATATTCATATAGCTTTCATCTTCAATACGTTCAATGATATCTATCCCCTTTTGAATCATCATTTCTTCTCCAAGACATCTTTCATGAAATGTGAAAGTTGGTATGCATGACAAAGAATCAAAGTTATATGGTTCATCTTCTTCTCCTAGAAGTTGATTTTTATCTTTTGCATCAACCGATCTTTTAATCACAAGTTCACCAATATCATCAAATGTAAAGGTCTCCATTTCCTCAGAGAAAGAAGATATTTGTAGAAGTTCATGGCCATTTTTATCTCCATTAATGGTAGTGGTTTCTGATTGTTCCATGACAACTGATGTATTGGTGTCATCAATAGATTCATCTTGAATGATCATGAAAGGATGATTGGGAAGATTTTCTCCGCATAGGAAGTCATCATCTGAAACATCTAGGCACCAAGTAGGAATAAAAGCAGTATGAAATTCATCTTGATCCACATTTTCCTCATCTTCAATCATTGGTCGTGTAGTTTCTCGAGATTTTGATATTTCTTTTTCTTTCTCATTAGGACCAAGATGATTGAATAATTTCTCCTGGATTTGGAAATCTTCACAGTCATGTCTTGATACATTACTAGACCCTTTTTCTTCTATAGGTACCATTTCTTGAGCATCTCCTTGATTAGACATAGGACCTTTGTCTTCTTTCATACATGAAGATTTAGATGAATCCTTTCTAACATTTGGACCAGAAGATGTTGTACTATCAAGAAAATAATTCTTGCATGGGTCTTCTTTCTCAAGTTCTTGTAGCATTTGAAGTAAAGAAGGATGTACTTTGTTAGGATCCAGGCGTGCATTTCCATAGAAGGTTTTTAAAAATTCAACCTGATTGGGATCAATGGAAGTATGACTTCGATGAGTAATAGGTGCAAGCATGGAGACACCTTTTTGATCACCACTATCCATCTTCGATTGACATGAATCACTTTTCTTATCAAGCCCTTCTTTATAATTACATGTAGAACTTGTTTCTAAGCATGATTTGGGCTTGTGAGAGAAAAATTGATAATCTTTACCATCTTCTTGTTCAATCTTTTGCAATGTTTGGAGCAAAGATGGATGAGTCTCGCCTGGATCTAGTTTCCGTCCACCATAGAAACTCTTCAAAAAGTTAGCTTGTGTAGGATCAATCTGATTTTGTTGAGATGCAGGTGCATGAGAGACATTTTTAATATTCCTCATTGCTGATTTAGATGAAGCACATTCTTCAACAAAGACTTCTTTATCTTTATATGTTGAATTTCTTTCCAAGAAGGATTCTTGATAATGAGAAAGAAACCCATATTCTTTTCTATCATCTTCTTCGATCTTCTGAAAAATTTGAAGTAAGTGGGGATGAACCATTTTAGGGTCTAACCTCCTACCGCCATAGAAATTCTTCAAGAATTCAACTTGCAGAGGTTCATCGGGAATCTGTTTCTTAGGATATGAAAAGTATTCATCATCACTATCGGTATCAGTGTCACTTTCCACTTTCCCTTTGTACCAAACCATGCTTTAAATTCGAACCTCAGATAAAGTCACCAATATTCAATCTTCTAAATAGAGTCGCCAACCTTCATTCAAGGGAAGGTACCTTCATCAGCCGAGTTACTGATTGTTATTTACTTGAGTTTGGATGAGACCAAGATTTTGCTTGTTCCTTCTTGGAATGACTACTACTCTTTCAACAACGTTGTGACCAATAGGGGCTCTTCGCAAGATTTCTTTGAACTCTTCTTCTTCTTTAAGAACTCGATTAACTTAATGATATTCTTGTACACTTCATCTACACCTCCAGGCAAGAGTGTTCAAGTCTGAGATGATATCTTCCTGGGTGCCTTGAAAGCCAAGGTTCGGTTGGAGAATAGGAAAAAATTTCTCATGTGGAAGCACCATTGTACTTCATCGTAGGTGACTGTCAATCTTTCTATTCAGTCTCCCCAGCAGAGTCGCCAAAAATCTGTTGGTAAACGGATTTGGCACAGAAGAATTGGCCCAACGGAGTGTGTGGCAAACCGTTCGCAACAGTTGGATAGGCCCTTGATATGCGGCCTTCCTCTGTGTTTAGAGGGGTAGCTCCCTCGTATGATATAATTTTGAAGCTTTTCAAATAGATATAAAATTAAAATGAAAGGGGAGAAAGCTCATGATGATGAATGCACCACACGACTTCAAAGCTTTCCCAAACTACTAACTTAAAATTGCTAATAACAATGATCAAGATCTACGCTTGAAAAACTATTACTAGCACAACACTGATCCACAGATTCATAAGCATCTACACCATACCATGAGAATGCTCACTACAAAGAGAATCAACATTTGAAACAATTTAGATTCGAAAAGAGGGAACTCAAACTGCATATTCCATTATTTTCTTGCACCAAGAAAGCAATAGAGATTTTTCAATTTAGAAAATAAAAAGTGTACATACTTTCCAAATTTTATCCCTGGATCAAAATTTCAGCATGGTGTCCCCTTCTTCTAAAGCCAAAAAGTCCCCCCTTTACAAAGCTCAAAAGAGCCCTTATATAGACATAGAGGTTAATAACTACCTATTCGTGGTTAATAACCACCTCCCAAATACATGATTTGGGTGAGGTTAATTAACCTCAAAAAAATTAACCTATATTCTCTGAAATTTGGACTTCGGTTATTACAAGCCCTGTTGCAAAACTGCTAGACTGCCGTAGGCTCGAAGAATACTTGTGAGAGTAACTTGGTTTGGCTTCATTTCTGCCTCCTGCATTTTATTAAACAGCTTCACCGCCAATTCACTATACGCAAGATCCAATTTTGATCATGTGGCCATGGGTTTGTTTGTCTTCTCGAGCTTTCCATTCTTACAAAGCCCATTAATGAGGATACTGTAAGTAATGACATTGGGCAAGAAACCTTTGGCAATCATTTTAAAATAGATACTGAAAGCCTCTTCAGTGTTACCTTCTCTGCACTTCTCATCAATGAGAGTACTGTAAGTAACAACATTTGGTTTGACGCTGTTTGGTCCATTAAATCAAAAACCTTGAATCCTTCAAGAATGTCTCCCTTTCTTGCAAATATGAATCTAGAATTGTAGAGTAACTCACTTTATTCAGGAACCAGTTCCCAATTTCTCATATCGAACAAAAGCTTTTCAGCTTCTTCAACTCTTGAAAGCTTGGATAATCCATTAATTGAAGTATTGTAGATAACTACATTCATTTTCAGCCCTCCTTTTACCATACGTCTTTTATTCTGAAAACACTTTCTACCTCTCTCACCTTGCAATAACCATCTATAAGTAGGCCATAAGTCATACAATTGGGAACAAAATTATTTACCTTCATTTCCACCAAAACAGATTCAGTTTTTCCCAAACTATTTTTCGTGCAATACCCTTTGATCAACATACTGAAAGTAATAACGTTGGGACCAATTTTCTTCTCCAGCATCATTTTCAAAACATTTGGCATCTCAATACCATTAGCACACGTATCTTAATATTCAGTGCGCTCTATGAAAAACATTGTTATCTCCCTTGATGATAAGATGCGCACTTGTATTGGGTTTAACGAGTTCTGATTCAAAAACTACTCTCCCATGCTTTTTACATCACAATTTTCCAATTTGATGTCTTAGCAGATATGAGATGATAGGGATGCTTTTGAACTCTGTATACCTTTTGCTCTGCATTCTTCAGAACACATCCTTCAATCTGCATTCATAGCTAACATCAATTCCATGAAGTTTTGGATTTGGTGCCTTCACTTTCAAATTTCCAATCGAATCCTTTTAACACGTGATCATCATGCTCCAAAATTGGATCTTTTAAAGATATGGAGGGTAAATTTTATGAAGTCATGCCATGCGGTTGATTGTGATGAGTAGCGGGCATTCTATCATATAGTTTGCATGAATTCGTATGAATTGATAGCATGGCCCTGCAATCAATCAACACAATGAGCTGGCTG
Source organism: Cupressus sempervirens (assembly GCA_028749045.1). Taxonomy (NCBI): domain Eukaryota; kingdom Viridiplantae; phylum Streptophyta; class Pinopsida; order Cupressales; family Cupressaceae; genus Cupressus; species Cupressus sempervirens. Next base: position 521,799,694 of record CM053788.1, read on the forward strand.
CGTAATTGGCTTTAACACTGTCATCTCATAATAAATCCCACTATGAATTATTATGAATTCTGATTGAATTTTTGTGCTATGAATCTCCATGCTCGTTGTTGGTTTTCAAACCATAGTTACTATTGTTTCCTATGTAGATCTGATGTTCATCTTCACTTTCCTTTACATCATGCAAACATAAAGTATGATACAGGATCCTTTGTCGCATTATGGATACTCTTCCCGCCTTTGTTCATTGTGTCTTTATCTGTAGCTTTATTCAATTCATTAAACAATTCACGTACTTTATCCATAATTCCATGAAATGGTTGCGGGTTGCATTTAACTTCTTTGTGCATGACCCCAATGGAATCATGTTGTGGCACAAAGAAAGATCTTTGCTTTGCAATCCCTGCGGGTAACGAAGCATCTCATGCTCTGTATGATACATATTGAAGATTGGATGTGTCAAATAAGGACTATTCTGGATAAAACTCTTAGGAATTGAAGATTCTACCTCCTTTGCGAGGGACTCTACCATAAACTTTGCAGGTTTACCATCAGAGAAGGCCTTCAGTAGCTTATTCATGTCTTCTATATTTACTTATTATTGCCCTTCATATTATGCTCTCTTCCATGCTCATGATAACGTTTATCTCGCAAGCAGCCACAACTAAGTGCATTGCTAATAATACCTCCGTTCTGTGCATGTTTGGCAGAAGTAACTCCGGTGCCATTCATAAAAGAGCGTATCAGATTATACTCTCTAGAATGTGCTTCGACATCGGTTATTTATGCCATTTTAATATTTTATGAATGAATGGAAGGGAACCATTTTTCGTTTTCACCTTTGATTCAATAAGACTTCATGTTTCATATAATGGATCATGTTGCACCCAAGCAAGTGGACTTTTGAATTGGCTAACCGTATTCTGCTGATGGTTCCATTTCAATTGTCTCAGGCCTGATCGAACCATTGCCAACATGAAGACGTATCTGTTTACCCTTCTGCAAATCCAATAACACTGTGCATGCCCAGATTACAATGGGGAAAGTTAAGAAGTCAGGATGTGTGGTTGCAGCTCGCATTTCAAAATAAAATTCGAGCGTCTGCTGCCAAAAGCCTTTCTCGAAATACCCTCTTATTATTGCATGCCACAGGAACACATTTCGTTCACTCATTTTGTTAAACACTTTGCGTGTATCACCCAAATCATTGAATTGGCATACAGAGTTACAAGTTTGGTACCCAAAACTATGTTATGTCGAAGACCATTAATTGGAGTGTGAGCATGAAGTTTTATAAGTTGTGTGAGGCTACTGCACGCCTGGAGAAGACGGGCATAGGCATTGAAGCCATCCTAATTCATTCTCTCTCTTCACATTTCATTGTCTTGTAATTCTGAGTTTGGGTTTTGTTCGAGAACAGGAACATTGCAAATGCCATCATAAGTAGGCACACATGCCAAAGTATAGCTGTATTTCTGAATGCTTGTTTCATAAGAAATGTGTTGATGATCACAAGCGGCTTCCATTTTTCATGTGTGACTTCTCATAGAAGAATTTTAAACAGGTTAGAGAAATTTTCAAACAAGTTAATAACCATCTCGAAGAGGTTAAGAAACGCACATTTTTTGAGAGGTTAATTAACCTACTCCAAAATTGCGCTATCATTAACCTCTTGAGAGGTTAGGAAAAACATGTTTTTGATCGCTATCACTAACCTTTTGAGAGGTTAAGAAAAACATATTTTTGAACGTTATCATTAACCTATTAGGAGGTTAGGAAAAACATGTTTTGGGTGGCGATCATTAACCTTTAATAACTTGAGGCTCAGGAATCGAATTTTAGCGATTTCAAGTGTTGTGCAGAGCTGCTAACGAGCAGGAGACATAGAGGCTTAAAGACTCACAAAATTCAAAGATAGAATGGCCAATTTAAGGCTTAAAACCAGGCAAGTTTTAAATATTAATCGAGGCTTATAAAATTGAAACGATTTTATAACTGGGCAACACTATACAAGGACATAAATAAAGTGATGGAATCCCTTCAAAAGATCTTGCAATGTAACAAGGAGCTTTATGCTCATATAATCTTGTTTAAATTTGATCGTTGTAATGTAAAATCTGAGACAATAATTTTGACTAGGGTATGCCCCTTTTATGTTGTAATAATAAAGGACCATGGTCCTGGGCTAGACTAGAGATTTTCTTTCCCCGTTCTTTCCTACCAATGCCCATTTGAATAGTGGAACGCTATTGTATTGATTTATTTTATTAATAATCAATTATCGTGGCCATTGGCTGTTTACCAATCCAAAAAAAGAATGCCCACATGAAAAAGGAAATTAAATAAATAAAAATTAAACCCACTTGAAAAAGGAAATAAAATAAATAAATATTAAATAAATATTCTTTTGTTTTCTCTACACTTAAATGCACATAAGTGGGATTCCTCTTTTTCCTCTTTATTCTTTCTTCTCAAACACTCCTCTTTTCTCATTGGTGGAATTTTGTCTCACATGGATCAAACTCTATTATCTCATATTCATTGTGAGAAGCATTCCACCACCACATTTTCCTTTATAAGGGAGAGCCCTCTCCTCATTTTAGACATCCATGATTGGTCCACGATTGATCAACGGTTATGATATGGTTATGCTGCAGGTTTGGAGAACGATTTTTGGAGGAGTTTGAGCATTAAAGCTTTTTGTGAAGAACTTCTATCTTCTTGTCTTATTCTCTCTTACATCCATGGCTTCCATCATGAGGTTTCATCCTACATTTTCATATTATCTTAGAGTCATATTTGTTTTCATAGATTAATATTGCATTGTTATTTCCTTTCATAGATTAGATTTCCTTTCTTGCATTGCTTTCCATTGTCATCATTTAGATTAGTTTGCATTTTAATTTTAATTCATATTTTGATCCTTGAATCCCTTGTTTCATGGTGTACTTGCATGGGCATGAACTAGGTCAAACTGAGGGCCTCCATTACAAACCCTTGCACTCCATGAATGGAGAGCTATGAGCCACCATTTGAGACCTCATTCATGAGCAATCTTGGATATGATGACTCATAGAAGTGTCCTTACATTTTAGGCATACAGGGGGGAGGGGGCACATAAGTCTTTTAGTCTTTTAAAATGTGTATTAGAAGTTTTTTTTAGGTTAGTTTTTTTTTTTTTAGGTTCTCTTTTTGTTTTTTTGTGTGGAGGTGCACACATGCACACCTCTAAGGGGTGCGCATGTGTGCACCTCATTGAGATTCTAACCTTGTCTTTGTTTTGTTGATGTGTAGAGGAACAGAGAGTGAGGAGTGTAGTTGGAAGCTATGCAGAGGTGTGCTTTTGGGAGAATGTTGGAGGAAAGTGAGGTAAGGGGAGAGGGATTAGGGTCTTATATAGACCCTGAGTGCCAAGTATGCACCCCTACAGGTGTGCACCTATGAAGGTGCATACCCTCTGAGGATGTGCACATGCAATACACATGAGCACACAAGTGCACACTTAAAGAGCAATAGGGCCCAAAAACTCACTTTTTCTCAATTTTCACCTATCCTAACCTCTCTAGACAGAGACTCGAGCTTGACCCAAACCCGTGGGGGGGTCCAGAATGACCAAGACTCTGGACTAAGAGCTTGGTATAAAAATTTCAAACTAGGGGGTCCCCATTTTGCACAAAAATGGGGCATGCATTATAAAACTACGACATATGATTATGCCATAAGAGGCTATATCATGTGAACTTTGATAATTTGGTAAGAATTAGTAAGATGAATAAAGCAAGAGGGTTACCAAAATTGAAGAAACTGATAATATGATGTGTAAACAATGTCAGTTGGGAAAAATGACAAAGTCTAGTTTCAAGAAAAAGACCTATACTTCTTATGTTATTTTAGAGTAGGTTCATATGACCTTTGTGGACCTATTAGTGTGCAAAGATACTGTGGTGACAAATACTTCATTCTATTTGTTGATGACTACTCTAGAATGATGGTTGTGATGTTTCTTAAGGAAACATCTAATGTATTTCAAATGTTTAAGTAGTATTTGGCAATAAGTTGGAAAAGATCCATGGAGGAGATAAGAATGTACTAAGAACCAAATTAGAAAGCTTGAGAGGAAAATTTGATAACATGAGAATGGTAGTGTAGATGCTTAAAATCGTCACAAACACTATATTAATTTATTTAATATATCCTTTGACATTATAATTATTTATTTATTAATTAATTATATTTGTCATATTCTTCTACTTATTTAGTTAAATATATTTAATTAAATAAGTTCATTTCCCTAATGTATTTATATTTAATTTAAATACATCCCCTCTAATGTATTAAACTTATTTAATGCATAGTGCTCCATAAATCCCCTTTTAACTAACTCTTAGTTTATTTAATTCTCTCCACTTTATTAAATTCTTTAATCCTAAGATTAAGTTAAATCCTATTTAATTTAATTCTATGATTAAGTTAAATCCTATTTAATTTAATCCTAACTCCATCCTAGAGCCTAGTCTACACCCATCACTCTCATCCTTCTAAGCCTAACCATTAATTAATCCCACTTAATTGATTCTAAACACCTTTCTAAAAAAATTTCAGTCCCTAAGTGTTTTCTCACACATTTGTGAGCAACTCAAGATCCAAGAAAGCTTTCATTTTATTATTTTATCCAAAAAAGTCGTACACTCTTACACACTTGTCCATGTTTCCTCTCTCCAAGGTTTCTCACACATGTGTGAGCAAACCTTGAGCCATCACCTTCACCAAAAAAGCTTACGTTGACCTTTGTATGGCTTGTTCCCTTAGCCCATGTGTCTCCCTTGTGGCACCTATGTGGATGCCACATAGATGCCACCTCCTCAAGGCCTCTCTTAAGCCTATAAATAGAGCCCTTGTCTCAAGCATTTCTCATCTCCCTCATTTGCATTATTATCATGCTAGTATAGTTCTAAAGCTCTTAAGTTGTTTTATGCATTTTTCTAGCTCTTGGTAGTTGCTAGTTCATTTTCTTTTGCATTGTTAACTTAGTTTAATTTCTTGCCTCCATATTCACCTTCCTTGAATGCTTTGAACATGGTTGTATCCATAACCATTGTTTGAAGCACTCTCTCCATATCTAGTTAGTTTCATACATTTTTCATTTCATTTCAAGCATATTGGGATTCAATAGTTGTGCTTCGGAGAGCATATTCACATCTCATAATCTAGAGCACACCAACAAGTCCTCCTACGAGCACCCTTATTGAGCTTCTTTGAGGTTGCATGAGGACTCTTTCTTTTCAATTGCATTAAGTTGTAAAATTCAAGCATAGAATTAGTTGTATTTTTCTTTACTTTGAATCTTTGATATGCATGTACAACTAACTTTTCTTGTTTATGCATGCTCCTAACTAGTTAGGTTTTCTTGCATGCAAGTAGAAGGTGAGAACATTCTCCAATATTTTGGAATAGTCAAAGAAGTTGTGAATGTTGTCAAAGGAGTTGATGGAAAGATAAGTGATGAGACTCTGATCAACAAGGTATTGAGAACTTTCCTTCTTGTTTATGCTATCAGAGTTTCTGCAATACAGGAATTGAGATGTACTTCTCATAATGACCTAACCTTAGATAGTTTGGTTAGTAGACATGTTGCTTTTGAATTGTCAAATTTTGATAATTTCAATGCCCCTACTATTGAATTTTCTTTCAAGTCACAATTGATTTTGCATAAGTCTAAGAAGAAGAAAGGAAAGTATGTGTTGGAGTGTTCAAAATGGGAAGAGTACTTCTGAGTGGGGGGGGGGGTGCGGGGGGGTGAATAAGAAGTAACACATTTTCATCTTCTCAAGTCCTTTAAAGCAAATAACTGAAAGTAAATTGCATGCATGCAAACATATCAAATAACCATAAAGTAAGCACATGCAATTAAACACATGACACTAGAATTTGATAACCCAGAAACCCTCCAGGAATAAGAAGGTAAAACTAGGATGGGGATGATACCCACAAAAATTATTGCAGCAATAAATGTTTGACCACTTCAGATGGTCTACCTTATTAAAGGCTTTACACTATGTCAATAGTGACCTGGTTAAAGGATTTACAAACACTTTACATGAAGTGTCACCTTGTTAAAGGATTTAGTCACCTCTTCAAAGGATCTACAAAATAGTTGTTAAGCTAACCTATCAACATAGGATTTTCACTATCTAATACAATGGCTAGAGAGTATTAGAAACCTTTGACCTGATTGCTTACAATCTTCAATTGTTGATTTTAGGCACTTGATCTACTCATTTTGATCTTGATCCTTGCTTGATCTGATATCGAATCGTATCCCTTGTACTGTTCTAATCAATTAGATGTGCAAATGCTGCTCACTTCACTAAGTCTTTGCTTCCCCTATTGTTTACCCTGTTCTACAATCTTACTATCAGCTTAGCAACTTCCCTTGACTTCTATTGAGCAACTTAAAATCATGGGGTCTAAGCCTTCTTATAAAGACTTTTTAGACTTAGGGTTAGGTATGGATCTATGATCCATATTGAATCTTGAATTCCTGCTCATTCCTTGCATTTTTCTCATTGGTTGCATGCCTTCTCCATTTTTATGATTGGTTGCATGTTGATTGCATAGGAAATATAAAAGATTCATTCTTATCCTTATCATCCTTTGAAATCCTTCTATGTCGGCTCCAAAAATGTTTTACATCTGAGTTTGTGAGGGCACAAACTCATATGTTGATTCTGTGTAACACGGCACATACTGGACTACTAGTGCTCAACACATATACTATCTTGGTTTGCTCGACACCTATTACATTTTGTCTTGCTCGGCACATGTATGACTCTGGCTCACTCGACATATGAAGCATTTTGACTTGCTCAGCATCAACTATGACTTGGCACCTATATATCACTCGACACTTATATAATGCTCGACACCTATTGAAATTCTGACTCAACACAAACTGTAGCTCGACATACATAGTGTACTCGGCTTCAATGTAGAAAGTGGTTAAGTGTGTTGACACTCAAATGTCAAAAACCATTCTAAGACCAACCGTATGAAGTTAGTGAGATTGAATCTTTCGATGATGATCTTGAGGATCTTGAAGCATTAATGACTAGGGGACTTCCAAGAGGTAGAGAAAAATATAAAGGTAAACTTCATGTAAAAAAAAAAATCATGCAATAAAGTTGGTCATATTGTTGCAAGATGTCTTGATAGGGATGAAAAGGGTGAAAGGAAGGACAACAAGTTCAAAGGAAGAAGAGATGGAAAAGACAACAAAGGATACAAGGACTACAAAGGAAAAGGTAAGAAGTCTTATTACATTGCAGAAGAGGAAAGTGATAGGGATCATGGTAGTAATGATGAAGAAGTTATTTATGTTGCTACAAAAGATGATTTTGATGAAGATGATAAAACTAGACTTATTTCATGTGTCAATAAAGGTGATAGATGGATAATTGATTGTGGTTGCTCACATCACATGAGTGGTAACAAAAGCAAGTTTGAAAAACTAGAACGTTATAAAGGAGGTAGTGTTAAGTTTGATAATGATGCACCATGTCTTGTGAAAGGTAAAGGATCAACAAAATTGACTGATAAGATTAGATGTGATAATTCTTATTGGGTTGAAGGACTTAACTACAATTTTTTGAGTGTGGCACAGTTGAACAGTTTTGGCTACAAAGTTGAATTTTAGCACAGGAAGGCTAAGATCTACAATTGTTCAGGAGAATTGATTGGAAGTGGAGACTAAACTAGAGGTTATTTGTTCTATCTAGACCTATTTGATGATACTTGATTTTTTTCACAATGTGATGATATATGGTTATGGCATAAGAGGTTATGTCATGTCAACTTTGACAATTTGGTAAGCATTAGTAAGATGAAGAAAGTAAGAGGGTTACCAAAATTGAAGAAACTTGATAATGTGATGTGTAAACAATCTCAGTTGGGAAAAATGACAAAGTCTAGTTTCAATACCAAGACCTATACTTCTAATGTTATTTTAGAGTTGGTTCATACTGGCCTTTATGGACCTATTGGTTTGAAAAGCTACTATGGTGACAAATATTTTATTTTATTTGTTGATGACCACTCTAGAATGATGATTATGATATTTATTAAGGAAAAATCTTATGCATTTCAAATGTTTAAGTGGTATTTGGCTAGACTAGAAAAGGAAACATGTAAAATCTTGAAGCGTCTAAGATCTGATAGAGGAGGTGAATTAAATAATGGGGAATTCAACACATTCTGCAATGGTAGAGGAATCAAGAGAAATATGCTTGCACCTAGGACCACTCCACATAATGGTATAGCTTAAAGGAGGAATAAATCAATCATGGATTGTGATAGGACATTGATGATGAAGATGAATATTGTACCAAAATACTACATAGAAGTTGTAAGTACAGTTGTTTATACCTTGAATAGAGTACAAGTCAAGAAAGATACATACCTTACACCTTTTGAGTTATGGTATGGACATGCACCTAATGTAGAAAATGCTACATAGTGAAAGATAATAGAAATGGAAAACTTGATGTAAAAAGTGATGAAGGCATATTCTTAGGTTATTCCACTAAGATCAAAGAATATAAGTGTTTGAACTCTAACATTAAAAAAGTTGTGGAAAGTATAAATGTGAAAGTTGATGAATATGTAGAAAAGAATGAAGTTGAATGTAAGAAAGAGCCTAAAGATTACAAAAGTTTTATATACATTGATGAAGGTGAACCTGTCACCTTACCTAAATCTGAGAAGAGAGTTGTTAAGCAACAAAAATGAGTACATGGTGAGTTGCAACAACAACATGCTAAGCATTAGGTAGTTGGTGTCAAGCATCAAGAAATTCATGCTATGTGTTAGGCTGAGCATGTCAAGAATCAATTGGAGAATGGTGAACAACTAGAAGAACAAGCAAAGATATATAAAGTGCTACTTGAAGAAAATCTACAAGATGAACCTAAAGAAGAATAAAGAATAAAAGATCCTACATTAGCAAAATATGTGAGAAGACATGATACACCAAATTAAATCATTAGAGACAAAGACTCTAGAGTTATGACAAGAAAAAGATCGAGAAGTGACACATGTCTACTATGTGAGTGTGAGCCCAAATCATTGAAGGATGCTTTGGATAATGAACACTAGACCCAAGAAATGAATGAAGAAATTGAGAAAATAGAGAAGAACAAAAATTGGTCACTGGTACCTAGACCAAAAGACAAGAATGCTATTAGAACAAAGTAGGTATTCATAAACAAGATAAACAAGAAAGGTGAAGTCACAAGAAATAAAGCAAGGCTAATTTGTAAGGGATATGCACAAAAAGAATATATTGACTTTAGGGAGAAATTTTACCCTATTGAAAGATTGGAAGAAGTGAGAACTTCACTTGTATATGTTGCTTACAAAGGATTCAAAGTATACCAGATGGATATCAAGTTTGCACTTATGAATGGAATTTTGGAAGAAGAAGTCTACATTGAACAACCTAAAGGATTTGTTGACCTAAACAACAAAGATATGGTATGTAAGTTGCACAAAAATTTGTATGGATTGAAACAAGCCCCTAGAGCATGGTATGAAAGATTGGATACATATTTGGTGAAGATTGGTTTTGCAAGGACAAATGATAATGGAAATCTATACTTGAAGACTGAATCTGAAAAAGGGATACTTTTGGCTGAAATATTTATTGATGATATCATATTTGGAGGAAAGGATGCATTGTGTAAGTCATTTGCATATCAGATGAGACAAGAGTTTGAAATTTGTTATGTTTAGAGAAGTCAAATTATTTGTTGGCTTGCAAGTATATCAAATGAAGAAAGGTATCTACACTACGAAATCAAAATATATAAATAAGATACTAAAAAAATTTGGTATGGAAGACTCAAGGCTAGTTGGAGCACCAATGGTTACTAGACATAAACTTTCAAAGAATGATGATTCTACTAATGTGACCCAAACCTTGTATAGATCAATGGTTGGCAAGTTACAATATATTGTTCATATCAGACTGGATATTGCACTAGTAGTTGGGATTGTTACAAGATATTCTATAAATCCTAAGGAGAATCAAATGATGGTTGTGAAAATAATATTAAGATATCTAAAAAGCACAAAGGATTATGGATTGTATTACAAGAAGAATGACAATTTTAAACTTAAAGTGTACACTGATGTAGATTGGGCTAGTAATGTTGATGATAGAAAAAGTAAAAGTAGTGGATATTTCTTTCTATAAAAGAGACTAGTTTTATGGACAATCAAGAAACAAAATTGCATTTCCCAATCTACAACAGAAGCTAAATATGTAGTTGTAATACTTAATTATTCTAATATAATGTGGATCAAGCAATTGTTGAAAGGGATGAAGGAAGATATCACTAAAACTATTTCCATATTCTATGATAACACAAATGCTATAAACATATCTAAAAATCTTCTAATTCATACTGAGACCAGGCATGTTGCTATAAAGTGTCTTTACTTGAGAGAGTTGGTACAAGACAAAGAAGTGAGATTGGAGTATGTGAATACAAAGGAATAGATAGCTAATACATTCACAAAAACTTTACCTAAGGATGCACATGAATATCTAAGAGGTAAAATAGGGTTGATTCCCATAACCAAGGCTACTTAAGTTGAGATGGAGCTCTACATCAAATATTTTTCTTAGAATATCTTATAAATTGATGCAAAAGATCACACTTTAAGACCTGCCTAAAGTTGTGAAGTGAGAAGCACGCGATGTTGAATTAGTCATAAGAAAGATGCAAAAGAAGAACCTAATTAAGAAAACTAACCAAGATATATCTACATGTTCAAGATGTATGAGAAGATAACTATAGATGTTGAGGTATATTGTTGATACTTGAGTATGGATGTCTTTGGAATTGTTGTCAAAGAGGGAGAAGTTTATGCAATTACCATCCATATATTGCAAAAAGAGGGAGAAGTTCATAAGAGTCAATTACAATATGAAGAAGCAAATAGGAAGAGGTGTTTCCAAATAGGAAGAGGTGTTTCAAAGAGGGAGATCATGAAACAGTTGTCTAGGAAGTTATAAGCAAAGAGGGAGAGTACATAAAGAAAGAGATAAGAGATGAGGTGTTTCCATAAAGAAAGATAGAAAATAAGTTCATAAGATGTATATCAAAGAGGGAGATCTATGTTTTGATATGAAAGAGGGAGCCTATGTTCTTTTATAACTAGAGGTGTTGCATATCTAAGTTGCATGGATGAGAATCAGAATGAAACTAAGGATATTAATGAAGATCTGATATTAGACATATAGAGAGCTTCTTGAAGCAAGTCAAATGATTTTTGGATTACATGGTAACTAGAGGTGTTTCTATTAATGCCAAAGAGGGAGACTATTTGAACTACAATTGGAAAAATTGTTATGTTATCATTAATGTAAAACCTTATTGGTGAGATAGTTGCTACTTGAGTAGAGTGCCATATCAAGATGATTGATGACGAGGATTTGAATAGAAGAAATAACAAGAGGACCTAGTGAAAAGGTTGAGTTATGTGGAATTACAATGGGCACTTGATTGGATAGACTTTGGAAAGATAATGTGTTTTTAATCATAACACTAAGTGGAGAAGACTGTTATGTTGAACCCTAGAAGATATTATCAATAAAGAACAAACACTTAGGCTTAATCAAGCTTTAGAGAAGAAGATTAAGGAACTTACAGTAGAAGTTGAGAAAATTCAGTGTTAATTGAGCATCAATAAAGACAAAGTATCAAAAAAGTTGGATGGAGTGCTAGTAAAAGCACCGAGTGAAGATAGTGTAAGTTGGGTGAGGAAAGATAGTGATGATTGAGTTATCAAGTGATGAATGAGGCCGAGAAACATAGTGTTGGCCAAGTGGAAACACTTTAAAATTTATGAAGAAATCTCAATTTCTAGCTAACATAGTTGAGTTCTTGAAATATGTAAAGTGTGCTAAAGATAAGGATTGATGAGCTAGGATATTTAATGCAAGGGATATCATGCTTGAGTGTTTCCATGCATGGATTGAAAGAGAAGTTTGGAGAAGTTTCTAGAAGAGGAAAGAGGAAACAAAAAGATGGAAGGATTCGATGAATCTAACCTAACCCTAAGATCAATGGTAGTGTTTAAGAAACAAAAGATCTAGTTACATATTTAAGGAGGCATAAGGGATAATCTGACAAGGTTGATAGAAGTTAGCAGACCTAAAAAGGTTGGAGTAGTTGTTGATTTTGTTGAATGGAAAATTTGAGCAAAAGGTTGAAAAGTGAAGTGTTGAGGTGAAAAGTGATTACTTGAAGGTTTGCCAAGAGAATCAGTGATGAAGATGATAATGGAGGTCAGTCAATGAGTCAACTGTTGAACCAAATTTGTGATATGTATTTGCAAAGTGAATTGTATTTAGCTGGATCAGACTATTGTTATTTTATAGCCATTATATCAGTTTGAAATACTTTAATGAAGGTTGACCTAACAGTCATTTGTAATCATTTAATCAAGGTGACATTCTAATGGAATGTTCTTAAGTCCTCTAACAAGGATACTTGTAACAAGGTAAATAAATCCTTTAATAGGGTCACACCTAATAGTGTGTATTGTAACTTTTAACAAGGTTGGCTCCTAACAGAGCTCAGTGCAAAAGAGTGAAAAATTAGTGACATGTTGCTAGTGTTTTTTTACCAAATTGGGTTTCCACGTAATCTTGGTGTCTTACTTGTGTGGATGTTATTTTAGATGTTTTATATTTTGCAAGTTTTTTGTTATTGGGATAGTGGACTGCAAGTTTTATGTTACTAATATATTTCTATAGAGACTGAGCTACTTAATGAGTAGATCTAAGTTGGTTGAAGTGTTTAAAAGTTCAATCGGTACACCTAGACTTGAGGATAACCAATTCACCCTCTCTCAGCTATTCTAAATCATTCTAATAACACATACCCTCTGCAAGTTACAACAAAGGAGAAAAATTGTTTGTATTGAGTATAGAACCCCAAAAATGCAATTCGATGCAAAATATTTTACCCTCAGGCCATGTCTCAACCATAAGTAAAACAATAACATGGGTGCAAAATAAATAACATTTTCACCAAAATGGTTGAAAACTAACAACCTTTTTAGCCCCACACACTTGCACACTTAACATTTTGTACTCCTTAGATTTAATCACAAAAGTGAAATGAAATCTAAATCGTCGATCTTAGAAAATATGATCCACATTTAAATCCTTTGAAAATAACCTGGGACCCACAATGCAAAAAATGCATGATATTTGTGACTACACACTTGCATCCTAATTTCTTTCACATCTTAGATTTAATTGCATAAGCACGATGAAATATGAATAACTGATCTTGTAGGTGTGAAATAACAATATTTTTGCACAATATGACTCTATTGGAGAAACACCAAAATGTTACACTAATAGGATTTATCAGCATAACATTTCCCATTAGTATGGGCCCAAAACATTCTAGCGAGTACCCATATTATACCGATTGTGAAAACATGCAATTTTTTGGCCTACTTGTAAAAACCAATGCATAAAATATAATAAACTTCTTATGTTGAAAACATATAGAACTTAGCCTAGGAAATGTGTCTTAGAATGATTATTTATAAATGGTGGTAAAAATTGCCAAAAATTCTCACAACTAAACATAAGGACATAAGAAATTTTTCGATGCAGCAACATAAGTTAGATTACCCCAAAAGTAAAAACATATTACTATTCCAATATGATAAAATAATACAAGACTATATCCACTCAGGTATAAGGTGCCCTCAACCAATCAAATAAGGCACAAAGAAAATACCTAGATCCAAAAACAAGGCACCACAAGGGACCTCATCTAACAATAAAGAAACACTGACTCAAAAAATATTGAAGCCACATCCATGAGGATGTCATTCAAAAATAAAATTGAAGAGGTACAACATCATCCCCCATAAAGATTAGGCTTACTCCTAGAATCTTGCAAGTAAAATCCAATGAGTGCACTGTCTGAGATATGAAACCAAAGTAAACATAAAATAGCCATATGACCCCTTCCCAAGTATGGAAAAACCATGCCAATATTCATCCTCACAATTTTTAAAAGGAATAACACATATTAAAAAGAGCATTATAAACTCTCTCAAAGTCTCACAAGAGGATCACAATATGCATTAAGAAGGATGCAATCTAGCACTATCCCTACCAAATGAGGCATTGATTTATACTTTACCTCATCATTATGCAACCAATCACAAAAAATTCCCTCTTATATCTCCTTGAAGACCAAGGTACCCCAAATTCTAAAGCCAAAATCTCAAGAACAAGGGAAAGATCATCCAAAAAGATTGAAAATCACTTCCATATTCATTTGGAGCATGCTTTATTCCAACTAGAGTCTTGCTTACTCAAAATTTGAAAAAAGGTCATAATTTTATACTAAATACAATTTCCTAAGGTATACTACATCCATGTTAGGGTACTACAGGGAAAAAATGCAAAAGGCTACCTCTTATGGCCAAGAGTGCTTACACTATAGAGGCTTCACAAATCACTCCTTTCATAAGAAGGGCTAAAAAAATAGCTATTAAACACCAACCAACAATATGACTTCTTTGACGTTGAGATTTCAACTATAACTTAAATAAGGGATGGTTAACCTAATTATACAAAGGTATCACCTCAAATAGGGTAATGATCAATCCAAATGGTAATCAACATTATATTCACATCTTTAGCCAAACTCAATATGGGAAGGTACAAATATAGAGACTATGTCCTTTCCTGAAGCTAGGAATAATAAATTACTAGGAATTCCTCTAGCAAAAGTTATCTCTCATGTGGAGTATTGAAAAGATGGATAATTTTATTGATATAACAGACACGTACACACACACACACATAATCACATAGAGATAAGGCCAAGGGAGGGTCAAATAATACAAAATGAAAACTATTTGTTCCCAACTATGTCAACCAAAAGAGAGGTTGACGAAAACACAATGAAAGTGGCCCCTAGGAACTCTCATTGGAAATAATAAACAAAATAGTGGTGAATTAAACACCTCCATAATCACTATAAAAGCCACAAGCACAATAGCAAGGAATTTCCTCGAGATACACAATTAGGGCTAAATCTCATATATAGCTAAAGTCACACTCAACCATCTAGATTAAGAAATGCCTATAAAGAAAATAATCAAAATAACAATATCGTGGGCATGGGAGAAATCATAATCATTATAAGCATACACACTACAATGTAATACAACTCAACCAATACCATGCAAGATAAGCATTTACATTTTTTTTAAATAGTATTTATAACACGATTTAACTAATGCTCAAAATAAAATCTACCAATACCAACCATCGATTTTTTATAGTTTACATAACTATTACTTCTAATCTCACTAAACATGGTACACATTTACGTATTGATCACACAATTAAGATACTAATGTCCTTACAAAATAAGATTTATAGGTTTGTGTAGTTTTAAATCAATCAATGCTAACATACATGTACATCACTAATATCTTTTACTTATTTTCATATACAAAACAAGATTTTCTCATAATTTCAACAACATGACATCTAATTAGCATCCTTACAATTAATAAATAAAAGTGCAATATAGTATTTTTTTTGCAATGTTCTCCCTCACACATACTATTATAGGTCTACGTCGAATGTGGTAGAATCATAAAATGCACAAATGAGCCAATGATGCCAAACATTCCAAATAGTCACCAATAAAACAAAAAGGAAAAACCTAAATAAGGGAATCATCAATCCCAATAGTAAATCCCAAAAAATACACAATTATACCAATAAACCAAACATGAAAAATTCAAAAAATAGATAGCTAAATAAGTTTTGGTGAGTAGTCCAAGCATAAGAAATGAAAACAAAAAAAAAGCCCTACACAAGACGTGGAATAATCTACCAATAAAACAAAATAAATCACCAATCATGAAATAAATTCATGAAAATTTGTCACTAATGTTAGTCATATAAAAGGGAGTAACTACCACACGATGTTAGGGAATACAATATCCTAACAATGTTACAGAATGTACCTAGACACACCAAACAGTGAATAATCTATGATCTCACATTGTGCTTTAAATACTATTATATACAACAACAAAAAACTTATCGATTCACATCCCTCTAAATCTTTTATGCAATGCACTAATTTCATTGTGCAAGGTTCAATTGGGAGAGTTTAAGCACACCAAAAAAGTATAGTAAATGCACAAAGAAATATTGTTATGTGCTTATAATTACATTGAATGCAAGTTTAATGCAATGCTACACAATAATAAGACATAAGATTACTGATGAAGTTAATAAAACCATACAATTTTCGAACATACATCATCGACCAAAATGATCTAACATAGATAATTTTCTCTTCTTTACTAATGAATATTTTCCTTCTAAATAAAAAGGTGCATAACTACCACTTTTCAAAGAGGAATACATTTACAATTTATTTAAACAATTTTTAATACAATAAACATGAATTAATTCATTTTATTTTATTTTTAATGTAGTAATCACATAAAAAGGGATACCATGGTCCATTAAAAGTTAATCAATATGCATTCAATTTCATACATGAATACCAATAGATTACCCTTAAAAAATATGTTTACACATGAAAACAAGCCACTAAAGGCAAAACCAACATCTAAAGCAACCAAGAATCAACATATACATACAAGGCATTATGATATCACCATGGGAAACACAACCAATGCCACCAAAGCATTCACACACTAACATAAAAAAAGGGTCTCCAAATACTTACCAGTTGAGAGAAACACACTAACATATCATCTAAATTGCTTTGAATAGGTTCTTGCATATGGGTATCATCCTCTCTAATGGATGCTAAGATCTAGGAGGTAACCTTACTCTAGCACATTTTGCTTATGTTATGGTGCAAGGGCACCTTGAAACATAGGGCCCGTACATTTTCAATTTTGTTGTGTTTTTCTCCAAGAGATCTTTTGTAAGTAGGAATAAGGGTCATTGGACCTAAGTGTGAAAGCTAGGGTGTAGGAAGTCAAAATGTCCTAGGTAGAGTCATAAATGGCTTAAAAAGCAAGGTATACCTTACCATAGGGTAATGAGTAACCTAAGGGATGAGTCACTAGCTTAGGGGAGGGTCCCTATCATGGAATTGCTAAGGGATAGCCTAAATAACAAATTATAAGTGTTAAAAAAAGCAAGCAAGAAAAATTACAAAAGTTGCTCTTTTGCAATTTTGGCAATTTTTGCATTAAATGTTGATTTTGCAAGAAATTGTGACTTTCCTTTTAAAAACACTAAAGAGGCCAATGAAAACCCTAAGGATGGAGGGAAAAGGCCTATGATGATATATAAAATACTTCCCAAACCCTAAAATGCCATGAGTGATTGTCATTTTGTATAGACAAGTGTTGTAGCATGACATTTTGAAGGCAAAATTATTGATTTTCTGAGTTTTAAGATATTTTTGGAATTGTCCTTGGTTGTTTTACCTGATGGAATCATATATAGGGTTAATTAGAACATTTTTTATTCAGGAAGTTTTCTTTGAAAGTTGTTTTTTTCATAGTTATAAAAATCTTTTCGTTTTAGATAGTTTGTTGTCCTATTTTCAACAACTTGCATAAATAATGGTGTAACTCACTATCCCACTATTGGAATTGTATGGCCTCTTGGGGATAGTGAGTAAACTCAATGTGCTTCAAAATTCTAGCAAGCATTTTTAAGCTCTTGCCTTAGGCGAGCTAAAGCATGCTCGACTAGGGAATAATGTTGTTATAGAGCTTGTTTCTTGCAAGATTGTCGAGATTTTTGTAGAATTGTTTTGGAGGTTGAAAGATGAGTGAGAGGAGGTTCCTTGGGTGGAAGGACAAGCTTCCACCAATTCATTTAGCCATCAAACAAGACCAAACAAAAAAATTCCTTTACAAACCCTCAAAAACCCTCCATTTTAGTACTAGCATTGTACAACCATCCCAGGGCCTAAAAACTATAAATTATTAAAGCCCTCACAAAATAATTAGAAATCCATGAACACACCTTGGAAGGTTTAGTGGAAGAAAAGTGAGCAAATCCCTATTTTGTAGGTGAAATAGGGCTAATTGGGGCTCTTCCTTGTAGACCTATTTTGAAGAAAAAGGGTGAAATCAGGTAGAAACTTAACCATAGAAAGATGTTTTAAGATGAAAAAGTTGTACATTGTAAGGTGTTAAGACTCCTTCCATGATCCTACAAGTGGTTGAGAAGAATGGTAAAAAAAGACCTAGTTTTGTTGAAGACTTTGAATGATCTTCATCTAGTATGAGAGCCTGGTAGATAGCAAGAAGTGGAAACTGTTCAAGATAGTGGAGTAGGGTTTTGGATTGGGGGATCTTTGCTTTTAAAATGTCCTATATGTCCATGTGGTGTTATATCAAGACACCCTAAGTCTCAAAGGTACACAAGAAGCATGAATCAGTAACTGATTCATCCCTACTTCTCCTTATCAAGTAGTATCAGAGCCAGGTTAAAAGGTGTGGGAAAAGCAAGTGAAACTAAAGGTGAATTTTGTCACCTAGTGAATCCAGTGGTTCTAGCACAATGGTTACCAATGCTGAATTGCCCAAGAAGGTAGAAGAACAAGAGAAGAAAGTAGAAGAGCAAGAGGAAGACAACAGGTCTTTGAGAGAAAGATTGCCACAACTTGAACAGTTGTTGAGCGAGGTCCAAGACACAGCTAATAAAGTCAAGGAAAAGATAGAGTAGAAAGAAGAGAAAGAAGCCAAAGAGAAAGAGATTGAGTTGGAAGAAGAAACTCCAACACCAGACCCTATTCTACTAGAAGAGCCTTTCTTGAAGACAATAAAGGCAATAAATAGTAAAGCCTTGGAAGGCATTCCTCTATTCAGTGGCAAGATGGATCCATATCTCATCATGGAATGGATTGAAGGAATGGAGAACCATTTTGAATGTGATGGTGTCTCTGATGCTCAAAAAGTCAAGGTGGAAAAATCAAGGTTAAGAGGTATTGCTCTAACCTGGTGGAAGTTTGTTCAAAGAGAGGGAAAAAGAAGGGAAAAGTCCCATTGTCACTTGGAAAGTAATGGTGGTTAAAATCAAGCAAGCTTACATTCCTAAAGATTATGAAATACAACTACATAGGAGGAGACAAAATCTGAGGCAAAAAGACATGGATGTGCACTCTTACATTGAAGAGTTCTCTATGCTTAAGGTCCAAGGTGGTAGAAGATGAAAACATCAGATTGGCAAGATATTTGAATGGACTCAAGTGGTTTATCAAAGAAGACATGAGCCTTGTCACTCCTAAAATAGTCCACCAATGTTATTAGATGGCTTCAAAGGTGGAAGAGAAATTAAAAAGAAAGCAAGACCATACCTCAAAGAATAGAGGAAGAGGTATAGATGGTGGAGGAAAAAGAGGAAGCTATGGTGGTAGGAGCAATGAAGGAAGATCCCAAGGTGACTCCAAGATAATTGAACAAAGTGGAGAAACTAGTCAAAAAGGTGGTTCAAGCAGAGGTAAGGCTGAGGTAGATCACCAGGAGGAAGGGGACCATCTTACTTTGCTACAATGAAATGTTACCATTGTCAGCAACTTGGGAATCCTACCTATAGGTGTCCTGAAAAGGGTTCAGCATCACAAGGATAAAAGAAGATAGCCTACATCCATGAAGATGCTTTAAGTGTGAAGTCACCTGACATTTAGTTGGATTCTAAAAGTGGGGAGAACTTGATGATAAAGACGATCCTGATCAAAGAACCAGTCAAAGGAGAGCCAAAGCAAGGAAGATTACTCTTTAGAGTGAGATGAAAGATTATGGGAAAGGTATGAAAAGTTATCATAGACTCAAGGTCTACTGATCCATAACTAAACTCAAGATTCCAAAAATACTTCATAGCACTCCCTATAAGGTCACTTGGCTAAACAAGGATCAACATGTTTTGGTAAATGAGCCAGTGTGGATTGAATTCACCGTAGGAAGATATAAAGACAAGATTCTATGTGATTTTTTACCCATGGATGTCTGTCACCTATTACTAGGTAGACCATGGTAGTTTGATAGGAAAGCCATACACGATGGCGAGCTCAACTCATACACCTTCAAGAAGGATGGGGAAAGTTATAAAATTTAGTCACTACTAGAATCTAAAAAGCAAAGAAGTGAACCTAATGTGTTGCTATTGAAGGAGAAAGATTTCATGAAGACTATTGACAAAGAAGAGGGAGTAGGTTATGTCATTGTGGTGAAACCCAAGGAAGAAGGAGAAGCTAAGAAGGAGGCAATACCTCATGAGGTGCAGCAGATTCTTGATGACTTTAAGGATATTATATTAGATGGTACACTAGTAGTAATACCACCTAAAAGAGGAATCAACCATCAAATAGACTTGGTTCTAGGAGCATCCATTCCAAACAAAGCACCTTACAAGCTAACTCTTGAGTAGAATAGGGAAGTTGCAAAGCAAGTGCAAGAGTTGATGGATTAAGGGTTGATAAGGAAAAGCATCAGCCCATGTGTTGTGCCTACTATTTTGGCACCAAAGAAAGGAGGAAGATGGAGATTGTGCATAGATTCCAGAGTCATAAACAAGATCACAATTTGGTATAGGTTTCCCATACCTAGGATTGAAGACTTGATGGATTGCTTAGAATGGGCTAAGTACTACACCAAGATAGACCTTAAGAGTGGTTATCATTAGATTATAAACAAAGAGGGAGATGAATGGAAAACAACATTTTAAACCACTAAATGACTCTATGAATGGCTAGTTATGCCATTTGGCCTCTCAAATGCTTTGAGTACATTCATGAGCCTCATGAATGAGATGTTGAAAGACTTCATAGGTAAGTTTGTGGTAGTCTATTTAAATGATATATTAATTTTCAACATGAATAAAGAGGAACACTTAGAGAATATTAGAATTGTGTTGTCTAAATTGAAAGAGGAACACTTAACCATCAATCTAGACAAGTGTGATTTCATGAAGCAGGAACTAGTCTATCTAGGTTTTGTTTTTTCACAAGGAGATCTGAAAATGGATGAAGACAAAGTTGCAGCAATATTGAGTTGGCCAACTCCTAAGAATACTAGTGAAGTGGGGAGTTTCCATGGCCTAGCTCAGTACTATAAAAAGTTCATTAGGAAGTTCAGTGGGATATGTGCCCCCATGATGGATACTATCAAAGGTGGAATAAGGACCAAGTTTATGTGGACACCAGTAGCAAACAAGGGATTTGAAACATTAAAGAAAGAGGTAGCTACTAAGCCTATTCTTAAGTTGCCTACTTTCAATGACCCATTTTTTGTAGAATGTGATGCAAGTAATACAATAGTGGGAGGAGTCTTAAGCCAAAGCAATAGACTAGTGGCTTTCTTTAGTGAAAAGCTAAATGCAACAAAACAAAAGTACTCTTCCTATGATTTGGAACTCTATGCACTTGTTCAATCCCTTAGGAAGTGGAGACATTATCTCTTGCCCAAGGAGTTTGTAGTGTTCATAGATAACCAAGCTTTGAGTTTTCTTAACTCTCAAGACAAGCTAAGTCATAGACCTGTCAAGTGGGTGGAGTATCTATAGTCTTATACCTTCACCATAAAGAACAAGAAGGGGTAGCTCAATAAGGTAGTTGATGCTTTGAGTAGGAGGTTGCTTATAGTTCAAGCAAGTAAGGAACATAGGGTTGGATAATTTTAAAGAACTCTACCAAACTTATGAAGATTTTGCAGCAACATACAAGGTGTGTCAAGAGCACCAAAATCATTTTCATGGTGAGTTTGCAGGCTTTACATTTCAAAATGGATTACTCTTCAAAGATGGGTAGCTATGTGTGCCAAAAGGTTCCATGAGGGAGAAGCTTAAACAAGAAAAACACAATGGAAGTTTGAGTGGTCATTTTGGCTTGAATAAGACCTTGGAGTTGGTTCAAAGGTACTATTATTGGCCTAAAATGCAAAGAGATGTCAGATTTTATGTTGAGAAATGCATCATATGTCAAAGAGCAAAGGGGACTTCTACAAATTTAGGACTTTATCAGCCTCTCCCAGTACCAAGCAAACCATGGGAATGTGTAAGTATGTATTTTGTGGTTGGTTTACCTAGAACAAAGAGTGATTTTGATAGCATCTATGTAGTAGTGGACAGATTTAGCAAAATGAGTCATTTTATTCCATGCAAGGTCACTCATGATGCAAGTCATATTGCCTATTCATTTTTCAAGGAAGTTGTGAAAATTCATGGTTTGCCAACTAGCGTTATATTTGATAGAGATAGCAAATTTATGGGACATTTTTGGAGATCCTTATGGAAAAGGTCAGGTACCAATCTCTCTTTTAGTTTAGCCTACCATCCTCAAACTGATGGTCAGACTAAAGTGACTAAAGTGTTGAATAGAACACTTGGCAACTTGTTAAGATACTTAACCAAGGAGTATGGTTTGACATGGGAATTGGTCCTTCATCAAGAAGAGTTTGCTTATAATGATAGCATTAATAGAACTACGGGCAAGAGTCCCTTTGAGATTGTGTATGGGATACATCTTAGGGGTGTATGTGAGTTGAGAAACCTAGATGGACAAGTACCTAACAGTGGTTATGCTGAAGATTTCAATCAATCTATGAAGGAAGTGCATGAACAAGTAAAATAGTCCCTCATTGGTAACACCAAAAACGTAAAGGATAAAGCTAACCTTAAGAATAGAGAAGTCCAGTTTGGTGTAGGGGACTTAGTCATGGTTCACCTTAACAAGGCAAGTATGGATAAGGGAACCTCTACAAATCTACAAATGAGAAGAATTAGCCCATGTCCAATACAAGCCAAGTATGGGCAGAATGCTTACAAGATTGGATTACCAGAGGATCTAGCTATTTCTCCCATTTTTAATGTATCATACATGGTCAGGTATAAAGGCCCTCTTATTGAGGTGGATCAACATGCGGAGGAAGCTCAGAAGGATGCTCAAACAACAACTTTACCTCCTAAGCTAGAGCTTCAAGCAGAAAAGATTTTGGATTCTCAGATTCATGCAAAGACCAGACATGGTACATACAAAGAAAACCTTGTCAAATGGCATGCTAAACTAGATTCAGAGGCTATATGGATTCTTGGGAATTAGTTCAAGTTGAAAGGCATAGATCTCCACCTTTTGTCTCTAGAGGGGACTTAGCTTCTATGGTGGGGAGTATGGTGCAGGGGAAACTTGAAACATAGAACCCTCACCTTTTTAATTTGTTTTGTGTTTTTCTCCAAGAGAGCTTTTTAAAGTAGGAATAAGGGTCATTGGACCTAATTGTGATAGATAGGGTGTAGGAAGTCAAAATGTCCTAGGTAGAGTCATAAATAGCTTAAAAAGCAAGGTATACCTTACCATAGGGTAATGAGTAACCTAAGGGATGAGTCACTAGTTTAGGGGAGGGTCCCTAGCATGGAATTGATAAGGGATAGCCTAAATAACAAATTATAAGAGTTTAAAAAAGCAAACAAGAAAAATTGCAAAAGTTGCTCTTTCGCAATTTTGGCAATTTTTGCAAAAATGTTGATTTTGCAAGAAATTGCAACTTTCCTTTTAAAAACACTAAAGAGGCTGATGAAAACCCTAAGTATGGAGGGAAAATACCTAGGAGGAGATATAAAAGACTTCCCAAACCCTAAAATGCCATAAGTGATTGTCATTTTGTACGGACAAGTGTTGTAGCATGACATTTTGAAGGAAAAATTACTAATTTTCTGAGTTTTAAGATGTTTTTGGCATTTTTCTTGGTTAATATACCTAATGGAATCATAGATAGGGTTAATTAGAGCATTTTTTTCTTGGTTAATATACCTAATGGAATCATAGATAGGGTTAATTAGAGCATTTTTTCTTCAGGAAGTTTTCTTTAAAAGTTGTTTGTTTCATAGTTATAAAAATCTTTCCGTTTTAAACAGTTTGTTGTCCTATTTTTAGCAACTTGTAGAAATAATGGTGTAACTCACTATCCCACTGTTGGAATTGTACGGCCTCTTGGGGATAGTTAGTACACTCAATGTACTATATTGTGGCAAAATAAAGGCCCTTCAAAATGCTAGCAAGCATTTTTAAGCTCTTGCCCTAGGCAAGCTAAAGCGTGCCCAACTAGGGAATAATGTTGTTGTAGAGCTTGTTTCTTGCAAGATTGTGGAGATTTTTGCAAAATTATTTTGGAAATTGAAATAAGAGTGAGAGGAGGTTCCTTGGGTGGAAGGAAAAGCTTCCACTAATCCATTTAGCCATCAAACAAGACCAAACAACAATTTTCCCTTACAAACCCTCAAAAACCCTTCATTTCAACACTGGCACTGTACATCCATTCCAGGGCCTAAAACCTAGAAATTCTTAAAGCCCTTAAAAAATAAGAAGAGGTACATGAAGACACCTTGGAAGGTTTAGTGGAAGAAAAGTGAGAAAATCCCTATTTTGTAGGTGAAATAGGGCTAATTGGGGCTCTTCCTTATAGCTCTGTTTTGAAGAAAAAGGGTGAAATCGAGTAGAAACTTAACCATAGAAAGATGCTTTAATATGCCAAAGGAGTACATTGAAAAGTCTTAAGACTCCTTCCATGATCCTACAAGTGGTTGAGAAGAATGTGAAAAAAGATGTAGTTTTGTTGAAGACTTTGAATGCTCTTCATCCAGTATGAGAGCCTGGCAAACAACAAGAAGTGGAAATTGTTCAAGATAGTGGAGTAGGGTTTTGGATTGGGGGATCTTTTCTTGAAAAAGGTCCTATAGGTCCATGTGGTGGTCTAGCAAGACACTCTAAGTCTCAAAGGTAGACAAGAAGCATGAATCAGGGATTGATTCATCCCTACTTCTCCCTATCATGTTAGTTCTTCGAGAATACACAAGAATCCCACACTTAGGCACCCAAGATATAAATTACCACTACTCATGACATTTCACATGTGCATTTATATGCTAACAAAATTATTATGGAGGCAACATACTATTGACAATTGGCTAATGGAGATATGTAATTGTTGTCATTTATGGCAACACATGATGTACACGCTTATAGGAAACCTCAAAAATAAAGATACTTAGCTTTTGGTACTCAGAAAATTGTCTAAGTATGCAATTTGGTATATAGTAATGTATTGTTTTGTTTATAACTTGTTGCCAATGTTATATTATGACTAGCAGATGGAGATTTTATACATGTTGATGATGATGTGTATAACTTGGGAAATCAGTACGGATTGTATGGAACAAAGATATTTGTGTTTTAATGAAATAGGACTGCAGAATTGAAGTAAAGGATTATTTTGTTTACAAAATAATTACTTGCCCAATTAGGACCAACATCCTAAATGTTTACTTTAAGTTGGAAAAGTGTATTGTGGTCTTAGTTGAACTAGTAGCAATTTGTGTAAAGGCATGCTATTTTTGCAAAGGACATCTTGCAAATTCAAGTGTCTTATCTTGTAGTTGTTATATTGAGCAATTATATGCGAACTTTTGTGAAAGTGATATATGCGAAGTTTTGTAAAAGTTATTTTGTGATCCAAGATTGAGTTGAAGATCAAAGATCAATCAAGGAAGAAGTTACACTACCTATATTTTATAAGTTTGATTAGTTGTTTGGGTAGTGAGCTCTTCTTGTAATTGGAAGTGCATGTTTAGGCAGTGGGCTCATCTTGCATCTACTGTACTACAACTCCTAACAAGGTTGGAATCTCCTAATAGGGATTCAAAGTCTCCTAACAGGGACTCCTTATACTAAATTTTCTCATTGACTCCTAATAGGGTCCATCCTCTAACAAGGAACTTATCTATCAGTATATTATCTAGTGGGCGTCATACCCACCAGGGTTTTCCCTTGGCTAGGGTTCCCTAGTTAACAAAATATGGTGTTATGAGTTATCTTTGTGCATGGTTATTGTTACTATTCAACATTACTTTATTACTTTGTTATGTATGGTTTAAAGTAAGAAATAACACCTAGTTGGCGACTAAAGTTTGTAGATTACTGATTCACCCCCCCCCCCCCCCCCCCCGCCCCCCACCCTCTCAGTAATCCCTATTTCTAACAATTAGTATTAGAGAAATAATACCTAGTTGGCGAGTAAAGTTTGTAGATTATTGATTCACCCCCACACCCCCACCCCCCCACCCCCTCCCTCCTCTTAGTAATCCCTATTTCTAACAATTGGCATTAGAGCACAATTACTCTTAAGAGGCTTAACAACTTGAGTAAGATCCCTATGGATATGGAATAGTTGATGAAGAACCTTGAAGAGGCACTTGAACAAATTGATATCCTTACTAAAGAAAGAGATAAGCTAAAAGACAGATATGAAGACTTCTAAAGTATACATTGGAAAATTGAAGGAAAAGATTGAACATCTAAAATCAAAGCCTAAATCTACTAACTATGAAACTAGTAATGATGACTATTCAAAGCTTAAGATAGAATACAAGATCTTGAAGCATGAATTGAAGATTATGAATCTAAAGTTGACTTTGAGAAATGAGAAATGATCCTAGAAAAGTTGAGTTTGAACTGAAAACTAAGAATGCAGATCTAGGAGCAAGTCTGGCAAAGAAGACATCTGAATTTGAAACATTGAAAGAAGATCATGAAGAACTTCGTAAACACAATACTATTGTGAAAGGTGAATTAACTTAGTGCAAGAAATAACTTGAGAAGCTTTACTCTAGCAAAAAAAAGCTTGATGATTCAACGTCAATACAGAGACCTACTTATTATAAGACTGGTCTTGGTTATCTATTTAACATGTCTGCAGAGAAACCTGAGATTAGATCAGATCCAAAAGAAAAAAGCAAATCTAATGATAAGATTGAATCTAGTCAATCTTTTGACAAACCTAAAGAAGTTGGACAAGACAAGGAAGTTAAAATTTTGAATGAAGCAAAGCAAATGGAATCTCCTAAGGAAACAAGGTATGAATTTAGAGGTAAGTATTTTTCATGTAATGAAATAGGTCATATGAAAATAGATTGTACAAATAAGTCAATTAATCATTTTAAGGATTTTTATTGTCATAATTGTCATGGTATGGGTCATAAAGCAATTGATTGTAGAAAACCTAAGTATGATAATGATAGAAGAAATAGTAGAATGTCTAGAAATACTAACCCTACAGATAGAAGAAGATCTAATGAAAGAACATTGAGAGAAGGAAGACCTTATGAAGATAGAAGAAAAATCGTGTGTTATAAGTGTAACAACTTTGGACACATAGCTTGGAATTGTCATGCACTTGATGATCAACAAAATCCTAGAAGCAGAGCACCAGTATGTCAGTTATGCAATAACTTTGGACATACAAAAAAGTATTGTAGAATGGATAGAAACTTTGAAGATAGAAGAAATAATGGAAGAAACTTCAGAAATAGAAGGAATGATAGAAGAAATGTTGAAAATGACAGAAGGAACCATGAAAGTAACTCTGAAACTAACAAAGACAATGAGGAACAAAGAAATGCAGTCAATGAACTTCGAGAAGAACTCAATGAGGCATTTTAAAAAGGATCGGACATCTCAAAAGATAAGTTAGATGATTGTGACACAAGAAGATCGAAGTTAGTTACCGAGTTTGATTCAATAAAGTTGAATTAAGCTTATTCACGTCACCAAAATTTGAAAACTTCATTTAGATATCAAATTAAAGGTTGTAGAGTTAGCAAAAGGTGTATCGAGATAAGTTTAGATGGTACCTAAGCTCGCTTGTATTTTGGAGCTTATCTAAACAAGTTAGAAAGGAATTAAGAGTTATTGGTATTATAGAGAAAGTTAATTCTATAGTAGAAGATAAAAAGTATGTTTTTGCAGAGAATTTCATGAAGTGAAGTCTTATGGAGCTTTGTCATGATGAAAGGAGGCTATAGCAAACCTCAGGTGGCATCTGAAGATTGGATAAATGATCTTGAGCGGATATTTGATTATAGAATGTAATTGACAGCTTTCATGTTTGCAAAAAAACAATTAATGCAAGTTCAAGTTGATGGAATAAATGGAGTACAAACTTGATTTTCACTTTATTTTGAATACATATGAAGCAAAAAGCACTCAAAAGCAACTTGTCGAGGTGCTTTTGAAGCAAACCCTATTTCCAAAAAGAGGTATTTTATCATTTTTCTACAAATTTATTTAGTAAAAGCTCATATTTGATAGAATCATGGATATGTTAGTAGTGCACAATGTTGAGAATGAGGATAGACCTAAGTTGAAATTTTTTTCTATGAAACCCATAGAAGGAAACCCTAACTCAACGTTATCCATTACTCCAAACAATGTAGTATCTTTAGAAGATATAGGAAGTTATCTTAACTATAAATTTGAATATATTGGGAGTGAATATATGAAAAAGGATATGGAATTAGTTTTCAATCACGATATGATTGTGAAACCCAAATTTGAACACTTGAAGGAATCAGACCTGTTCAAATATCATTTCTACAAAGAATTGGACACAAATGAGTGGACACAAATCATATTAAGCAGAATACATGACAAGAAACTATGGATGCATGATAGTATAGATGATATTTTTTCCAATCTTATTCATGAGGTAATTGGTCTTAGTAAACAAGGCAGTTTACCTATAGGTGAGAAAATGGTTAAGAAAAATGTTGAAAGTTATACCAAAGCAGTGTACAATGGAAAGGCCATGGTGATCAGCACCATTAAGCAAGATGGTGTAAGATTTTTGAGTAGAATTATTGCCTACTCTATATGTACAAGTTCAAAGATTGATGAATTGTTAGCTGGATTCATCTATGCAGCCTATAACATATCTATTGAGAAGGAACAAGTAAACCTTAGTGAAATTATGAGAATGCAACTATTTGAGAACCTAGAAAATATCAAGAGGACTAAGAATAGTATGTTTAGATTTTAGTCACTAATCAATCACGTATTCTTTCATGTGCTTAAAAGATTTCCATATTTATCAGTCACAAAGATAATGAGCAGTGATAGATGTACAATGGAGAAGATCATAGAAGTATGCAAAAGACATCCTATAGATCATATATTAAATAGTGGAAACCTAATAATGAAGACATTTCAAAATGAAATGAAACAGAGATTCAGAATTGCTCTTGCAATTTTAGATAGATATAAAGATGAAATTTGTGTTATGGTTGATACAAATTTTACTTATATATAATCAGTAGAACCTCAAGAAACATTTCTTGATCCCTTAGGTTATGAATTGAATGATGATAGTGTAGTTGGATATATTGATTTATTGTTGAAATCAAAGAAGGACAAAGCCAAATATAGATTTGGAACATATGATGAGATTACCCAGGTAGCTCATCAGGAATCCTTAGAGAAGGCTTCTCACAAGAAGATAGAAACTATTATGAAGAAAGCTTTATCAGAGGCCGATATGACTGAGAGTGAGTTTGAGGTAGTCAAGAAAACCATAAAACAAGGTATACTAAATATAAAACCCTTGTTAGTATCTATTATAGAGACATCTTTGGAATAGAGCATTCTATATGCAACAGTGTCAGATGTGAAACCTAGTGAACCAAAGAGAAAATCTGAGAGATTAGTGGAAGCAATGACGACAAATACTAAAAGGGTCAAGTAACAAGCCACTAGACCAAGCAAGAGACAAAAGATAGCATTGACAATTATTGAGTCTAGCGATGAAGAAGAAGAAGAATGAAAAGTCAAACAAGTAGAGAAGGTAACAAAGAAATCAACAAGAAAATCTCGGCAACCCTAGAAGCTGAAGATAGAAAAGATAAACTCAAGTATTTCTATTGAGGATAACTTTGTTGAGATGAATTTTTTTTATGATTTATATAACAATTTTGAAATAGATCAAATTGATATCTCTACTATGAGATACATTATAGAAAATAATTTGAAATTGAAGGATATTGAGGGCATAGCAAACTAGATAGTCTATAATAGACTTATTGAGAAGAAGACACTAGTAAGAGAAGAAGATTTAGAACTTTAAAAGTCTATGCTAAGAACTATTTGCAAGACTTATGATGAATAAGATATTAAGAGATTATTGAGTAATCTTGCACCTTATCTAAGAAATAAAGTGAGACCATTTTTGTTTATGGTGGGTGAGAAAGAAAAATTAAGAAGTGAGACTACAATAGCTATAAGTCAAATGTTGACAAAATTTAAGACAACGTCTCCACCAGCACCCAGAACCTCAAAAGTGTCAGTGAGCAGTGACACTATGCAGATAGATCAGACCAATGTTACCATTAACATTGATGATACTAATCCACTTGAAGGTTTCAAACATAATGAACCTAATACCGAGGATATTGAAGACAAACTAAGGAAAATTGAAGAGGAGAAGAGATTACTAGTAGAAGAGAAGAGGAAAGTAGAAGAGGGCAAGCAAAAATTTCTTGAGGATGAGAAGAAAAGAAAGGAAGAGGAGGAAAATAAAAGAATAACAGAAGAAGAAATAAGAAAGAAAATAGAGGAAGACAATAAGAAGATACTAGAAGAGGAAGAGAAGAGAGAAAATGAAAGGAAGGAAAGAGAAAAGAAAGAAGAACAAGAGAAAAGAGTTAAAGAGGCAGCAAAGAAGAAAAGGGAGGATGACACTAAACTTTCTAGTTCATTTGCTCCACTTTCACTTTCCAACCTAGCAACTAATGATGGTGATCAAACTAATTTGATCTCATCCCTATCAAAACTTATTCAGAAGAACAGAACAATGAAGAGCCTATAGAATACCTTGATGGAGGTTACTGATAGACTACACAGTACTCTGGCAGTGCAACACATAGAAGCAAATCTAGAATAGAGGGCACAAGTAGTACTAAAGTCATTTTATAAAGAATTTACTAATTTTTTGAGTGTTCCAAAAACAAAGGCATAAATTTCACATGATGCTAACTTGTTTAATGTAATGCCCCACCAAGGGATCCAAAAAAATTCACTAAGTTTGCCAAACAATTTTTTTTTTTTTTTTGAACATGAAAGATAAACCATTCACAACTTATACATAGTAACGGAAGCAATAGCGACATTCTGAATAAAAGTAAACATAACATACATAACAAGTTACATTCTTTAAAGATCCCTTAACGTTGAATCACATCTAAATTAACTATTCATCTAATATCACATCCTTGGCAATGTTACATCCTATGTTCTTAAACAATATTACAAGTGTCCTTTTTGTAATTACATTTTAGCTCAATCATCCACTGTACATGTTACAAGGTATGAAAGGCTTGAAAGAATAAACATCTATGTAAATAAAGTACATCAACATCCAATATTAATCCATGATGCAATTAAAGCAAATGAAACCACATGTCATACATGATACATTATCACAAAAGATATAAGTATCCATCATAAAAGATAACCATATATTACAAACATAAATTACTAAGTGCACAGTTCCTCCCAACCGTAAATAGCATCATTAGACCATCATGAATCCTAGCCATCCCTCCATGCGTAACATTCCAAAGCACCAAAGAGATCATTAGTATTAACATAGTAGGAATGTCACTCCTAAAACATCCTACTAACATACAAAGTAAAGCATAAGATAACATCATTTAACATATGCAAATCATCAATATAAGAAACATACCAATAAATACATCTATCATAAGGTATATTACCTATCATAATGATCCAAGAGCATAATGAAGATAAATACCAACCAAGAATACTCCAACCATGGTGTCTCAGACGGATCTCAAATGATAAGAGTGGAAAAACACTACCACCCAACCGCGTGGAACCTAAGTGGTCCACTCCCATCGTGCTGAGGAGATAATCTCAAGTCCTAAACAGGCTATCCAAAACACATAGCATAATTACTCTCTAAGTCCAGGAATCCTAAAAGTATACTAACTCAAAGGTTCCATCACACAAAACTGACATCTAATTCCCAGAGGCACACAATGACATGCAGGAAACCTACTTTGCAAGCGAGAAAGTGTCATCGCATTTATCATGTACAAGTTACCCCAGCAGTTAGCTAAACTCCACGGGTCTATAGTGATCTCATACGGTCACTAGTATCCTCTCATACTGACGAGGCATACTACGGAATGCAAGGTTGCAACCATGCATTCTCTCTACTCCCATCCTAATCTGTACAAGCACTCAAGGCATGGGCGAGAACATCAAAACAATTATCTTTTTAGGTTCATTTAATCCCCATTTAGTGTGTAAATGTTATCACTTATTAACCAAACTTACAATGAGTTACCCTGGCAGCCACTTAGGGCCCCGACCCCCATTGCAAGCCACTTCCCGACACTACAAGTAGATAACCTACCCTAAGCTCATGGAATCATAAATCACCCCAGTCCTATACAAGCGACTGGAAAGAAAATCCAAAAGATAATCCATAAAAAGAATCATCAAATATCCAAAATATAAGCATTAAATATCCATAATAAGAATCATCAAATCTCCAAGATAAGAATCATCAAATCTCCATGAGCATCTGAAAAAGTATCCATAGAAAATCATGACCACAACAGTTCTCTATTGGCAACTAAAGGCATCACTGATAATCATAAGTATCAATTGGTTCTCAATAACCAAAATATATTTCAAGATAAATCACAATATCCATTGGTTCTCAACAAGCAACCAAGAATATCTCAAAATCATACTGATCGAAGACTCCAAAATGGTTGAGTCAAACATGTCACAACATGACATCATCAAGAAATAAACCAACATTTCAGTCCCATCATGGCGACTAGAAAGTAATGCAAGGATAACTGATCAATGACCAAAAATGGTTAGCTCAAGTGTCTCATACACATACATCTCAGCTTCACACATGAAGACTGATGAACAATATCAATTAGTAAATACAAACATTTCATAGAGCATACGATCACATTACCATGGTTGGGTTTAAAAAGATCGAGACCAAATAAGATCAACATGCCATCACATCTCATAACCCCCGAGCCTCTGGTAACAACCTAAGACTGGTCAACAATCTAGTCAACCCAAAACCCAAAACAAGAAGCATATAGAATACACGATGCAAACACATGTTTTGGTTTACTAAAATTACATAGTTGGGATAAATGTGGGATTTCATTTTTGCCATATATTTCAAGTGAATAAGATTCATTGTTTAATCTATAGGTCAATCCATTTATCCCCTCGTTTGAGACATAGAATCAAACCATTGGACAATACAAATCAACTTTTGAATGTTTAATTAGTAGTTGTCTTAGAGCACTTCAAGAATGATCATTTATTTAAAATAATCTTTCCTTGTTTTAAAACAAGATAACCGTCAATCTTATTAATAATTCAATAGTACAAAATCCATTTACCCAAGTTAACTAATTAGTTACAATTCTTCCAATATAACTAATCTTAATTAAATTAATTTTAATTAGATTAATTAACACTAATGCATAATAAGGAGATTTCAATTTCCATATAAACTTTCGAGTCAATAAGAGTCACCATTGTGTTTTTACTCCTATACATTTAATAAGTCATAACATGGCTTGAAAGTAAATAATAGTATTTGACTATTGATCCAAACCTAACCCAAATCCTTAAATAAAAACTTAATTGAGAACTCACTAAATTTTATCATAATTCAAACCTCTCAATTAAATTATTATTAATAATAATTTAATTAAACACCATTCAAATGGTTAATAATAACCCACATTGCTTTAAATAAAACTTATAATTCCTTAGAAAAAAAATAGTATTTAATACTCCATATTTAGTAATTACAACCTCTAAAGGAAAAAAAAATATTATTTAATAATTAATATTTAATATTAATTATTAAATAATAGTCATACATTGCTATTTTATAAGTTAAAACCTATTACTGTTGAATAACAATAATATATTCTAGGTAACATATAATAGTTTTAATATCATTTAATATATTACTACAACCCTACAAGATTGTGCAGTTGAGTCTTATTAATCGAGCTTGAGAGACATCTTAAGAAGATACCTCGTTTTTACATCAGTGTACTGAATCATATGCAAAAGTTTCAAAGCGAATTTGTTAAGAGAGCTTTAGAGATTTCTGGTAACTAGAGCTTAAACATTGATTCAATTGTGCACGCAGAAAATGCCCAACTTCGGTAAGGAGAGCTTCCCACTTTCTAATTGGAAAATGATCTATTATTAGAAGAGGACACCATGAAACTTACTATATAGAAATCAATGAAATAACGCATACGACTTTTATAGGCCGTGCATAATATTAACCAAGGTTGTGCATAAATATCATCTATCTTGACAACACCACTAGATTCTGAATTGTCTTTTCACAGTCTTGAGTTGTTTGTATCCTTGCCGTGAGACATTATCAACGCTCCCTGTTGATTGTAAAAGGATAAAAGTCCCCATTTTGTGGATTTCTCATGACGTATCTCTGCATCATGAGAAGTCTAAGTCATTTTTACCCATTGATTATGACATGCCACAGCTTCAACTTTATGTTTTGCAATTGAACATGGACTATGCCTATCAGTTTGCTATTTGATAGCCATTTGATTACTCATTTTTCATGTGATCCTTATAATAATATAGAAGATCGTAAAGCCTTTAAAGCTCAGGTAGATGAGATAATGAACTATATTGAGAATGATGTATATAACTAAAGGCAAGACCAAGCATGTTATGATCGATTGGTGAGATCTATACAAAAAACAAAACCCTAACTATATATATGTATATATATGTTTATTATCACCTTGCATAATTCTCATGAGCGTAAGCTATTATAGCCACTGCCAGCAATAAAAATGGTCATGCGCTGCTCCTATTGCTCAGCGATTGATATTGAGGGTATCGATGACTTCTTCTGGAGCAGTACTTTGAAATTATTGTGCTTCATAAGTTATATTAGTTGAAAGAAATCGATCAGTCCAGATTCATTGCCCGCATGCATAGTAGTTGGGTCTTCTAGACAGGAATTACCAATTTAATTCTATCTTATGCCTTAATAAAGTGTAGTGGTATATCACGTTTTATGGCTCTGTTGTTACAGTAATCTCACGCTGATGAAGAAGACATAATGGCCTTATAAGTTTTTCATCAAGATCCACAGTAAAAGATCTTGGATGGAAATACAAGATTCCAGATCCAAGGAAAATAAATATATACACCATTAAAGGATCTACTAGCTTTGCACTTCATCAGTGCGGCTGATTATCCAAAGGTTGAACAAGTTGTTTGGGCTCCTTCGTTCATACCCTACCATGATAAAAGTTTTGTAATTTCTTGTCTTATTTGATATACAATACCATTGTTATGAATGTTCTAAGAGTATGTTTAATTGTACTAACAATAAATACAGTCGCACATTTGACTCAAGAAAATTTCCGATTTAGAACTTGATACTACTCGACTCATGCAAAGTGATTCAGTATGCTATAAGGACCAAATTTATTTTACACTAAAAGTTGTGGTTCTAAGAGAATATAATGATCAATAAATCTCATTCCCATAGTCAATCAAGATGCGTAATGTTATAGATCAATCACAGAATCAGCGATATAAGGTTTCATCTATTCGAGGGTCTAAATCAACAGAGACAACATTCTCATTGCACATATGTATAGTTTGAATAAATGGGAAATCAAACAATCATGATTAAAGAATTCGGTTCTGTACCTAGCTAGAATATGTTTACTCTTTTAATTTCGTGATTTTAATCTACTGATTCAAATTTAACCACGGATCATTTACTGCAATACTGTGAATGCAAGCAACCACTCCTATTCTGAAATAGATTGTTTCAATCTCTATGATAATGTGGCTAAAAGTATGATGCCATATTCAAATAGTCTTTTTAGAAGATGCAAATAGAACAGGAAGAGAGAGAGAGTAATGTTTAAGTCAAGAGTACTTAGTTGGACTCTGATATTGATCCACTACGCCTTTGGAGTCCATAGGTAAATTCCCTTCTCCCTCAATCACAATTCCTCCAACAATTGAACCTCCTCCCAGTGACTAGAAGTGCTTGTAGAAGCAGATGAGGATGTAGAAGCATAAGAGCTTCTCGAATGCATATAAGCTTGTAGACGCCCATCAGGATGATCATACACACTAAGAGAGCCTCTATATAAAGGCCCCTAATATGCATCTAGAATGTGTCTAGAAAGAACTGGAAGATAAGCATGACAACTGAGCATGAGTCTACTCCAACCTTCTAGATGAGTCTTAAGGTTGTAGACACCATGTGCTCAAATGCTAACTTCAACTTAGTGCATTCTTAGAGTGCAAACCCCTGTGTTGTCTACATGACAACTCCTGAGAATTCACAAACTCCTATGTGAGCAAACATTAAAATAATGCACAATCATTAATATAATATTTACTTAACCCTTTCCAATTTAATTTATTTATTATTTTAAATCTCATGCACTAACTTTAATAATTCCACTTTTCAATCTTAATATATTTATATTTTAAGCACATGAAATCTAGAAGCTTTTAATAATTTAAATATATTTTCCACTTTTAAATTTCATTTTCCAAAACTTAATTGCTAAAATATTTATTAGCTTTAATAATATTATTATTTAGTCATTTATTTAAAAAATGATTTCCAAATATATTATTTTAAAATAAATATTGTCACATTCCAAATTTAAACTTTTAACTTTTATTTTCAAATTTAATTATTTTATTTAATTAATTTCTCAATTAATTAAATAAATAAATATTAAAATACCATATTAATTTTTCATTAAATTAAACCATTAATTAAATCTTTTAATTAGGCTTAATTAATAAAACATACACCAAAGACTCACAAGGGTAAAATACGAAAACCCATCATAGCCAAAATACATACCAAATCAAACCAAGGGTTTAAATTATGAATTACGTCATCTGATGCATTCAGAGGGTACTCAACTTGGATACTTGTCCTAATTTGCAATTAGGACAAATGGCTTAAAGGGTTGGGATTTGGACTTGAGAATTTATCTCCCCTCTCTTATCATTGAGATGATGTGATAGGGTACACTCATCCTGGCAATTCAGGGAAGTTGATACCCAGTACCTGCAACCTGTATAAAAACCACGCATGTACAAGCACAATATATACTAAACTAAATAGGAAATGGCAGGAAGTGGTGCATCGTGTAGATCCTGACTAGCAGGTGACTACGACTCCCTTCCTTAACCATATCAAACACGCCATACATAAAAACAAACACGCACACCATACACATGCAAGTATGGGGTAAGTATCCATAAGAAAACACATATGATAATAAACCATCTAACTAATCATCATCAATACCTGAAAACAATATAATGATCATCATGCATACATGAAATGTAAAGTCTAAGTGATCTCATCACATAATAAACTGAATCCATAGCACATATATGATAGTCTCAAAGCAATGCTGCTAACCATCAACATAGAATTAGCCCTAAAAGAGCTCGACAATGATAACAAAAATGCGACCTAGGGGCAGGCACTACATCCACCCCCCCTAGAATTAGGCTTACTCTTGGAAGCCTGCAAGAATGAAAAACTAAGATACTCACTATGCGGGTCCATTGAACCCTTTCCCTCATAGGGAAATATGATTCCACTGGGGACACTACAACACACTTAGAGCAATATGATTCTGGTTTAATGGTAAATCAAAAACCATATTGATCCAACATTCATTCTTTTAACAACTACTAAAATAGATCCCCTAATGCATTCTAAACAAGAGCAACTTAATGCTCGCAAAGGCATACTACCTCAAAGCATAGATGAAAGATACATGTTTTGCAACTAGAATGAGTTTCAATTTTCAGTTTTACCCATGTTTAGGTTTAAGTAGAATTTTTAGTTTTGAAAGCTAAGTGTTGAAGTATGAAAAATATGCAAGTAACAATTTTAAGTTCTATTTCAGTTCACCTAGTTTCAAGTTTTCAGTTTGAAAGAGATACACATGATAGTTCAAGGTTTTCATTTTTGTTCAACTAGTTGACACTAATGGCCTTCCAATATACCCAGAGCTCCCAATGTTGAAACTCAGGCTCTGATACCAAATGTAATGCCCCGCCAAGGGATCCAAAAAATTGAACCCTTTCCCTCGTAGGGAAATATGATTCCACTAGGGACACTACAATACACTTAGAGCAATATGATTCTGGTTTAATGGTAAACCGAAAACCATATTGATCCAACATTCATTCTTTTAACAACTACTAAAATAGATCCCCTAATGCATTCTAAACAAGAGCAACTTAATGCTCGCAAAGGCATACTACCTCAAAGCATAGATGAAAGATACATGTTTTGCAACTAGAATGAGTTTCAATTTTCAGTTTTACCCATGTTTAGGTTTAAGTAGAATTTTTAGTTTTGAAAGCTAAGTGTTGAAGTATGAAAAATATGCAAGTAACAATTTTAAGTTTTGTTTCAGTTCACCTAGTTTCAAGTTTTCAGTTTGAAAGAGATACACATGATAGTTCAAGGTTTTCATTTTTGTTCAACTAGTTGACACTAATGGCCTTCCAATATACTCAGAGCACCCAATGTTGAAACTCGGGCTCTAAAACACCATTTGCAAAAATATTAAGAATGATTCGATAAGTCTTGATACTTGTATCAAGGAACTTCAAAAGTGTCAACAAGATGGGAAGATATTTTACATTAAGTGTACTCTATCACATAAACTGACTAAAGACATTGACTGTTAGATTGGAGGAAAGATGAGTGAGCTAGAGGCTCTATCTAGCCAAATACAACATCCAACTAGTAAAGTTGATGATGTTGAAGGACAAGTGGCCAACATTCACAATGATATTAGGAAACTAGAATTTTGGAAGAACAAGAGAATATTGGATTTTAGAGAGTCTATTTCTCTGAAAGTATCTTTTGTTGAGAAATAGTTGGAGGAATGTGTCAAGGCCAAGGACACTAATTCTAACTTTTTGTATTCAGACCTGAATGCAGTTGAGATTGCATCGTATGCCTTATGTGTGATTCTCACCTCTGTTGAATCCACCAAGGAGACATAGACTAAAGGTATGGATAGTCTGAAAGCAAATTTTGATGATTGCATGAAGATTGTATCAGCTTAAGACAGAAGGACAACAGTTTTGACAGCAGATGAACAATTTTTGAACAGTTTTTTGACATTTTAACCTTTGTCATTGATGTCAAAGGGGGAGAGATACAATAGGAAAATTGTAAAATAGGTAAAGAGGAGAAAATAATATTGTAAAGTATATTGTAAGGGGGATCATATGTAAAGATGGACAAATAGATGTAATGTTACTGTATTATTATTTTTGTTGAGTTTTTGTTACTTAGCCAATTTTCCCTATTTTGTTGCCATCAATGGCAAAGGGGGAGATTGTTAATAATTGGCTAATGGAGATATGTAATTTTTGTCATTTATGGAAACACATGATATACATGCTTATAGGAAACCTTAGAAATAAAGATACTTAGCTTTTGGTACTTAGAAAATTGTTTAAGTGTGAAATTTGGTATACAACAGTGTATTGTTTTGTTTATAGCTTGTTGTTGATGTCATATTATTACTAGTGAAGTTATATGGAGATTGTATACATGTTGATGATGACATGTATAACCTCAGAAGCCAGTACAGACTGTATGGAACAAAGATATTTGTGTTTTAATGAAATAGGATAGTAGAATTGAAGGAAAGGATTATTTTGTTTACAAAATAATTACTTGTCCAATTAGAGTCGACATCCTAGATGTTTACTCTAAGTTGAAAAAGTGTATTGTGGTCTTAGCCGACCTAGAAAAAATTTGTGTAAAGGCATGACATTTATGCAAAGGACATCTTATGAATTCAAGTGTGATATAAAAGGCACTATTATGTGAAAATGTTTACTGGGTTGAAGGACTTAACTACAATTTGTTGAGTGTTTTACAGTTAAAAAAATAAGGTTACAGAGTTAAATTTCACAACTAGAAGGCCAAGATACATGATAGTGATGGTAAGTTAATTGGTACTGGCGAGTAGACAAGAGGTAACTTATTCTATCTAGACCTATCAGAAGAGACATGTATGTTTGCACAATAAGAAGATGTTTGGTTATAGCACAAAAGATTATGTCATGTGAATTTTGACAATTTCATGAATATTAGTGAGATGAAGAAAGCAAAAGGATTTCCTAAAGTAAAGAATCTCGACAATGCTATGTGTAAACAATGTCAATTAGGAAAGATGACCAAGTCTAGTTTTAAAAGTAAAGCATATACTGTTAGTAATATTTTGGAATTGGTTCATACTGACCTATGTGGAC
The DNA here is from genome assembly GCA_028749045.1 of Cupressus sempervirens. Lineage (NCBI taxonomy): Eukaryota > Viridiplantae > Streptophyta > Pinopsida > Cupressales > Cupressaceae > Cupressus > Cupressus sempervirens. Next base: position 521,839,977 of record CM053788.1, read on the forward strand.
CTATTGATGTGAAAAGTTACTATGGAGATCAATATTTTATTCTATTTATGCATGACTACTCTAGAATGATGATTGCAATGTTTCTTAAAGTTAAATCTAATGCCTTTCAGTTATTCAAGTGGTATTTAGCTAGAGTTGAAAAAGAAACAGGGAAGATTTTGAAGTGTTTGAGATCTAACAGAAGTGGTGAATTCATTTCACATGAGTTCAACACATTCTATAATGATAGAGGAATCAAAAGACAAATGTTAGCACCAAGGACCCCTCCTTAGAATGGGACATCTGAAAGAAGGAAGAAATCAATTATGGACCGTGCTAGAACACTAATGATGTAGAAAGGCGTATCACAAAAATATTGGAAAGAAGTGGTGAGTACTGTTGTCCATACCCTAAATAGAGTTCAAGTTAAGAAAGGTACAAATGCTACACCTTATGAACTATGGTATGGTTATGCTCCCAATGTTAAATATTTCAAAATCTTTGGAAGTAGATGCTATATATTTAAAGATAATAGAGATGGAAAAATCGATGCAAAAAGTGATGAAGGCATATTCCTAGGTTATTCCATAAAAAGAAAAGCTTATAAGTGTTTAAATTCTAACACTAACAAAGTTGTGGAAGGTGCAAATGTGAGAATTGATGAGTTTGCTGGAAAAGGTGATGCTTCATGTAATGAAGAACTCAAAGACTATAGTACATTCATTTGTGTGGATGATTCTTCTAGCACTCAAAATGAATAGACAAATCAAGCTACAAATTCCCATCAGACATCAAATGATGGAGTGGAAATGCAAATTGTCGAGTAGCAGAGAGTGGGTGTTGAGCAACAAATTGTGGATGTTGAGTCATAGATAAGCAATGTCGACCATCAGACAGTGAATGCTGAGTGTTCAAAACTTGAAGCTAAATCAAAACAAAGAAGAGGGAATAAACCTGAGATTATTTTTCTAGAAGAGCCAAGAAGAAAGCTACGTGTATTAGCAAAATATGTGAGAAGGTATCATAAACCTGATCAAATAATTGGAGATGTTGAATCTAGTGTTATGACAAGGAGAAAAATCAAAGTTGACACATGCTTATTATGTGAGTTCGAGCCTAAATCAATAAAAGATGCTTTAGATAATGAAGATTGGATAGATGCTATGAGTGAAGAAATTGATCAGATTGAGAAGAACAATACTTGGACCTTAGTGCCAAGACCTAAAGACAAAAATGTCATTGGGACAAAGTGAGTTTTCAGGAACAAGCTCAATAAAAATGGTGAAGTAACAAGAAACAAAGAAAGGTTGTTATGCAAGGGTTATGAACAAGAAGAAGGAGTCGACTATGGAGAAAATTTTTCTCCTGTGGCTAGACTTGAAGGAGTCAGAACTCTACTTGCATACTCAATTTATAAGAATTTCAAAGTATATTATATGGATGTCAAATTTGCATTTCTAAATGGTATACTAGAGAAAGAAGTATACATTGAACAACTTGAAGGATTTGTAGATCCAGACAAGAGGGAAATGGTATGCAAATTGAACAAAGCTTTTTATCGATTAAAGCAAGCACCAAGAGGATGGTATGAAAGGTTACATAACTATTTAGTGAAAATTGGTTTTGAGAGAACAAATTATAACAACAATCTACACTTGAAGAATGGAAAGAATAATTAAATATTGTTATCTAAGATATTTGTTGATGATACCATATTTGGAGAAAGATAAGTGTTATGTAAATCAGTTGCTGATGAAATGAAAAAGGAATTGGAATGTCTATGTTTGGTGAGATCAAATTCTTTGTTGGTTTACAAGTGTGTCAAATGAAGTTTGGTATTTTCATTTCACAAACTAAATACATCAAGGAGATATTGAAGACTTTTGGTATCAAAGATTCAAGACCAGTGAGTACACCTATGTCTACATGACATAAGTTATGTAAGACTACTGATTCTATTGATGTGAACCAAACCCTATACAAATCCATGATAGGAAAATTGCAATATGTTGTTCATAGTAGACCACGTATAGCATTAGCAATTGGAATTGTTGCTAGATTTTTAGCAAATCTTAAAGAGAATCACATGATGGATGTAAAAAGGATAATGAGATATTTGAAAAGGTATAGAAGATTACGAATTATACTATAAGAGAAGTGATACATTTGAATTGAAGGTTTTCATTGACTTAGATTAAGCAGGAAATATTGATGGTAGGAAAAGAACAGTGGAGGTGCATTCTTTCTAGGAAAGAGATTGGTGTTATGGACAAGCAAAAAACAAAATTGTATTTTTCAATCAACAATTGAAGTTGAGTATGTGGCAGTTGTAGTGAACTATTCAAATATAACGTGGATTAAGCAATTGTTAAAAGACATGGAATAAGAAATTACATATCCAATAGTTATTTGTTGTGATAACATAAGTGCTATTAACATTTCAAAGAATCCAATGATGCATACTAAGACAAAGCATATTGCTATTGAGTATCACTACTTGAGAGAACTATTTCAAGGCAAAGAAGTGAAGCTAGAATATGTGAATACAAAGGAATAGATTGCTGACTTATTCACAAAATCATTACCCAAAGATGCTCATGAATATCTTAGAGGTGAATTAGGGGTCATTCCCCTAACTAAGGCTACTTAAGAAGCCAAGGTGCACTGCATCACATGTGCTACACATAATATTTTACACAGTGATGCAATACAACTCTACTTTGGGACATGCCTAAGGTATAATACTTCAATACAACATACAAATATCAGTCATAGTTAGATGGAAAGTATCAACAAGACATGCAAAATATACATAATTCATATGTATGAAGAATTTGTAGTTGAGACAGCTACATGTCTTTTACATTGTTGTCAAAGAGGGACAAATGACAATGGAACTAAGATGAAAGAGGGAGAAAAAAACTAAGGAGTCAAAAGATTACAGAATCATGAAAGAGAACAAATTGATAGAGGGAGTTTGACAGTTTGAATGGATGAGAATCATAATCAAACTAAGGATAGTGGTCACTCATGGAAGTGAAATCTTTAGGATTGTATGGTAACTAAGTTATAAGTACTTTAGATATTTGAGATGTTACCATCAATGCAAAAGAGGGATATTGTTGGAAACTTACAATTGGAAAAATTGTTGTTTTGTCATTGATGTCAAATCTATGGATGAGACATATTGCTACCTAATTTAAATCATACCTATTTGATTGATGAAGAGGATTTGAGAGTTACTCATAACTATAGCACCTAGAGGAAAGGTTGAAGTTATGAAAATAAAGTTACAATGGATATTTGATTAGATAGATTTTGATTAAAAAAAGTAATTGTTTATGTCAAGGAAGCTAAGCGAAGTCGAATAAAAGAGTAAATTACTAAGGAGTGTCAAGTAATGCTAGTATCAACCGAGCCACAATTAGTGTTGAGCAAATCAATGTTGGCTGAGCATTAGCTTCGACTGAGAAAGTTAGTTGACGCTGAGCTAGAAAGTAATAAACAACGACTGAGGATTAGAATTCAATGATTGTCGAGTGACAATACAAGATCAAATTCAAAGGAATCATAAGATCAAGCCAACTTAGTTGATTTCTTGGGAGATGTAAAATGTGTTGAGGATTAGATTAATGAGTTGGATCATTAATTTAAGGTGATGATTAAGTAAAGACCTAACAGAAGGATTCTAGAGAAGTTTTTAGAGAATGATCAAGAAGTTGTACAGATACATTGAATCGAGTTGAAGCTAATCGTAAACCCTAAGTTTTATAGTGGATGTAGAAAATAGTAAAGCAGAAATTGCCTATTTAAAGGGAGAGTGAATCTAATTTTTGGTACCATGTCTAGTCAAGCCTAGCCGAGCCCAGCCAATGTGTATGAGCAAGTTCATATACAAAGCAAGGTTGATCAGAAGCATAGAAGACTATGAATGTGAAACTAAAGGAGAAGGCTTGCAGATGTGATGCTGTTATTGATAAGCTGTTTTGAGTAGAAGACTTAAGTTTTGATGAGAAGTGTAGATTGATTGCTTGAAGGGTGTTCAAGCAGATCAAGATCAAAGATGATAATGAAAGGCTTATCAATGAACTGACATAAGGGCTATGCAAAGATCTAAATCAACAAAATTGAGTTGTAATCACACAGATCAAAACCTATCATTTTCTTTCTTATCATTGTGAACAATTTGTATTGAAGTCCTTTTAATAGAGGTTGACCTAATAGTCATTGAAAGACTTAACAATATGTATAAATCCTTTAACTAGGTGACATTCTAAATGGAATGATCAAATCCCTCTTACAAGACCACTCCTAGCAGGGTGATTAAATCCTCTAACCAGGTCACATTTAACAGTGTGTATTGTAAACGTTTAATAGGGTTGGCACTTCAAAAGAGTGACATGTTGTTGGTGGTTTTTGCTAAACTGGGCTTCCATGTAAAATCCTTGTGTCAAACTATGATGAATGTCTTACGAATGTTTTACATGTTGATGTTTTTCATTAATAAGTTAAGTTTATGACAATTTTATAGTACAGATCGAGCAACAAGTTAAGCAAGATCAACTGAACATTGATGTGTTTAATGTTTAATAGTTCAAGTGGTACATATAGACCTTAAGTAGGCAATTCACCCCCCCTCTTAGTTATTCTAAACATTTCTAACATCCACTTCATCACACTTCATTCTTATTCCAAATTGAGAAGCCTAAAGTCTTCAAAATTTTTATGTTGGTTCCCAAAAGAAGCATTTGCTCCCAAATTGACCAACTTATTTGCTACTTTATTTGCCTCCCTGTAAATGTGGAATATCTTAGAGTCTCGAAACTCTGCCAATAGGCACTTTATCTGGCTTATGTGCTTATCAAGATGCCAAGACTTCATCTTCCCTTTCTTAGTTCCATTAATAATAATCTCTGAATCTCCTTCCAGATGCACTCGACAAATACCCAGTTTAACTCCTAAAACTAAAGCCTCCTTGACTGGTTCACATTCTGCCACATTGTTTGTTCCATCCCTTAATCATTTTGCCACAAATGCTAAGGAGTTTCTTTTGTGGTCTCTTGTTATACATCCACAACTGGATATATTTGGGTTTCCTCAAGCAACTCCATCAAAATTTATTTTTATCCATCATTCCTTTGGTTGTTGCCAATAACACTTTTCCCTTCTTTGTTCAGGATCAACCCTTGGAGGCCCATTAATAGGCCGAGATTTAGATATTTTATTATTGTTTATTATTATTATTTTAATTTTAATTTAATATATTTTTAATATTGATTATATTAATTATTAAAAATAGATAATACAACATTTAACTGTTAAAATTAATATTTAAAAAATATGTTTTCAATTAATACAAATTTATTTAATTTAATACAAATCTATTTTATTTATCATTCTAGAGAATTAAGAATCTTACTATAGTTTATTTCAATTTTGATAATTTTATTTAATAAAAAACTGATTTTGGTGATTGTTTTAACTAGTGAAAAATAAATAACAAGATTTTTTGGATTTTTATTGTCATAACAAATTTAAATTATAAAAAATTTAAATTATATATATTTTTAATTAATATAAATTTATTTTATTTTGATTGGAAAGAGGTCAAAGCCAAGATTAATTATTATTATGTGTTGGAATTAATTATTATTAAGTGTTAAGCTCTAGTAGGATTGAAACCAAGACCTTTCACATGAGAGGCTCACAAGTTACCATTCTATTGTAGCCTCTTGCTTATAAATTTATTTTATTTATTATTATAAAGATTTGCAACTATAATTTTTTGAATTTTTATGGAGATTTTTTAATTAATTAAATACGTGATAACTTTTTTATGAAAATAAAAAATATTTAATTATACTTTAATGTAAAACATAAATCTTAAATTTAGTATATAATTTTTTTTTGAACTAATCAAATAGATGATATTTTTTGATAAGAAAATAAATGTATCGAAAAATTATTTATTTCAATTTTAATATAAAAAGTAATCTTAAATTTATTATTTAAAGTTGGGAAGATTTCATTATAATTTTAAAAAGTATTATAATTTTTTAATTAATAAAAGAAAATTTGTAATGATTCTTTTAGATTTTATACATTTAATTTTATTTTACAATTTTTGATAAATAATCATTTTTTATTAATAAATAATATATTAGTTACAATTAAAAAAAAGTTAGAGATACAAGATCACCGTGCAAAAATCTGCAAAAATTCACACAAGTCGACTATTCATAAAAATAACATTTAAGCAATCCAGAGCACAACAGGGGGAGGAATTTCACATCGCCGAAATTCGAAATCAACAATTTTTGAAGAGTTGTTTTGTGGTTTTAAAATAGTACAACAGGAGACAAATTTTCCACTCTGAATAATCCCACATTAAACGGTATCGACTAACAAACAGACGGATTAATATTTCTTTCTATTAGTACTTCTTAAATTTTTATTTTTATTATGATTATATTATAGATAGATAGATAGATAAAAATAACCTATGGGACAGCAAGACAACTCAAACAGACTTAAGTAACAATGTTCGTTACTTGTGTAGGATGATGATGAGTCCACCCAATTGCTCAATGTACTCTTCGTTGAAAAGGTTATGTCAAGAATTGTCACATATAGTGTCCGCAAATTTATCTCTACTACTCTTGTAGGCTTCACATTCTAAAATAAAATGCTGTTCAGTTTCCACTTTCCCAGAATTTGCAGCCGAATTTGCAAATTCTTTCTTCCCAAGCCTCCTTTGGCCTCTTATATGAATACTGTTTTTCATAATTTATGAAATAATACATCATAATTTGTTTGAAATTCGATCGCACAATTTAAATTCAGCTTCGTTAAGAGGAACGTTTGATCCTATTAATAGTTACACTATATAATTTCCGCAGAATTAATGGTACTATCAACCACCATGTAGATGTCTGTATATGTTGCTTATGGCAGAGACAATTTCCCCGTGGAAGGCTTCTAAATTTTTGCTGTGCGATTATCTTTAATTTTGAACACATTGCAGTTGCTCAGTCCTGAAATCTGAACAGGGGACCGAAATAATGTAGAAATCTTTAAGAGGATTATTATAAAATTCTAAAACGCTAGAACTATTGTGGTGGCAAATCAAACAGTAAAGGAAATGGCTGAAGCTAATTTTGCAGTAGGGCAAAGGGTACATAGCGTGGAGAAGGGTCCTAGGAAGACCGGGACTGTAAAATATATTGGTCCCGTGCAAAGTTACGAGGGCATTTGGGTAGGTGTCGACTGGGATGACGGGGAAGGGCGCCACAATGGGTCCGTCAACGGCGTTCGTTATTTTGACGCTGCGGGGGACAAATCTGCTTCTTTTGTACGCTTGCATTCTTTGAGCAAGGGCGTCACATTTTTGGAGGCCCTGCTTCGTCGCTACAAAGGAGATGCCACATCTCAGGAAGAACAAGGTAGGGCAGCTTTTTCAACGTAATCTATTGCTAATTTGAATTAAAATGTATGGTAGAATGTGGTTAATTGTCTACAAGATTTCAGGAAAATGCCTGCTGGGGATTTTTTTTTGTTCTAAAGTTATGATGAACTCAAACAGGGTTAACAAAATGCTTGCTCCAATTAGTAGATTTGTTTGGAAATGCCAGGGCGCATTCATGCGGGGATTTCTACTGGTTGGCGGGATTTTTTTTTTAAATTCTAAATTTTATTAACTTGAGTTTTTGTTTAGTTGAAAGGGGTTTAGATTGCCGGGTGTTTTAAATCCTTTTTTTTCCACCTTATGGCTTTTTTTTTGGCAGAGTTTTCAAATAATAGATTACGCATTTTGAACAATTTCTCAAAGTTTCCATAAAGTATTTACAGGGATAGAAATGTGTGGCTATAGTGAGAAGGGTGCAATCATGCTAGTACCTTGATTATATAGGTATGCATGGGGCTAAAACATCGCGGTGGGTGCTGTTAAAATGTTTTAGGATTATTGTAAAGTAAGTGTTGCCATCAATTTTCTATTGTAGTTCAAGCTCCTAAATTTATAAAAGTTGTAGTCTCATGGATTTTACTAGTGTAAATAAATATAATTGTATAATAGATAATTGCTCAAAAAGCCTACGCTGGTGGGGCAATTTCTAGCCTCATCCCAATTGCACCTGCTTAAAATTTTAAACTAAAAATTAGGGGCTGCTAGGGTTGAGGAAAAATTACTATTTAATCTTGTAGCATTTTGGGTTTTGCTTCATGGGACCCCCTCTTCTTCAAAAAAGATCCTAGGACTTGTTTCTAGTCACAATAATCTTTAATCATATAATGTATATAATTCATTGTTTTGTTTCAACCATAACAGGGAATAGGAGTTTGCCACACACCCGACCATAGATAGTTTCAAAAACTTTGCATCAAATACACACTCCAAAAAAGAAGATGATTATAAGAGGGAATCCCAGAGAAGGCATTTGTGCTACCATTGCAAAGAACCATGGGAGCATGGGCATAAGTGCAAAAGAGTGGAATTCAAGAAACAATGTGGTGAATTGAAAAGAAAAAATTTATGCTTCAAATGCAAAGAAAGATGGGAACCATGACATATATGAGGGAAAAGGAGTCAACCCCACAAATTCAAAGCTATGCCTGATGTGGAAACAAAAGGAACATTGAACAAAAAAACAAAACATGATCTCAAAGACATCCAAGCAAATAATGAAAGTGTGGAAGTCCAATTGGATTTTGAGGAGATGCAACTATAGCAGTGACAACATAAAATAGACAAATTCTCAAAATAATTTTTTTGTAAAATACTTAATGTATACTTTGTGTTTTAAATGCATACTCCTTTGTTTTATCTAGAGTACACGAATGAAAAAGAAATATGAAATGGATGTAGGGGGAGATGTAGATAAAGGGTTAAGGTTGCCTTCTAAGTAAGACCACCTTGCTGGATGCCAAAGCTCTGTGGCCAAGAGGGTCAAAGCCCACTCTTGGACTTCGATTGGACAAGTTGATAATCCACTACATTCCTCATACCATGAGAGGTGTAGCTAAGAGGGTTAAGGTTGCTATCCAAGTAGACCACCTTGATGGAAGCCAAAATTCTGCCATCAAGGCCAAGAGGGCCAAAATTTCGCTCTTGGGCTTAAGTTGGACAAACTAAGAACTCCATTAAAATCTGCATACCATTCTTACCCTAAGAGATGTAGGTAAGAGGGTTAAGGTTGCCATCTAAGAAGACCACATTGATAGATGTCAACATTCTACCATCAAGGCCAAGAGGGTCAAAGTTCCACTCGTGGGCTTAGGTTGGACAAACTAAGAGCTCCACTACAATCTCCATACCTTTCTTACCCTGAGAGATAGGTAAGAGGGTTAAAACTCAAGACTTCCATCTAAGTAGGCCATCTTGGTGGATGTCAAACACCTTGCTACCAAAGCCAAGATGTTCAAAGTGTTTCTCTTGGGCTTAGACTGGACAAGTTGAGAGTCCCACAACAATCTCCCTACTCTTCCTAAAACAGTGAGCTGGTTATATTAGGGATAAGGCGTAGATAAGGGAACAAGACAAAAATCATGCTGAGTACATCACCTTTTGTGGATGTCTAAGTTTTGCCATTGAGGCCAAGGGGGCCAAAGTTCCCTCTTGGTCTTAGTATTGGATTGGCTTGGAGATAATGCTAAGGATCAATGGATGATTGTGGATAAATTTGTCTATCAACGTATTATTTTACCCATTCAAGCTTATAAACATCCTCTAACATGAAGTAAAGGCAATGGGTCGCACATGGAAACTGAAAAAATTCTAGGCGCTTCTCCATCAAAAGTTTACCTGCAACAATTTGAAATTAGTTAGAATTTAGATGTGATAAGAAAATTTCATGTGTCTCTCCATCAAAACTTAAAAGTTTACCTACAACAACATAACTTGTCACATTATCTGTCACCACTTGCACCACATCTTCTTCCCCTATCACACATATCACTTCCTCAATAAGTATGTGGCATTTTTCATATGCGAGGAAGCATCAATGAACTTCAAAAATATGTTGGATCTTGAAAGTAAAGCAAAATAATTATCAATTATCATTGATAAATAAATAAATCAAATTTAAAATTATTCAATGCATTTAGGGAAGTAGAATGGTCAATCACCTCCACATGAAACAAGACAATTTAGGAGTGTTGTATTCCTCGTATTCATCCAACCATTTGTCATGATGGTGCAACCTTTTTTGCTCAAGACACTCAGTGGTCCTCTAGCTCAACTTTCATATCATCAAACATCAGTAAGGGCTTTAAACTTGACACCACAAATGGTTATGACATCTATCATGCCTTGCCAATAAGGAGACCTGTCAGAAATAGATTAAATAGTTATGAAAAAATTATAACAATTCATTGCGATTAATCATTAGACAAAGCAAAGTTCAACTTCAAACTATAAATTTAAAATTTAATTTTAAGGCAATCAAATAAAAAAGAACTACTTGGCGACAATAAATGGAATGTTGCAAAAGTACCGAAACTTGGAAATTTGTTTTCTTGCAGCATCATGGACCTCCTTGTTCCAACCCATGCTCTCAAGTGAGGGTCGTGCACTAGGAGTAGTTTGTGGCTCAAACTAATTGTCCAACTTGGATCTTTGGACTCTAGGGACCAAGGTAACAGTACCACTAGGAGGAGCTGAAGTAGAAGCACTATCACTAGCATAAGCACTAGGCTGAAAGGGAGGCATGGAAGAACCCTTATCAATCCAACCTATGGATGCGAGTGTATGGGTACCAATAGCAGCTAACTAATCCAGTGGCCTCTTCTTATTTTCCTTTTCTTGTTCAAATGTTTCTAATTGGACACAATAGAAATGAACTGCCTTGACAGATGCTTTGCCACATGACTCAGTATCATGGCCATGTATGACAACAATATGGTATTTAAATCTATTTATGCCTTCATGGTTAATTTCTTTACAAAACATACATTTTATCATATCGTTAATTTCTTTACAAAACCTAAGCCCGAGAATGAATGGAACACTTAGCACTCATTGGATCTAGGTGGTGCCACAGAGGTGAAACATTGGTACTTCCTGGGAGGTCACCCATCCTAGTACTACTCCAGCTCAAGGGCTCTCAACTAGGAGTTTCCTCCATGGTTGCCAATAGTTGCATGCCTGGAAATCATTATGGAGACAACAAAGTATATTGGTTGTTAGTATGGACACTGATCTCAGGTAACGACCATATATTATTCCAACAGCAATAATATTGTTGGTGGCTCCATCTTCTGCATATAGACACTTGCAAACATTGGGAAGTAAGAAGAGCAATCATATTAACAAACATCAATTTGGTATAAATCATCTATTACTTCTGATTACTAGGCAAACTTTCCATCTTCAGATTAGTGCATTAGAACCATTACAGATTTTAGTGGTCCGCCATCCTCGGATTAATATGTATGCTCTGATTGGGCAAGCCCTAAAATCCCAATTTGATGTTTAAAGAAGACTGGCAGTCCATTATCAAACCAGAGATTATATGTACACACGTGTCTCTATTATACACCCACAATCTAGTCCTTGGTATTTAGTTTTACATTAAGAAAGGATTGGCTCATAGATATATAAGACAGCCTTTCATTATTGTAAATGATTCTAATATTAAACAAGGATAATCAATCATTTGGAATTTTAATCAGTAAGAAGTGAGGCAAACTTAGAATAATTTCACAGTAGATATTACCTATTCAAACTTTAATTGGGGGTTTTAGAACAAATCGAGCTAGGGCTTACATGGAAACATTATAGTGCATCTTGCTTATTTGGTACCTTGCCACTATAGCACATAATTTGGCACTTGTGGTGCTTTACACTTTACTATCTAAAATCACAGTAGATATTACCAACTCAAACTTTAATTGGGGGTTTTAGAACATGTCGAGCAAGGGCCTACTTGGAAACATTATAGTGAATCTTGCTTATTTGGTACCTTGCCACTATAGCGCATAATTTGACACCTGTGGTGCTTTACACTCTACTGTCTAAATTCTGCACTGGATTACATCGCAGTATAACTGTTTATTTTGATTGATGTACTTTGACTTGTTGAAATATTTGTTTCAGTTTTACTGCACTAGTATTTGCTAGTGCAATTGTGTATTCTTTTTGGTATATAACATGTTGGAATACATTTGTCTTAGTTTTTGCAGTCTTTTTTGAAACAGATACATTCATTTTTAAAAGTTTGTGGATATTTCAACTTATACTGCACAAACAATTCAGTGTCCGATTACTTTATCCTCTCTACAGGCTTTCGTAAAATTACTTAACAGATTTGTGGGCTTGAAGCCCCTGCTCTCATCTATATTTCCACTTTCTTTCAAATATCCATGCAAACTATCAAAGTTGAGGCCCCTTTGAAATTCAAAAAACTGTTTTCTATCTCACGATTACAACTTGCCTTTTATTTGCACAGGGTCAAATCCTAATCATCTAATGCCTTGCACAAATGCTTTATCTTTGCTTCAATCAAATGGCCTAGGCCCTGATCAATTACTCAAAATTCTCAAGCGAGCCCACAATTTCCAAGCTACATGATAAATATACATCTGGTGGTGCTGACTCCTGACAGTGAGTACACTCAATCTTTATGAGATTTAGTACCAAAAATTTGGTGACTCATTTACATGGCTAGCTTGTGCCAAGAGATGTTGCATATCTAAAATTCTTCTAACAAAAATACATGAAAACAATTAAAAAAAGTATAGCTTGATGAATTTGTAAAAATATATTTACAATTGATGAAATTGTGTTATAGTTTTCTTGATAGTGATCTCTACACTGCTTGGAGTGGTTCCGTATTATATACAAAAGTTTTGATTCTGTTTGTGTTTCCTTGACGTTGTCTTTTGTCACATTCAACAAGTTTAATAGCAAATTGTTTTCATGATAAACTGTCAATTGTTTTGTGTGATAAGAAAAGTATGTAATTTGAAACTTGTGATATCTTACAATATAAATTTATATAGAATTCCCTGGTGAAAATGTGATTCTATTCCTACAGTTCTCATCTTGAAGATTTGATTGACAAGCTTTTTCTGTTTCAAGGTAATGCATAAATATTTTGTCCCCCAGGTCAAGCTGTGACATATTTTGCCCTTGGATCTTTAAGGAGCCCCTTCTTGTCTTTGATTTCATTTTATTTCAAAGCTTGCTTCAGGTTCATAATTTGGTTGCGACCTTGTAAAATATGGAGAATTTGCATGAATAAAAAATGGTTTTTCAATAGTTCATAATTTTTTTCATATTGTCAAGTTTTATTTGTGTGATTGGAGAATTTCCCTCTTGATGTGTTGGAATTTAATTTAATGTTTCTAAATGCATAGGGCTTAATAGTATATGTGGCAAATTAGGTAAGATCTTTTTATGTTAATTTTATTCTTATTAAATATTAATGCTTGATGTGGCAGATGAAATGTACGTTCTGTCAACAAGTAAAAAACGCGTGTCAATTGAACATGTTGGAGTAAGTAAAATTCAAGAGTGGCAGATGCATCTAGAGAATTTGTTCCATGTATCCCTTGAGTACACTGGAGTCAGTTTACCTGGATCGATGGAGGAGATTTGTGGTCGCTTACCAAGTAATAAACTAAAATTCTACCTTTAAATCTCTTAAAAACATTTGTTATTTGCCTTTGAATGGTTTCATGCTAACCTTAAAAAATATAGTAGCCAAAGAACATGAGAATAGTTTCTAAATTTATATATTTATAAGAGAATATTTCCACAGCCCATAATCTTTCTTAAGATTGCTTTGTGTACTTGGTTTTCTTAGTCTTTTTCATTCTGGTAGTGTGTGATTGCAATGTTAATAAGCATTGCTTTCCTTTCTAGTGTCTGTTGAATTATTATCTATATTCCTCAAGCTAACACATTCACAATTGTGTAGTTTATAAGAAATTTTAGTTTCCCTTTATCGTTACATGTTTTTCAAGGCTATTAGCAGTAGAGCTGCATTTGCTCTACCTTATTCTTTGTGTTTTGAAATAACAATGCTAGACCTTGTACATGTAAAGTGAGTTGCATATTCTATTTGAGAAAGTTTACTTTGAAATCATAAAGACATGTCAAGCTAGAATTGAATTCTTTATAGTCTGTTACTGGCTTTAACAACCAGGTTATCTTCTCCATTTCCTGCACTAGCCTTTTGCAGTTTAGGCCTACTACTATGAGTAACATATGTTATTTGAGAAAGTTTATGTCAAAACACATAAAAATCATGATATTTGTAGAGTTCAACTCTTTATAAAGCAATTTGCTACTAGCTTTTATAACCAGGCTGTAGTCTTTCTCCATTTTCTTCACTAGCCTTTTGCAGTTTTTGTTGTTCATTTTCATTTTGCATAGCACAGAAACATTCTCGTTTCAGTGTGAGTTTACATTCTTTGATTGAAATAAAAGTATATTAATATGAGAAACTTTAAAATAAAGGGGGCAGATTTCGAATCCTGCCTGTATTTTGAATATTACAAAAATCAACCGAGTATACCCATATATTTTATGATTTTTTTAGCTGAGTTATAGAAAATCACTGTGGAAAGATGCCAGCCGATTTTTACAAAATTGCTGTTTAGTAGGCATGGATAACATACTAGGGTTCAGCTTGTCAATATAAGTTATACAGACAAAAGAAACAATTGGCTGGAGCTCAAGGAGAAATAGAGCAAGCTATGAAAGTGATAGCTACGTGGGAAGTGAAATAACTGCCTTCCAGAACAACCCATGTGTTGATGGTCATAGAAGGTTGAGTAGGCGCTGCTTGCCAGTTTGTTTCATGTTAGAACTCTCACCTGAGTGACTCTTGTGGCTGAGGATGAGCTGCAGATTAAGACTATTGGTAATTTTGTTTGCTCAATTAGAGCAGTAGATAATAGCAAGGAAATGATAGCTTAAAGAGTATGTTTGTGGTTATTGATGATCACATTTAGCTGGTAAATGCAGTTGTTCACTGAGTTTATCATTAATTTGTGCTTGCCTACAACATTAAGGAGTTGAAGAAGTTTTATTTCCACAAAAGGACTGTGTGTGTAGTCTTTGTAATTCTATTTGCTTTTGTTGCAGATGGCCCCTCCAATTTCATTGAGGACATCAACGACACTTAGGTCAGCCTTTTGTATAGGTTTGACTTTGTTGGCAGTGGATTTTTTGGAACAATCATATTTAAGTTGGGAGTGAGCTAGTGAGAATGCATAGATTGGAAAGTCAGCAGTGGAATTAGATGTTGGAGAAGGTGTTCTTTTTGGTGGGTAAGTCAATTGGTTTAGAGGGAATCCCAAAGTAGGCCGTGCATATTGAAACTAACTGTAACTGAGCCCTAGGTGAAGGACGATGTCATTGCAATGGATATAGGGGGGTGGCTTGGTGCACATGCCTGAAAAGCACAGTTAGAAAAGTGTGGAATGGTTTAAACCGATTTAAACTAGTGTTACCAGCCTTAGACTTTGCTTTGACGCAGTCAGGCCCAAATTCAGCTCAGACTCAGACTTGGCGGCCGAACTCAACAAGGATTCAGTAAGGACTCGACAAATAAAAAACCCATGAAATTCAAAGATTTTTAAGGATTTTAAGTTTTTTTCATGCATCATTTAGCCAATTAAAATCAAATACACAATAATTGAGATAAGTAGAAGCTACTTTGCACACATACACAACTTTTCATAGATCAAATAAGTATAAATGCGATTTTTTTGAAGAAATTACTTAAAAATAAACTGAATAACATAATAAAAATTTGAAATATAGTGTAGCTGTCAAATGTGTACAATATCCATGGAATATGCAATCCATGGAATCAGAAGTTCAAAACATATATTAAAAGAAAGGCTCACAGTAGCCTATGTCTTCCTAATATCCTATGAGTACACCTAAGATGGTCATGGAAGACTCTAGAGCCATCCTCTTTGCCTGTGTATGAGGTTGAACCTCAATGATATGCTCATCATGATCATCCTTCTCATCTTCATACTCATCCTCTTAATCCTCATCATCGGAGTTGGATCCATCACTCTTGGCCTTAGGGTCTTGCACTGGGTCTCCTCGTGCTCTAGCCTCCAATACTGCGATTGCTACTACCTCTGCCTCTCAATCGACTTGATCAACCCACTCCAAGTCTTCATCACTGAAGACGGGATCATCAACCTTTGTGTTCCACCCTGCTTGTATATCAACCTTCTCTAATACAATGGGAGATGTATCAGTGCTAAAAATCTGTTTTTGACAGAAGCAAAGGTTGTAGTGAACAAAAACAAGATCATTCAACTTTTTTGCTGCCAAACTGTTGCGCCTCTTCGAGTGTGTATGCTCCAACATACTCCAATTGTGTTTGCATCTTGAAGCACTAGATGGCTAGCTCAAGATATGAACTGCAATCCTATATAGATTTGGCACCTTACTGCCAAACCTCCCACCATACATTAGCAACCGATAGATGAGGATTAATCGATTTGCTAATCTTCTTCCCAAAACCACAAAACTCTTCGCTCAAGTCTTCTTTCTTTATTCTTTGTGTTTGCAAGTGATAGAATGACCTTTCTAGGTCTTTTACTCATGCTTTACAAATACAAAAAAACAAAACAAAAAATTAAAAAAAGTGGAACTTTCACTCTTTGGTCGCTGCCCTCCGGCTGAGTCAGCCTAACAGGACTCGGTGAGTCAGCCAGGACTTGGCCGAGTCCGAGTCAAGAGGCGATTTGCCTTGTTTTAGGCGCCTTGCCTCGAGACTTGCTGAGTCCTGTAACGCTGGATTAAACTTTAAAGTTTTAAACATTAGGAAGGCTATTAACTTAATTATCTAGATAAATGACAACAATTGCAAGAAGAATGAGATTGAAGTGTTACATTTGAAATAGAGGCTAATTCTTTATCTTTCATTGGAGTGAGCAAAGTATAGGTTATGGAAGAATTTTGTTCTCTCTTCCTTTTGGCTCCTTGTTGTTTTTGACATACTTCTGCTTGGAGAAGAATTAATACTTTTTCTCAGTCATTATAATGGAAAAATCAAGATTTAGAGGACAAGTTAGATGGGAAGTTCAATGAAAAATCATTAATATTCTGCCATTATTGGTGGAAATCAAGAACCTAGAATAGATGTTTCATTGGTGAATAGGTGGTTGGTTGTTTTGAAGTTTAAATGATGTGGGAAATGGGCAGTAATAGGTTGCTAGATGACTTATGGAGTGCAGTTTGTGTGACTTCCTTGTCTATGGTTGTTGGATAATAGATGTATTACCAGAGCTTTCATTGATGGGTTTCCTATCCTTTGGGAGTTGGTTGTTAAGAATGCAATTAGAAAAAGACAAGAATCTTTTTTTCCCATTTTCTTTTTGTTTGACTAATTGGTGTAATGGTAAGGGGAATACCGATTGTAGTGTGCTGTTAAATAATGTTACACTTCTGCAGGAAAAACCTGCAGAGAATTTGAGAATAAAGAATATATGTTTCTAGCTAAACAATGTGTCATCAAAACTTTTCTCAATAGGTTTTCAACACATTTTGAGATGGTTGGAAATGATGCAATTGAGAAAAAAAATTACTTCTCTTCTTTTCCCGTCTAGGTGGTCGAATGGGAGCTGGAACAATACTTATCGTCCACTAATATTAATTTTATATTATTGCAAAGAAAACCTGAAGTAATGATTATTGATTAAAGAATGCTGAAAGATGTCCTGAAATATTAATGCTTTTTTTGAACTAATTCTTGAAATTGTGTACAAGGAATTTGTGGCAAAGTGGGTGGTGCTTGTTGAGTGAAGAGGGATGGGAATAGGGGTCAGTCAGCAGGGGACCTATCATTTCAACTGCATTGCTTTTGTACGTTTTAGTTTCAATGATGATGAAAATTGTGGCCATTAATCAACTTTAAAAGAAGAGTATTAGGTTTTAGCAATTCATTAAATGGATAGAAGTAGACATGTCAATGCCAATAAAAAATTGAATGGGTCATTTATTAATATTAGTTAGGAGCTTCACATGCTCCCACTTATCGGCTTTACTAGACACTAGAGTTTTTTGAAGAGGTCTACAACAACTTGTAGTGCTTGTGTACATGTGTGAAAGTCAAGTACATTCATTAAGACTGTAATATTTATTTTTATATTATCTAGTTGTATCTTTACTAAACCGTAATATTTACTTTTTGCATCATTTGACTATAACCCTAGTAGCTTTACTTTAGTGAAACCTGGGGACTTGCACCCCCTGACCCCTCCAAACCTCGAAGTACTTGTCCCTACACTGGGTGCTTGGAGTATCCGCCTATGCCCACTCATTCCACAACCACGGTGCTGCCAGGATAGGTACTTGAATTTCTATTTGATTTTTGATTTTTGATTTTTGAATGTTACTAATGGGTATGTACTGTGTTACTGTGTTGAATGCTCAATGGCTTTGGTTTATGTTGCAATTTCACTATGTTCAAGTATTTTAATTTGGTATGTTATATTGAAACATCATTTCATAACTAGCATTTCAAGTTCTCTATGTATAATTTATAACATCCCCCCTGCTTCCCCGCCCCTCGCTGCTATCCTCTTGCTATCTTGAAATTAAGGACCTTTGTCCCCCTGTCCCGAAATCTCGTCTTGACGTCCCCATGTACCCAAGTGCCGGTGTGACACTACTTTACTTAGAATTGGGATTGAATTCGCAAGCCTAAAGTATAAATAGATTTCATTTATTTGGGATTTAATTTGGCACACCCAAAACCAAGGCTTTTATTTTTAGCTTTCTAAAACCTAAGTTGCCGATACGGGTTCTGGTTTGGGTACGGGTACGGGGTTCTGGTACGTGGGTACAAACAATTTTTTCTCCCTTTTGGGTTTGGGTTCGTCTGTATATGTATGCATGCATGTATGTTCAAACATCGAAGTTACAAATGTAAAAGAAAAGTGGTACTCATAAATCAATAATGGCCAACAAAGTTATAAATAAAATAATTGTATTACTGATATAGTTTCAGATTAAATGCATTAGCAATTGACATCAATCTGAACATGATCAACAAACATAACTATTGGTTGGCTTTTACAAATCTATCAACTGTCATGTCCTTAGATCTACAAATAAAATAAAGTCAAACCCTAACCTTCAAATGAATCGAAGTAGATTGCTGTTCACTACTGTCATAAACTAAGGGCATTATATAAAAACAATTTTAGATTGAATAATATTACCAAGCTGTTGCAAGAGAGTATTTAAAGCTGATAGAAAGAACATGCTAATGAACAAATTAGAAATACATACATAAACTGACCTACTGCCTTGGGGTACATCTTGGGTGCCCAGGTTCACTCCAGGTCCTTCACAGAAGGACCCACAAAGAACCCATGAAGTACCCAGGAAGAACCAGTACCAAAACTATACCAGTACCAGGACCTAGGCCTAAACAACAGAACACGGTAACTGAGTCTAAAACCAAAGTTCGAATACATGTTCTTTTTTTTTTTTCAATTTTTAAAATGTGTTAAATGAGTTCTTTTCTATACTCTTTAGGACACTTCCTCTTCCTCTTCCTTACTTCTTTAGTGATTGCAATATAGCACAAGCTAGCGTGTTTTAATACTTTTTAATGGTGAGGGCCTTAGTGGCCTTCCCCTTCAGATCTAGCATTAAGGTTTTAGGTATAGCTCCTTTAATTTTTTCAAGTTTTGATTGTGTTTTTCATGGTGTGTGGGTAGCCTACCATCCATGAGACAATTGAGGGATGGCTACATGTCCTTAACTGCCTTGGGGATGCCATGCTGTTCCTTGACATCCGTCCCATTAAGGAACGTCCTCAAGGTCATCCCTTGTCTCATTTCCATCTCTTGGGATGGGTCCATATGGGGTGTTGTCCATGGAGACAATAGGACATTTCATACCCATCTCACTACCTTGGAACATTTTTGTTTCCCAGTAATTTTCTATTTTCTAGGCCAGTAATTTATGATGTGTCATAAGCCCATTTAGTCTTGGTCCCATGGGCTAACCAAGACTTTACAGGGATTAGAGTGAGAGTTGGCCTAGGCAATTGTAGTTTCGGGCTAATCAGTGATGTTTCAGTAGGGTTTCCAGATACTTACTATTAATAGTAAGTCAGCATGGCTCAATATTTTTGGCATTTCAGTAATGGACTTGGAGCGTCTCTCCAACAAGCTACCACACATGGTTATCCGAGTCCAATTGATCATTAATTTTAATGTCTGAAGATTTAATGATTTATTAATAAAGTGACTATTAAATTAAGTACACATTATTATGTCACTTTAATATTAAAAGAACACTTTATTCACTTAAGCGGGAAAGGATGTTTTTTAAGGTGAAATTAAAGAGACAGAAAAAGGAACATAAAGAGTCCGGCAGAAGGGAAGTGAAGAGTCAGAGGTCCATGCTCTAAAAGATCAGTGAGGCTCATTTTTGGACATGCTTGGATTATGTTTTGATTTCTCCTCTTGGAGAATTTGGAAGCTCAGCTTTCAACTAGTTTGTGGACGAACACCCTGGAGCTTGGAGGCATTGGACAAAAACCTATTGTTTGCTGGAGTTGTCACAGGGGTATCTCACTTTAGCTATAAGCGGTTCTGCTGCTCTAACTCCAACTATGTTGAAGAAGTGATGTTTTTTTTTGAAATTTTTAGAGAAGTTTGAATGATTACAATGCAATGGAAATGAAATTGAAATTCTATTATTCACACCAACTTATTTCTTCAAATTCACATGCAATGTTTACAAATGCAGGAAACAATATTATATATATAAATATCTAAACCTTATTCTAAATATGCTGGAAGCTGACGTAAATGAGATAATGTCATGGTTGACTTCCATCTGTTAACGTCACACCTAAATTGATCAAATAATGAGCCTTATTGAAGAGACGTAGCTTTGGAGTACGAATCACAGTCTTCAATAGCTGATGCTGCCTTAGCAAGGAAAGCGACAACCCTTGAGAATGTATAGGACGACCAATATGAAGGAGACGATAGCTGTAGATAATAATGGCAGCCTCAGATAACTCACAGACCTCCATAATTCATGACGACAACATTAGGACATATAAATGCAACCATCAAATGCATCAAAATACTAACAATTCCTCCACCTATGGTTACCAATTAGATTGTACTATTCACAAACCCAAACATTGATTCAAATTGCTCAAGTTCAAACAAGAATTCACAATTCTTGCAAGTCGAATCTCCCTAAAAACCCTTGCAAGTCGAACACCAAAATTCTAAAGACATAAAACACATGCTGAAAGAATGAATTTGGTCTTGGAATTGCCTTTATAAACTCAATCCACTAGCTTCTTCAATACATCAACAGCTAGTGGCTTCATCTTCACAAATTTCACTTAAATCATACTTTGTTTTTTGGTTGCATAATTGAATTTGACTAATTAAACGTAATCCTCATAGGCGCCATGATGTAGGAGCATCGTGGGTGTAAAAGCAATCTTGCATCAACCAAAAATATTTCATTTCAGTTGTTTGAATAAGGGTTGCCTTAATGCAGAGTTGCTGTTTGTGGAGGCTTGCTACTTAGTAAGTCAGTCATACGAGCTCAGAATGTCTTAATTTCAGAGGTGGATGCTCATCTTGGATATATCAGTCTACTAGTTGAGACTTAGTGCCTTATCATGAGTATTCATGGATTTATTGTGGATTTTTGGTTTGCAATTTTGGTAGAAAAACTTTAGGTTCACTGTTGAAGGCCTAAATGTGTCCGGATGAGGCTTGAAAACTCAATGGATGGGTGCTTGCGCCATCTAAGCTTGTAGATTAAAAGGCAAGGTTTCTAAAAAGTTGTTATAATAGCCAATCAGAGCAACGGTTCGAGAGTTATGGCCTTTCGAAGTTGGGCCGACCAAAATTTCCAAAATAAATGTCAAAAATGTATTTGGCCGACTCTATATGTATTGTTAGGGTTTGTCGGCTCTAGGTATTAAGTTTGAGTATCTAGAACCTTCCCGGGCGACATAAAATTGCCTATTTAAGAAATGCCCGAACATTGTCTAGGATAGCTCTAGGTGATAGTTCACAGCTTTGTCTTGCAAATTACTGTAATGAAGGTGCCCATGTGGGTTAGCATATTGTAATTCTGAATTCTGTAATTCCACATTTGTGGCGAGAATAAGAAGCCCATATTTTGTTCTCGCAAATTGTTGTTATTCCTTTGTTTTGTTATGTGTTTATGGTATTAAGGGGAGAACCCTTCATCACGCCAAAATGCACTTTATTATTAATGTCTCTCAACTTAGGCTAATAATGTTATTTAATTGGTGTTATATCCTCATAGACACCGTAATGCACTTTATTATTAATGCCTTGCAACTTAGGCTTATAATGTTATTTAATTAAGTATAACACCAATTATAACCATAGCTCATAAAGGCCCATACACCATCAAGTAACCCACTCAAATGCATAAGCAACATTGATCAATCATCAGACATTGCAGAAGCATAAGTATGAATGAAATCTCCCTCTTATGGCCTTAAGAATATGTTTCTTACCATTAATTTCAAACTTCATGTCCATGTCCTCAAGGCTGAGATAAAAGCCTCAATAGTATGTAACCAACTCATACCTAAAACCACATCAGTGCCTCCCATGTCAACAACATAAAAATCAGCTTTGAATTCATAATTATTGAGCTTCATAGGAAGCTCCGAAATCATCCTTTTACACTTAAGTGTGTAATCATCAGCCAACTTAACTCTAATGCCTTCAAACTTTTCAGTTTGTATGCCTCTCTTGAACACCAGTGCCTTCAAACTCTTCAGTTTGTCTGCCCCTCCTGGACACCAACTGTGAATCTATAAAGTCGTGAGTAGCACCTATATCCAACAATGCTATAACACGTTGCCCAACTAAGAGGCCCTGTATCTTGAAGGATCTCCCTGTTTTCATGCTAGAGAGATATACTACCTTAAGGTTGGAATCATCATCAACCCTTTCATCATTAACTACCTCTTCAATGACTTCTTCCTCATGATCAACTGGCTGTCCCACAAAATCAGAACTATGTTCATTCTCATAAAACTACTGCATAAGCCTGATTTTTCCTTTAGGCTTCATGGGACATTCATTCTTTTCATCATATGGACCCTTGCAATAAAAGCATAGTCTTTTCCTTCTTAGATCATTAAGTGCTTCTTGACCTAAAGGGGCTGCCATAGATCTCTTTAAATCTGAAATTTCAACCTTTCTGGTGCTGCCTTGCTGTCATAAGTGGAAGTAGATGGTGGAGAAGGAAATTTACTTCGTGGAGTAGATATTTCTAAATTTCTTGCTTTCTTCATAGCTTCCTGCGAGGTGGGTGGATCAAGAGACATAGACATTTCTAAATTTCTTGCTTTCTTCATAGCTTCCTGGAAGGTGGGTGGATCAAGAGACTTAACCCAAACCCTATGAGGCCAACCAAACCCTCTATATAGAGCATCACATGCCTCTTCTTGGAAATGTCATAAACCATTATGATATTTGCTGAAATTCTCTGATAGAGGCCTCAAGACTACTAGTCTGCCTCAGCTGTGCTAATTCACGAGAATAAGACTTTGGGTTCTTCCTGTCAAATCTCTCTACCAGTTTGTCTACAAACTACTAATATGAAGTGATCTGATCATGGTGTAGAGAAACTAACCCATGGTACCACCAAATCTTTGCTATGCCATCCAAATACAACACAACAAATTGTATGGCATCCTCCTTAGACACAGGACAATGAGTGATATGTTTCAATCTTGTGAAACTAAGCTCTAGCTGATACCCTACCACTCCCATCAAAATTCTGAGTCAACTTGCTGGTCACCTGTTTCAAATCATTGTTTCTATGCCTCTATCTTCCGTCAAGTCTAACTCTGAAATGCTCTTTTGGCTCATAAACTTATTAAAGTTCAGGTTTTGTTTCACATCCTTTGGTAAAACGTCCTACTTCGCATGTAGAGCCAATACGTCATCAATAAAGGATGCTGCTTCAACCTCAACACTAGCCTCATCCAATTCAGGCCTCAAGAAAATCAGATGCATAGGTTTGTCATGATCCATAATCAACTCTAGACTTGTATGAACTAACTGAAGTACTCCTGGTACTCTTTGTCTTTGTTACGACACCTGGATAAAGGGATGCGTTAAAGGGTGTTACTGAGATGCTGAAATACATTAGCTACCTGGTGCTAAAAGCTGCAAGGTTCCTAAATAACTCTGTAGCCTTGTTTTATCCTCATTATTACCTACATTACCTCCAAATCTATCACCCATAGCAACAAACTGAATTTCTTGTTCCCCTTCACTTGGTGGTGAAGCTCTACTTCTACGAGTATAATGAACCCTTGGAATAATCTCTGTGGCTGCATGTATGAACCCAATACTATTAAGGATGACAAGAAACTGCTCTGATACTACTACAAGGAGTCTTGTTGGCTCTAACTCCAACTATGTCGAATAAGTGATTTCTTTTGATAGTTTTACATTTTTTTGTGTTTTGGGCAATAAATGATTTTTTTGAAGAAATTGAAATGATTACAATCCAAAGGAAATGAAATTGAAATTCAACTATTTACTCCAACTTATTTCTTCAAATTCACATGCAATGTTTACAAATGAATTTTGCCTTGGTCTTGTAGCCTAACCAGGTTCTCTTTGGGAGCAAATTGAGTTTTGGCCTAGGTAGTTCCAGTTGCCCACCAATTGAGGTCATTTTAGTGGGTTTTCCAAACACTTACTATTTTTAGTAAGTCATCAAGCTCAACATTCTTGGCATTTTGGGGTTGGACTAAGAGCATCTCATGAGACCTTTGCAACAAGCCATTGCACATGCATATGCGAAACCGTCTGATCTGCGATTTTTTTGCCTAAAGATTTAATTGATGTATTATTAAATGACTTTATAACTTAAGTTCATATTATTAACGGTACTTTATTATATATGAGCACTTTATTTTCTTAAGTGGGGAAAAATCATAGTAACATGGGGACGCGTCCCCGCTGTTTTTGGGCGTCGCACCCGAGACGTGGATGCACCTAGGATAGGGGGACAGCGTTCTTGTGTCCCCAGCGGCACCACCAAGTCGCCACTAGGAGGGGGATGTCCCTGCGTCCCCGTTTGGGGACTTGGGGATGGGGACACGTCCCTCGATCAAGCAGGGGACAACTGACCGTCCCCTTTATGGCATATAAAAAAGTGCAAAAGAAATTGTTTTAATAGGTTTTTATATTTTGTTTTTTGTTGTTGCTAACCTTAGGGTATGTGGGGCCAATTTAAAGGTTGAAAGCCAATTAAATCTCTATGTTTTCTCATTTTTATTCATCTCATGGTTTTCCAATTTTTGCAACAGCAGCAAGAAGAAGAGTTAAGAGCTCATAGTAGGGTGATTTTTTGAGTGAAGAGAGTGTGTGGAAGGCAAAGAGGAGTAAGAAGGAGCAAGAAGAAGTGAAGAAGCAAGATTTTTCAGCTTGTTCAAGAGATTTGTGAAGCAAAAGGTAGGGTTTTTGTTGGTTTAAAAAAAAAATATTATTGTGCAAGTCAAGATCATTGTTTTTTGTTTCTAGTTTGTAGCTTTTGTTCTTGGTTGAATTTCATTTCTAGATTTTAGTAGGTGTTTCTTGTTTCATTTCCAAATTTTTGTTGCTTTAATTTTACTTCAAAAAATTATGATTTTGAAGAAAGGCATAGGCTGAAAGCATGTATTTATTTTATATTTTTTTTCATTTTGTGAAATGCAGTATCAAAATGAGCTCCCACGGTCATGACTCAAGTGGGTCAAATTGCAGTGATGATGAGATGGATTTAGAGGCCCATTCTCATAGTGATAGCAGCCAAGAAGACTATAACCCTAAGGCTGGGCATGATGAAGAGAATGAAGAAATTGATTCAAACTCAACAGATAATTGGCCACCTGGTCCTCCAGCTATAGATTGCCCCTTCAATCTTTTTGCAAAGTGGGCTAGGGGTAGTTATGACCCTAAATCTCCCCTCAGACAATTTGCAACAAGGATAACTGCACGAACAACTACAGGTGGTGGTACAAGGAAGTAGAAATGTAACATTTGTAAGATAGAATGGTTTGGAAGCATCACCCTTTGGACAAGAAAAGGTGTGGGTCCATGCAAGTTTTTGACGAAATCAAAAAATTTGCATTACAAAATTGAGTTCACCAATCTTTGGGGTGTTCCAGATGACTTGGGAGTTGAGGTAAGGTGGTAGGAAATAGGTTCAGAGTCTTCAGCAAGCTTATGAACAGGGGCAGCCATGTTATTTTACTCCTAGTCCTAGGGGTAGACCACTACAGAGACCTAGAGCTACAACATTTGTAGGGGCAGCCTCGAGTCCTTCTACATCTAGTGCTATGCCTTAAGCATAGTCCAACAAGGGGTAAAGAAAGGTGTCATCTGAAAGTAACCCCATTGCTGATTTGTTTAATGCTCGCTTGAGAGATGAGATAGAGGAGGGCATTGGTAGATTTCTTTTTTCCAATGGCATACCTCTTCATGTGACACGGTCTCCTTATTATAAGAAGATGATGCAGTTGGTGGCAAGGGGAGGAGGACCATTATTTATGCCACCATTTGAGCACAAATTGCGGACTACAATCTTAGATAAAGAGTATGCCAAGATTGCTTTAGAGAAGGAGAACTTGAGGCATGTCTAGGAGGAGTATGGTTGCAACATCATCATGGATAGGTGGATGGACATTAGGAATCGTCCACTGATCAATATCATCATTACATGTACAAAGGGGCCATTTTTTCTCAGGGCTATTGATTGTTTAGGGCATTGAAAGGATGCTGATTTTCAGTTTCATATACTTTGGGATGCTATTAAGGAGGTTGGGCCACAAAATGTGGTCCAAGCAGTGACAAATGCGACACCTGTGTGTAGAGCTGCAGGGAGACTTGTTGAGACAACTTATAGACATATTTGGTGGACTCTATGTTGTGTGCATGCCATGAACAATGTACTAAAGGGCATGTGGAAGATTCCCTGGATTAAGGGAGTAGTGAGCGATGCTAGAGATGTGTAAACTTGTATCTGCAATTGTTAGTGTATCAAATTGTAAGTGTAATACTATTCTGAATAGTTCCCCAAGATAAGAATTGATTATAATACTGTATGATGATCAGGGAACGCAGAAGAAAAATGTTTATATTATATACACTGATATGCATTGGAAGACTTAGTAACTTATGTGTTTGCTGTGCTTAATGATCAGCGTAGGTAAAGTATTTATAGATGGGAGGGTTGACCATGAGTCACGACTGATAGGCGTGACTCATGTTTGAGTCACGTCTATCGGGCGTGACACAATAGTCACCCCCGATAACCTTTCTAATGCCAACGGGAGAAATATGAAACGACAAGAATGTTAACAAGGCAGTTGATAACATTAATTTATTCATGTACATTTGTAATTATATCTGCACATATATATGTATGATTATATTTGAATATCTGAACATATAAGAATAACATAAATATCCACGCAAGATTCATTAATAAATATTTATAATTTATGTTCAACTAATCTATACATTAACACTCCCTCTTAGATTAGTAGGATAAACACACAAAAGAAATCTTTGATCAGAAGACCTCTTTATACAATGTCAGATAAGTGTTGATTCATCAACGGAATGATATTCATCAACTTATATTTGACATTATGTAACATGAGTGTTGGCCTATCAGAATATTAATTATATGATATTCACCAAGTACTCTTGAGTAATGGCTTGTAACATCAACGGAATGATGTTCACCAAGTACTTAGTGTGGTATTGGCCTATTAGAATATTAGGGCAAGATATTCACCAATTACGGAAAATATATCTATACAAACAACTTGTAGATAATTAATTTGAATGATATCTAACGCCTATATGTTGATTTATAAGATAAAGCCTTTACATGAAACAATTACACAAAATGAATCATGTTACAAGTTATTGTAAGGACGTCACTTTACAACAACTTCTCCTAATACAAGTGAAATCATTTTGAAGTCGTCACTTAATGATTAACATAGGTTTCATAAATTTATATAATATATGTAATGTACAATAATCAATTTTTTTGAGACATTTCCTCAGATTTTACAATCATACCAAGTTCTTTACGAAAATGTTCCACCTTTGTCTTAGCCAGTGGTTTGGTAAGAGTGTCTGCAATTTGATCCCCTGTACTAATATATTTCAACTTGATTAAATCCTTCTCAACCATATCTCGAACATAGTGGTATGGTATCTTGATGTGTTTTGATCTATTATGAAACACTTGATTAAGAGATAGTTTGATGCAGCTCTGTTTATCACAATAAATAGTAGTAGGTGGAAGTGGTTTTCCAAATAATCCAAATAGAATCATTTTCAACCATACAGCTTCTCTTGCTTCCATAGATGCAGCTATATACTTGGCTTCTATAGAACTCTATGCTACTAAAGACTGCTTCTGACTAATCCAAGATATCATTGCTAAACCTAAGGCAAAACAACATCTTGAAGTGCATTATGATTCTCTGAATTTCCCGCCCAGTCATAATCTGTATATCTGCTTAGATTTAGTTCAGTTTTAGTGTATTTGAGACCATATCCAATTGTACCACTAAGATACCTAAGGATGTGTTTTGCTGCTATTAAATGAGTTTGTTTAGGTTCACACATGAACTGACTAAGAAATTTTACAGCATAAAAAATGTCAGGTCTTGTATTTACCAAATATATTAAAGAACCAATTATTTGTCGATATAGAGTAGGATCAACATTCTCAAAATCTTCTGTTTCTTCTTTGAGTTTCTTGAGGTTTGTTTCCATAGGAGTCTTCATTGCCTTGCTATTCAACATGCCAAATCTTTTGAGTAGGTCCAGGTTATACTTCCCTTGATTTAAGAAGATTCCATTTGAATGCTGCCATACTTCTAGTCCCAAGAAATAGTGCAGTATTCCTAAGTCCTTCATTTCAAATTTAGATATAAGATCTTGTTTACATTTGTCAATAAGATGGTCTTCTCCTGTAATCAAAAGATCATCAACATATAAAACCATAATTAACATATCCCCCTGTATTCCCTTGTAATATAGGTTAGGATCTGCAATGTTTTTAGAGAAACCAAGTTTAGTTAGGTGATGATCTATCCGTTCATACCAAGCTCAGGGAGCTTGTTTTAATCCATATAAAGCCTTTTCTAATTTGCATATATGAGATTGTTTATTGTGTACTTCAAATCCTTCAGGTTGTTCAAGATAAACTTCCTCTTCTATAACACCATTCAAAAATGCATTCTTTACATCCATTTGATGAATTTTCCATCCCTTGGATGCAACAATGGCTAAAACAATTTTGACGGAGGTATATATGGCTACTGGAGAAAAAGTTTCTTCATAGTCTATTCCTTCTTTTTGTGAAAATCCTCTTGCTACAAACCTTGATTTATACTTATCGATACTTCCATCTGCAACATGTTTAATTTTAAATAGCCATTTTGAGGAAACAACTGATTATATTTCGGTCTAGGAATAATATCCCAAACATCATTTTTAAGTATGGAATTATATTCTTTTGTCATGGCATCTTTCCAATTTTGATGTTTTATTGCTTCTTTTACATCAGATGGTTTAGATTTGGAGATTTTACTCATTAATGCAATGTGACTAGAGTATACGTTAGGACGTTTTCTTTCCCTAATGAAATCTGAGGGGATGGAATTGTTCTCTTCAATTAGCTTTTTGGTCCATAGTGGTCTTTTCTTTTCCTCAGAAGTGTGAGTAATGTCCATAGGTTCAATTGAGTTATCTTCCTCCATTAGAAACTCCCTCTCATTATTAGAGTTTTGTTCTTCTAGAGTTTCTTCTGAATTTTATTCATTTTCATCTTTAGATCTTTTGAAAGCCAAATCTTCATCAAATATTACATCTCGACTTAGTTCAAAATTTCTTTATCTAGGGATATAGATACAATAAGCTTTGGAAGTTTCACTGCATGCTACAAAGATTCCCTTCTTTCCTTAGGGCTCTAGTTGTTTCTCTTCTCCTTAGGAATGTGTACATAGATAGGGCAACCGAAAATTCTTAGGTATTTAAGATCAGGTTTCTTCCCAGTAAATGCCTCTTTAGGGGTCTTGAATTCAAGATGAGAGCGTGGACATCTATTTTGAAGGAAAACAACAGTATTTGAGGCTTCTCCCCAAATAAAAGTTTCAAGATTTTGATCATGAAGCATTGCTTTAGCAGCTTCAACTATAGATCTATTCTTTCTTTCAACTATTCCATTCTGGTGAGGATTATAGGGAACATAACACTCCCTCTTGATCCCAACAGTTTTACAGTAATTTATAAAGATATCAGAAATGTACTCTTTACCATTGTCTGTTCTTAAGACTTTTATTTTCTTTCTAGATAGATTTCCTACAAGGGCTTTAAACTCTTTAAATTTTGTCAGGATTTCTTCAAACTCTTTACTTTTAAGAAAATAGATCCAAGTCTTCCTAGAGAAATCATCCACAAATATGATATAGTATAGAAAACCCCCTAGTGAAGGAACCGACATAGGACCACATAAGTCTGAGTGAATAATTTCTAGAACTTCTTTGGATTTGCTTTGACTATTTAGAAATGTAGTTTTAATATTCTTCCCCAGAGCACAACCTTTAAAAGTTCCTTCATGGTATGGATGAAGTTTAGTTAGACCCGTTACCATTTTTCCTAGAGAAGGTAATCCTCGAAAATGAAGATGACCTAGTCTCTTGTGCCAAATTTCATTTTCTTTGAAAGAATCATGAAGTAGAGCTGAATGAGAGTGGGAGTTAATTTGATAAAGACATCCATGTCTTGAGCCAATCTTGTATGTATTTTTTATGTTTTAATTCTTAGGCCAAGTTAAGACCTTTCCTTCCATAAATGTAACTCTGAATCCTTCATCTTCAATAGTAGAGATGGAAAGCAAGTTTCTTTTTATACCAGGTACATATAGTACCTTAGTAAGTTCAATTGTTTTCCCTGATTTCAAATGAATAGTGCATGTCCCTATTCCCATTACAAGATAGCTTGTAGCATCTCCAATAGTTACTTCATCAACATAGTCTTCCTTCATAGAGTTCAATTGTTCTTTAAAACCTATAATATGTCGAGAGGCCTTGGTATCAATTACCCAAGTACTTAATCTGGTAGAGGCTTCACTGGAGCGAGCTGAATAGAAAGCATTATGTTCAGAATTTTCATTTGAGTTTTGAGTGGTTGCAAATGAAGCTTGCTGCTTAATTCGATCAGGACATCTAGATGCTGGATGTCCAATTTTATCACATCTAAAACATTGCATTTTGGAGAAATCAGGTTGCTTTCTCTTCCCTTTGAATTTCCTTTTCTTCTTATTTACTTGAGTAGAGAGAACTTGTAAATCTTCTTTTGAGGAGACATTTTGGCCTCAAGCTACTTGCATACACTCTTCTTGTATGCAGTCAGATTTAAGTCTTTCAAATTTAGGAAGTTTAGAACAAGAGCATACCCCTTGTCTGAAAGTATCCCATGATGATGGAAGGCTTATAGAGCCATTATTGTTAACTCCTTTCCATCATAGATGTGTCCCATTGAAGAGAGTTGATTTCAAAGTTCAGTTATTCTCATAAAGTATGAGGAAATTTTCTCTCCCTTATTCATTTTAATATTTGACATTTTTTCCTTTAATGTGATAATCCAAACAACATTATTTATCTCAAACATATTTCCAAGAGCATTGTACATCTCATGTCTAGTTCTGAGATTACATGAAGTAGATGAGTTTTAACACCATCCATAATGAGCTTCATGGCTTTATTATTGTCATTCTCCCATTTTTCCAGTTCATCATTTCTTTTGGGTGGTGAGTCAGAATTTTCAATGAAATTATTTAGGCCATGTTCTTTCAGTATGAGTTTTCGTCGTAGTTTCCAGCCTGCAAAATCTGAATCACCTTCTAATCTGTCTTCTAGCCTCATGTCAATCACCATATTAGAATAATATTTGACTAAAGTCTGATTTCGGATCGCTTCTTTAAACTTGCTCTGATACCATGTTAGTGTATCAGACTGTAAGTGTAATACTATTATGAATAGTTCCCCATAATAAGAATTGATTATAATACTATATGATGATCAGGGAATGCAAAAGAAAAATGTTTATATTATATAGATTGATATGCACTGGAAGACTTAGTAACTTATGTGTTTGCTGCGCTTAATGATCAACGAAGGTAAAGTATTTATAGATGGGAGGGTTGACCATGAGTCACGACTGATAGGCGTGACTCATGTTTGAGTCACGTCTATCGGGCGTGACACGATAGTCACCCCCGATAACCTTTCTAATGCCGACAAGAGAAATATGAAACGATAGGAATGTTAACAAGGCAGTCGATAACATTAATTTATTCATATACATTTGTAATTATATTTGTATATATATATATATATATATACGTATGATTATATTTGAATAACTAAACATATAACAATAACATAAATATCCACACAAGATTCATTAATAAATATTTATAATTTATGTTCAACTAATGTATACATTAACACCAATCACCACACATCACATGCTCTTTTCAGGAGCTTCGCAAGGAAGGAGTTCCTGAAACCAATGGAGACCCGATATGCATCCTACTTCATTCTATTGGAGAGAATGATTGAGTTGCAGGGGCCATTGCAACTCATGGTTATGACGAATGAGTGGAATAGGTGGGATGGATCTAGGACAAAGCAGGGGTTGAGGGTAAAGGAGATAGTAAAGAGTGATATATTTTGGAGTGATGCAAAACACATTGTCTCTTTCATCACTCCAGTTTTCTAGGTCAGCAAATATGGGGATGCAGATGTAGCCACTCTTGGAGAGTTGTACGAGTGCATTGATGCTATGCTTGGCCAGATGAGGGCAGTTGTGCGGGAGAGGGATTCGAGTTTAGCATTTTATACTGAGCAAATTCGGCATATTATTCAGTGTAGATGGGACAACCCCAACACTCTCTTACATATCGCTGCTTATGCATTGAATCCGAAGTGGTACATGCCTAAGCCTGGGAGAGTTACACCACTGAATGATGATGAGGTAATCTAATATCAATTTTGAATTTAGTACACTTGCACTTGAAAGTTAGAAGTTTTTGATAAAAAAACAACCAAAAACTAGGGGGCTGGCCCTTTACAACTGTGTTGGAACAACCAACACAAAACCTGCTAATGACTAGCCAAAGACCAGTTGGCAACCAACAAACAACCAAACAGTCCCCCTAACGGTTCATATCAAAAACATAATAAACAATAGCACAATATTTAAAGTTACTAGTATTCCTACTTTTAAAACCAGCAGAGTTTAACAAGTTAACAACTTGCATGTAGGTAGTCATCGCATCGTACCACCTACAACCCATAAACAAGTTCAACTTAAAAAACAAGAGCATCAACAATAGATGGGGAGAGACCAGTATGGTACCAAAAAAAAGACAACAAACGCCAGTGAGCCACTAACTAGCATCCTTTTTCTTGCCCTTCCCAGCCATCAGAACCTTGGCCCAGTCATCAGCAAGGAAGCTATAATGGAGCTTCGTGTCCTCCTTTCCAAGGTTCTCTTCCTCCGAGTTATTGGTCAACAGCTGAAGAGTGGTAGCTGCCGCGTGCGCCACTTTAAGAGTGAACTTGAAGAATAGGTTGAATCCCTCCTCCACCGCTGTGCACTTGTCCTTCAGTTCCTGGTGTTCCTTGAGAGTAACTGGTTCATTCTTCTCGCTTCCCTGTTTTAGGGTCCTGCTACAATTCGCCAGGGAGTTCCTCTTATCCTGCACATCAAGATTGTTAGCTAGACCTTTCAGGTTCTCCTGGCCCTCTTTATTGACTGGAGAGGACATAGTGTCGAGGGTAATGGGGTTCTCCTGGTTGATAGCAGAAGGCAGGGTGATGGTGGCAGAGACACGTGTTGGGTCGGGAGGAGGGTCCTTGGTAGTGTTATCTGCCTCAAAGTCCCAAGTGCCATGAAGGGTGTCATCCCATTTCTCCACATCTTTATTCGTCTCTTCTTTCCCCTTATCCATACCTTCCCTCGAATTCCTGTCACTCTCCTCAGAGTTGGTATTTTCCTCCTCTTCCTGAGAGCGACTGGCCATTTGTCTGTATCGGCCCCGGGTCTTGACAATTCTTCCCGACCTTCTCCCACAAATTTCCTCATCTGAGTCCCCAATTTCAATCTCCACCCTCTTGTCCATTTTTATTTTTTTGTTGGGCGTCGGCTCAAGGGTCAGAGTTTTGTTTTTCCTACCCTTAATAGGGGTTTGGCTCGATGAGGGCTGAGGTGTGGGTGCATAGCTACCACTAGTAAATTCCAAATGCAGTGGGGCCCCAAAGGGGAGGATGTTAACAATGGCTATCATATGATGACAGCAGAGGGCCAGGTTAAGTTGGAAGAGGTGGAACATGATCCCTTGGTGGAGAATGGTGAAATTAGCCCCTTTTTCCTTCTTCTCCCTTACATCTATCACAGTATTTTCAAGGGTGTGCATCAGACAGAAAGGAATACAAACAAGTTCCCTATTGCGAAAATGGTTAAGCAGAGGGAAATGATAAAAGTAATACACACTGTGTCTACCCTCCAGCATCAGATATGTCATTATCATCAAACACACATCATCCCAGAGCTTCGGAAGTTTGTCTCTCCTAAAGCCACCACGGTACCGGTCAAGAGCCTCATTCTCTCTGAAGAAACTGGACATGCTCGCCTCATCCGCCACCTTCGTGATTTTTTGCTTTTTCTTGCCCTTCATTTCCAAGCCCATCACCATAGCAATAGACTCTTCATTCACCTGGAAAGAAATGCCATTGATGGTCACTCGCCTATCCTTCCAGGTGGCAACGAATTGTTGCGAACAATTTTCATCGTACCCAGCCATGGCCTACATGTAGGGGACAAACTCTCCTTCATTTAGCATTATCCAGGAGGCCTGCGTTTTGGAGAAATCCTCCAACTTTGTGTGCTAAAATCTATTAAGGTCCCCACCCATGGAAACTTTCTCCTCCACAAAATCTCCTTCCACTATCTAAGTAATTCTCATTTGCACCCAGAAAATCGCCAAGGCAAGCCTAAAAATGGAGCAACTAGCAGTGAAAAGCTTTTGTTTTTTAGGCTTCATGAGCCTGTGAATACAAGAACGTACAGGCCATTTTGAAATATCATTACTGGGAGTGTGAGGATTTCACAAGTAATACCATAATGATATGGCCCTGGTATTAATGAGAACTATCCCCGTAATCATGCCATAACTCCAAACAATAATGGCATTAATTTTAAAGCCAATATTGTTTAATAATTTACCTTTTCCGTGCCCTTTCATGATGCAATCCATAAAATTTCCCTTTGTGAGACGTCTTGTCAACATTATGGTGACCTTGGCTATCATAATAATAGCAAGCCCGCCAAACTTGTCTATTTTCCAAAGTTGGAAGGTCATCAAATCTGATTTAGCGGGATCTTTTCCCTGCAAACGAGGGAATTTACATTCTTGGGTAGCGTTTCCGCACTCTTCCAACTTTTCGTGTTCACAACATCAAATCTGCACCTAGCCAAAGCGTCTGCCACTGCATTGCCTTCCATGTAAGTGTTCCGTAAATCATAGTGATCCAGTTTTGTAAGATAATGCCATATGTCCTCCAGAATGTGCCTTAGGGTCCAACCCGATTGAGCACAACCTTGAACTGAATCAATGATGAGTTTATAGTCCCCCTCAATGATAAGTCTTCTAACCTTCATCTCCACTGCAATTTTTAGTCCCCAAAGTAAGGTGGTGGCTTTCGCCACATTGTTGGTTCCATGGCCCAAGTTTTTCGCGTAGACAACCATCACATCACCCTTTTTGTCACATAGCACTCCACCTGTTGCCGCAAGCCCCTTAAGCGCTGCCCCATCAAAATTCAGTTTTACAGTGGGACCAGTGGGGGGGATCCAACATGTATTGTTTTTGGCAACCACTTTTGAATTGTTGAAATTATGGAAATTAGGGAAAATATTCCATATCTCGCAATATCCTCCTCCTTCCTACTCGGGGGTTCCTATGGCACTCTGTTTTTTGCTGCTATAACATGCTCAGTAATGAGCTTTCCCAGAATCTCTCCCACAACCTCCTCACCCCTTTCCTCCTCACGAAAGACTCGATTATTTCTCTCCTTCCAAATGCCTTAGCAAACTTGTTGGTGGAGGAGATTCGAAAGAATTTTGAGACGGGGGTGGTAGAATGGGCAACTCTAGTTCTCCACAAATTGCTCCATTCCATTGTTCATGACCCAATCCAATGAGAATTTTTTCTAGATCTAGGACCAGACCTTTAGGGTATAGGGGCATTCCAGAAAGAGGTGGGCAATGCATTCCTCTGCCTCCTTGCATAGATAACATTTGTTGGTAATTGGTAAGCCACGCCTTTGAAGGTTATCAGTGGTGAGGATTTTGCCATGCATCACCATCCACCAAAAGAAGTTCACTTTTGAAATTTAGAAGTTAGTACACTTGCACTAACAAATATTTAATTTGTTAATATACTGATTTTAAAATTTGAATTTCAGGTGAAGGAAGGATTCGTAAAGTGCATTGATAAGATGTATGACATTGAGACAGCATGGAAGGTTCGCACTGAGTGGACCAAATTCACTACTTTTAGGGGCTATCCAGGTAGAGCGAAGGCCGACATGAAAACAATGGCACAAGAGGATCCTATTTTGTGGTGAAATTGTCGTGGACCCAAATCAACAACTACCACACTAGCCATCCGTTTCCTATCTTAGGTTTCATGTTTTCCTACTTTAAAAACCTTTACTTTTCACTTTGAAATTCCAATTTCACTTTTACTTTAGTCTTTTAGTCATGTATTTCAATTTCAATTTTCTGATTCTCATACGAGTCATTTGATTGTTATGATGTTATCTTAGGTATCTAGTTCTTCAACTTTTGAGAGGAACTGGTCTACTTATAGCTTCATCCACTCTCTTAAGAGGAACAAACTTAGCTCTGAGAAAGAAGAGAAGCTAGTGGCTGTACATTGTGCCTTGCATATTAAAGATCGCAAGACACGTGTGTACAAGGAGAGCCTTGCAACATGATGGGATGTAGAGCCAGAGGAGCCCTCACAGGTTGATGAGGATGCAGATACTTCTGATGTGGGGTTGGTTGGTATTCCTCTCGTGGCTCTCACCCTTGAAGAGGTCGAGAGTTCAGAGGATGAGTTTGTTGAGCCTGAGGCTTAGGTTGACATGGATGATTAGAGGCCTCTAGGTAGCCTCTACTGCATTTTGGTGGCCCTTGGGTCTTTAGTGTTAGAATATATAGTCTACTGATATAACTGAGAGGGGGTGGGGGTGAATCAGTTATACAACTATTATCATCAATACTAACTTTAAACAATCTTAACCATATGAGTAATGTAAACTGAAAGCACAACAAGATACTCATACACAATAACACCATATATGTTAACTAGGGAACCCTTGATCAAAGGGAAAACCTCGGTGAGGATGTTACCCACAAGATGATGTACTAATATAAATATTCCTTGTTAGAGGATGGACCCTGTTAGGAGTCTGTTACAACATTTAGTACATATGAGTCCCTATTAGGAGACCTTGAATCCCTGTTAGGAGTTGTGGAAGACAGTTGGACCCATTGCCCAAACAACTTCAAGGGCAAGACCAATGAACCCATTGTCCAAATGATCTCTATATTATTCCTTGCAAAATAATATAACTAAATTGTACTTCCTTCCTTCGTCTCTATCCCGCCAACTGAACTTCTGCTCCTTCAAATCTTGTAACCAGATCACGAACTGCGCATCCAATAATCCCTTGGATCGCCTACACGCATTCAGTCAATACTCTGCTCCTTTTTGCACTTTAGGTACAATGCGCAATCGATGTATCAAGGAAAACATCTTTCCTTTATATATACCTTTATAATAATTCCTTGAGTTCGCCTTAAGGCTTTCCCAATTAATCAATATAAGATATATAATTAATTGTAATTACAATAGCACTGTCGGCTCACAGTCTATACAAATCTTTACATGTGCAACTCTAGGTCTTACGCACTCGCTAACGTCACCACACGACTGTCCTCTTTTACTGTGTGACTGCGCATCTCTTCATTACGTCTCAGATGAAAGATAGCGATCAATCATCATAATAGTGTTCTTCAATACTCTGTTTCTGCATTGCTTTTAGTAAATCAAGTATAACTTCCGTACACCTTTGATTCAGACTTCGTCCTCTTAACCATGTCATCAGGACATACTCAGGAACATGTTCGTAACTGCGCATCACTTAACCCTTACTCAATTACTGCGCAACAAAAGATCTCTGACTACTATTCTTCTAGTCTTGTACAGAAACATTGCTATGTTGACATCAATGACAAACACAATCATGAATGCAACATATCAGTACTCTCCAATGCTTA
This sequence comes from Cupressus sempervirens, assembly GCA_028749045.1. Taxonomy (NCBI): domain Eukaryota; kingdom Viridiplantae; phylum Streptophyta; class Pinopsida; order Cupressales; family Cupressaceae; genus Cupressus; species Cupressus sempervirens. Next base: position 521,878,413 of record CM053788.1, read on the forward strand.
GGATACTCCCCCAATGTAGTATCATCAACATTCATGCTAACATTTAGTACTTGAAATTTTGTCTTTTGATTTTGTAGTTTGTACTTGAGACTTGGATATTATATTATTATGATTATCATATTTGTCATTTGAAGTTTGAAACATTGAACATTGTGATCATATCATGGTTGTTGCTACTTGATGTAATTAAGTTTATGATGCTACTTAATGATTGATGAGATAATGATTCTCATACTTTGATGCTATTTGAATCTTCAATCTTTGATTATTTTAATTAAGTATTTCAATTTGATAGAAGTTAGAAGTTAGAAGTTAGATCTCTTTCATTGTTCATTTTTCAATATTAAATGCAATGTAAATAGTAAATACTAAAACTAAACTAGCAATAATGGTCTTGATGAACTTATACTTCATATTTATGTCTTATATTGTTACACATCTTTTCATAATTAGCATTTTAAGTATCATATGTATAGTATATACAATACAAACTCCGTCCTTCGCTGCCATCCCCAAATTGAGGCCCCTCTGTCCCCCCATCCCAGAAACTTGTACCCTTGTTCTCCAGGCCGGTGTAACTATGGGAAAACGTATTATTTTTAAAAGGAAATAAATAAAAAGAGAATGGAATGTGGAGAGTGACCAAGTTGGTCTTAAAAGAGGAGTGATGGCTCATTTTCTGCATACTTGGTTTTATGATTTTGAATCTCAATTTTCTCTTTTGGAGAGTTTCAAAAGCTTCAACTTTCAACAAGTGAGGATGAAAACCCTCAAGCTAGGGATACTGGATGGAAACCCATTGTCGGTTGGAGACATTGCACAGGTGTTTCACGTAGTATTTCAGGTTCATATTTCTAATATCCAATCTTGTTGTGATTTCTGTGACTATGATTAGATTATGTAGTTTTGCTGAAGAAATTCAGTGCAACATTATTTTTGAAAATTTATTTTTGCTGTAGATTAATTGCAATATCATTTCGAGACTTCATTTTATATAGTTATTTTATGGGGCTTTGCTGATTAAATCTGAAACATGTTGCAAAAAAGTTATTGTTCAAAATTTCTAAGATTTTTTGTGTGAGATTTGGGGAAATATCTGGTCAGAGATAGGGTGAGGAGTTACTCACACTGAGACTACGCAAACCAAATAGGGAGGATCTTTCACCTCCGAAATAGCAACAATGAATTCCATCTGGAATTTGCAATCTAATAAAATATTCCAAGATGCATACCAACAACCTCAAATGCCGGTCATAAATACCCCTTTAGAGAAACTCCTGAAGGTTTACAAAAGAACACTGACACACCAAATGCCTATGGACAACGATTAATAAACATGGGTCCCTTTATTAGTTAATTAAAGGTCCATTTATATATTATTTAAATTCTGGGACCATTAGTTAATTTAAATACTTTATTAAAATTGGGGACACTACAAAATTTTTTTGTATATTATAAAATTTCTGTATCTTTTATATAGGTCCCCCGTGATCCCATGCTCCTGGAAATAATCTGTCCTTGAAACCCGTTTCCCTGTCCCCCCATCCTGGAAAACCTGGGTAACATTGGAAATATCCTGAACCCACTGTAACCAGTTTATTACCGGCCTTTCAGACTTCCTTGCACACATAGCTTGAGAAAGGCTCTCTGCTTTTGGAATGATGCCTTGTGCAAAGAAGTGTAGCAAGTTTGGCAGAATCATAATGAACATTGTTGACGGTAAATTTACGCTTGTGTGTAGATACTCATTCACCTTCAACAAAATCAGAAAACATGTAGCAAAGACTCCATATTCTTATTGTTTGCCTTAGTTGATACAACTTCCTAGTTGAGTAAATAAACGTTTAGTTTTTCATTTTCCAATATTTATTTAGAGTTTTCATTCTGATTCCATTAAATGGGAACTTGCCTTTTACATTTGATTAGTATTGATGGCATGTGACAGAACTCGAGGAGCTGGACTTGAGAGGAAATTTACTTCCTGACTTGCATGTAAGTGTGATAATTGGACATTCAGTAATTGGACATATTTTATAAGATCAATAAGAAATATGGTAAAATCAACAGTTACTTTGCATTGTTCAATTTTGTGTATTTTATATTTATTTGTAAGATTTACATACAATGTTATTATTAGTAAAAGGTGTTGTGTCGGTTTTGAGTTGCCCCTTACTTATTTGTTTGTGCAAATTTTCAAAATAAAGAAAATAAATTACATGATTTTTGATCTTTATGGTATCTACAATTTTTATATTTTGTTAGCATACAAATCTATAGCAACACAAATTAGGTATGTCACAGTAGAATTTTGTGTTGCCAAAGGAAAATCATAAGAACCATTGGTTTAATGGTAAAATTGCCTATATAATTCCGTTGCCCCTTTGTATGGATTTTTCTAACATGATGGCATATCAAAGGTGTTGCTTTTTATTTTATGCATGATTATAGATACATTGTTGTTTGATATACCAGATGTTTTCTGTTAAATGCTTAGGTATAAAATTGATTAGAAAGTAGATCAATGTATGATTGAACTCCTAAGATACCATTCCTTACACAGTCATTGAGTTCAATTTTATTCCAGACTGTGCTGCTGGTGCGTGTAAGCCTTGTATTGACAGAAGTGGCTTTGGAAAATCAGTTTATCCAATTTTCAATGGTGAAGAAACAACTTCACTAATTCATCATAAAGATGATGCAGTACTAATTAGCATCTTTGAATCCCAATAGCTCCTGAACAAAAAATATTGGTAAGGCTGGCCATAACTTAATCCCATCTTTGATATCTGCAATCAATCTACCTTTGAGATAAAGTTATGCAAGAGAAATAGCCAATGAAGGAATAAATTGTATCAACATTGCCACCATCAATAATCCTTTCTCTAGTGTGCACTGTAGGTTATATCTCATTTTAAGTTTTGAGGGATTGCTCTGTTAGTAGCCTTGCCCATTATTATTATTGTCAGTGTAAAAGGGGCCAAATAAACAATGCCTGTTGCTACAATGAAAGTTAGGGAAATGATTATTGCTGGACTCACTCAGAGTGACAGATTGTCTATTATGTTAGATTTTCGTTTAAAGTATCTAGGAGATTTTCTTTAAAAGTAGGCTTGATAGGTAGTTGTTATTCTGATGATTTTATTCATGCATTACACTGATATGTATCTAACAAAGTGGTTGTTGATGTTATGTTGATTGTTGGTATTTATCTTTGTTAGTTACAAATTGAAGGATAAGTGAAATATAGAATACATCTTTTCGCGTGGAATTGAATATTGACATCCTCTAATAGGCACTGGCTCTGATTTGTGAACAACTTCCAGCTCTCGGAGTTCTTGATATAAGTGACGGTCATATGAAGATTGGATCAGATTGTCATATGCCTTCAAATGATGAAATATAATATAATATTATAATCGATACCCCCTATGTAACTAAATAGCGGACTAAAAATGAGATGACTAATATATTGGTTAAATTATGAATTATATAATTAATCAAATATTATCTAGCAACTAAATATTTATTAACAAATAAATATCATACACTGCTTAAAGATATCAGATCGATTAGATATGTAAATTTTAAACACTAATCAAAGATGTAGTGAATAAATAATAAAATTCGATGATAATGGATTATTATCAATTTAATATAATTAAACTCTAACATGGGGGGCCATACATTTGGACATCCCGACACGTCATGAAACGCATTGTCAAGTAAGTAGTATATAATCCCATGGTTCGACTTTGAACCATCAATGGTCAAACAAATAACCACTGAATCAAATGTAGAAAATGATAAAGGAAATGAAAACAAGTTTAAATGAAGGGAAACTACTTGTTCCTATGTCGCGATCATTATGAATGGTTATTCATGCTCACGTTACAATTTCCGCCATTGTGGGTAGATCCACATAAACCAAGGGGGTATAGGGAGAACGACCCACCATGTGATAATAATGACGTCAGTAGACTATAATACATGTAAAGAATTTGTAATCGCAAATCAGACATGTTTACAAATTTTCAAATATAATTCACACCTAAAGGTTTTTAAGAATCAGGACTTAAAGGACATAGCATTCCTAATAATTATCAACTTAATGATTACTCTAAGACACACTTATAATGGAACCAATATTAGGATTTGAGATGCTTTTAATAGTAACTATATATTTGATTTTTCCCTAATAATATTATTATTATGAATAATCAAAATCATAATAATATCTTCAATGATTTAATCTGTAGTAAGAAGTGTATTATGTTATCAAGGGGGGCTTGTATAAATCCAAACAAGGGTCTAGCCAATAGAGGGTAGGGGTCAGCGATCCATGAATCTTTGTGAAATGGACTTGGACCTGCAAACTTTGAGAGAGTCCTTAGATGGTATCTAGGCAACTTGATTAAAATCTAGACCTTACGATCCCGAATGTAACAACCGCTTTTTCTGGGTCTTAACTAACAACTAGCATATCATAAAAATATAGTTACTAGTCCATATCCATGAGAAGGTAGTTATAACAGTTATGTTCATGTGAATGAACTTAATGGTTACAATCAGTTAAACAAAAATTTCATAACTAACAATTGATAGCATCATCATTACATCTAAATAAAGAATTTGGGTTTTACATACCCTAAAATTCTGAAATTGGAATCTACCTAGGGTAACATCTGCAAAACCAAGGTTAATCCACATATACCACTTAGTGCACAAATAGTTATACCACTATCAAAATGTCAATTACCGTTTAGGGCATCAAATACCACTGCATCATAATGACAAATACCCTCTAGGGCATCAAATACCACTGTATCATCTTTTTCTTTCCTATTACTAAATATGGCAATAACATTTAGTTTAAAGATACACTCATATTCATTATTCACATAAATGAAAGTTAGAAAATAACCACCATCAAATAAGCCTATCTCATGCATATAGATACATTTCATGTTCAATTGGAAGGTCAACTGATCTAATCAGTTGCCATTTACATTGGCAAGAAAGCTGATTTCATTGAAGGAAATGACCAATTCAACAATATAAATCATTCTAACATATCTTCAACTTGTAATTTCAAATATCATAAAAGTAAATTACTTGTTACCAACAGATGTTGAATGCATAACTTATCTATTTCTTGTGCATGTCTTGGCATCTAGTGGAGAGGGGAAACATTGTCAAGGGCTTTTACCTCCCAACTGTAGATCTTTGAATATCTCCACACAATCTCGATCGAGAAAGGCCCTCCTACCTTGGGAATTAGCTTGGGACACCACAATCCAGTCACTGAGCATTTTGATGCTAGAATGTAACCCACCGCTTGGCTTGGCAACAAGATTTTATACAAAAGACTTCCACGAGCTATCTTTTTCTTGTACTTGAATGTTATGGCTGATTATATTCTATCTTTCATTGCAGGAATTCTTCCCACTCTTTTCTCCCTTTAGCTTGACTATAAAGGTCCTTACGCTTGGGAGGTTTACATTATATTTTCTGGATTTATGATCACTTATTCCTTTGCCATGCTTCATGTCATTTTCGGCCTATGGCATCATAAGTTATTATGCTTTTGTTTCTAGTTTGATTTCATTTATAAAGAGAGCATTCCATCTCAGATACATATCATCTATCTCCTTGTATGGTGCTCCTTTCAGATTACATATATATTCAATACAACGTTATTTCTAGACAGAGCATATCAGTGAAACAATAAAGTCACTATGGAAATTTATCACATTCAGCTTTGTACTTGCAAATAGATAATAAAATCTAGAGGTCGAGTTGATAGAAATTGACATATTGAGGAAGAACAAATTATATATGATGGGCAACATAGCCTGATCCCGCGCGGGCAGTATATGGAAATTTGTAGTATTACTGGCACCAAGACCTTAGAACAATCCAATGAATAATCACGAACTTAGTCCACGATCCTTGGCTCTATTGATATACCATTGTTAATCACTTGCAAGAGCTTGATTGTGTGACATATGTTGTGGTATTGATAGAAATCTGTGATGTTCGGTATAATGTGTAGAGAGATAGAAGAGAGCTGTGCCTCTGTGGCATGATTAAGAAAATAAATAAGAACAAGTCTCGGCCAAGATGGAAAATGACCTCTTGCGTAGGTTCGATTAGACCAAGATTGAGGTAGCATGAACGTTGCAAGACTCTTTTAAAAATTCAAAAAGAATATTCATACAAATATAATAGCTTGATGCCACAAGGTGGCGAATACAAAATGCAATAAGGTTGATCAAGCAATTTAAAATAAATGACTACTGACGAGGTCAAGAAATACATTAAAAGTAAAAGGTGGCAACATACGCCTAACCATGCCTTAGTATATTAATGTCGTTGCAATATATATTCATGCTTGCCTGACTAATTTTGATATGTAGGTATATATATATATATACGTTAATGATGAACTTCGCATACACACACGTGTGTGTGTGTGTATACATACATACGTATTTCATACCCACAAAAGTATGAGTATATGTGTGTGTGTGTGTATACATACATACGTATTTCATACCCACACAAGTATGAGTATAGGCATGATATTACTATACTAAGACATGGTAGCTTTGCAAGATACATCGAGATCATCCACATAATGAAGGTAATATTTCTTATTATAGTTTTATAATGTTTTTAATTTAACCGGTTAGCTCATGGTTATCCTTTGTTCTTCTTGCTTGTCTAGCTGTTTCATCCTTGGTCGTGGTGGTTTAGGACTCCCATCTATTTGCTCAATGGTAGGTGGTGCCCCTCGTGCGCAACTCCTTTTTAGCAATACTTCCCCCCCTTCGACATGTTCCTGCAAGGAAGAAATTCTCCATGATAATATCATATAACCATAACAATTATTATTCATAAACCATCATAATGACCAATCGCCATTTCACTTCCCATGAATTCATGATGAATAACCAACTTTCTAAGATAACATTAAAATATCATCATAACGGTTAACTAGCATGTCAACTTCATTTGAAATTATAACCATTAACCATCTTACCATTTCACATGATTGTAACTAATTTTACCTGTCAATTGACTTCACATGAAACCCCAACGGCTATATGAACATTTCAAATGGAGCCAAAATTGGGATGTAACACCAAATTTGAATAATAATATCATTTGACAAGTAAATTGACCATTATGAATATTTTGATTGATTAAATAATCATCTATAATAATGGACCCTAAAAGGGGACATTACAGTGGTATTAGAGCTATGATCTTGCCATACTGTATGGTGAAGATTATAAACATTTCAATCAATAAAAAGATCAAACTATTGAATACAAGTGATTTATTGTCAAGACAGGAGAGGCAGAGTAGATCCGCTTGAGATAGGTAGATTTCAAGATAGGTAAGGACATTGGTTTCAATGTCTTGAGGAAAGATTCCAAGATGGGTGAGGACATGATTTCCAATGCCTTGAGGAAAGAGTCCAAGATAGGTAAGTACATGATTCCAAAAGCCTTGAGGAAAAAGTCCAAGATGGTTACAGATATGCAGCCCCAATGCCTTGAGGGACCTACTCGTAGACGAGTATCTTGCACCTTGCGACATTGAAATTTCCGTACTCTAAAGAGGTCATGTAAGAATAAAAAATGATTAAGCTCAATATACTAATTACTAAATCTAAATGATCATCAAAAAGACTATTAAATGAGTTACCAAGTACAACCAAAAGATTTTGAAAATTGGAAGACTAATCAAACCATATCTTTCGATTATAAAAATATCAATCAAATTCGGTTTTGAACCATTTGAGGTAACTCAACAACTTTGACATCATGAAATCTATAAATCTATCTACAATTGACCTTGTATATAATCGAGCATGAAATCAATTATTCTCCCAATCCAATTAAAAGTGAATCACTCATAACATTAACTTAATTTTAAACTCTTAATTATATCCTCAAATTCAAACTTGGGATTTGAATAAAAGCCATGGATAAATTGTGATCCTGACAACAAAATGAAAATCAGAGTTGCTTGAGGACAAGCAATTTTGAGAGGGTGGGACTATAATATGCCCTGGAATGATGAAATATAATATTATATTATTATCAATACCTGAGTAAAAATGTGATGACTAAATGCTTATGAGTAAACTAATATATTGGTTAAATTATGAATTATATAATTAAACAAATATTATCTAGTAACTAAATATTTATTAACAAATAAATATCATACATCGCTTAAAGATATTAGATCGATTGAATATGTAAATTATAAACACTAATCAAAGATGCAGTGAACACATAATAAAATTAGATGATAATGGATTATTATCAATTTAATATAATTAAACTCTAACGTGGGGGCCCGTACATTTGGACACACCAACATGTCATGACCCTATGCATTGTCAGGTAGGCAATATATAATCCAATGGTTCGGCTTTGAATAGGGCACCATCGACGGTCAAACAAATAACCACCAAATCAAATGCAAAAAAGAATAAAGGAAATGAAAACAAGTTTAAATGAAGGGAAACTGCTTGCCAGTTTTTCCTATGTCGTGATCATTACGCATGGTTATTAATGCTCACGTTACAACTTCCGCCACAATGGGCAGATCCACATAAACAATGGGGGTACAGGGAGTAGGACCCACCGTGTGATAATAATGATGTCAACAAACTATAATACATGTAAATGATTTGTAATCACAAATCATACATGTTTATAAATTTTCAAATAGAATTCACACCTTAAGGGTATTAAGAATCAAGACTTTAAGTACCTTCCAATATCATTCCTAATAATTATCAACTTAATGATTACTCTAAGACATACTTATAAGGGAACCAATAATAGAATTTGAGATACTTTTCATAGTATCTATATATTTGATTTTTCCCTAATAATATTATTATTATTATGAATAATCAAAATCATAATAATGTCTTCAATGATTTAATCTGTAGTAAGAAGTGTATTATGTTATCAAGGGGGAGCTTGTATAAATCTAATCTAAGGGTCTATAGCCAATAGAGGGTAGAGGTCAGCGATCCATGAATCTTTGTGAAATGGACTTGGACTTGTAAACTTTGAGGGAGTCCTTAGATGGTATCTAGGCAAATTAATTAACATTTATACCCTTTGATCCCAAATCCGAATAATAATATCATTTGAAAAGTAAAATGACCATTATGAATATTTTGATTGATTAAATAATCATCTATAATAATGGACCCTAAAAGGGGACAGTACACAGATCTTTTGAAAGGGGTCAATGACTATAATAGAATAATTGAATCCTAGTACAAGGAAAGAGAGTGACTGATCTAACAATAATAACCTACTCACATATCTTCAACTGAAATGCGATACATAAGGTAAAGTACTCGTTTAAAGAAGATAACTTGAATGTGGAACATATCCCTGTTTTGTGCAAGTCTTTGGCGTCTGGTGAAGAGGAGAAGCATTGTTAGGGGCTTAACCTCCCAACCGCAGACCCTAAGTATCCCCACACAATCTCAATTGAGAAAGGCCCTCCCTACTTGGGATTAGGCATGAACACCCCTGTCCTGCCATTGAGCATCTTGGTATTAGAGTGTTGGCTAGGTAGGCAGCTAGACTATGGAGTCCTTCCCATCAACCCATTAATCCAACTGCTAACAACCGTGACCTCTAGTGATCACAGCAATAGACACCATTGGTGCAATCTCAATAGAGCTTATGTGGAATAATTATTCTTAGCAAAAAGAGCACGACACATGATGTGAAAATTGTAGTGATGTATGAAAGGCTATAGCAGATATATGCACGACACTGAATGAACAATTTGCAGCCGAGAGTATGAATATTACAACATATATGGAGCATGGTAGTATTAAATTGCAGAGGTAGGAAATTTGCAAAAAGGTAGCATATGCGGACGCCTTTGCCAATAAATGAGTTGCATAAAAGAAAGATCATTTTTACTCTCTCATGGGCATGCTCGGTGACGAGCAAGATGAGGAAGGTGGCAATGTTAAGAGTTACATTTCAAGAGCCTCTAACGAGGCTGATAGTACACGTAGCTATTTCCAAAGAAGAAAAGAAACATGCTGGAAAATAAAGAGGGCCGATGACATGAAATATAGTTAAAACATAGCCAAAGGTTGAAAAATAATAGTTCCACTCACAAGGTGTTAATATAAGGATACTGCCCTATATCTATCTATACTCATATATGCATGTGCACAGGTATATGTACATATACATGATATTCTAAGCATACGCATCTCGGGTATATGTCTTATTTTAAGTGGGCATATATTGCTCATGTATGTCTCATTTGAATTACGCATATATATATATATATATATATATATATATATATATATATATATATATATATATATATATATATATATGTACATACATGTGCAAGTATATATATGTAACGTGGTATCGTTATATTAAGACATGTCAGTTATCACAAGAAGCTCTGAAGTTCATATCAATATATAAAGGTAAATTTTTTGTTTCATTTAGTTATTTTATCATCTTATTAAATACATAGACCAACCTAGCTCATGGTGATCACTTGGTAACCCCTTGTGACCTAGTCTGGTTTTTCCCTTGAGCAAGTGGTTTAGGAGCCATGCTTGTTAGCTCAATAGTAGGAGGTGCCCTCATGCCCTTTCTTTTTCTAGCAATGCTTCCCCCCTTTCGCCATGTTCCTACAAGAAGAAATTTCACCAAGGTAATAAAACATTTCTCATCATTTAATCAGATCAAATTTACTATAACAAGTATTCATATTAACTATCCTTTTTCCAATTCATATGACATCATAATGATTAACTATTTTTCAAATCCCATGAACTTATAATGAATAACCAACACTTTCATTTCACATGAATCATAACGATTAACTAGCTTAACCAAATCAACTTACTTCACATGAAGTTCACAACGGCTATAAAAAGCATTTTATTTCTAAGCAAAAATAGGGATGTAACAATTATGTTGAGATTTTCACTTACAGTATCTTGGAGATTTTCTTTAAAAGTGGGCTTGATAGATAGTTGTTATTCTGATGATTTTATTCATGCATTACACTGATATGTATTTAACAAAGTGGTTGTTTATGTTATGTTGATAGTTGACGTTTATCTTTGTTAGTTACAAATTGAAGGATTAGTGAAATATAGAATACATCTTTTCGCTTGTAATCCAATATTGACATCCTCTAACAGGCACTGGGTCTCATTTGCGAACAACTTCCAGCTCTCAGAGTTCTTGATATAAGTGACAGTTATATGAGGATTGGATCAGATCTTTTGCCCATGTTTTCCAATCTGCGCACATTGGTGCTTAACAACTGTGGCATAACTTGGGAGCAGGTTATCTCAGACTTTTCTATCACTTGTGTTGTTTACTACTTTTATCTATGACTATTGCAGCATTGTTAGGGCTGTAAGTGATTGTACTTGAGCTCTCTTGATTTTTTAACAAAATATATTCTGTAATTGGTCACAGGTTGAGAAGCTAAAGAGATCACTTCTTACTATTGAAGAACTGCATCTTGGTGGAAATAAACTAAGAACTATTGAGGTATGCAATTTAACTTATGTACTTGCTTTGATGATTGATCTCTTCTGTATCCAAAAGAGGTATGAAAAACTTAGGCTAGAGATGGAAACGATAGTACATTGAATCTGTGATGACCTCAACCAACAATTTATGTGAAATGCTCAGATCTGAAGGCTACTCATGGAAATATAACATAAAAATATACTGAAATAACCACCTCACAATTTGCATTCCAAATATTGTAGCATAGAATGCTGTTTTTTCATCAGAGCTCTTTCAAATAAAAGAAGAATAAATACAAATTAGTGTATACTGCAATATTTTGAATTATTTATTTCAACTTTCAGCACATCTTGAAACTACTGTGTGATATTTCCTTTAGGAAGTCAAAGGCTTTTTGGTCTCCAATCTTCAATAAACCAAAGGGGTTTCATCTGTTGGTCTCCAAAATCTGAAGATTTTTATTTTCATATGCAGTAGATGAACTCAAGTGCTTAAACTATCACAAGTTGGTGTTTGTTTTATAAAATAGCAATAGATGAAACTTGATGGAGTTGGCTAACATATATAGATATTGAAGTCCTGTCTTGGGGCCCAAAATCCAATGCTTAAATCCACCTTAAGCTGTCTTGGAGGGAGGGTAAGGGCCATTTACCAACGGACAAGTTGCCCATGCCTACTAGCAAAATCATTTAATGGTTCCACTGGCACACATGAAATTATGCCATCTATATCAACAACTATTTGCATTTGTAATTTTGTACACAACCATGTCTCTAAGGGGCCCACATACGCAGCTGGTCTTGCTTAGTTTTCTTGCACCCATTTGAGGTCATTGACAGTGTTCCAGTTTCAGGCAGGTAGAGATTTAGTTTGAATATTGAGGGTTTAGGGAAATGCATGCTTGAAGAGTGTAATTGCAAGAGATATTGCAGAATTTCGGATACCATTTGAATGATTTTTATTTGCTATGGTAGCATTGAGGTTTCCTATAAGGTCTAGAAGAGGGAAGCATGCCAAGAGGATGGGATTGGGCTTTGGAGATATTTGATACAGGAAAGATCAAGGATCAGAAATTGGAGATATCCGACATAGGAAGGAATTGAAGATTTTGATTTTAGGAGCAAGCATTTGTCTTTGAGGATACTTGATACAAAGAGTGAGGATTGAGATCTGGAGATACTCTATGTAGGAAGGAGTGGGGATTGAGATTTAGAGATACTTGATACAAGGAGTGGGAATTGGAATTAAGAGATACCCAATATACAAAGGAGCAAGAAGTGTGTCTTAGAGATACTTATACATGGAATATGTATCAAGACTTAGTGATACTTGATATAGGAGGGAGTGAGGGTTAGGGTTTGGAGGTACTTGGCGTAGAAAGGAGTGAGGATTAGGATTTAGAAATGCTTATGTATGAAGGAATAGGGATTTGGAGTCAACAATACTTGATACAAGTAGTAGGGGTTGGGAGCCAACAATACTTGATGTAGGAAGTTGTGGAATAATGATTTGGAGATACTTGATGCAAGAATGAGTGGCAATAATGATACTAGAGTGATTAGGGAAAGGAAAGCCTAAAAATTTGCTTGGGTTGTAAGGTTAGGGATATCGGATACTGTTTAGGTGTGTTGGTAAGGAAGAATTTGGAGCTTGCAATATAGTGGAATTTGGGGCTTGTGCTTTTGGAATTTTGGATGCTATTTAGGCATGTTTGCATGGGAAAGTTTGGGAGCCCATGATAGAGAAGAAGTTGGGACTTGTGGATTGAGGTGACTGATTCAACCAAAGGGAGTGCAAGTAGGGAAATGTAACTTTGAAGTCTTGTAGGAGACAAGGACTGGCAAGTGGGGGAAATGGGAATTGAGGAAAGGGATGTTGGAAGAGGGAAGTTATAAATCCCAAAGTCTAGGGGAAACAAAAATAGGGGGATGTAGATAGACATACAAGGAGATCCATGGAAGATTGAAGCACATAGACATAGGGAGTTGGGATTAACAAAACAGAATGCCAAGGTGTTGATGTGAGTTTTGTACCACTACATAACATATTAGTAATTGAATACTTGATACGGAGTATCAAACACACAATTTCTCTCTTTGAAAAGTTAATGCTCATGGGATATGAGAATAACTCCAATGTTCCTTACACTTGTGGATATTCGCTCAGTTTATCGATGTGATTTACTGGTAATCATGTAGGCGGCCTTACGCTATTCATTCAAGGATGACTTGAGTTTTTGGTGAGATGGTGATGATTTTGTATGAGTGCCAAGTGATGTTGATGGTGACAGTGATGGTGGAGGGTGTAGCGCCAGATAATGTTGATTGCACGAGGAGGCAATAATGCCTCTAATGACTTCTACCTTCCTAACTTTCTTAGAGTGAAATTCGACCACTCAACTACTCGCTATTCTACTCCCACTCCTATGAATGGAAAGATTAGGAAATGGACGGGGATCGAATCTAATGAAAGCTTACCAGCGGCTCCACCTCCATAGATGCAATGATTCAAAGGAAAATAAACTAGCTTACCACACAAGGCTCCCTAACCAGCAGCTAAGATGCTAGTGGCCTAGTTGTAGATCCCTATCAAACATTCACTAACATCACCATACAAGGAGCCATCTACTTCTACTCTAACAACATGAAATGAAATCCTACTTTAATTTGAGAGATGAAAAGAACCATGCAATACACCAAAATGATCATGTATATCCACCATGCAAGCCACACCAATGAATAGAGAACAATTTTGATAGTATCTTTGCAACAATTCTCCAACCAAAATTACAATCGACGGTAGAGATCAAAAGCAAAATCAACGATCCAGATTGGATCCTAGGAACTCTAATTAGGGTTGCCACCCCATCGGCCAATGAGAAGATGCCACCTCGTCAATGGACCAATGAAAAAAGTGAAAAAATGGCAACCAATGAGAAGGCACCAAAATGGTGGTCTATTAGAATTAGATACTTGTCCTATTCTAGAAGAAAGAGAAATTGCCACTTGGGCTTACATCAAATGTTCTTCTAATATAACTCTTCCTTTTTCTTTCATTATTTTAGCTAAGGCAATGAACTCAGCCAACCTTTTGTTGACTTCTTCCATGGGAGGACAAGGTGTATGCTTTATTTTGAGCTCAGCCAATTTCATCATGCTGCTTGCTGCCTGTAGAGTCTTCTCATGATCCTTCTCATATTCTTTTGCAAATCCGATAAAGGCATTGAGGGAGGAAAGGGTGTTCAATTGTTTCTTCTTGATAGCAACCTTTCCTAACTCATCCAATCTTGATCCAAGTCTTGATTCATTGATATCCTCTTCTCTAATGTCTCCAAAATCGAGTGCCACCCCAATGTCGCTCATCGTTGTTGAAATGGAAGTGTCGACGCTTGGGTTGTGCTGTGCAACTGCTTTCTGTATCTCCTCTTTGCCAAGGGGGATTGTCCTTCCTTTAGTTTGTTCTTTACCTATATCATGTTTACTGTATCGACATTGGTATCGGTTATTCGCCTCATTTTCGAGAAGAAAGTTGTTTTGGGCATCATATCCTCTTTGTCTTTCTTAGTGTTTGTTCCCTTAGGATTCTTGTTTGCACTAACATCTACCATCTTGTCAACCTATGATAGGATGGTGAAGTGGTGGATGATGAATGCGAGAAGAACCAAGGGAGACAATATCTAGACAAGAACGAAAGAAGGAAATCAGCTTAAGGACCCCTTTCAACTCTAAATGATTTAAAGTTACCTTTACCAATAGCCGGATCTTCTTTTAGGAATTTAGGATCAGACTTAAAGAATTTTATATCCCTTGCATATCTTGAGGCCCTAGTTGAAAAAATCAGAATTTTGTCCACTTGAAATTGCCCATGCATGTGCCAAAAAATTAGACTTTATCACTTGTTTTCTTCACCAACAAAATTGTCCAATCTCTAGGAGAAAATCGCAGCCCCTCTTGAAAATCAGAATTTTGTCTTCCACAAAATTCGGCTCCCTCAAAATTCGCCAAGCAAGAAGAGTGCAGATCTGCCCTCAATCGTGGAAAATCGCCAAACATAGAGATCTCTACCATTAAGAAATTTGCCAACAATAATGCCAATCTGCCCTAGTTGGAAAAATCACCCAAAGAAGATGCCAATCTGCCTTAGGAAAATCGCTCAAGGAAGAGAAAATATGCTCCTAGCCAAAAATCGCCTAAGCACCAAAGAGGAGGAGTGAGGAGTGAGGAGAAAAGGGGAAAGAGTTTCTTCTTATACCATACTTGCTCATCCTTCCTAGCTGGTCAACTGGGACCCTGGGAGCAAAAAAAAATTAATTAGAACACAAAACCGGCCCTCAGTTAAATGCTTAGCTAAAATTGAACTTTGCCAAGATGAAATTTACTTTTAAAAATTGTCAATTAGACCAAAATTGCAAAAAGAAAGTAAATAATGCCTTGGAGATGCTAAATATTTCCATTTAATGATGATTTAGCAATTAATATGTTATTAAAATCGGATTTTTGGCTAGCCAAAAGCCATTTTTCAATATTAAATTACCAATTTCCTTAAAGGCTTAAAATTTTCAAGGCAATTTTAATCCATTAAAAGCCAATTTTTTGCAATTTAATTCAAATCGATTTTACTAAGCCATTTTAATTTTTGAGGAAAATAAAATCATTTCTAGAGTCTAAAATCAATTTTGCAATTTAATTTCATCTTCACAAAAGAAAATTTTTCCTCACCAAAGAAATTCAAGATTTTCCAAAAACCTAAATCTAACAAAATTTCACCTTTTGAAAATTATCTAAATTTACACAATTATATCCAAAATTTCAAAAGAAATTGTCTAAGTACAAAGTCTACAATTTTATCCTGCCTAGTGTTGCTCTTTGAAATTTTGTCTAGCCTAAGGATGAAATTGGTCATTCTGGAAAATCAAGTTGAAACCGGGTGAAAAAGGACATCACAGTAAATCAAATCCCTCTTGGCATGAAGGTGTCCAAGGTGTGAAATGTTCAAATTTGAAACCTCTGGACCGAAAAATTGCTAAGGCAACCAAAAAAAGGGGGTCCTCAAAATTTTGGGGCGATGGTGTGAAAACCTCACAACACAAGGATGAGAAAGTTCAAAGATTTGAAGCAATGAAAGAAATAACACCAAGGTAAAGGAAATCCAAATAGTTGTAGAAGGCATATGATTAGAAAAATGAAGAAGTGAAGGATGAAGGAAAGCTTTGATAACATGAGAAAGCATGAAACATTGCTCAAGGTTTGAAAGTGATACAAACATTTTCATACTTAGAGATTAAGACATTACAATCTAGAATTTTAAATTTCCGTTTCTGTTGTTGAGACATTGTATGGGCGATAGTAACAAATTCAATTTGGATTTCTTTGTTTAGCAATGTTGAAGATTATCGATCCACAATATTAAGAGGGTTGAGATGTATTTAGAGATACTATATAATTTTCCTTGATGAGACAGTTTTGCTAAGAATCATTACTAGATTGATCTTAATTGTCAATTCTCCTTTGTGTAGACCATTGTCAATTCTTCTGTGTAGACCAGTTGCCCCCTCTTAAATAATTCAGCCAATGAGAAAATGTACTTCTCTGGGAGGGCTATACTAATATCTCTCTGTGACTGCATCGATACACTTTTTGCTTTTGTCTGTTTAACTAGGATAAGGAGCCATTAGACTATGTGATAACTCACTGTTTGTAGTTTTTTATTAAAATTTAAATTACATTACCTGTATAATTGTTTGCATTCAAAACAAGACCAAAGTTATCCAGTTTACAATCATCAAGAATTTTTTTAACATGACCCCCATTAGCATTAAAGCAATTTATTTGCAATGTAAACTCAATATAGTGGTAGGATTTAGAGATTGGAAGCTAAAGAATATTTTTACTTGATTAGCTATAGTCATAGAGTAGTGCTGTAGATATTCAAGCTGATAAACAATACTTGGGCGACCCTCAGCCTCAACTGATTGCCAATGGAAAACAGTAAGGTTCATTCAAATCAGTTTTCTCCTACGTGCATCCCAGCATTTTGTGTAAATGCCATTAAAATAGGAAAATGATGGGAATTTTTTCCTTGAGTTCACTTTCATGCAAAGAAGTTGTTTCAAATATTTCAAATGATACTGAAATCCTCTCTTCAGGGAGAAATACTGTGCTCCCAATGTCCCCTGCCAGGCCTAATTCCATCTCTCACCTCTGATCTTCAGTTTATTCCTACACTTCCATTAAACAGACTTTCATCATTCACTGGGCTCTGAATATCTTTATTCCTCCCCCAAGCACATGCAAATGCTCTACACCTTCCCCAACAGGCTTATGTACTTATTGCCTGCAAGTTTTTTTATTGAGCAGGGGTTTATAGTCTGTCTAAATTGCCTCTGCTAAATTTTTTTTCTTCTTGCTAATGGTCATAACTCCCATAGACAGGGCATGGGCTCCCTAGGGACCAAACGCCTAATGATAGAAGAGATTCTGCTTCCAAGTATTCTGTCCATACCATTGCAGCAGCCTTTAGACAGTTAATGATGTTTTAATGCAGAAATTTAGTCACAGTGGCCTATACTTGAAGAACTTCGTTGACAGAGAGGATTCTTTCAATGGGACTCCTTGCAATGCAGAAATCATTCTCAAGCTAGGTAGTTGAGGGATTGGCTTCTTCAATATGTGCCAGGTAAATTACATTCAACAGCCAAACATTTATTTTTGTTTCTTCCAAAATCCGCTATAATATGCTCTATTCCCGTGTCTTAGATTTTGGATTTGGTACAATAAAATTATTTTCTATACCAAAATGTATTGTGTCTGAGAACATCCAAAATGGTCCCAGACATTCGCAAGTTGTATTTCAGTTTGAACTTTTCTTTGGAAATTTTATTGGATAAAAGATCTTGACAAGTATGGCAAAATATGCCATACCAATGTTCAACAATTATAATTAAATATCAACTACGAGGATTTACTCGCTTTGGATCAAGTAATAAATTTAGAAATCGATCTACAATTAATATAAACTTAAATGGCTTGAGGGGAGCTAATATTTCACTTGGCATTGTTTGATTTTGATGCCTTGACAATGGCAAAAAGAGACAAAAGCAAGAATTCATGTGATTCTCGAGGTGTTCTTTTTAAAAGTTATATTGCAGATTCCAGAAAATGCAAAAAGCCTTATGACTACCGCTTCACTTCCCACCACAAGAAAGAACGGAAATTATCCTAGACTTTGATTTTAAACTTAAAAGTTTAAAACCCATGTCTAACAACAATAAACATCCTTAGTAGATTATGTTTGCCTCTAGTCTTTACATGTTTTTTGCAAATGCAAGAGATGGTGAGCTGAAAGATATTACTTGACTAAGATACAGATTCTTCAATATGGTAGCTTTCAAGGATTTGAATTTACGACGAGTAACTTGATATCTAGCTTTGATTACATACGAGAACTCTATATTGCTTTCTTTAGACTACTTTTCTGGGATGAATAAATGGTTAATATGGATAAATCTATTGTAAATTTGTTGTTTGAGTCATCTACTATTGTTTTTCATTGAGTTATTTTTATCCCATCATCTGTAACTTCTTCGTTATGCTTAAATTGGACTCGAAAAATTTAATAGTTTAAGATCATGGCTACTGATGGAGTTGTGTTTTGTTTTTTCAAGCCTTCAGTTGAAGATTCATCCTTTCCTACAGTCTCCTCTCCATCTACATTTGTTCATGGTTTTGATTTCTTGCGGCTTTTGAGTTTGGAAGGAAATGAAATAGAAACGTGGGAAGAAATTGTCAAGCTTTCTCAGCTTAGCAGGTACTCTAAGCAAGGGTGTTGCTCCTGCGCATTGTTTAATTTTTCAGACAACATGCACCATATCAAAGCTTACATAGATTACCTACATATTCATATATATAATTGCAAGCCTATTCATTTATCTTAATTACCTTTTATCCAATATTTATTATTATTCTCAGATTGGAACAGCTTCATCTTAGCAAGAACATGATCAAACACATTTTTTATCCGAATTCTTCTGCATTAGACCAAGTTTCATTGAATGCGATAAAGCAAAGAAATTTTTGCAACAAGCCCTTCAAGAACTTGCGGTGCCTGCTTCTTGGTAAGTATGAAATGCATTTTTTCCAATTTAATAAGCTGATACTTGTGTCTCATTGCAAAGTTCTTCTGCGATCCTTTCCTTATTTTATCCTGATAAAGTTCACATGCTTCAGGTGGAAATAAGATTGAGGACTGGGCTTCAGTAGATGCTCTCAATAACTTCCCTAGCCTAACAGTAAATATCTTGCATCCTTGTATCATCTGATAATTGACTGTTGATTTAAAATTTAAATCAGATGTATTTATTTTCATATATCATGAATCCATAAACTGAAGGAACACACTTTTAATTGGAAATGATTAAAAAACTGGCAAGTAATCCATACTAAATTGGCTTTCCTATCTGCTCATAAGCCTTGTAATTTCAAGGCTTGCAGATTTCTTATTGTTTTCCAATTAAAAGGAACTCATAAAATCATCTCATCAAACCAATTGAACGCAGTCAATAGACTGATAAGCTATCCATCTTGACATGGCTTTTACGTGTGCTCTTAAGCATTGTAATGCTCAGATTTACAGATTTATTATTGTCTTCCTTGATGTTTATCTTCAGTCCATAAACTCAAGAAGCACAACTAATTGGAGATGATCAAAATACTGATGAATAGTCCATAGAGAATTGGCTTTTCCATTTGTTCATGAGTCTTGCAATATCAGGGTTTACATATCACTTTTTTTTTTCCTATTAGGAAGTATTGATAGAATCACCTTGTTTCTATTTGTGATTACAACTTGGAACAGGAGCAAGTTTACAAATAGCTTCATTTACAAAGAACTTGGAAGGATGAATCCTAAATTTCCCCATGCATCTTTCACTAATTTTTGTGTCAGGCTTATATAATTTGCTATTGGTCAGTACACTTAACCTTATCTGGTAGCCTGGAGCCTTGGACCACTCTACAATGGAACCTTCAAAAGATAGACATACTGAGCATCCAATTCTTTGTCTCCTGAATTGACATTTAACATTCCCCTATGATCCTTAAAAAGCTTGATGATAATTTTTAGGGATTTTTTGACCTACTTTTAGAAGTGGATAAACGATGTATTGATAAAAGTAAGAAAATTCGTTAGATTATTTGTTGATTATAAAACTGAGAAAATTTCTTAGTTCAATGTACGAATCACATGTTCTTTTGCAGATAAACACACTAATTATCAAAGTGAGCAAAAAAGAAAACAATGCAAAAGCACTTTGACAGATACAATGCCAATGATGCTAACAAGGATTGTTTCCAAAAGGGAAATTCTGTATAATACTTTCTTGGAGCTTCGACCATATACTTAGTTATTTGCTGCATCTTGAATCTCCAATTATTTTTGATTCTCTGCTGACCAACCCTAGTTATCTCCTTCTGAATCCTGATTGAGTGATGTTGTCCCATTACATATCACCAGACTAATCCAATGGGATCTCATTTTGTTAGAGAGCTTACTGTTTTTCCTTGACAATCTTGTAGGCCTTCTAGATGCATTGTCCTTGTTCCATTCACCCTTTTTGCCTTCATGCCACTTATGGCTATTATCTCAAAATTGCTTTCTGTGAGTGAGCATAGAATTCTTGATGAAATAACCAAAATCACTTTTCCTGTAGAATTGTTAAAGCCAAATATAGTGTACTAATGCCTACCAAGGAGGAAAATATATCAACACCTTAGCAAGAAGCAAAAACAGATTCTGTAATGCCCCTAATTTTCTCTTTTTAAAAACAAAATTCTGGGTAAAGCTAACTAAAATCAGCAGAACGAAAATAAATCGAACACTGATTGGAAACTGTATCAAAACCTCTACTTCAATGGACAGGCAGCATAAAGCCCTCAAGTATTAAGAAGTAGTCAAATTAGGATTGGAGTCGATTGTTACATTGCTGGTGCATGCATGACAGAAGTTTCAACACAAAACACTATCATATGCAACTTGGACTCCAAACTGATATTTTATTTAATGGCAACGAGTACAAACTACAATATTCTTCTACTGTGCTGTAACCTAAAATTCAGAATTATATTGCCAAATTAATCATAGGCTGTCTAAATACGATGGTGGAACAGTTGTATTGATGACAGGTCAATGAACTCAGACTTGTACGGTTACCCTCTAACTATAATACACCTGTATGGAATGCTCTATGAACTGGCATTGAAAATGCAGATATGTGTCTGGAATTGCTGGAGACAACAGCAAATAATGTACGGTCTTTTGGAAGGTGTAAATAAGTAGTTGTGATTGGTAAGGATGAAAGGAGAATGTCAACGACTGTGTAGCAGTAATATGGCTTCCTCAAACCCCTGTATGACTGGTGTGAACCCTGCCATGCTGATTGCCTCCAATTTGACAATTTGATACCCTGGAATATTTGTGGCTGCTTCAAATTGCCCTCAAGTGTATGATTTTGATGCAAAGCTGGCACTCTAAAAATAGAATGAAATTAGAAACTCAAGAAATGGACAACTCTGAAAGTGCTGAAAACTAGATTCCTTGATGGCAATATATTTTTTGTTTGCAAATCTTGTTTGCTCAACCAGAAAATATGCAAAAAATTGCAAACTCTTGTGTGGAATTGCCAATGCTAGAGATGAGGGCTTTTGTCAACACCTTTAAAGTAGAAATCCATGAGGGTTTTCACTCAGCTAGATTTGTTACTGAATTGCATTTGGCGTTGATCAATGATGGAGTATTATACGGTCAAATGATTTAGTTTCACAATTCTGTATATTTCTTTATTTATTTTTTGTTTATATACATACATATATATACACATGTTCCTAAATGCTTCCAAACCTCCAAAAAATTTCCGCACATCTGTGCACTGGGTTCTTGGACCCACATCTGAACTGGTAACGTAGATTTTATCATAACAGCTTTACGTTTTTTGTCCTCGGATGCAAATTCAAAAGAAAAACTCCAAAGTGAAAAAATGCCAATGATTAAATGCTGTTTATAATTAAGTGTTCAATTAATCACTTTTATGTATCAAATAAATATTATTAAGTTGCACCAAAAAATAAATCATTGTGCCCAACTTAAAATAACACTATTAATTTTTCTAGTCATTAAAGGGGACACTGTATAACTTATATCTAAGCAGTTTCTATTGGAGATATTGTTGCTACATTTTAATAAATATGACATCATTAATCTTCCAAATAGTGCCTATGTCTCCTTTCTCATGTCATTAAACTACTGCCTCTTTTGGCCAGTTGTAGAACTTCTAATTGTAACCCTTTTACACATAGTAAGATCCTGAAAGCTATCTTTAATATCTAGTGTTTGAAAAGGCCTAGATGTTGAGAATGTGAAAGTTGATTCTCTTAAGAACATACCAATTTATCCTGGATTACACTTTGCTTGGGCTTCAGCCTTCAGAAATTTGTTGAATCTCAGAATTTTGATTATTAAATGCAACAATGGTGTTATAATGAGTTTTTAACAAGCTATATTGATGTCGCTAGTTGTTCTTGGTTTTAATATGGATTGCCATGTTGTTTCTGTTTTCTTGGGATTTCTTTTGCCAATTTGAATGTGCTGCTTTCCCCCATTAGGACTATATTTGATTGCAACTCTTTTCACTTCCAAGATATGAGTTTGGAGAATCTTCTATATTCTAGATTGAAAGCTTAGAAAAGTACACGCATCGACAAGAAGCACTTTAGATTGTAATAAATATCATCTCAGGCCCTCTATGTTGGAGTCGTATTGAGCTTCGGTCGAGAGGGCCCTTCTTCTTAGGCGCATCATCAGGTCCTTGGTCAGTTAAAAAGGGGCCAATAATAGTTGTTCATGTGGTAGTGTACATTATACCCGCCACTAAACCCCAAGGTACTACACAAGGATAAAGGTAAATATATAATCTATAAACATTGTCATATTAAGTTAAAGTGGAATTCTTATGTACAATTGCTAGATATGCTAATTGGGAAGTAAAAATAATATTTAATAAATATGGATTATAAATTTCTAGTAATATTGTGGGAGCAATAAAATGCAACTTTGATAATGTCGTTAGTAACCATAATAAGATCATAAGAACTCCTTTAATTTTGATTTCGTAATGGGTAGAGAGTTTGTATAGGGCAAACAGTAATCTGGTCACTCTGAGGCACTTGAGTCCCAATATGGGTAGGATCCATGAGGGAGCCTTGGGTAGATTGTTTCTTTCTTTGAGCAACAATAATTCTATCATCCATTATGCAATTAGATTGTAAGAGAGGAATGTCCTTTTTTAATGTATCTAATAATGAGACTTATATTTTAGCCCGAGTATTAAATACTAAATGATAAATTTGACCCTACTCCATATTACTAGGAGTAAGGGTCATCTACTTTTCTTCCATTCCATTTGATCCCTCTTCTGTTTATATCTTCCAATGTGAGGGAGAGGTTAGACCTCTTTATCACGTCTACCTTTTGGCAAGAGACATAACTCTTGACAACTTTCCCTCTTTGAAATAGTCAAAACCTTCATAATTACAACCCTTTTGAAAGCATTTCAATACTTCATCATTGCTGCTCTTTGAAAGAGTAACTTCCTTATTTTCTTCACATTCCTTCCTTCCATTGATTCTTCTTTGGTTGCTTTCCTCTCCTTTTTTTCCTTGCTCCCTATCCCCTTTCAAATGAATTTCTCCTTCCTTTTATACCTTATGTTGAGGGAAATACAATTCTTAGTAATGTTTTAAATTGTAATAATATTATATTTATAATTTTTATTTATTTTTGCCTGTTAATGGGCCTACAAGGGTAGATCCTAAACAAAGAAAGGAAAAGTGTTGTTGGCAACCACCAGAGGAAGGATGGATAAAAATAATTTTTGATGGGGCTGCTCGAGGAAACCCAAGTATATTTGGTTGTGGATGTATAGCAAGAGACCATAAGGGTAACTCCTTAGTATTTGTGGCAAAACGATTAAGGGATGGAATAGACAATGTGGCAGAATGTGAAGCAGCCAAGGAGACTCTAGCCTTAGGAGTTAAAATGGGTATTCGTCGAGTGCATTTGGAAGGAGATATAGAGATTATTATCAATGGATTCAAAGATTCAGAGATTATTATCAATGTAGTCTTGGCATCTTGATAAGCACATAAGATAGATAATGTGCCTGTTGACGGAGTTTGAGAACTTTAGGATATTCCACGTTTACAGGAAGGCAAATAAGGTGGCAGATAAGTTGGCCAAATTGGGAGCGAATGCTTCTTTTGGGAACCAACATGAAACTTTTGAAGACTTTAGACTTCTCAATTTGGATTAAGGATGAAGTGTGATGAAGTGGCTTTATGTGCTTATGCCTCCTTTTTGCGGGAGTATCTCTCAATTATGAATTTTAACCCCTGGTATGATGGACAACCACGAAGAAGCTATCCCCCGCATGAGAGAGGATCCATATTTATTAAACAACTCTCGAAGTGTGGGCTTCCAGATCTTTCAAGGGTGTGATTTCTAGATAACATGATGGACACAAAAATGGTCATTTGGTCGTGGCTGATTTTCTACAGAGAGTTGGAACTCCAGTTGGCCATGAAATGAAGTGTATCAAAAGAAATAACATTCATTTGGTGTCTACTTTCCCTAGACAGCCATAGAACCTGATTTCATTCTCGGATGTGCGCGACGTTTTACTCGAAAGACAAAGACTATCAAGGACGCGGACGACAAGGTTATCATTAGCCTTGATCCTAAGGTCATTGAACAAATCTTCAAGGTACCACATAGAGTGTGCAGATTTGACCAAGGAATCATCTTTGGCATGCTAGAATGGGCAAAAAGGTGATTATTGGAAGTATGTCAACCTATACTGGTTAGACAATAAAAGAAATAACTTCTCAAGATGGCCTGAGAACGTTCATTGGTCTAACTTCAAACAGGAATATAAGGATCTTATCATCCTTCTAGGCAGAATATGTGGCCTTAAAGATTCTACTGATTTCGAGCCGTGGATGTATAAGTTCATGTTTCAAATAATGGAGACTAAAGAACACATCTTTTGGGGAGAGCTCATCAGCACTGCACTTTGCTAGCAGATACTCAATGTGGGAACATCGGTACCCTTCTACATGAACTCTTACCTTGTTTATATTGCTGCTGCCATGGGATCTTTCTCTGGTCTTTCAACCAAGGGAGATCATCTTCAAGTTCTTATCTAGGATTACTATGACCAAATCACTTTGGCAAATAGTAAATTCTATTACAGAAAGGTTCAAGATGCCTTCTTTGGGCATTTTCGGTGCTTGTTCAATAAACAATTATCTGTCAAAAGAGTATTTGATGCGACATGGGAGAAGGTCAACCAATATGGCTATATTTTCATTCAATTTCCAACTTTCACATACCTGAGAGTTGGATATCTCGAAGGTGAGCTGTATACCTTACCTAGGTATGCTACATATTAAATCATCTTGATGGAGCTAGCTAGACAGCTCATGGACATGAAGAGTGATCAACATGTTATGCATAGGCCTGGTTTTGGCATTACCTCAGCTAAGCCTTTGTCTATTGGCAACAATTAGATCATTTCTGTACCTAAGGCAAAGAACATGGAAACAGAGTTGCAGTTGATCACCTTAAAGAAGTTCAAAGCCAGATTTGACTTTGATTACCAAGAGATGAATTCTCAAATGAAGAGAGCTTATACTCATGTTCATCGCATCGAGGACATTTGGATTGATACGAGGACAGAGTTTGACATTATGAAGATGGACTACTGCAGATTAATGCTACAACAAATAATCAATTTTAACATGTTGGAGATCCCTTTAGATTTCCAAGTTGAAGATGATGGCGACATCCTTGATCCAAAGTTTCATTAAGTCGGCTTTGATAAGAAGTGCCCTTTTCCTATCCAGTGGCAACAAAAGGAAGGTACGTCTATCATGGGCAAATTTCAATCTATCTTGGTAAACACCAACAAATGGTTAAAAAATAAAGGCCTTAAAATAGTAAATCCTAAGATGGGCTTGGATTGTGGAAGTTTTGGTCCTTTGGTGCCTCATCTTTTGATGCTAAAGGTTCCCTCAAAATCAAATTGAAAGGTGGAAAAGGAGCCAAATCATCTCAAATCTCTGAAGGACATGATAAAGAAGATTTAGATGAAGAAGGGGAAGTCATGATCATATCTCCCCCAAAGTCTGCACAAGCTTCTGCACCTTCTATACATGAAGAGCCTTTTTTGCATGAAGTTGATGACGATGTGGATTCATTCTCCACTATTTTCACTCCTATTCCAATCTCAAAAGTCAACATAATGGCTCTTTCTATTTCCTCTGCTGCTCCTCGCATCCCTGCAAATAAACAATATGAACATTTAGCAAACGTGTTTGAGGATTTTCCAACTCTTACAAGTGGTCAAGTTTTCCAACTTGATACATCTTTGACAGGGTTTGAGCTTTTCATGACGGAGTCTTCTCAACATGTTCCTATGCCTTCAGCTGTGCAGACTGAGTCTTGTTGTGTTACGGCGGAAATACAATCAGGATCAATGCCAATAGTCTCCACTGTACTTGCTTCTACGGATGAAGGTTTCAACATGCCTGCATGGTTAAGCAAAATAACAACGAAGAGGAGAAAAGTGGTTGTTCCTCCGGACAATCTCCTTGTTAAGAAGAACAAATCCAAATCTTTGAAAAATAAGATTGTTTCAAGGATTTTAGTTGATTTAGATAAAACCAAATTTGTTGAAGTTGCTGAGCCCCTAGTGGACAAACCTGTTGAGGAACTTACTCATTCTGATTACAAGTTTACTAAGGTTGAAATTGGAAAGTAATCATGTTTGATTTGTTTGCAAGATGCTCAAGATGCATTGGTTAATGTATCAAAGAGCAATCATGAGCTATGGGAAAAGAAAAATCAACTGAAACAGGTCTCTCATCTAAACGATGTCATTCAGCAACAACCTTCTCAAAATGTTATTGTTATGTCTTAAACATCTAAGGAGAGAAAGCTGATTGAAGCCGCCAAGTCTTGGATACAGGAAATCATTTCTTAAGGAGTTCGAGCCATCAATGAGACATTTGCAGTTCTTAGGCACGTCAAACAAATGAATGAAATGGAGCAAAATTTAATTTCTTCTTTGACTCAAGAAGCGGATAACTTTAAAGAAATCCTTGATGATTGGGATGAAATGGTAAGATTTGATTTGGATGCCTTGGTCTCATGTGACGTTCTTCCGTCATGTGAAATGTTCTATAGATATCAAGGTCTCATTGGTTACAAAGAGGAAACATTGAGGAAGCTGATCAGAAAGTTGCAGGTGGCCTTTGGAGATTGTCAAGCAATTGAAGCAAGTGTTACTTGTGATTTGGAACATATGGGATGCCATGTTATTGATGAATTTGGTAATCTTATTGCAGTAGAAAGAGTAAAATTAGAGTATGCAATCAGGATCAATGCTGATGTAGATTTCAAAGACTTTGGTTCACACACAATTAACAAGTTTGTCTTGTATAAATCCTCGACAAAACACTTCTTGGATACTGTGGCAGAAAATTCCAAAGTTGTACAATTAGCATATGCAAATGCAGTGAGAGCAGGAGCCATATTGAAGACCATGGAAATTTTTGATCTTCCCACAGTGCTTGACATCATTGTCAAATTCAAGGCACTGAGAAACAATCTTTGAGATTGTTGTTTTTGTTTTTATTTCATGTTAGTAGTTGTAAAGAATGCATTCCATGAACAAGTGTAATTACATGTAATGTGAGTTACATGTATGTAAAAGGATGTAATGTGAGTTGCATGTAACTCTTTATTTTCTCTTCTAGTTAGACTTGGTCAAAGTTGGTTGAGTTGCTCCAACTTTTTCCTCCACCTTTTTCTCAACTCTTGTGCCTATATAAAGGAGCGCCCCCTCATTGTAAAATCATCATTATCTTTATGTAGGAGAGCTAGAGAAATTGTGCTAGTAGAACTTAGTTTGTGTAAGCACTATTTGGAGAGAAAGTGAATACAAAGGAGCATTTGAGACTTAACTTCGATTAAGTGGATTGTTATTTGTGTGAGTTGTAAGCTTTGTCTATAATTCATCCAAGTTATCTTTGATTCATGTTATCTTGTGTTATTGGTAATTGTATCTCGTGAATTGAATAGAAAAGTGTTAAAAAGCAATTGGAGCTAGAGCTTTGACCAAGAGCAATTGTGGAA
Organism: Cupressus sempervirens; assembly: GCA_028749045.1. NCBI lineage: Eukaryota > Viridiplantae > Streptophyta > Pinopsida > Cupressales > Cupressaceae > Cupressus > Cupressus sempervirens. Next base: position 521,907,236 of record CM053788.1, read on the forward strand.
GTATATAGCTAGAAGCTTTGTCTGTAGCTTATATTTTCTTCTTAATTCACAAAATAGTTAAGTAATTTTTACTTTTAGGAGTCTTTGTGCCCTAATTGTAAAGTTTTTCCATATAGAAGTATGACCGGACTTAGAGCCAAACCGGTACATTTTCAGCTAGCCTTTGAGTTAGTGAATGTTTATTGGTGTCACTATTTCCAGCTCTTGATAGAGGTGTAGTTAGAGATTCACCCTGCCCATTACTTGCTCCACGAGTAAGTGGATTTTTTCTTGAAAGTTAAGAAGGAAGAATATTGGTAACACCCATTTTATAAAATCTCTCAACATCTTGCATACCTTGAGTTGATCCAAGGAATGGTGAGAAGGGGGAGCCTTCCCTTTAAGGTGGGAGAGACTTTGTCTCACATGCTGTGGCTGGTCATCCTATTTTGCGACTGAATTTTTACCCAAAACTGTCGGTTGCAAAATATCCATCCAACACCTTCCCCTAAAGCATTGCAATATAATTGAAAGGTTGAGGTCTTCTATTACGAAAATGGGACGACTCATTGCTTCTTTAAGTTTTTGAAACTCTATTTATGTTTCTTCACTCCAAAAGAATGCTTCTTTCTTAGTCAATTTAGTGAGTAGCATAGTTAGCTTTGAGAATCCCTCAACATATCATTGTCACTAGTTGCAAAGTCCCAAGAACCCTCTAAGTTAGAGTTTTGGGTTTTAGCCAACTTCTTACAACCTCAATCTTTTCCTTGTTTACATTGACTCCTTGGACAACAACCTTGTGTCCTGAATACAAAATTTCCTTCATCCCAAAACTTGCAATTGGATAGTTTGGCAAATAGGGAGTGTTGCTCTAATATTTCTAACACTTTGTTTATATGTCTTAGGTGCTCTTTCAAAGTTTTACTATATATATGAAGATGACATCAAAGAAGATCGAGAGAGATTTCCCTATCCATTTTCTAAAGATGTGGTTAATGCAAGATTGGAAAGTGGTTGGAGCATTTTTTAGTCAAATGTGGGGAACAAGAAATTCAAAATGACTATAACAGCATCTAAAGACTGCTCTTGCTATATCCTCCTTTCTTAATTTAGTTAGATGATATCCATATGGAAGGTCAATTTTTGAGAAGTTCACTACCCCATAGAGTTCATCAATTAGCTCACTTGGGGGTTGGGATATTGATTTTTTATTGTCTTTTTATTTAGAGCCCTAGGATGGATTCACATCCTCATTGTGCCATCTTTCTTCTTTGAAACTACAATGAAAGAATTAAAAGGATTGGAGTTTGGTTGAATATGTCACATTTTTAATAGTTCTTACATCGTCTTTTCAATTTCCTCTTTATATTTAGTTGGATTATAGTAAGAACTAGTGACAATTGGTTTTGCCAATTCTTCTACCACTATCGATTGCTCAAAGCCTTTTTTGGTGGGAGTATCGAGGGAATGCAACTAAGACTTTATTATGTTTGTTTAATAGATGTTGAATGCCAACATTAGTTGTCTTTCCTTTGGTAGAGGATTTATCAAAAATCAAACATTGGGTAACCCATACTGCTTGTCCATGCTTAAAGGTGCTCTCCATTCTTTTAGATGAGATTACTCCAGGGGACTTGTTAGGTTTTCTCTGTAAAAGAACCTTCTTTACATTATGTACAAAGCATATTTTTAATTCTATGTGACCAAATTCTTCCTTGATAACCCCAATGCTTAATCCAAATATTAGCATAACACAACACAAATTTTGTCATTTTATGGTGAATTTGCAAATTTGCGGCACGTCGCAAACTGAATTTGGCCAAAGAATCATTTGTTTTGACTTTCTAAGTTTAGTCATTCCAACCTTCTAACCCTAAAATAGACCATTAAAATTGCGAAATTGGTAAAATACATGTTATTTGGACTAAAACATTTATATATATGATGATGTATTTTGCTATTTTGCTTTACTATCAGCATAGTTGTGTGTGATATTTGTTCTAGAGCATTGGGGGACAATTGTTCTGACAAATAGAGTGGAACCCTATCGACTTACAATAAGTTACTAGTTGCACTTGGACACATTTAGGGCTTGGAGCGGAAAACCAAAGAAAACAAGGATAAGGCAAGAAGATTCCAGCAACACTTGGAGCACGGAGGAAGGAGAAGAAAGTTCAGATGTAGAAGGGATAACTGCAAAGAATATAGGTACAAAAGACTCATCTTCAAGTTCTGACAGATGTGAATTCCGAACACATATCACAAGGGAGACCATTAGAGGAACACCCAAATATGTCACATTCTTGCCAATCAAAGGATCCTTGCTAAGAGTCATACTAGAACAAGCAATTGAATTTTATAGAGAAACGATAGTCCAAGACACAATCGAAATGTAACGTATGGATGAAAGGGGGGAAGGAAACCGTACGGTGTCACAGACCCTCAATAATATATATAGTTACTCACAAACTTTTTATTTTTCAATATAATTATCATTGATGTATATTTTTTTTATCAATTAAATGTTTTTAATATAGTAGTTGAATAACAACATAATCTTAATTGTTGGTTATTATAAATGGTTAATTAAATATAATTGCAAATAACAAAACCCATATATAATTATTATTTGTTTATCCAACATAATCACAATATAAATTAATAAGTGAATGCAATATAAAATTAAGTGAGGAGATGTGCCTTTTCCACATCATCATCTCACACTATAAAGGACCGCAATCCCACACTAAGGAAAAAGGCAGATTTGAGATTTCATTTTATGAACGGACATATACACCACTTTTAGAAACAACCAATATAGCATTAACAATACAAAAGGGAGTACCGACAGGGAATTTGGCAACACGAAAGGACAGTGCAGCAATTTGCCAAACTCAATCGGAGTATGAAGCGTAGAGGCATCGATTTACATTTGGCACATTCATATACAACCTGCAAGCATAAAAGGGTTCGCATCAGGAACAATACCCTTAACCTAGCCGGAATGAGGAAAACACGTAAGGTAGTCACCTTTTCATACCTCCAACCATAGCAATCATCGACAATGCACAAACTACTACATCGAGTCATAGTGGGAACGAGGACACGAGCTTGGTCCCCTCACGTGAACTCCAGAACAGCGGTACATCGTACCCAGTATGTACACTGTACCACCCATCCTTGTCAATTATTTATATATTTAGATTAAAGAAGATTTTAAATTAAATACATTCATCACAAGGTAAATGACAATAGACAAGATTCTAATTTTATTTATTTAATATCAAATTTGGTAATAATAATAACCAGATTAAGTATCATGTAGATCCCACCAACATATAAACATTAAGATAAAATATTTAACCATCCAAAATATTCAAATCCGACCCTTCTGTATTTCTAATGAAGAGGGAGTTTGTGACAAGTAGAGTAATTCGGGAACAATGAGGAGAAGATTCCCAAAATGGGCTTTGTTCATGAGGGAGCCTCTTAGAGCCTGTTTCTACCCGAGCACAATAATTCTACCCTTCATTAGATATGGAAGTAGCGGTTAAAGAAACAAAACATTTTACTATTTAGTATTATCATAAATCTTTTCATGAACCTATAGAGGGTTCATTACAATTGGTATTAGAGCATAATCGTGTCATCCTATGAATAGGTGATTATGGAAAATCCAAAAGGAAGATAAAAAAGAACTACCATGAATGACCTAGCAAACGAGATGAGATCTTACATGGAACAAAATAACCAAACATTGATTAATCAAATGGAAAAATCTAACCAAGCGCTTCTCGAAGCACTACAGAGTATATGAAATTCGATTAGTAATAATATGAAAGGATCTCCTACTCATATAAGAGATACTAGCTCAAACTACTCGGAGAATAATCATACGTCTACCAAGGCCAAGGTTGCACAACCAACATTTTTACCCAGAGGAGAAGTACTAAGAGATGAAGAAGGGATAGAACCGTTGAACTGAATTGAGGACATATCAAGAGCGTATGCCGAACTAGAACCACACATCAGAGCAGTAGTATCATTTAGGGAATTTTGTAAAGATAAAAGAAGGGAGACTCCTAGGACACACATTAATAAAGATCTTAAACATAGAGCAAATAACGTAGATGTTTCGAACTTTGATGGTTCAGAAAAGATCAGGCATATGATTGGCTAAAAACATTAAACACGTATCTAATATTCAAACCAATGATTGAAGAGGATGCACTCCAATTTGCCATCCTGCATTTAGCTGGCATCGCACGTGAATGTTGGTACTGCGGGAAAAATACACAGAGCCATGAGAATATTACCTCATACGAAGAATTCACCCAAAAAATTATGAAAAGGTTTGATAGAAAACATCCCCAAGAAGATTTTAAAAGACTAACGCATATTAGACAATTATGGATAGTTGAGAGTTACATTAATGAGTTCGATAGACTAGTTGTACGAGTTACGGGAATGGATGAAGATAGACTCACTTATATATTCTTGGATGGGCTGAAAGAACCACTTAAAGGGTTGGTTAGCGCCCTCAAACCCAAAACTCTTGAAGATGCCTTTGAAGCAGCACTAAATCTAGAATCATCATCAAACAATAGAGCAAGAAGCAATCACAATAAGACATTCCACAAAAGAGATGAATCCTACCTCAAGGATAGTCTCCTTAAAAGAGAAGAAACCCCTACAGAAAAAGAAAGAGAGATATTGAGAAGGAGAAGACAGTGCTATTTATGTCAATAACCTTGGGATAGGGGTCACATTTGCAAAAATGGAGATATCGAAACGAGGAAGACATGCTTTAAATGCAAAGAAGAATGGGTCATAGGACATAGATGTGAAAAAATAGGAAGAGAAAAAAAATTGAAATTAACAGTGATGGAGAAGATGATCACTCAAGCAAAAAACCAAGACTAGAAGATGATGATGAAGAAGAAATGGGGATAGTATCCACTATCACAAAATCTAGTAAGCGTCAAGTATTAAGAATCAAGAGTACTCTTGAAGGGAAAAAAGTGGTGAACTTAATTGATAGTGGATCATCCCACAATTTTATTGATGAGACACTGGTTGCAAAAATGGGATTGAAGACTCAAGAATTCAAAGGATTTACAACTGTTCAAGCCATAGGATCCCTAGTAAGATGCATAAAGATGATTCCCCAACAAGAATTTATGTTAGTTAACCATCACATCAAAGAAGACTTACATGTAGTCCCACTAAATAATGATATAATCTTAGGATCACCCTGGATTTTCTCTTTAGGATGCTTTAAGTTTGATCTCCCTAAATTAAAATTCCACTTTATGCATGAAGGTCAAGAAATAACCTTAGAAGGAATTCCAAATGGATCCCCACAACTAGTTTCATGTAAAACACTTGAGAGGATATTTAGGCATGGGCGAGGTGAGTGGGCTGCCCAATGTCTAGTCTTGGATAAAACCCAATGTCTAGTCTTGGATAAAACTAGGGAAAAGAAACCTACTATCCATATTGATAGACAAGCTATCCTAAAAAGGCACCAAAGGGTATTTGATGATATTCCACTAGGACTACCCCCAAAAAGAGGTTTTGAACATATCATAGAAATGGAAAAAGGGGCGAAACCAGTAATCACTACTCCATCTAGACACCCCAAAAAGTGCAACGATGAAATTGAATAGGCAATAAATAAACTTCTAGAAATGGGCCACATACAACCTAGTTCTAGTCCTTTTGCATCCTTAGTAGTGTTCGTCAAAAAGAAAGATGGAACCATGTGAATGTGTATAGATTACCGGGCCTTAAACAAGAAGACTATCAAGAATCGTTACCCCATTCCAAGAGCAGATGAACTCAGTGATGAGCTTCATGGAGCCAAATACTTTTCAAAAATAGATTTGAAATCGGGATACCGCCAAATAAGAATGAGAGAAGAAGATTTACGCAAAACAACATTCAAGTGTCACTATGGACATTTTGAGTTTTTGGTCTCGCCATTCAAACTTACTAATGCTCTAGCTACTTTCCAATCATGTATGAATCACACATTTCGAAAACAATTAAGGAAGTTCCTACTCATATTCTTTGATGATATCCTTATTTATAGCCCAACATGGGAAGAGCACCTGCAACACATTAAAGAAGTACTAAATATCTTGGAATCGAAGTCCTTATATGCTAAAGCATCAAAATGTGAATTTGGACTAAAAGAAATCCTCTATCTAGGCCACAAAATTAGTAAAGGAGTGAGCGTAGATGAAGAAAAGAGTAAAGCAATAAAGGAATGACAAAAACCTAGAACCCTAACACAACTTCGAGATTTTGTAGGATAGTGCAACTACTACCGAAGATTCATCAAAGGATTTTCCAAGATAGCCGCCCCATTGACCAATTTAACTAAGAAACGAGCTTTCCAATGGAGCAAGATCCCACAAAAAGCTTTTGAAAGACTTAAAGAAGCTATGAGTTCATGCCCAGTTTTGGCCATTCCAGATTTTTCCCAACCTTTTGAATTACAATGTGATGCTTCAGGGGAAGGAATTGGTGCAATCCTTATGCAAAATAAACACCCTGTAGCTTTTGAAAGTTGTAAGTTGACAGAAAGTGAATGCCACTACTCCATCTACGATAAGGAAATGTTAGCCATCATGCATGCCTTAGTTAAATTCAGGCATTATTTGGGTCGTGGGAAGTTCAACATTAAGACTGATCATAATAGCTTAAGATTTTTTATGAACCAAAATGATCTCAATGATCCCCAACAAAAGTGGGTAAGCAAAATACAAGCTTATAACTTTGACATTGAATATGTTAAAGGCTCTAATAATGTTGTAGCAGATGCTTTATCTTGTCAAGCACATGTAAACTCCATTGTGAGCATCACTGAGGATTGGAAAGAGGATATCATTGCAAAATATGCTAAAGATCCATTAGCAAGAGGAATAATAGAAGGTCAAGCACCCAATGATGAATATACGATAATGGAAGAACTCATACTATACAAAGGAAGGATACTTTTACAGTCAATTCCAAAATCAAAAGAAAAATTATAAAAGAATACCATGACAACCCTTTGTCGGGACACCTCGGATTCTATAAGACCTATAAACAAATTAGAGAAAGATATGCATGGAAAGGACTCAAGAAAGATATTAAGAAGTATGTCCAAGAATGCATTACCTGTCAAAAAAACAAAGCAAAGAATAATCATCCAATTGGCCCTTTGTGCCCATTATCCATTCCAAATCAAAAGTGGGAGAGCATTTCTACGGACTTCATCACAGGATTACCAAAAGTACAAGACAAGGATTGTATTTTTGTGGTAGTAAATAGACTGACTAAATACACAAATATCGTTGCAATATCTACTCGCTACAAGGCACCCCAATTAGCAGAGTTATTTTTCGGTTTAAATGGATTGCCAAAAAATATCATTAGTGACAGAGATAGTAAGTTCCTCTCCTTATTTTTGGCAATAATTGTTCCGATTAGCAGGAACTGACCTAACCCCAAGCACAAGTAATCACCCATAGACAGATGGGCAAACCGAGATTGTTAACAAATGGATAGAAGGATATATCTGAAATTATGTAATAGGACAACAAAATGCATGGATCAAGTGGCTACATGTAGGAGAGTATTGCTATAACACTACCCATCATATGTCCATTAAAATGAGTCCATTTAAGGCGTTATATGGGTATGAGGCAACCACCTTTTGGGACTTGATCATTCAGGGAAGCAATGTACAGGGAGCTAAAGGTTTTGCCCAACAATATGTTGATATTTATGAATACCCTTAAGGATGATTTGCATCATGCTCAAAATCAACAGATAGTGTATGCAGATTAGAAACGTGTGGAAAGAGTATTTGAGGTGGGTGACTTAGTATTCCTAAGACTACAATCTTACAAACAATCAACCCTTAAGACAAATGGAGTGGAAAAATTGAAACTGTGCTTCTATGGGCCCTACAAAATTATAAGAAAGATAGGAGCTGTAGCCTATGAGATTGAACTACCTGAGACTAGTAGAATCCACAACATCTTACCACCACTCGACTTACCACCACTCGATGATGAAGGGAAACTAATATTAGAACCGGAAGCAATCCTTGATAGAAGGGAAAGAAGATTACGGAACCTAACTATTCCAGAATATTTGGTTAAGTGGAAGAACCTGCCCAAAGAAGATGCTACATGGATGATTGAAGAAATCATATCCAATCCCAAATTTTGAAGATATTCCAAGGTTGCACGGGTACGTGGGTACGGGAACGGGTACGGGTACGCATATTTTTCAAAATAGGGGATGGGGGTACGTGTGTATGCCTATTTTTTCTATATAATTAATATTTTATAGAAAATATAAAAATCAAAATATATGTCATGAGTCATGACATTGAGCATTCAAAACAAGAAATTTGAAATATATATATATATATATATATATATATATATATATATATATATATATATATATATATATATATATATATATATATGCTATTGCTGAATGTTTAATGTTTAAAGTATTTTTCATAATAAGGGACGGAGGTACTTGGGTATGTCAAACTTATTTAAAAATTATACCTTTATATTTATAAAACATCTGAAATTATGAGTCATGACAATGGTTTTTCAAAACAAGAACAGTGATAAAGTTTGCAAATGTAATGTATTGTTTTCAGTTTCAGATTTGCTATATGTTTGAAATAATAATACATGATAAATGCTTAGATGCATAACAAAGAAGGCAGACTTTAAACATGAACAAGAGGATCCTAAATCATATAACAATGACAAATTGCAAATGATAAACTTATGACTTGAACAGTGATAAAGTTTATTGTTAATGAGTATCAAAGTTTCAAACTGATTTGGTATTGAATTACGTTTGATAAACAACAAGCTAATACAAAAAAAAAAAATAAAAAAAAAATCAGAATCTTAATCAAGGTCCTTAGCTATAATGCTCTCCACCGAGTACCCGGTACGTGGGATACGTGTACCCGGTACTTGGGTACGTGGGTATGAGTACTAGGGGTGTGGGTACGAGTACCCATGCAACCTTGAGATATTCAAGAGGGGTGGACTTGTTGATGTCGGTTTTGTACCACTACATAACATATAGCAACTAAACACTTGATATGGGATATCAAACACTCAATTCCTCTCTTGAAAAGTTAATACGCATGAAGACATGAGAATAACTCCAATGTTCCTTACACCTGTGGACACTAACTCAGTTATCGATGTGATTTGCTGGTAATCACGTAGGCGGCCTTACGTTGTTCATTCAAGGATGACTTGGGTTTTGGGATGATGGTGATGATTTTGTATGAGTGCCAGATGATGTTGATGGTGGCGGTGATGGTGGAGGGTGTAGCGCCAAATAATGTTGAGGGCTGCGACAATGGGGGAAATAATGCTCTAATGACTTTTGCCTTCCTAACTTTCTTCTTCAAAACTCCAACAACTAGAGTACATGCTATTCTACTCCTACTCCTATGAATGGAAAGATTAGCAAACGGACGGAGATCGAATCTAATGAAAGCTAACCAGCGGCTCTACCTCTATAGATGCAATGATTCAAGGGAAAAGACTAGTTTACCACACATGGCTTCCCAACAAGCCGCTAGGATGCTAGTGGCCTAGTCATAGATCCCTATCAAACATCCACTAATATCACCATGTAACTATCCATCTACTCTTACTCTTACTTAACAACTTTCTCAAAATGAAATCTACTTTAACAACTTCAAAGGAAATCTAGTTCTAACTATTGGAAATAGAAACTATGCAATAACACCAAATGTTTTTAATCACCATGCAAGTCACAACAATGATAAAGAGAGACAATTTTGGTATTATCTTAGCAACAATTTTCCCTGACCCTTTACAAATGAGAGCAAATGGCCTTATATAGAGGCCAAATTTACAACCAACGATAGAGATTAAGAGGCAAAACCAACGATCCAGATTGGATCCTAGAAACCCTCATTAGGGTTGCCACCCCATCGGCCAATGAGAAGATGCCACCTCATCAATGGACCAATGAGAAAAAAAGAAAAGTGGCGACTGATGAGAAGGCACCAAAATGATAGCCAATCAGAATCAGACAACTATCCTACTCAAGAAGAAGAAGAATTTGCTACTTGGGCTTACATCAAATGATCTTCTAATATAGTTCTACCCCTTTCTTTCATCGTTTTAGCCAAAGTGATGAACTTGGCTAGCTTGTCATTGACTTCATGGGAGGGCAAGGTTTATGTTTCATCATGAGCTCAGCTGAATTCATCATGTTGCTCGCTGCTTGCAATGTTTTTTCATGATCCTTCTCATATTCTTTCGTGTTTCCGATAAAGGCATTGAGGGAGGCAAGGGTGCCCAATTGTTTCTTCTTGATGGCAACCTTCCCCAACTCATCCAATCTTGATCCAAATTCTATCTCATTGACGTTCTCCTCTTGTCCACTTGAATTATCCCTTTGGTCTCTAGCCTCAAATATTTTCAAATCACTTCCTCCAAATTTGCTCTTCCTTGAAATTCACTCTTTCTTGAGATTCACTTTTCAATTTTCTCTGCCTCTAAATCAAGTTGCAATGTCCTAAGTTGCAACTCTAAATTCTCGCTTCTAATCCTAGCCCAATCAAATCTTCTCTTTCCATTTTCAATTTCATCTATAAAGAAGTACATCCTGTTTTCGAATTGCATACCTTGAGCTAAGCCCACGATCCGGCTGAGAAGTACAATGAGATTGCTGTACTCTGATTTGAAATCTGACACGGTGAGCCTTGATGATTTTGTAACTCCCTTTTTGCCTTCGTGTAACCAATTTTGCTTTAGGTGAATGAAGAAAGCCTCTTGATTATCCTGAAATAACTTAGCTGCCAAATCCATCATTACCATTGTCATGCTCTTATATTGGGGAATATTAAATGCTTCTTCGACCACTTGTCTGCCGATGTTGGCCAACACTCTCTTCCCTTCATAAAAAATGATGGACTTAGTAACAATATCGAATCGGGATGCACACTCCATTACCAATTCCGGACGAGGCAAGGTAGGAGGGAAGGTGCCGCGTGTACAATTCCACTCTTGTAGATCTTCTTTGAAATGGGGGATTGCCTTCTTTCAATCTGTCCTTTAACTGAATTATGTTCACTGTACCGATATTGGTGTCACTTATTCGCCTCACTTTCAAGAAGAAGGTGGTCTTAGGTATCATATCTTCCTTGTCTTTTTTGGTGTTTGTTCCCTTTGAGTTCTTGCTTGCACTAACATCTAGCATCCTAAACACTTATTTCTACCCTTTCGTTCTAAATGATATGGACTACACTTATCAATCTCCAACTTTCTTTCTATCGATGGAATCTAGCTTATTTTTGCCTCTCCAAGTCCTATCTCTACACTTATCAATCTCCAACCTTCAACCTAGGGGTGGGATTACCAATTATTTCTGCCTCTTCTTTACCTTAGGATGGACTACACTTATATTTCCCAACTTCAACCTAGGTGGTCTAGCTTATTTTTGTCTCGCTAAGTGTCCTATCATGGAATCTACACTTATCTTTCTAAATTTCAACCTAGTAATGGGATGATGAAGTGGTGGATGATGAATGCAAGAAGAATATAAGGGAAACGAAACCAAGCAAGAAGAAGAAGTGGAATCCGCCTTTAAACCAATCTTCACCTCTAAGATGAGTAGAATTTTACCTTAATTTTGTCTTTACCAATAGCCAGGCCCTTTTTGAATTCGGATCAGATCTCGGAAACTTCAAGCCTCCTTGCAATTTGATGATGCCCTAGCAAAAATCAGAATCTTGATCTCTTGAAATCGCCCAAATTTGCCCAAAAATCAGACCTTGGGTCATGTATTTCCTTCACCAAACAAAACTGCCCAAGTTGGAAATTAAAATCGCAGCCCTTCTAGAAAAATCAGACCTTCACAAAATCACCTCTAAGATGAGTAGAATTTTACCTTAATTTTGTCTTTACCAATAGCTAGGCCCTTTTTGAATTCGGATCAGATCTCGGAAACTTCAAGCCTCCTTGCAATTTGATGATGCCCTAGCAAAAATCAGAATTTTGATCTCTTGAAATCGCCCAAATTTGCCCAAAAATCAGACCTTGGGTCATGTATTTCCTTCACCAAACAAAACTGCCCAAGTTGGAAATTAAAATCGCAGCCCTTCTAGAAAATCAGACCTTCACAAAATCGCCTCTAAGATGAGTAGAATTTTACCTTAATTTTGTCTTTACCAATAGCCAGGCCCTTTTTGAATTCGGATCAGATCTCGGAAACTTCAAGCCTCCTTGCAATTTGATGATGCCCTAGCAAAAATCAGAATTTTGATCTCTTGAAATCGCCCAAATTTGCCCAAAAATCAGACCTTGGGTCATGTATTTCCTTCACCAAACAAAACTGCCCAAGTTGGAAATTAAAATCGCAGCCCTTCTAGAAAAATCAGACCTTCACAAAATCGCCCATGCAAGAGAAAATTTTAGATCTGCCCAAAAAATCACCTAGGGCAGAAATCACAGCCCTTTATGGAAGAAGGAAAAGATGCCAAACAATGAAAATATCTGCTCCAAGGAAAATTGCCAAAGTCTGAAAGCTGCCTCTCTTTAGGAAAATCGCCAAGTGCATGAAAGCTGTTCCTCCAAGAAAAATCGCCAAATGCATGAAAGCTGCTCCTCCAAGAAATCGCCAAACATAGAAGAAGAGATGAGATGGAATGAGTAGATGGGAGAGGGGGGAGCCCTATTATACCACAATCTCCTTGCTCCCTCAAGCTGGCTGACTAGCCCTGGAGGAGGGAAAAATTAAATTAGTGCTTCATTGGTGGCCCAAATTTAAATGCCATGCTAAAATTTATTTTGCACATAGTGAAATATGCTCATTTAATTGTCGACCGTGATCAAAAATTGCAAAATAAAATTAGGAAAGCCTTGGAGATGTTAAAATTTTCATTTAATAACGTTTTGGTAGTTAAAACATGATTAAAATTGGATTTAGCAAGCTAAAATCAATCCTCAATTTTAATTTACCAATCTCTTTTAATATATTTTTAAAAAATCTTCAAGGCAATTTTAACCAATTTAATGCAAAATTTTGCAATTAAGTCCACTTTCCATTTTGCAATGCAATTTTAACTTTTTAGCTAAAATAAATCATTTTCCTAGCATTTAAAATCGATTTTTCCAATTTAATTTCACTATCACAAGATTTCCTTTTTCACCAAAAATTCCAGATTTTTCAAAACAATTAAATCTAAAAAAATTTATTTTGAAAATGCTCAAGTCTATACAATTATTTCCAATTTTCAAAATCCGTCTAAGTTCAAAATTTGCCATTTTATCTTGCAGAATATGGTTCTAACCATCAAAAAATGTTGTTCTTGAAATTTGTTTGGCCTAAGGATAAAGTTATATGTTCCGGAAAATCAAGTTAAGACCGGGTGAAGAAAGAAATCCAACTACATCCCTCCCGGCCCGAAGGCGTCCAAAGTGTAAAATTTTCACATTGAAAACTTTGGACAACTCCAAAAAATTTTCGCCAAGGCAATCTAGAAAAAAGGGGTCCCCAAAATTTTGGGGTGATGGTGTGAAAACCTCACAACAGGACTAGATCCTCAATAATATATATAATCACTCACAAACTTTTTATTTTTCAATATAATTATCATTGATTTATGTTTTTTTATCCATTAAATGTTTTTAATATAGTAGTTGAATGACAACATAATCTTGATTGTTGGTTATTATAAATGGTTAAATAAATATAATTGCAAATAACAAAACCCATATATAATTATTATTTGTTTATCCAACATAACCACAATATAAATTAATAAGTGAATGCAATATAACATAAAGCGAGGAGATGTGTCTTTTCCACATCATCATCTCACACTATAAAGGACCACAATCCCACACTAAGGAAAAAGGCAGATTTGAGATTTCATTTTATGAACGGACATATACACCTCATTAGAAACAAGCAATATAATATTAATAATACAAAAGGGAGTATCGATAGGGAACGTGGCAACACAAAAGGACAATGCAGCAATTCGCCAAACTCAATTAGAGTAGGAAACACAAAGGCATCGATTTACATCTGGCACATTCATATACAACCAGCAAGCATAAAAGGGTTCACATCAGGAACAATACCTTTAACCAAGCTGGAATGAGGAAAACACATAAGGTAGTTACCTTTTCATCCCTCCAGCCATAGCAATCACCGACATCGCACAAGCTACTACATCGAGTCATAGTGGGCACGAGGACACGAGCTTGGTCCCCTCACGTCAACTACAGAACAACGGTACATCGTACTTGGTATGTACACTGTACCACCCGTCCTTGTCAATCATTTATATATTTAGGTTTAAGATTAGTTTACTATTAATACATTCATCACAAGGTAAATGACAATAGACGAGATTCTATCTTTATTTGTTTAATATCAAATTTGGTAATAATAATAACCAGATTAAATATCATGAAGATCCCACCAACATAATACATTAAGATAAACTACTTGACCTTCCAAAATATTCAAATTTGACCCTTCTATATTTCTAATGAAGTGGGAGTTTGTGACAAGTAGAGTGATTTGGGCACAGTGAGGAGAAGATTCCCAAAATGGGCTTTGTTAATGAGGGAGCCTCTTGGAGCTTGTTTCTACCTGAGCACAATAATAATACCCCTCATTAGATATGGAAGTAGCAGTTAAAGAAACAAAACATTTTACTATTTAGTATCATTATAAATCTTTTCATGAACCTATGGAGGGTTCATTACATATGGCCAGGAGTATGACATGTGACCATACGACAAAAGAAGGAAGGATTGTCCGTATGGGATTGGGAGAAGATGACAACTGTACAATATTAGGTGGAGGTAGCATTTGTATGACATCAGGTAGCTTCTATACAGAACCCTTAAAAGGAATTGATTGTTGAATACTAGAGGTTAGCGACACGATACAAGATGGCTCCAACAAGACAGTTAGAGAGCCGACATTCTTCGGCCAAGGAGCCAAAAGGATAGCATTCACGGCGTCACAACTTTCATTAGTAGCATAGTTAGTCCTTACGAAGCAAATACCACATGCCAAAGTGGTCGATAATAGATCACAAAAAAAGGCACCACAAACCATTAGAATCACTACTCTATAGGGAATAGAAACAACCTAGCCGATCGCCCTAGTGGTCACACCCGCACCTACTGAAACTAGTAGAAGGAAGGTGCAACAAGATCAGATATGTCACCTTGGGAATGGCCTTGGACAAGGAGGGGAGGAGCATGTGATGGATGAAGCATAAAAGGTATTGGAGAAGTTTCAGATGGGAGTAAAAGTACCCGCACCCTCGCCTACTCTGTTGAGAATAGGAGACCTCTGGGACGAGCAACGAGGCACTTAGATTGAGGATGATGATAGAATGAAAGCTAAAAGTAGGCACACATCATTTAGAAAGCGGAACAACATCATTCAAAGATACAACATAGAGATTCCTAATGGAATTAAATCTCATTGCACAAGCCACTCAAGAGATAACCAAAAGGGAAAACCGGTTAGATGTGGGAGCAATAATAAAGACAACAAAGTTATTGCTGAAATTTATGCAAAATGAATGTCATGAGGAAATTAGCACACTCCTTGGAGGTGGAGGAGGAATGGAGGAAGAGATGGAGAAATGGAGGACATCCAAGGTAGTACAAACCTATACAGGACGACCACCCCTTATACCTATATCAGCATAGATGGAGGGAGCCTTCAAAACCACTTTTATAGAGCTACAAAAGACACAAAGTGAGGAAACAAAGATCAAAGGAGAACAAGCTCTCTTGGAAACAAAGATGCAAAAGTTTAAGAGAGTGGGAATTGGAGTATTACATCCCTATTTTCACTTAAAAATAAAATGCTGTTTATAGCTGTTGAGAACAAAAGACACAAAGTGAGCAAACAAAGATCAAAGGAGAATAAGCTATCTTGGAAACAAAAATACAAAAGTTTGAGAGCGACTAGGAATTAAAGTATTACATCCCTATTTTTGCTTAAAAATAAATGCTCTTTATAGCCGTTGAGAACTTCATGTGAAGTGAGTTGATTTGGTTAAGTTGGTTAATCGTTATGGTTCATGTGAAATGGATGTGTTGGTTATTCGTTATAAATACATGAGATTTGTAATAATGGTTAATCATTATGAGAATTGGAAAATGGATAGCTAATATGAATACTTGTTATAGTTTTGATTTGATTAAATGATGAGAAATATGTTATTACTATGGTAAAATTTCTTTTTGCGGGAACGCGATGAAGGGGGGGAAGCATTGCCAGAAAAGGAAAGGTAATGAGAGAACCACCTAGTGTTGAGCTAATACGTATGGGTCCTAAACCACCTTGGTCAAGGGAAAAACCAGACTAGGCAACATGGGGTTACCAAGTGGTCACAATGAGCTAAATTGATCTATGTATTTAATAAGATGATAAAATAATTAATTGGAACAAAATTGTTACCTTTATATATTGATATGAACTTCAGAGCTTCCTGTGATAACTGACATGTCTTAATTAATTATCATGGTACCTATATATATTTGTACATGTATGTACATATATTTATGTATATATGTATAATTCAAATGTGACATACATGAGCTTATACACCCACTTAAAGTAAGACATATACCCAAGATACGTATGCTTAGAATATCACATATATATACATATACCTGTGTACATGCATGTATGGCTATAGGTAGATATAGTATGGTATCCCTATATTATCACTTTGAGACTGGAATGATTATTTCCAACCTTTGGCTATGTTTTAATAATATTGCATGTCATCGACCCTCTTTATTTTTGTTTTCCAACGGCTTATTTAATATTTTATTTCTTTTTGAATTAGCCACATTTGTTATTGGCCTTAATAGAGGCTCTTGAATGTAACTCATAACATTGCCACCTTTCTTATCTTGCTCGTAACTACGCATGCTCGCTAGAGCAGGAAGACAATCTCTCTCTTTTATGTGATTCATATATATTAGTGTGGCGTTCGCATATGCGAGCCTTTTATGTGATTTCTTTGGTCTTTTGCAGACCTCATTCTTAATTTCGTGCTCCATATCTATAATAGCATTTCATAATACTTTGTTGTTAAAGTATACATGTAGTGTCGTGCACCATAATTGCACTAGTATTTTCATACAACTTAGTTGTCTCAAATTGCACATTCAATGTTGTGTACTCATTGTTATTAGCATTCATACCTCATTGGCTTTCGCTGAGATCGCACCTATATTTCCATGAGTTTGCACATGTGATTTCTTACATAATCAGTGTGCTCCTCGACCACAAAGCATTTGTATTAGTGTTGCTAGAAGCAACAGGCGAGGAGCCATACAAGGTAATCCAGTTTTCGTTTGCACTTGAGGGTGATAATACCTTTATCAGGTCATGCATTCTTTCAAAATTTTTCTTGCCATTTTGTTATATTAAAAGGCTCTAAAAGTTCTAGTTTGGAATTCTGAAAGAAACATTGATATGTAATAGATAGAGCCGGATAGACTAGTTTTAAATTGAATGCCTTGTTTGCATAAGTTTATATCATTAGGCATGCATAAGGATCACAGTTAATTATTGCATACTGTTATGATTGTTCATTCAAAACTTAAATTAGAATGGGAAGGATCTCTAACTCCGTGTAATACTTATACAGGGGCATCCTCAATATGCCATTGAGATAACTGGAGGCACTCTCAGTGAGTTAAGGAAACTGATAAAAGATAACATGAAATCATTATGTAAATATCTGTCATAAGCCTAGGCTGGGCAGAATGTAATTGACTGTAATAAACAGTGACTGTTCAAGGATATAGACAACCATATTGAGATTCATCAAGGATGACCAGCAAGGTTGAGATGAAGAGTATGAGCTGATAATATATGAACAATGAGTTACACCTGCAAGATAAAATAAAGAAATCAGAATTAAAATAAACATTTAATGAACTTAACAAGTATTGTAGATTGAGTCAGCTCATGGTGCTCAAGGGGTACTAAACTTATTGTCAAGTCGAGCGGTGGGTGATTAGGGACATAGTGTCTATTTAAATCTCTTATCAGGCTAGGTTTATTGGCATGCTTTCTGTGGTGATCACTAGAGGTCAGGGTTGCTAGCAATTGGATAGATGGGTTGATGGGAAGGGTTCCATAGCCGAGCTAGTTGCCTCACCGACAATCTAACACCAGGATGCTTAGTGGCAGGACAGGGGTGCCCCATGCCTAATTCTGGGAACAGAGGGCCTTTCTTGGTTGAGATTATGTGGGGATACTTAAAGGTCTATGGTTGGGAGGTGAAGCCCTTTACAATGCTTCTCCTCTCCACTAGATGCCAAGAATTGCACAAGACAGGGATATGATCTTCAATGAAGTCATCTTCTTTTAGTGGGTACTTTACTTTTATGTATTGCATTTTCGGTTTAAGATACATTCGTTGGTTAATATTGTTAATTCAGTTACTCTCTTTCCATGGAATAGGAATTCAATTATTCAGTTATAGCCATTGATCCCTTCCGTTGAAATGCCTAAAGTAGTTATTATAACTATTTTCAAATGAAAGATATTGCTCATTTTGTTTATAATTGATTGTTTATTTAGAAGTGGGAAAATTATCGTGTTACTCATGGTGTTAGAGTTTTGGGTTCGACATTGAACCTTGGGCTCATCATTGTCTTGCTTAGAAAACTGAAAATGTAATGTTAACTTGGAAACTAGGTTGCACACCTAAATTACTCGAAAGAAACCTGCCATCCCATATTCTTCTTTCCGATTAAAAACATGCCAAAATTTGATTACTCTTATTGTATTGTACCCAAGGACGATGAAACTCAAGCCCATGCTTTGCTTCAAATCGAGAAGGAACAAGTCAAGTGAACTCCTGCTAGAGAAGCAATCACGAGAAACAAACTTATTCAAACATGGAATGCCAAACAAACGAATACACTTATGATCTATCGTGTATCTTGTAAAGGGTGGAAAAGCCCAAGGAAGGAAACAAATAGGATACCTTGTAATAGGGTGTCCATTTTCCTTAAGAATTTTTTATAAAGTATCTCTATGTACCCTTAGAAGAGAGGAAATTTCCTAAATAAATATGGTTGCAGTGGCAAAAAACTTTATTTTTGTTTATTGAAGAATAATGAGAACAAATTGCATTTTTTATTTAATTTATTTTGAGCAAACAATCATATCTTCTCTCTTCTTGAGCACATGTATGTAAACATAATTTTGATAAAGGAACCAATTGTATAGTACAAGATGTAAACACTAAGGCAAACAATAGAAACAATGTAGAGAATGAGATGTCTAGTGGGACCATTCCTTAAAATTCCATCCCTCAGAGTTCCATTCCTTAGAATCCCACGGACCTGCTGGTCTAAGTCTTGTGGGACACTCAAACTAGGATGGAAAATATGGAGAAAAGATTGAATGCCTTGGCATCTAAACTTGGGCAAGGACAGGAGGATACTCACTCCACCCCTCCCCTAGAATTTTATGGGCCAAATGCAAGTAGGGAGATAGGGCCGTCTGCATGCACAAGGCTCGACATCCTCTCCGATTTCTTCCGTCTTCCCCCAGTACCACTCCTCAATGTACTCTTCCAAGAGTTCCATTTGAATGATGAGGGAATGACCTTTCTAGCTCATGGTTCGGTTCACGCATCAGCTATTCGGATCAAAATCGGCAGAATCTAGCCCTAATTTTATGGGATACTCACTCCACCCCTCCTAGAATTGAGAAAGAGTTATTTGCTCATAAAGCATACGAAATCAGACCTCTTAAAACACCATTTGAAAAGAAAAAGAGATAGGAGATAGTCAATGATCTGTCTACTGAGATTAAGAAGATTAAACCCACTAGATTTTTAGGATCTGAATCTGGTGAAGCTGCTGAGGCTTAGTTAACAAAAATAGAACAATATTTGAAATCAAAAGTTTTTTTGAGTCCTTTAAGGCGGTTTAGGGAATCTACCACCTTTTTGGAGAAGCAACTACTTGTTGGGGAAACACCAAGATAGAATTGAACATTAAGACTGCCGATATCACCATCTCTAGGAACCGATGGCTACTGCAAACTTCTTATGGTAAGAAGTTGTTACACTTCTAGAACCATAGGCAAGGGGACCTAACAGTACATGGATACTGTAAAAAATTCACCCAACTATTGAAATATGTCCCTACCTAGCAGCAGGATAGGAACCTCAAGGCCTAGGAAATTTGTTATGGGGCTGAATAATAGAATTTGGGGAGTAGTGGATGTCCTGGCTACATGAACCATGGAAGAAGCTCTTGAAAGAGCCATTCGTCAGGAACACAAGGTTAGGAAGGATGATTCCATTCGGAACAACTAAAGAAAGTTCGACTGGAACACCACAACTTCTTTATTAGGGGCACACAAAAAGAGCTTTAAAAACTTTAAGCTCAAGAAATCTGATTTCAAGGGGAATAATATGCAAGAACCTCCCTTCTTTTTATTTCTTATTCCACTACAATATCCAGAACAATCATAGCTTAAAACGATAACAGTGGGATTAAGGAGTTGCAATGATGGAGAGAGTAGAAAGATTTTCATTCACTAATCTATTAAAACATTGCTATAAAAACACACACATCGATTCTAGAGTTGTTTGTCACCAAGGACCCTTTTTTTCATAGTTACACCGCCCTGGGAGACGAGGGAACGGGGGGACAAGTTTCCGAGACGGGGGGATAGAGGGGCCTTGATTTGGGGACGGCAGGGGGACGACGGCGGGGGATGGGGGGGTGGCGGAAGGAGCAAGGGTGTATATACTATACATATGGTATAGCATATACCATATCAACTGGAATATCATGATTCATGATCAAATGACAAACAAACAATGAACATTAAACATTGAACATCAACAAATAATAAATATTAGTCTAAACTCTATATATCAGCCTTCAAATAAATAGTATGAGTATCTAGATTCTACTATCTAATAGTAATCAATGATCATATGAGTCATGACATAAAGATGATTACAATAAGTATCATGTGCCATGAATCATGATATTAAAATAAGTATATAATGGAAAGAAAAACTACAAGTCTCCAAGAGTCCAAATCAAAATGTCAAATCAATGGAGACTCCTTGGCGTCCCCCCACAATGAAGGAGACTTCTTGGCGTCTCCCCTCAATGAAGGAGACTCCTTGGCGTCCCCCCGCACCCCCACACTTGGAGACCTCTTGCCGTCTTGGAGATGTCTCCCCCATCTCGGAAACTTCTAGCTGTCTCGGAGACGTCTCGCCGTCTCCGGCGGCGGTGGCGCTCTAAGTGGCGCCGCCTGAAATGCCGAGACGCCGTCCCCCCGTCCCGGGGACGTCCCTGTCTCCGAAACGGCCTAGTTTGGGGGGGGGGGATGCGTCCTCGTGTTACACTACTTTTTTTTCAACATAAAGATGTAGTCACTATGATTTCCTTATTATAGTAAATCCATTAGTCAACTTCCCAGCTGAGTAACTTGAAAGCACATTTGGAGTCAACACTCTGTAACTTACTGTGAGTCTATTTTGACTAGCTTTTAGAATGACTGTGTCCTTGATGATGGACAAATCCATTGCTACTTATCCTCTTTGATGACCCACTATTCGTGTGTGATACTCGCTGAAGACCTTCAACCTCTACTAACCCCTTGATATTCCCATTTGGATTTTTCCCCCTACAGTCTCTTAACGTCACTTGGAAAGATTGGTGCCTGTATAACCAATGCCAATGCTTCACCTTTTGGATTCAGAAATTGAAGCTAGTAACTCATTCTTCAAACTTGGTCGAATTTTTTAATAACTAATCCTGTTATAATTACTGTGCAATGCATATTTCCTTCAGTTCGTGTGCGCATGATACATGCCAATTTCCATCTACTTGCCTTTTTTAATGCTTGCTCTCAGTAGTCCACCGAGTCTTTCTCACTCTTGACAGAATTCCAAACCTTTTCCAGTCACTTGCGACAGGGTTCCATGTGCCTCCCAATGCTTACGACCATACTTCAGCCACCATGAAGATGTATCATTCCTCCACTCTGTAACACAGTTTCGATCTGGTAAGCTTTTGGTAACTCCTCCAGCTGATATTCACTGTTGTTCTCCACACAATATGCTATCAGTTCTCTCTGTGTAGATTCCTGGGCTTAGCTTCCCTTCCTAATACAAAATTAATAATTGACCACTACTATTCTCCCCCCAGAGCGTATCTCTTAATGCTGAAGGCGGCTCTTGGTTGAGTCTGTCATCAATAGTCACTAGGCCAATAAAGTTCCCATGCAATTTCTTGCAACAAACCAAATATTCCCTCTGTCCCATCTAGTTTCCCCTTGCTCATTCATAAATCGCAAACTTGGTAACGCTCAGGTCTTTTGGGCTTCTCTAATCATGTTGCGAGCCTTGGCACTATTATCTCGTGAAACATTTAGAATGCAAAAAATGTTTTATATTTGAAGGCTTCTAAAACATAAGGAATGGGATAGATTCAATTAAAGTTAATAGTCCATTACTACGGGACCCCTCATTTCCATTTATTATTATTATCCTCAAATTTCAAATTAGATATACCTCTATGTTTGAAGTACTAACTTGGAACTCATATAAGGGTATATTTGTGTTAAATTATTAAATGCTTGAAAGGAGGTAAAGGAGTGTAAGAATTTGGCTTAGGCCAGAATTCACCCAAGAACTATAGAACTCAACACAAGCACACAGTAGACCAAAATAGACAAAGTATGATCAGAATGACGATATTCATTCAATAGTTGGTTGAGAGTACACTAGGAGTGCCTGAATATAAAGGCCTCAGGAGAGCTTCTAGAATGCATAGAAGTCAGCATCATGATATGTCATACAACCAGGCACATGTCCACCAGATATGGATTATCCTCCATTGAGCACGGGATTAAGTGCGATGATGTGAGGATAAGCCTACAATGGTGTAGCACGCAAATCAGTGGTGTAGACAACATGTGCTAAATGAGGAGTGCGGATAACTGTGTTGTCAACATGACAACTCAGTGAATGATGCATACTCCTGTGTTGTAGACACCATGTGCATAATTAGAGTTGCGTAACTCAATGAGAGTTCACAAACTCCTAAGTGTCTCACCTAAAATAATAATAAAATAATGCAAAATAATTAAATAATACATTAACCTAAGTAAACTTAAATAAGTGTAATAAGTGAAATACTTATTTACACCAACACCCCCCCTTAAGTGCAACTTAGGGGAATGCCCTTAAGCTTATGAAATCTAGCATGAAATGCAATATGTGTTCCGGCTACTAGGCCATGTTAGGTACCCATGTACATAATGATATGCAATCTCCCATAAAGCGGGGAAAGAGGGAAAACCTCATGGGAAAAACTCTCCCCCAAAAAGAGAGATAAATAGGGATGCATGGATGGATGGAGTAATCAAGACCCCCCATTACGACATACATCTAGTATATACATAAGAGAATGATGAGAAGAGGAAGAGAGACAAGATAGGCTCCCCTCCCAAAGAAGAATGCCGAACAGTGACTGCTCCGATGAAGAAGGTGATCCAAGATTGCAGAATGGTGTTCCTCCCCTTAGGAAGAAACAATGCCAAGTGTACGAATGAGACGCTTCCGCTGTGTGTGGAAGGATCTCCATGGATGAGTGATGTTTCTGAAACCTGCTCAACTGGCTGAAGAACCTGTCCCAAGGAAGAAACAATGCCAAGGGTACGAATGAGATGCTTCCGCTGTGTGTGGAAAGAATCCCATGCATGAGTAATGTTTCTGAAATCTGCTCAAGTCTCTGAAGAACCTGTCCCAAAGAACTATCTGTCTCTGCAACTAATGAAGAACTTTGCTGCAACTGCTGATCATAAGTATCCACAATCATTTCAACCTGTGAGGATCGATCATGTAGAGAATGAACAATCTCCATAATGATATGCAATCTCCCATAAAGCGGGGAAAGAGGGAAAACCTAATGGGAAAAACCCTCCCCCAAAAAGAGAGATAAATAGGGATGCATGGACAGATGGAGTAATCAAGACCCCCTCATTACAACATACATCCAGTATATACATCAGAGAATGATGAGAAGAGGAAGAGAGACAGGATAGGCTCCCCTCCCTAAAGAAGAATGCCAAATAGTGACTGTTCCAATGAAGAAGTTGATCCAAGATTGCAGAATGGTGTTCCTCCCCTTAGGAAGAAACAATGCCAAGGGTACGAATGAGACGCTTCCGCTGTGTGTGGAAAGAATCCCATGGATGAGTGATGTTTTCGAAAGCTACTCAACTGGCTGAAGAACCTGTCCCAAGGAAGAGACAATGCCAAGGGTACGAATGAGACGCTTCCGCTGTGTGTGGAAAGAATCCCATGGATGAGTGATGTTTCTGAAACTTGCTCAACTGGGTGAAGAACCTGTCCCAAAGAATTGCCTGTCTCTGCAACTAATGAAGAACCCTGCTGCAATTGCTGATCATAAGTATCCACAATCACTTCAACCTATTTAGGAAGAAACAATGCCAAGGGTACGAATGAGACGCTTCCGCTATGTGTGGAAAGAATCCCATGGATGAGTGATGTTTCTGAAACCTGCTCAACTGGCTGAAGAACCTGTCCCAAAGAACTATCTGTCTCTGCAACTAATGAAGAACCCTGCTGCAATTGCTGATCATAAGTATCCACAATCACTTCAACTTGTGAGGATCGATCATGTAGAGAATGAACAAGAGAGTCTGATGGAACCCTCGTGACAACTAAAGAAGGTAATTCTGCATCAAGAAGAAGAGGCAGATCATCAATACTATCCCCCAAATCTATCACTGAACCTGTATCTGGAAGATTGGATGTACCCTGCTGTTCTGGACCTATCATTGTGGCTATGTATGCATGCGGACTGAACTGATAAAGTGACCTCTCACTGCAACTGTCGATAGAACCCCATGTGTTTGAAGCTGTTGAAGCACTATTGCTGAAATCACTATCAGTATCCACACTATGTGATGTGCGAAGAGGAGTAGAGGACAAGCTTGGTGAACTTTCCTCAAAATGTACATCCTTCTCCACAAGTATCTGATGTGTCTCACGCTCTAGAAGTCTATATGCCTTCACACTGTCTTCATAACCAATGAAAGTACAAGGTCGAGATGATTGTGTCTTGCATCTCCTAGAAGATCTCTTTGCCCATGCAGGACAACCGAAGACTTTGAAGTGTGTCACAATAGGTTTTCTACTGCACCATGCCTCAAAAGGAGTTTTTCCATCTAAGGCTGGATGAAGAGAACGATTAAGAATGTGAGTGGCACTAGAGATTGCTTCGACTTCTAATGATGGATCTAGAGACTTGGCATGAATCATGCAACTTGCCATAGACTTAAGAGTGTGAATCCTCAAAGCTGCAACATTTGTTTTATGCGGATTGAATGCTGGCAGAGTCTGAAGATCAATTCCCTCATGTTTGCAAAAGTCCTTAAATCTTCTATTCACATCCATGTTTCCATTATCCATGCGGAGTACTTTGATGGCCTTTCTGGATTTCCGTTCTACATGAGCCTTGAAGTCTAGAAACTTGTCCAACACTTCATTCTTATTATGAAGAAAGTAGACCCAAGTGAACCTTGAAAATTCATCAACCAAGGTAAGTATGTAGCGCCCCTGTGTGAATATAAAAGGACCTGCTAATACCATGTGAACCATCTGGAGAACACCAGGTGCTCTAGAAGACTTCCCTCTTTGTAACTTCCCTTCTAGATGCATATCCACTGAATCTGTTGAACATTCACCCTTAGAAAAGTTGATTTGAGGTAGATCTTTCACCATGTGGTATGTGCAAAGTTGCTGAAGGTAGCGATAGTCAAGATGACCATACCGCTCATGCCATAATTGCATGTTTGAATGTGATTGAGATAACAAGGCTTTTGAAGAAGACTTGGGTACAAAATGAGAGAAAGAGTACAACCTTTTGTTGTGATTCACTTTCCCCATTGCAACCAAGGAATTGTCTTTATGACTGTGCACCTGAACTGAGTTTGGAAGGAACTCAACTCTATGTCCATCTCCTAGGTGAGTGATTTGGTAGATTGATAGGAGATTTGAACTTAGGTTTGGAACATAGAGAACCTCTTGAAACTCTCCATTTTCCATCTCCACGTTTCCTTTCCCTTCAACTTCCATTTTGCTATCATTCCCCATGAAGATGTGCAGTACCTTGGACTGCTTCATTGAAGAAAAATCCTCCTTTGAAGAACCCATGTGATATGAGGCACCTGAGTCAAATATCCATTCCTTTGAAGAGTTTGAATTAGCCATGAGTGCTTGCCCTTTGCCCTTGGAATGTGAAGACGATCCTTTCTCCTTATAAGCATTAGGCAATGGAACATTATGTTTCTTCATGATGTTGGTCAACTCATCAATCTTTTTGAGATAACACTCATGTTCTTCATGACTCGATTTCTTGCAATATGCCCACTTCTTCTTCTCCTTATTATTGTCCCCCTTCTTGTTGGAATTCAATGACTTGCCTTGTTGATTTGATTGTGGTGTTGCCTTTTCTGCATCCTTTGATTTGTCTTTTTTCCACTTCTTCTTACCCTTTCCTTTATTTGAAGATTGTCCAACTGAATGTTGAGAACCCTCATTGGCCACCAATGCTTTGGACTGAGGTGTTTTGAGAATCCCCATTGATTTCAACTTATTTTCTTCATCATCCAACAGTTTTGCATATTCATCAAAAGTGACTTTCTTGTAGGCAGACCCTAAGGTAGTCTTTGAGGTGTTAAAAGAAGATACAAATGTGGAATACTCCGATGGTAGCTTGTTATGGATGAGATAGATTAGTCTATCATCTTTGATAGAATTCTCACAATCAGTAAGCTTTGTCCTTAGTTCATTCACCTTGATGATGAAGTCCTATATGGAGTCATACGAGTTAGGATCTAAGGATACAAGCTCATCTTCAATTTTGAACACATCCTCTTCAGACACTTTACCATAAAGGCTTTTGAGGGTATCCCAAGCTTCCTTGGATGTAGTACATTTCTTGATTTGATACATGATTTTATCATCTACCCCCAAACATATATCACCTAGAGCTTTCCTATCCATTGCTACCCAATTTGAAATTTCACTTGTTGATACAGTATCACCTGCTGGTTTAGGAAGAGTACCATCTACATATTGTGAAACTCCATTATGCATTAAGTGATACAACATTTTGATTGACCACGTAGCATAGTTATGAGGAGTTAATTTAGGAAACTTAAAGTTGCCCATAATTTAGAAAATGAAAGAAATGCAGAAAAGAGAGAACACAACACCAAGAACACCCCCCCTTTTCACTAAATCAAGAAACCCCCCCCAAAAATAGGTGCTTTGGGCACTTTATTAGTAGTGCGATTACAATGGGCCACTTGGCAATTTTGGCCTTCGTGGACTTCTGATTTTGCCTGTTACAACCTCTTAATGGAGTACAAATTTGAAACTTTATAAAGTGCTACAATTGTGAAGCATTACAAAGCAAAGAAGAGCTCTATTGTTGAAAGTGACAATTTTGTCCACACAACACTACAATTTGATACTAGATCTGGAAAGTAGACAAAAAAATACGCACTTTCAAAAAAAACGGAACCTTTTTTCGACTCCAGATATTCCTATATGGAACTTTTGAAGTTGCAAAATGTAGGATTATGCAGGTACAGTCACCAAAAAATGCAACTTCTGAACAATCCTTGCACCAAAACTAGAAAATAGCTACACCACTGAAAAATTCAGAAAATTCTACCCAATTTCAAAAAAAATCGCACTTGATTTGGAGTCCGGATGTCCGAGTTATGGCCTTCCGAAGTCGGACTGCAAAAACCAAAAAATGAATTTGGAGAGGGGTTGCATTAGCGAATCAAAGGGTTAAATTTGACTATACGACTGTCACAGCAGTTATAATTTGGCCTGTTTCGACGTCCTGACGGGTGTCAAATTTAAGGTTGTGAAAATGATGAGGTTAGCAGAAATTCACAGCCCTGGTGATGTGGCAGTACGACTTGATGATGTGGCAATAAACAGTCATTCTGTACTATACGTATGGTACTGAAAAGCCGCGTGGCAGCTGACTCAGCAGATGAGGTGGCGGGTCCAGTCATTGCTGACGTGGTTGTTTGTGTCGGATGCTGACTGTGCGCTGTACAGTAGGCTGAATTTGCAGACGATGACGTGTTTGTCCTGCTAACTGTGCTCCCAATTGGGTGCAGACGTGGGAGCCTACGTCACTGCTGACTGGGAGGGTAGGCTGTGCTGAGTTGGACGATGAATTAGCGTGTCTACTGCAGGCGTGAACTTATGTGGTGATATCCACCTGGGCGAATGCTTGGTCGCTGTGTGGCGCGAGGAGTGGGCGCCGTTCTGCGCAGAGGTGGTCGTTGAAGGATCGCTGGAGAATAAACTGAGGTCGCCGGATTCCTCAGATCTGTTGCCGGAACTGCAAAGTGCGAGTTGGAATGTATCTGCGGTTGGAATCTCAGAAGGATGCGGCCGAAATCGCGATGGTTTTATCCCACATTCAGTGGGCGGGCCAAACAAGCGCTAATTAAAAGTTATTCATGCGCGTGTTACAAGGAGAACAACCCGCCGAAGATTTGTAAACAGTGGATGGCCAAGGATGTGTTCGCCGGTTTGTGGATGATGTCCGGTTGGGTGGGATTTACTGCCGCCGGTATATGTGCTGTTCTTGTCGAATTTGGTGAGCGGAGTTGGATTTAAATTGTCAAATCGCTATAGGTGCAGGTACGGCTTGCAGATTATTATAGAGCCGAATGACAATGCCCACGATTTAAAAAACAATATCCTGCAAAATTAACAATTCCACCACACCAAAATAATAGAGCCGAGCTGGGGTGTCACTGCCCAGTTCAGCCAAAAAATTTTCCTGCCTAGGAATTAATTCGAAAAAATAATTCCGAAAATACCAGATACAGAAATAAATTGCAGATTTGAAATACAATAATTAGATCAATGAAAATGACCATACCCAATTGCAAATTGGGGCCTTCGGGTTTCGATTTGCAAAATTTTTTTGCCTCACGATCAACTTTCACCCAACATAGGCAAATTTATTGTCGATCTTCTCCGAATCGACGCTCTGGATGCAATGGTGAGGTCAGATCTGGCTCTAGACGCTCCCAATTTTTGCGGATCCTCCAGATTCGTGTCGAGGTGCTGAAGCATGAACGGTCTCGAACGGCTACATGATGAGAATCCTCCTCATCCCTGATACCATGTAAGAATTTGGCTTAGGCAAGAATTCACCCAAGAACTATAGAACTCAACACAAGCACACAGTAGACCAAAATAGACAGAGTATGATCAGAATGACAATATTCATTCAATAATTGGTTGAGAGTACACTAGGAGTGCCTGAATATAAAGGCCTCAGGAGAGCTTCTAGAATGCATAGAAGTCAGCATCATGATGTGTCATACAACTAGGCACATGTCCACCAGATATGGATTATCCTCCATTGAGCACGGGATTAAGTGCGATGATGTGAGGATAAGCCTACAATGGTGTAGTAAGCAAATCAGTGGTGTAGACAACATGTGCTAAATGAGGAGTGCGGATAATTGTGTTGTCAACATGACAACTTAGCAATGTTACCCTGAGTTTCCGGGACGGGGGGACGAGGAAACGGGTTTCCGGGACGTTTTTTTTTTTTTTTGCTGAAATAGGGGACGGCAGGGGACGGCTATATATATATTGTTGAAAGACATTTTTAGCTAGCCAATTTTATAGCTGACCTGAGCAACTTAATTTGGTGCTGCGTTTCAGCACCTTTGTAATTAATTGCACTAGGATTTGAAACCTTCATTTTGGGCCATTATAACTTGGCCATCATTTCAAGGACGACTTTGCATGTTTGATATGTGTAAACCCTATATTTATGTTTTTTGGACAGCAGACTTCTGGGCAAGTCGAGTATCAAAATTTGCATATCCATCTCTATTTTATAAAGTTGAATTTTATTTTAAAATTGGAAACTTCAAGCAATCCCCAGGACGGATAGGAAACAGCTACAGAGTCCCGGGGACGGTCAACACCATCTGGAAACGCGTTGACCGTTTTCGAATTTTCGGGGACGGGTTTCCGATTTTTTTGCTTGGGTGGGGATGACTTGGAAACGTTTCCGGCCGTCCCCAAGTCCTCGAAACGGGGACGGTTTTCGAAACTCAAGGCTTAGGGCAGGGAACGCGTTTCCGGGTAACATAGCAACTCAGTGAATGATGCATACTCCTGTGTTGTAGACACCATGTGCATAATTAGAGTTGCGTAACTCAATGAGAGTTCACAAACTCCTAAGTGTCTCACTTAAAATAATAATAAAATAATGCAAAATAATTAAATAATGCATTAACCTAAGTAAACTTAAGTAAGTGTAATAAGTGAAATACTTATTTACACCAACAAGGAGCATTTAATAATTTCCTCCTAGTTGTTTGAGACTTAGGAGGGGACATTACATAATAGCAATGAATCTAAAGGAAATTTCAGTGGTCACAATGGCAATGAGGGAAATGAGAGGAAAGGACCAGCCAAGGGCTGTTTCACATGTGTCGGAGACCACTATGCCAACCGGTGTCCCAACAAAGGCACCTCGAACCAGGAAACACGACCTCCCTTACCTCCTCAGCAAGCTTTCAGCAGAGAATCCATGCAGCCTTGGATAACCGCAGAGTAGAGCAGCAATTGGGCCCCATAGAAACCCTGGGTAAGATTTATAGAAACCTCATTTCTATATTAATTGATACTAGAGCCACAAAATGTTTTATATCTCAAAAACTATTGAGTAGATTTCCAAAAAGAACTGAATTTATGGCAAAACCTTGGACTGTTGAGTATGAAAATCAGTCAAAGGCTTGGGTAGACTAATGTATGTTTGAGGCTCAGGTAGACTTTCCAAATTTCTCTACTAAGGTTAATTTGTATGTAGCACCTCTTGGGTCCTATGATATTATCATGGGAATAAATTGGCTCAGTGAGCACAAAGCGAAGGTATATTGTCTTGCAAAGATAGTGGAATGCCTAGATGACCAGGGAAGCCTTGTGAGTATTCAGGGAATAGTGCATGAAGTAAAACCTCAACAAATTTCAGCCATGCAATTGAAGAGGTGCATAAGAAAGGGGCACAAAATCTTTGTCGTAAGGATACAAGATCTGAACGAACCACAGGAAACCAAGTATTAGGATGAGTACATTTTTGAAGATGGGAAGATTAGAGAAGGATTGAAAGAATCCTTCGAAGAAAAGTATTCTTATCTTAAGAATTTTTAGGATGTATTTCCATTGGAATTTCCTAGCTTACCCTCTTCTAGGTTATTTGATTTTACCATAGACTTGGTACTCGGGGCTGAACTCATATCAAGAGTGCCATACAGGATGACCACTACTAAATTAATGGAATTACAAGTGCAGTTACAAGATTTACTGGATAAGAAACTCATCCGACCTAGTGTCTCGCCTTGGGGAGCCCCAGTATGGTTTGTCAAGAAAAAGGATGGAACTATAGACTATGCATACACTATAGAATGCTTAACAAGTTCACCATTAAAAATAGATATCCACTTCTCACCATTAAAAATAGATATCCACTTCTCGGTATCGATGATCTATTTGATCAAATGAGAGGAGTCACAGTGTTTTCTTAAATTGATCTTGGATCGGGGGGCTACCACCAACTTTAGAGTAAAGAAGATATTCACAAAACTGCCTTTAGGACCCGCTATGGACACTATGAGTTCACAGTTTTACCCTTCAGACCATTAAATTTATAAGGTCGGT
Organism: Cupressus sempervirens; assembly: GCA_028749045.1. Taxonomy (NCBI): domain Eukaryota; kingdom Viridiplantae; phylum Streptophyta; class Pinopsida; order Cupressales; family Cupressaceae; genus Cupressus; species Cupressus sempervirens. The sequence goes on from CM053788.1 coordinate 521,939,100, forward strand.
TTCCTGCAAATGTAATAACACTGTCCAATTTTTCTGTGTTCCAAGTGTAGATTTGAATGTATATATATGTGTAGAGGAGACATGTCTCTATGGTAATTGTAACTTAATAACCATTAGACAGTATTATCACAATGTATAATCATATCTCTATAATATATTATATATATAGATGGATGGATAGATAGATAGATACATGTGAGTTTGTCTAACTGATGATTAACCAATAATTGTAGAAGGATTATATTTAGATTAATTCAATCCGACTGAAGCTACAATACTAACACTCCCTCTTAGCAAGGGAGGATTGTTATAGAACACATTATACTCTTAAACATATAGAGAGATATCATTTCAATATGCTATTGTTGGAAAGGATATTAACATATATCCATCAACCTAGATTTTATCTGTTGATATCATCCAAAGTTTGATTCAACAAGAAATATCAATCATATGACATTCATCACACTCATATTCTTGTGACATGAGCTCTAGTATCAACATCAAGATACCTATCAACAAGAATATCACACTAAATCATATCCTAGAAGCAGGGTAAACTTTCAGCAAAGCCCCTCAAAAAAGATATACAAATATTGGCGAATCTTACATTATTTGGAAAAATAAAATAATATCTATTATTTAATTGACGAATGTATATTATTTAAATATTTATAGAACTAAATTTTATGAAAATGTGGCAATTTTAAATATTTTTAAGTAAGTTATTAGCCAAAATTTTCTAAAATTAGCCAATTGGCGAATATTAGCCACTAAAAAATACCCTGCCAAGAAGGATATAAGTTATTTGATTTTTGGCACATTCCAAGACAACAATTGAGTGTAGTCTATCAGATAACAAACTTGGTCTCAAGGATAGCAAAGTAGACTCCTACATCATAGGTATCATGATCCTCGACATATTTTGAGACATCAACTACGTTAATTATCATGACCTCTGACACATTCCAAGACAATAATTTATTATAGTCTGTCATGATAGTAGATCAAGAACTCAAGAACAACAATTTCAGTATCATGATTTTCGACACATTTTGGGACAACAACTTAATATAGTCTAACATGATACGTTTCGTTATTTGATCTCTGACACACTTCGGGACAACAACTAAATGTAGTCTATGAGAGAACAAGTCTTGCCATTGTTAAGATCGTCACCTTACAATAGTGACCTCACAAATACATAATGAAAGATCGTCACCTTTTATGACATAATCTACATATGCAAAATAGTAACTTTCATGATATCCACCCTGAACCAAGTTAGAGGGTGGATCAAGGGCTTTCACCTCAAACTTCTCTCTCACAGAGAAGAATGTATTACAAAGAATTTTACCTCAAACTTCTCCCTCTCAAACTGTTGACTTTTTCCGTTCAAGGTTGCTTTTGATGGAATGTCAGACTCCCTCTAAATCAGATATCAACCTTTTGACCTCCTTGTACAAGGTTGCCTCTGATGAAGTGTCAGATTCCCTATTTATATAGAAGGATACTCATAATCATCAAGCATATTCGATTCAAGAGCCTCACTTTATCCACCCTGATCAAGATGACTAATGAATTCTAGATCACAACTTCTTTGGAGCTACTATCATAAGTTTGAGTCTGCACAATATTTGATAGCATGTGTAAAGTACCAACTTTCTTTTCCTGCAAGAACGTCCTCAGACATAAAGGAAAACATCAAGGCAAATAACTCTTATAGTATGTATAGAATTACGGGTAGGAGAGAGACTACAAAGAGTAGATAAATATAGAAGATAAGAATACTTATCTGCACACGAGGGTCCATAGACATATGAAAATAGAACATCTCCTTTCTAAAGATGATTCAAGTGGGAATGGAACATTTGTTATTATTATTCCCCCCCCAGAATGTCAAACTCCCACACGTTCCATTTTAATCTTAAATTGTTGAATAATATGTAATAATGGATACTGCAATATCCTTGAACTTAGCACTATCAATGCCATTGTCTTTCATTTTACTTCCTTCTCCATTATTCATGCCACTGCATAGGAGCCACTAATTTATAATTGTATGCTTCTACATTTACAACATTAAATCTTTCCTTAATGAAATCTGGGACCTATGTTGAAGTATAGATTCTCTTCTAAATCCCACTTTTAACCTTTTAGCAGCCCCCATATTTTCTTGATGAGTGAATATATGTTACTTTGATTAGGATTTTACCAACGATATTATTCTAACATCCCACACAAGATGTCTCGAACTTGAATGGCTAAACTTAGTTCAAGTGTCTTTTAACCCCCATCTTAAAGTCTCCAACTTCAGTAATGTATATTGAATACCCAACTGTTCTCTTCATGATTGTGTTCAAAATAGGTTCTATCAACTATGCTATTCATGTTATCAAAAGGTGATTTGCTCTTTCTACTTTCCATGTATCAGAATGTGCTCTGTTTACTCTATATTTCATTTTATTAAAATGTTTTCTGCTAATTCTATTATTCATGTTACCACAATATTTTTCCCATTCAAGATTTAGTAAGTGCAACAAGGAATCCTCAGATCCAAGCCTTGCTACACTTAAAGCCATGTGTTTCAAAGGGTGTTGTTTGCTTGTGCACAAGATCAATGCATCTTCAAAGCAACAACGCCACTGCATATATATATAGTCTTTATTCATCGAATGCCCAATCTATTCACTGTTGCCCTTTGATTACCCTTCTCATGTGATTTCAACACACTAAGCTCAGTTTCCCTTGTCTCATTTGCATCACCCAATTGAATATGGTGGGCCTACGACCTTGGGATCTTTTCAAAGCTCATCCCTTTATTCTGTCCGCCGCTTCATAATTAGTAATTGCTTCTAATAGTAACATTCATTTGGTATTAGAAAAGTTCAAGTCTGAGATTACATCATAAGAACTTTAAGAACCAGTACTGCAAAAAGGACTGACACATACCCCTAGCTAAGAGACTCCAAATATCTACATCATATATCCATATATCAGCATGCACATCTTGAATAACAATCTTAACAAGAGTAACTGATATAGAACCAAGACTGGAGCACTAGATACAACATAACCAAAATTGTTAACATCAAAATGCAACAGTAGTGCATCCTTCAGCTGCTATGAGTCTGATCTTTGCTACTATTAACATTTTCAGCATTACGGAGCCCTTATGTAAGATCCCTATAGCCATCAGTCCTGGGATCAATCTTGAGATTCTGAATGAACTAGTTCAAGTTTTCAAGTACCCTCTGATTAAGCATGTTCTTGTGCACTGAGAAGTACTGGCAGGAAAGCACATCCTTCTTGTGAATCAACAGTTGACCTTCCCTCACCAGCATCATAAATCTGTCATTGGATTTTTCCAAAGCAGCTACAACCTGTGTCATAATATGAAAGTGTGTGAGTTTACATCGAAACTCAGTAAGCTGTCTCCTCCACGGGGTTTGAAAAGGCCTTCTACAACTTCTCATTCCAGATCAGTCAGACACTGCACTAGTCTCTCCAGGCAGCGATAGTCCTACAGTCATTCTTCACAGCATTCTAAGACTATGGATCATTCACAGGTTTACCTCTCTATTACTGATTTCTTTATGGCAAGGAAGGACTCTCAGTCTTTACCTTGTCTTCTTTCTTGTTTTATCTCTTGCTTTTGTTTCTTCTCAGTCACCGTTTGGTGCTTCTGCTTTGGCCGACTCTTCTATTTGTATGCTCAATCACATAAATCGTGTTGGTTTTTTGTGGACATAAATAATATTATCTTATCTTATCTTATCCTTCCACAGGAGCCACAAGATCTCACAAGTTAATACAGACCACAAAGTGTTAGTCTTTAGATCAACAGATTCCACAAAACCAGAAAGGATTTCACTCCATGACAGACCAGGATCACTATTCCATGTAATAGGAGAAACAAAGAAGATAGACCAAATACCACAAGCATAATTGCACTTAAAAAACAAGTACTCATAAGTTTCAGGAACAGAGCAAAGCTCACACATAATGATGCTATTTTTTTCATGGGGGATGGTAAATCCAACAACAAGTTTCTTAAGAAATAAGAACCATCTAAAGCAAGCCTTTTTTAGGTTCACAAGGGGAATGCCTGAAAAAGTCAAAGATAAAATGCCATTTAGAAACAGACCATCCCAACTTCCAGCCACGGTTCACTTTGTCAAAGGTAGAGCAATCACTTTTCAATGTGATGAATCTGTTTAGTCGAGATCCTGTTAAAATCTGTGCCATCTTTCCGTATAACCCACTGCAAAAACTGATTAGTGCTAATTTATGCCAATTTTTAGCAGAGCAACTTTGAGCTAGAGCTAAAGGTTTAACATTAGTCTCCACTCCCCACCACAAGGATCTGTCTGTGACTGACTATGTAGGAGAACCTCCAGTAGCCCCCCTAAACATAATAAAATCTCTAATTTTGTGTAAAGACCCTTGCCAAAAAGCCTCTAAAACTTACCAATGCTGAAGTATGGGATTTTGTCAAACACTTGGCATGCAATCTGAACTGTGCTGCTGAAGAATATGTACTGTGGAATTTTGTCAAACAGTTGGCAAACAAACAACTATACTATTGGAAAGTAAGGACTGAATATGGACAAAGTGTTGAGCAACAAATCCACTCAACTTACTAACGCAAATTAGTACCGATATATTCACTCGACAAAGATATAGATTCTTTTACAATAGGTTTGCAACTTCCAGACCAAACAATTTGGCACACAAAATTCTACTTTACAAATCACTTGCACAGCTGGTACAATTTCAACAACTTAATCTAGAAATCTTCATGACATATGGACAGCACAAGAAATCTTAATGCCAATAACATGTACAGCTGTGACTGATTATTTCAAACCCTCATAGCAATTTTAACACATGCATAGATAGGCAATTACAACTGAGATAAGAGGAACCTGGAACTTGCAAATGCTCCCTCTTGAACTTGGCTGAAGACAATGATGAAACTGGGACCAGCTGGGAGTGCCAAAGTCTGTCCGTACCTTGCTGCAGGTACAGGTCGTACAGTACTGCCTGGTGCGTTCTTGCTAGCAACTATTTTCTGAATTTTGATTCAAACTCCAAACTGTAAGTGATCTGCTCTATCAACCCTTGGATGGACAATCTGAAGCATGAACTCTGTCTGTGAAAACTGGGTGTGTCTGCTGGGCCGTACAGGTCAGCAAGGGCTCTGCACGTTTTGATTTTTACCTCCACTGAAAGGTGACAAATTTCATCCAAACTGTGTCACCCAAAATCCCTAAATACCTGCGACTGGGTTGCAGGGTTTTTAATAAATTTATTTGCTGACGAAAATGCCAGAAAAATTGTGGTGCAGCACCTGTGGTTTTTATTGAATTTTTCCTCCCCTGCAAAAGTGATGAAACTGCCCTAGATTGGATCGCCCAGACTTCAGGAATGCAGCCAGCTAACCCTTGTTAAGTTTTGACCTGCTATGGATTAATTTCGAAATAAATACTGCTCCCAGGTTCTGTGATTTTTTTTTCTTTTTGCTTGATGACTCTGCAAGTGCCAAATCTTATGTAGATTTGGTCGCCAATGCCAAAGGAGTGGATAGGTATCAATTGCATGAATTTTTAGGTCAGTTCTGATGGACTTTTGATCTCATAATATGCCTCCTGTAAATACTGACGAAAATGCCAGTAATGTAGGTCGCTGTACCTGGCAAATCCTGCGAATAACTCTGGATCAAACACCTTCAATTTGTCACTGAACTCCTGCAATTTGAATACCTGAAATGTTTGGCCATTGGCCACAAATTATGCTCAGCTTGAGATAGTTGGATACTATCTCCAAAGTGCAACCCTTCAGAGGATCTTTCACCCCCTCAGTTATGCGATCTACTGGGAGGTATCGTTCCCAAAGACCAATTGAAAATTTGCAGACCTAGATGGTGCGACAAATGCTCATAGAGAAAAGGTAGTAGAATCATCAAATCAGGTATCCAAAATGAGAGGCCAAACCCTTTATTTATTCACTTTTCTAAGAAGTTACTAAGAGCTTCTAGAAGCATCCATTATAAAATCCCATTATAATGCACTTTTATAATAAAATAACTTTATAAAATAAAAAGTGCAACTCAACTTAAAATTATAACATGTAGGCCCCATATAAGAAGTAATGATAAAATAACATCTCCAAGAGCATAATAAGCCATCCAATCTCCAAATAAACGCCAGAATGACTCTCTCATCACAATCACCAGTCTATGAGAGTCAAAACGATGTCAGCCAAAACGGCGACATTACATTTTGGTCTAGGCCTTCGAAAGAGATTGAAAAACTTTAGAGCCAAAAATAAACAATTGAAAGTTACCAATGACCTTGTCACAAAGAGGAACACCGTTCCAGCTTTTACCTTTTTTAATAGCAGATTCGGCAAGGTTATTTCTAAAGAAAACCTTCCATGATTCCTCCTCGCAGAGGGCTTGAAGGATCCATTTAGAGGCCAAAGCAATTCCATGAGGCTTCAAATCTTTAATACCAAGCAACCCCTGACTTTTAGGAAGACAACACGATTCCCATTTGACACAATGTCTCCTTTTATTCTCCAAGCCATTAGACCACAAGAAATCTCACATGATATTTTCTAGACCGTTCAATTGATAATTAGCAAATAACCAAGCAGAAGAAAAATAAATGTGGCAAGCTGAGAGAACCTTTTGAACAACTTGAATCCTCCTTGCCATAGAGAGAAGACTAGTTTGCCACTTCATGTACTTCTTCTCAATTTTGGTGAAGGGCCAAGACCAAATATTCTTAAGAGATGGGAGATTGAAATCCCCAAATACCTGACAATAGAATTGGGTCCAAGCCAAAACCATCCTTTGGAAACAATCCACTCCGGATAATCAACATGCCAACCAATAATAGAAGATTTATGAGTAGCCACTTTAGCCCTAGAAACCAAATAAAGTATTGAAGCCTTTTATTCATATTGTCAAAGTTTTCTTCCTCCAATTCAATAAATATGGTAGTGTCATCTGCAAATTGGGCATTAAGTAGTGTCTCCTTGTTAGGAAGAGTAATACCTCTGACCGGAGGACCTAATTGAGGAGTCCTGAGAATGGAATAGAGAGCATCGGCTGCAATAACAAACAAAGCAGCAGCAATAAGGCACCCTTGTCTTATAGACCTTTGAAGCTTAATGCTATTTGACAATTCACCATTAACATCAATGATTGTGGAGGAATCTTTAAGGAGGATATAGATCCATTTACAAAAATAAGAGGGAATGCCAAAAGCCTGAAGAATGCCCAAGACAAAGAGCCATTCAATTCTATCATATGCCTTCTCAGAATCTAACAATACCATTATAGCATTCTGACCCTCACTCTTAGCCCAGCGCATTGCCTCCCAGCTAGTGATTAAGTTCTCAAGGACAAATCTCCCCTTAATGAAGCCAGTTTGGGTTGGAGATATGAAATAATTAAGCAGACCCCATATTCTCCTAGCTAGAACCTTGGCAATAATCTTATATGACAGATTTAATAGAGTAATAGGCCTCGAATTCTTAACTTGGGTCTTATCACCACCTTTAGGAAGAAGTTCAATAATTCCCTAAATGATGTCTGCCCCTAAAGTGCCTTGCCCAAACACATCTTCATACAGGGCCAATCCAGTCCAGGTTATGCTTGTAAAATTCAGCTGGGATGCCATCAGGGCCTGGTGACTTGTCATTAGCTAAAGAGTTGACTTGTCATTAGCTAAAGAGTTAATAGGACTATCCAATCTCTTGGCATCCTTTGTTGATATTTTCTTAGGAATAAGTTTTAAACACTCCTCCAGAGCTAACCTATTATTCTCATTATATTTTGATGTGAAAAGATCTTTATAGAAACTATAGAATGCCTCCTTAATGCTGTTAGGATCATCTGAGATAGCTCCTTCAATCTGGATCCCATCAATCATTTCCCTCTTTTGCTTGGCTCTAATAATATTGAAAAAGTACTTGGTACCTTTATCACCCTCCTTCATCCAGTTCATCGTGACCCTGATTTTCCGCCCCTTAATCTTATACTGCTGCAACCTCCTTAAATTTCCCTTAATACAAACTGCCTGGCCTTCCAGTTGAGGATCAAATCCTTAAGTTGCAAGTCTTTTTCAATGTTGTTCAGTTTGTTCTGCAAATCTTTCTCTTCTTTAACACTATCAGTAGCTTTTTTCTTTCCAATAATCTGACATACTTTCCTCCAAGCATCCACCATTGAAGACCATCTCTCCTTGGGCCTCATTGCTTGATTGCAGAATTTACATAGATTAGTTACCATTCTGATAGTATCATCACCGTCTTCATCATTCAAAAGAGATAAATTAAGTTTACAAGAGCCATTTTTTCTCCCTCTAGCACTATTATTATTAGAGTTCTTTAAGAAAACACTTGTTGAGATTGCATAATGATCTGACATAGAGACTGTGGAAACACAAACTGGAGCATGAGCAGATTTAGATTCACAAGCGAAGGTAGGGATTTCTACATATATCCTATCCAGTTGGCAATAAGCTGTCTGCTTGCTCCCTTTGATTGTTACACCATGTAAACCAAATATCATTGAAAGACTTTTTCTTAGAAGCTAGAGGATGAACAATTCTAAAATTTCCCTTAAAAAGACTGAAAAGAAGTTCATTCACTTTCCAATTAAGCAAATTACCCCCATCCTTATCCATTTTATTTTCCACCATATTAAAGTCTCCCACAAAACTCCAGTGGGCTTTAGGAAGACCAGAGGTTAACCAGTCCCATAAACAAGCTTCGTCTTTATAATCGTTAGGGGCATAAATGTTGCAGACTCTAATGTTGGTATCATTATGCTTAAAGGTGACCCATAAAGCTCTTTTACAGGGAGATACACCATTAGCACTTATTTTATCTGCCCATTGAGAACCAACCATTATAGCAGTGCCACTGTTACCTCTGGTATGATTGGAATAAAATCCAATAGATTGATCCCATAAGAATTTCAAAATGGTTTAAGCCTGAAAACCAACTATGTTAATCTCTTGAAGACAAATAATATCTTTCAATCTAAGATTAGTACACCATTTCCTCACTAGATACTTCCTATCTGGCATCGCAAGGCCTTTCGCATAACTGCTGTGAATGTGCATCATTTAGATTGTTGAGATTTGAAGTTATTGTAAAGCCTGTTAAAACAATACTGTTAAAACAATCCGGGATATCTTTGCCTGATTTCTTACTGTCATTAGAGAGAGATTGTCTCTCAACTATCTTTTTCTCATTTTTTGAGGATTTACCAGCCACTTCAATTAATGGAGGCTCATTCAAAGATTTTGTATTATTATCATTCTTCTCCGTAACATATTTAAGAGTCCCAGTTAGGGTTTTATCGCTGGTTAGAGGACCAGTAGAAGCACTCCTAGCATACTTTGCTCTCTCTCTCTCTCTCTCTCTCTCTCTCTCTCTCTAATGGAATTGAGAGCAATTTCCCGAGCATTTACTCTAGGTTGGAGTGAAGACTTGTTAGCTCCTTCTAAATTGCTCTTGTCATTACTAGCATCTAATTGACAATTGACTAGTGACTTAGAGGTGCCATTATCTGAGGCTGGAACCACCTCAAAATTATCTTCAAAAAGAGGATTATTCAGACTAACAAATTTCCCATTATCAATTGTTTCTTGGAAAGATCCATCTTTTGCAAAGTTTTCAGTATTAATATCAGAATAAATATCCTTATTTACTTCACAAGCATTTTCTGCATTAGGTTTAGGAGCATTCTCTGCATTGCCAGACTTATCAACTTTCTTCACATTAGTATTAATATCAAACTTAGGGTTTTGTATATTTTTTAGTGCTAGACAATCCTTTTTGGTATGTCCATTCTTTTTACAGTGATAAACAAGACCCTAAATTCCCTAATAGGGAGATTTCCTAATTTTTTCTTCTTCTAATTCCATTGAGAAAACCTTAGGAAATTCAATCTCAAGAGCTAGAGCAATGAAAATTCTAACATTAAGGTGGGGAAGAGTATGCTTAGATTCTTCAATTTGTAAAACTGACCCAAGAGGACGAACAATCTGAGGAATGAAGGGTGACAATTTGGGCTGCAAATTTTTAATTCAATCCAGTGGGGTGAAGAGCAGGCTACAACTTGCTCAATGTTCCCTTTAACAGACCATTGAAAAGCCCTAAAAAGAGAACAACCCTCATTCTAGTAACCCTTCTTCAAAAACCTATCTTGGATACCAGAGACTTTAAAAAAACCACATAAAGGCCCTTTTGTCATTTTGCAAAAGCTAACTTGAATCCCTAATTTCCTTCCCCAAATAATAGCTATCCAGTCATCAAAAAACTTACGAGAAGGGAGAGAATGTCTATCAACACAAATAAAAAAACAGCAATGTCTCTCAACTGTGATTGCTCTTTTTGAATAGCTTTAACCATATTCTTGTTAAGAGAAAGGGAGAGAGTTCTAAGGTCATGGGGAGCAGACTTACCATTTCCAACATCTCCGGTGGCTCCTCCTTATAGGAAGGGAGAGAATCTTGATCAACACAAACAAAAAAAAAAAGTAATTTCTCTCAACCGCTACTGCTCTTTTCGAATACCTTTAACCATATCCTCGTTAGGAGAAAGGGAGAGAGTTCTAAGGCGACTCCTTCCTCAGTTGCTTTCCCATCTAGTCTATCTCCATTGGCTGTGGGTCTCCTAGGATCATGTCTCTTGCATAAAGTTGCATTAGACTCGGCCAAGGGAGGGCACTTTGGTCATGATTGTTCAACAACCATCGCCTTGTAGGAAGGTTTAGGAATATTTGCTTCAGAACTTATGTTTTTCTCAGACCCTTTAACCACATTCTCAACACTCTGGGAAACTTTATCAATGTACAAGTCCTATCCATCGTTGCCATCATTGTTTAGCAAGGCCTTACCCTGCACAAAGGCTTGTCTGATAGAGTTGGTGTGTGATAAACTATCTCAGACAGAGAAAGAAGCGTTGATGGAAACTTCTAAAGGTAGAGGATTGAAAAAATCCAACATTCATGAGGGAGAGTGGCGTTGCCTAATGGACTTCATTAAGAGCAGGATTACGGAATTGAGCCACATGTTAGATATTTCTCTCCCGTAGGTAGTGATAATGAACGAAATCATGAATGGGAAGGTGTGCGATTGGGCAACAGTACTTGCGGAATACATGTACGAATTCATGATGTTGCAACACAAGACATTTTATATGCCCCATTATGCCATTGGATTGTTCCTCGATGCTACGGCATGAATAATCCTAGTTGACAGGCTAGAGGTCAAGCTTGGCCCGCTTGCTCTAGCTGAGCCCCCCATTGTGCAGTGGAAGCATTTAGACACACTGGGCGGGCAGAAGGCCACGGTCGGATAGAAGCGACTTAGACAATATTTAGATGCAGGCTCAGAATACGAGAACACAGATAGTGGCAAGCAGGACACGTCATTTGAAGATACTAGTGACATAGATGATGTGGAAGAGGATAGCATGTAGATGGAGGATGATGAGGAGGTCAAAGTAATCACCGTGACACCGCTACTGTTTCCACAACCTACTCTTTCCACAACATCTCATTTGGCTCTTGTAGGTTTGCACATTCCTGGCTTTAGACAATTTAGGCAGTCCATAGTTATGACTTCCGTCACAATAGCAACCCAACCAGTATCGACAGGGATCCCAGAGCCTACAGTCGTTCCGAAGGCAGTGGTTACATCACAGACAAAGTCTTATACATTGCCACCTACAACCTTACTGGAAGAGATGATGGAGACACATGAGGGGGTGATGGAGATACTTGCGCAGGAGGAGGCACCTTAGAGTCAGAGGGCACCACAGATTAGATTGGATGTAGTTGGTTCAGACCTTGTGGTCACTGTAGATGCTACATTATTGGCCAAGCTAGCCAGTGAGGATTCTAGTAGGGCAAATACAACACAAGACTTGAGTGCTTATCTAAGTCAGAGGTTTAACATCAGGCCAGTAGTGTGGGTATCCGGTATTCTCTCGCCAATGAGGGAAGTGCCCAGACGGTGGACCCTATAGTTCCATAGGAGGAGAGTTGCCCCACTAGTACAGATGAGCTACCACCTCCACCTCTGATGGATAGCACTGCCGAGATGATGTTAGAGGCACTTGATACAAGGATGGGCGGGCACATAGGAGCAACCCACACCAGTATTATTGACAAACATGGGGGAGGATGTAGAGGTATACTTGGCTGATATGGTGACTCGAGATATGGTGACTCGAGGTCACCAAGTAGTGATTTCTGCACAGACACGTGCACTAGAGACAGTTGTGTAGGAGCTAGAGAATGTTCTATCCTTTATGCAAGTTGGTTGCCTGACTGCCTTTATAGTATGCTTTGAGGCACGAGGGTGGCCTAATACAGAGATTTCGAAGATGCGACAGGAGTGGATTGCTAGAGAACCAGTACTAGAGAGCCGAGTGGAGAACCTTACCTGAGAGAGTTTGGGTGTATCGAGACACCTACTATGCTCTATGGAGGAGTCAGACAGATTAGGTAGCAGCAGAGAGGGCTCGAGAGGAGACAACTACCCGAATAATGGCGATAAAAGAAAGTTTGGCTACATAGGAAAAGGAATTAGAGAGAACAACATTCTTATCTCAGCTTGAAGAAGCAAAGCAAGAAAAGAGTCAACTACAGGAGGAGTCAGAAGCAAAAGAGCTGGAGCTTGGGAATATAACAGAGATGTTGAAGACAACTTTAGAGATTCGGATGCAAGTTGAGGCATATTTGAAGACGTAGATGCAACAAGTGCACAAGTTACGAGCACAGTTGCACCCTCTTGCCTAGTCATATTTTGATGTACTTAGTGGTCTCCATTTTGTCGTCCGAAGACAACTCTTTTTTTTTTTTTGGGGGGGGGGGGGGATGATGTTATTGGCAAAAGTATAACAAGTCGACGAGATTAGTTAGTAATGGAAAGGTTGTGCGACGATTGAGTCACCCGTTCGGAATATATGTGTGTATCATCCTATTGAACTATGAATCATCATTATCATTGTAATCGTTATTGTATGTTTTGCTTATATGAATACAATACTATCTTATGCTGTGTCATAGTCTAGTCTTTGAATGCAATAAATCTACGTTTACCTTATGCAGTAAACAATAGCCCCCAAAGAAAATTGTTTTTATGAAAGATGATTTACTCATGGTGGCAAGAGATGATGAAAAATATCACACTACACATTAAGAACATTGCGTAATATGCAGACAAAGACACTTGCAACTTAGGTGAGTCAAAGATAGGAATAATATAATTACAACAATTTGAGAACTTACAATCTAGAAATATTCTTTGCAATCACATATAAATAGAGGGCAAAATAAACATCACGATGAAAAGTCTTAAAATAGCTTGATGGAAATGCTCCGAGTGTGGAGGAGCTATATTGCAGTTACCTTATCCTCAACGCTCACAAATTGCCTACAGGATTCTTAAGCGACCTGAATAGATACACAACTCCTTTATTGCTTTTATCCAACCTTGCTTTTATCCAACCTTGCTCTGATACCATGTTAATGTTTTGCCTAGAAATAATTGATAAACAATCAAAAAGAACAAAAATAAGAACAAAGGATGCAAAACATTTATCCTTGGAAAATCCTTCCACTTGAAGAAACAAACCCAGCCACATCACAAAAATATCACTTCTATTGATAATAAAATGTACGAGTACTTTGCTTATCGATTTATACAATATATATAAAGAATTGAGAGAATACATTATACAACTGAAAGTCTCTTGAAATTTCAAATATAAAACTCTTTATATTTCTAGAGGCATACCTCTTTGCATGACACATGTCTCTACATCTATTATTATCTCAAATATTATCATAAATGTCTTCTTCAGCTGAAGATGACCATAACGGTCATATTTCTATTACATAAAATCAAAGATAAAAATCTCTATTGCACCTATAGCCTTCAACATAAAAGGGCAGTTGTTTTTTAGATAGTGGTTATACATTAGCCACACAAATACTAAAACTTAATTGTCTTAATCCTAAACCAAAAGAAAGTGTATATAAGTTATAAAATATATTAGAAACTTATATCCTCTTCAAGCTGGATAATGGAATCGGTTGGATAGGACATCTTATTTCTCTATTAAACCCTTATAACATTAGTTTGACACAATGAATTGTTTAATTATATAGACATATCGCCTCTATCAGGCTAAGCACTATCCTATTACTTCAATCAGTGACAAACTTAAGAATTATATGCCTTCCATTATTTGGTCTAAGAGAAAGCATTTGATAGAATAAAAAGGTGATTGCACCAACTATCAGAGATAGTCGAATGGATTCGTTATAGAAACAATAGCAACACCCAAAGTAATCGAAAAACCTCTAATTGGTTGAAGAGATTTCTCTATAGAAGTCCTCTCTTTTTGCAATATGGTGGTACATACCTTTTCATACCCAGAACTTGTGTAACCAGCCAGTGCACTATTAATGGCTATCGCCATTTCCTTCCATTATGATGATCTCACAAAGTTGAAAGGAAGACCTTTGGCATAGAGGCAACATCCACTGTCCTGATCATCAACGTCTATTGCCTACATTTTCAATGTTGTGTCCAATGGGCCTCTTTTCTAGGTGCTAATTACTAGTTCTTCATCTTCCACTTCCAATATAGGCAAGAATAGATGTTTGGAGGCTGCAACTGATTCAGTGGGTAACTACATTTTTTTTTCTAGCATTTTTTTTTCTTTCCAAATGGAACGACATAAGAAGTTTGTTTTGATCTTTTAACCAATCTATCCGCCTCTTCTTCTTTTATATATCTTGCTATTTGTGCAGGGGAGATCCCCTTCCCTCTCTTTGTCATTGTACATTCTCATTCCTTTACCAACACAGCCCATGTAGTGACTCTTTGTCTTTGCACATTCTCATTCCTTTACCAACATGACCCATATAGTGAAGCTTAAGTTGAGAATATGAGCTATTTAATGGTTTACTATCACATATATTATACTTCCAAATATATGATCCACCTCCTGCATTTTGTGAAATCCTTGTGGTATGTCTCCATAAAGGAGATCCTATATCAATTTTGAATTTATCGGCTCCTTGCCCTCCCATTGAACTTTCACTACCAACCAATCTTGCAATCTGATTTCTTGCTATTATAAGAAAGTAAATAAATTTAAACAGGAAAACTGACTAAGAAAGTTGACCGTACAAGTGCAAAAAAGATACAAAAACATTAAAACAGAAAGCTAAACTTGTTTCTTTATTTATTTAAAAATCAAGAAATAAATTTGAAAAATTTCATCCCAAACTTGAAAAAGATCATCAAAATCTAAAAACATTTCATCAGAAGACTCAAGAATAGGATCAAATGCTTACCTTAGATGCTTAGATCTCCTTTGTGGATGTTGTCTGGCACCCCACAAATGATTCTCTTCGGAAATAATCACCTGCCCTTTTAAATGCCAAAGTAGAGAGCAAATGAGAAGAGACCAAACTAAAAACAAAATGATACGCCAAAATAATGAATAGCCTCTTTTAGGGTCAATTTATGGTTTAGTGGCAAAATAATAGTAGTAAAAATATCAATATAGCACATGGCTTAAGTGAAATGTGCCTGGATGCATTTGGATGCTGAGGTAAGCTCATAGGGAGCATTACAGCTCCCTGTGGATGTGCTTGGATGCTGAGGTAAGCTCATAGGGAGCATTACAGCTCCCTGTGGATGTGCTTGGATGCATGTCCACACAAATCCACAGGGAGCTGTAACACTCCTTGTGAGCTTTCCTATGCACCTGACTCCTTCTCTGCCTCTGAACGCCTCCACTTCCACATCTAGGCTCTGAGCAAGAGAATCCGGTAACTTAGCAAAATATACATCTGGGCGAATTCAGTCTTTATCTAATTTTATGAGATTAACACTCAAAAGAAGGTGATGGGTTAGTGGAGGTGATTTCTGAGATTGTATATGGAGAAGACTATCTGCCATATAGTTTACTGAGATTAAGGAATTTTCCAATTTTGAGCTGCTTCTTTTTGGGGCATAAGTTGGTGGTTTGCAGATTTGCCTAGATTTTTGCTAGGCATTTGCTGAAAGAGGAGCTGGTATTTTTTCTGATATAAACCGATTTATGACTGTACATGCAGTGATGAAAGATGGCAGACAATCCGTAACGGAGGCTAAAATCATAGTGTGAATATTTGGGCTGGGTGATCAGTTGACTTAATATTTTAGGATAGAGTTCCAACCTTGATCCGTATAGTATTGTTTGGGGATAGTTTTTTCAGCATTTCACTCAAATTAAAAAAAAATTTAAGGTCTCTTGTGTGAGATCTCTCTGCTGATGAAAGTCCAGGTTAAACAAATCTTAAATTTAAGCACATCTTCCAGTTTTATGTAGAACTGCTGTATTGAGGCTAGACTTGCTGCGGAAGTACATAATGATCAATGCACGTCGGTCAACTTTTAGTTGGGTATCCAAGGTTGAATCTGAATGGGAGCAAATACTATGGTTTTAAAGGGCATCAAAGATCATATATGTAGTAAGGAATAAAGTAATATTGTATTTAGCACTTGTTCAGCTTGAGCAGGTTGGGTAGTTAGGAAGTGAGGGAATGTGTCGGTTTGTCTTCCCAACCAATCGACCCTTTATAAGCACTTGGAATATTGATAATGTATTTATGATGTTTTGGTATGAATAAAGTAAATCATTTCCTCGCCAACTTGGTGTTGTGGAAATAAGGTACATCCTATGTTTTCCTTTGTATACATGTGTATTGTTCTGTGAACTTGAGTAGTAGTTCCATTCTACATTTTTTACGCCATTGCCTAAGTTCGAACTTGGAGACAGTTGACAAGACATGATGGAGTAATGTGTAAAGAGCCTTGACAATTTTTGAAGTTTTATCCCTATTTTTCTGCCTTAGGAATTTTGTCAAACACTTCCCTTGCAGCCTTAGTTTGCTGATGTTTGTTGTTTCACTATGATTTTTGAATGCCAATGATATTGATGAATACAAATGATTGCAAAATAACTAATTGGAAATTAAAGTGATATGCAACTTTTTATTATTATTTTCCAAATGCAAGTACATGAAATTCTGATGTAAAATGCACACTTACAGGCAAGAGGTATTTTCACAAACACTTGGCATGCATCCTATGAATGACTATGCAATGAGTTGTTTTGACAAACATTTGGCATACAAACTGAATAACTGAATTAAGTTGATTTACCTTCAATACTTTCAATGTTTACAATGACTGAATACTTTGGTAACAAAAAGACATATCTTACTTGTCAAATGTATCCATCTACAATTGCCAAATGTAAATATCAAAAGAACCTAGAATAAGTAACTGAGATGACATGCTTTTTGGCTTTGCCTTTTTCGGATTTTCTTTTTTGGACTACTTTTCGGACTGCTTTTCCAGCTCTGCTTTTTCAGACTGCTTTTTCGGTTGCTTTTTTGGCGCTGCTTTTTCGCTTTGCATTTTCGGATCCGTTGCGAAACCTGAAACCTTTCTCCTTGCCAATTGATGTCAAAAATTAGATGCACGGGCTGAACAAAAATCACTGAATATTATCTCCCAATTAATCACAAATAAATTGGCTGAATACCAATTCCTCCACTCCCAACTAGGGTTGATATCTCACAACCGAAATTGGCACCTTAGAGTCTTCAAATCCTTAGGCAAGTATCCAAGCACTAAGGCTCTTAGCACAATAGATGAATATGCAACTGAAGAAGTGTAAAATGAACCCCCTAAAGGCTCCTTATAAAGATTTCACAAGCAACTCCAAGAAGCTTCCACTCCCAACTAGGGTTGATATCTCACAACCGAAATTGGCACCTTAGAGTCTTCAAACCCTTAGGCAAGTATCCAAGCACTAAGGCTCTTAGCACATAGATGAATATGCAACTCAAGATGTGTAAGATGACCCCCGAAAGGCTCCTTATAAAGATTTGACAAGCAACTCCAAGAAGCTTCTAGAGGAATCCAACATTTTTATTCTTTTAAGTGACTTTTTGATATTTTATTATGTTAGTCACTTTAATATTAAATCAATTAAATATAAAGTTACTTTTTAATATTTCATTGTTTAGTAACCTTATAAGTAATTAATTTAATATATCTTTTTCCCCTTATTTCTTCTTTTTTAGTCTCCGGGGAAAATAAAGGCTAAAATAAAATAAGTAGCTGGTGCCTTTCAAAAAGGGGACATTTCAGTCCTCCCTTCCTGAAATTGCTTGTCCTCAAGCAATTGCAAACTTGGGTGCTGTAAAATTTGCTCATTCTCCTATGTGGCGTCCTCTGCAGGCAGATCCTTCCATCTCACCAAGTACTCCTTAATCACTCTGTTCCGCAATTTCCTCTCTCTAACATGAATGATCTCTTTAGGCACCAAGACCAAATGTCCCTCCTCAACAAGTGGTGGAAGATCCATGGAAGAGATAACCTGCTGACCTAATGCCTTCTTGAGGCATGAAACATGAAATACATTATGAATCTTGTTGCTCGCAGGCAGCTCTAACTCATATGCTAGCTCCCCAATCCTCCTGGTAACTCTGTATGGACCGTAGTACCTTGGTCTTAGTTTCTCTGCTCCACTCTTTTTAAGAGAGGACTGTCTATAGGGTTGCAATCGGAGATATACCATATCACCAATCTCAAAGCTGCGCTCAACCTTGTGTTTATTTGCATAAGTCTTTTGCTGATTCTGTGCCATTACTAGATTATCCTTGAGTGCCTTCAATATATCTTGGCTTTCCTGAATCCAATCTTTTGCTTTAGGTGCCCTACTCTCACCAAAAGCCATCTCCACCAATGAAGGTGCATCATACCCGTACAAGGCTCTGAAAGGACTCATTCCAATGGACATATGGTGTGTGGTATTGTAACAATACTTCCCTAAATGCAACCACCTGATCCAAGCCCGCTGTTGTCCTACCACATAATTACACAAGTACCCCTCAACCCACTTATTAACAATTTTTGTTTGCCCATCAGTTTGAGGGTGATGATTGGTACTGGGTGTCAACTCAGTACCTGTCAGTCTAAACAGCTCTTGCCAAAAAGCACTCATAAACTTGCTATCCCTGTCGCTGACTGTGTTCTTAGATAGCCCATGCAATCTAAAGATCTCCCTGAAAAATAGCTCAGCCACCTGTGAAGCCCTGTACTCTGTCGGAATAGCAAAGAAATGTGCATATTTTGTGAGCCGGTCTACCACAACAAAGATGCTGTCTCTCCCCTGTACCTTGGGTAGGCCTGTGATGAAGTCCATCGAAATGCTCTCCCACTTCCGCTCAGGAATGGGCAAAGGCTGAAGTAACCTAGCTGGATGTGTATGCTCGAACTTATTCTACTGGCAAGTCACACACTCCTTCACATGCTTCAACACATCATCCTTGAGGCCTTTCCATGTAAACTTCTCTCTAATCCGACTATAAGTTTTGAAGTAGCCCTGATGGCCTGCTAGGGGTGTATCATGGCAAGATTGTAGTATTTTCTCCTTCAATTTTGATTCTTGTACTAGGTAGATTCTATCCTTGTAGTAAATCACATCATCAACTATTCTGTACCTGTCATCCCGAATCAATCCATCCTTCAACTCACAAGCAAATGTATTCTTGGAGTACTCCAGCAGTAAGATGGATTTCCAATCTGCCGAAATCTCAGAGAGTGAGCAAGCTGAAGGCCTCCTGGAGAGGGCATCTGCAACAATGTTCTTCTTCCCCTTAACATACTCTATGTCGAAATCATATGCCTGTATCCTGCTAACCCACTCATGTTGTCTCTCGTTCAAGCCCTTTTGCTCTAAGAAGTATCTGAAACTGTTATGATCTGTCCTCACCACAAATTCCCCCCTAACTAGATACTGTTTGAACTTCGCCAAGGCATGCATAATGGCGAACATCTCCTTATCATAGATGGAGTATAGTCTCCTAGCTCCCCTCAACTTACGGCTCTCAAAGGCAATAGGGTGTCGATTCTGAATCAATACTGCACCATGTAACTCATGCAATAACTCATCGATCCTGGGTATCGGGTACCTGTTCTTGATTGTTTTCTTATTGAGGGCTCGGTAATCTATACACATTCTCATGGTCCCATCTTTCTTCTTCACCAGGACCACTGAAGAAGCGAAAGGGCTGGAGCTAGGACGAATGTCTCCCATATCAAGCAATTCCTTGATTGCTTTCTCGATCTCATCCTTAAATTTCTTAGGATGGCGATAAGGGGTAGTAATCACTGGCTTGGCCCCTTCTTCCAACTCAATAGTATGCTCGAAGCCTCTATCCGGTGGCCTCCTTGGGGGTATCTCACCAAAAACCTTGTCATGTTTGCCCAATAGCTCCTTGATGTCAATGTGGACTGGCTGTCTCGAATCTGTAGATTCCTTAGGAGTGATCACACACTCTGATGCCCAAACTATGTCATCATGCCTTAAAATACTCTCCATACGTCTAGCTGAAACAATCTTAGGTGCTTTAGATGCCATACCTCTAAGCACCACTCTACGCCCATCAGCATCTTTGAACTCGAGTTCCATGGTTTGGAAGTTCTGTGAGTACTTCCCTAATGATTGCAACCATTGGACCCCAAGTATGGCATGGATATCACCCAAGTCAACCACATAGAAATCATCTGTAACTGTGTGGTTGCCCATGATAATAGACAACTGTGGAATCCACTGAGTACAAACTATCTTATGCCCATCAGCCACCATCACACTGAATCCCTCAAAATCCTCTAGAGGAATTTGTCGCTTGTTCAACAATGATGCATCAATGAAGATATGAGTAGCTCCACTGTCAATCAATACTGCTATCTGATGACCTTGTAGGACCCCACGAACTTTGAAAGAGTTGAACTTAGGAGCACTGGAGATAGAAGCAATGATCTCATCATGATTTTCCCCATCTGAACCGTTATTGTCTTCCCTTTGAGGTTCCTCTTCCTTAGAACTGCTCTCATCATCTGATATCACCTCAATTAAGTGAGCCTTGGCTTTCCCTAGGCAACGGTGTCCACTAGACCATTTCTCCTTGCAATGATAGCAAATCCCCTTAAGCCGACACTCCTGTCTATAGGCTTTATCAAAGTTCTCCTTATTACTTTTTCTTTGGAATGGCTTCTTTCCCTTATCCTCATGAGATGTGAAAGGCTTGCTAGGAGCCCTAATGCTAGATGTAGAATATTCCATGTCTCTAGTCTTCATGATAGCATCATGGAGAGAATCTGGTTTGAAGGCCTTAACCCAACCACGAAGAGGCTCTGTCAATCCCTCAATGAAGAGCATAACCAACCGTTGTTCTGAAATATCTGTCACCATAATTGCCAACCGTTGGAACTCTGTGATGTAAGCATCCACTGAATTAGTCTGCCTGAGTTGTGCTAACTCCCTAAAGTGGAGTTTAGGATCCTTGCGATCAAACCTGTCAATGAGCTTCTGGGTGAATTCCAAATATGAAGTAATGTTGGCATGCCCCAAGGTGACAAGTCCATGGTACCACCATTCATGTGCTTCACCTTCCAAATGGAGTGTGGCTTACTAGATAGCCTCTGTTTCCATCATAGGATTGAGCTGCAAATATGTGTCGAGCTTCTAAACTCAAGCTCTAGCTGTACCTTTGTTACTTCCATCAAATGATGGTAAAGTTAGTTTTCCCACCTTACGCTGCAAGTCTTGATTTTGCACTCCCCGTTGATTGTTTCTTGGTCTATTTCTCAGTTTAAGACCTCAAAAGTCTACTAGTGACATGGCAGCCTTGAAATCATCACCTAGAGAGTTGTACTCCCTCAAATAATCACCATATCCCTCTTCTCTTACTTGCTGGTCGTGATTTGCAGCACCCTGTTCTCTCAAAAATGTAGGCATAAGAGGCCTAAGAGTAGCTCTACTTGCTGTTCTAGCACTGCTTTGAGCTGTGTCATTGTTTTCTTGACCCCCATTGTGTCCACTCTGCCCATTAGTTCTGTTATGGTTCCTATCATTTCCATTGTTTATGTTATCTACCAGCTGTCCAAGGATAAGTGACAGTTCTTCTCTTCCTCTTGCCATTTCATCTCTCAACTCCTATTGCCCTCTCGCAAGAGCATCAAGCATTTGTTGGGTACTGCTTTCTTCCATGAGTTCTAAAGGACTTAAGCCCTTTCTTGCCCTGTTATAGAATTTATCCAAAGGATTTATGAATGGAACATTTGGAAACTCTTCACTTATAACTCGTGCAAGATGGCAGAAACTTTAGCTCTGATACCACTGTAAAGTGCCTTGACAATTTTTGAACTTAAATCCCTATTTTTCTGCCTTAGGAATTTTGTCAAACACTTCCCTTGCAACCTCAGTTTGTTGATGTTTGTTGTTTTGCTATGATTTTTGAATGCCAATGATATTGATGAATACAAATGATTGCAAAATAACTAATTTGAAATCAAAGTGATATGCAACTTTTTATTATTATTTCCCAAATGCAAGTACATGAAATTCTGATGTAAAATGCACACTTACAGCCAAGAGGTATTTTCACAAACACTTGGCATGCATCCTATGAATGACTATGCAATGAGACGTTTTTACAAACATTTGGCATACAAACTGAACAGCTGAATTAAGTTGATTTCCCTTTAATACTTCAATGTTTACAATGACTGAATACTTTGGTAACAAAAAGACATATATTACTTGTCAAATGTATCCATCTACAATTGCCAAATGTAAATACCAAAAGAACCTGGAATATGTAGCTGAGATGACATGCTTTTTGGCTTTGCCTTTTTCGGATTTGCTTTTTCAGACTGCTTTTTCGGATCTGCTTTTTTGGACTGCTTTTTCGGCTCTACTTTTTCAGATCTGCTTTTTCGGATTGCTTTTGTGGCGCTGCTTTTTCGCTTTGCATTTTCGGATCCACTGCGAAAACTGAAACCTTTCTCCTTGCCAATTGATGTCAAAAATTAGATGCACGGGCTGAACAAAAATCACTGAATATTATCTCCCAATTAATCACAAATGAATTGGTTGAATACCAATTCCTCCACTCCCAACTAGGGTTGATATCTCACAACCGAAATTGGCACCTTAGAGTCTTCAAACCCTCAGGCAAGTATCCAAGCACTAAGGCTCTCAGGACAATAGATGAATATGCAACTCAAGATGTGTAAAATGACCCCCCAAAGGCTCCTTATAAAGATTTCACAAGCAACTCCAAGAAGCTTCTAGAGGAATCCAACACTTTATTCTTTTAAGTGACTTTTTGATATTTTATTATGTTAGGCACTTTAATATTAAATCAATTAAATATAAAGTTATTTTTTAATATTTCATTGTTTAGTAACCTTATAAGTAATTAATTTAATATATCTTTTCCCCCTTATTTCTTCCTTTTTAGCCTCCGGGGAAAATAAAGGCTAAAATAAAATAAGTAGCTGGTGCTTGTAAAAAAGGGGACATTACATAATGGGAAGACCTTTCTTACCACGTATACAAGTAACAAATAGTGATGGAGGAGAGGAGGAAATAACCTGGGAAGATTAGTTGACACGCGATCTGGTGACGGCCTGGGAAGTTGCGGTCGATCGTACGTACAAAGGGAAGGCCGCGAGAGAACGATTCCTGAAGGTTCGATACATGATGAACTTTCAGTGCCACCAGTGGCGTACGATCTACTGGGATAGATTCTTCGCCTGTTGGCACACAACTTGTTACGTGTTGAGGAAGAAAGAGCCAAGACAGAAAGGGAATGGAGGAGGCAACAAGTACTCCAACAGTTTGCTGAAAGGAGGACAAAGGAATGTAACTTGGAGGAACGTGATAATCCTAAGAGGTGAAACAGACACTAAATCAATTCATGCCCCTGATTCCAAACAAATATTTGAGGCGGGTACCAGAGGAAGAAACTGAGGAAGTCGCCTTGAGGACACTATGTCTCCAGCAACAGGAGGAGAGACGTCATAAGTTAAGGGGAGGACAAGGGGATCCCAGCAGAATCCAAGAAGGGTTGATTGAGCATACAATTGAAGGAATATCCAATTTGGCTATCTCGGAGACATCGGGAAGGAAGTTAGGGTGTAGAAACTTGAAGACACCTACACGGAGGGAAGTTTGACATGTTCCATTTGGAGGAAGGGCACTGTTGGGAAGGAGTATTCTATTAGGAGGAAGTGTCCCTTCCGGAGGAAGTATTCCATCGAGTGGGAGTGTCCTCGTAAGAAGAAGCACGCCTGATAGCAAACCGCTAGGAGGGGATATTTCACCAAGAGGGGAAAAGGCCAACATAATGGCAATAGACAAACAAAAATTGCCTAGATTTACCGGGGATGGTTCAAAGGACCCTGCACACCACTGTAAAACATGCGTAACCATATGGCAAGCTAACAGAGAGAATAAAACAGACAAGTGGCTAAAAGCATGTCCTATCACACTAAGAGGAATAGCCATTGACTGGTATACAAATTTGGAGACAGGCAAGAAGAACACATGGAATAATATTTGCAAAGCATTTGAGGAAGAATTCAAACTCTTGAGGGATGATGATGAAATAGTGACCGAGATTTATAACACAAGGCAAGGAAAGAGTGAATCCGTTAAAGCGTATAGTAGAAGGCTAAAAGAGCTGATCGGAAAACTTGACAACCTTGTAGATGGACTAAAGAAAATGTGGTTCATTGAAGAACTGACATCGTCCGTTAGGAAAAAGATGAAAATAGTTCCACCATCAACCTTTGTCGATACATGTACTTGCGCAATGGACATAGAAAGCGAGAGCAAAATTTTCAAGGCAAGAAGGCATGGAAACATGAGTGGAAGTTTAGAAGAAAGTGAAGATGAATCCAAAAGCATTCAAGCCCTGAGAAAAGACCTGAGGCAATCAATGAAGGAGGAAACAGGGAGTAAGGAAGAGAAAAAAGTAGGGAGGGAGCTTTGGTGTGCCAACTGTGAAAAAGAAGGCCATACAAAATGGGCATGTCCAAAGAAAGCATTTTGTGAGATTTGTCATGTGTTGGGACATGCAATCAAAGACTGTCCCTACAATCTAAAAACAAGGAACGCTCAAGTTTTCTTTACAGAAGGAGAGCAATCTACACCACCCTCCACCCCTCCAAAGAACACAAATACGAAATCCTCACCATGAGGATATAGGAACAATAGAAGAGAGAGTAATAATAATAGAAACAACAACAACAATAGCAACACACCCCGACGAGCAATCCAGTATGATTCTAAGGGAAGTCCTATGATCCAATTTGAAGGTGCAATGAATGGAGACATTTTGCACAAGATTGTCAGAATGGAAGAGGACAAGGATGAGGGGGAGAGTTCTGAAGGGGATGCCAGCGACATAGATTCATCCACCTCATACTCCCAGGAGGCAGAGATTTGCCTAAGTCACCTGGAAGGAACTCCGAAGGATGTTGCATTCCAATTTCCTACTGCTGTCGGAGGGGCCACTTCCAACAGCAATATCAGAGTCCATCGAGATTTACCATGATCAGAGTACGACTCGGGCTCGAAGTTGCTCTTCTGGTTGGGGAGGCAACCCACGGCTTCAGTACTATGGCAGTATCGCATACGGACATTCCCAGGTAAACATAGGAGGCGGGATAGGTAGAAGGAGGTTGCAGTACCATCCGACAACAAATTCTGCAATGGGGGGCTTCTAGATTATCCCTACCAAGGGTGGGGCAATTAATTGTTGTGAGGTTTTTACACCATTGGCCCAAAATTTTTGAGGACCCCCTTTTTCGGGCAAGCCTTGGCAATTTTCGGGAGTGTTGGGAATTTTTCAATTGACTTAGCAAAATTTGGAGTTGTCCAGAGGTTTTTGAATTGGCGATTTTAAACCTTGGACACCTTTGGGCCAGGAGGGGATTTGGTTTGTTTTCACCTGGTGCGAAACTAGATTTTCCGAAACATGTAATTTTGTCCTTAGGCCTAATAGGTTTCAACAACATTTTTTTGATGGTTAAAACAATACTAAGCAGGATAAAATTGCAAATTTTGGACTTAGATGGATTTAAATTTTTTTATTTAATTGAACAAACTTGAACATTTTCAAAATGAATTTTAGATTTAGTTCTTTTGGAAAATCTTGAAATTTTTCAGTGAAAAGAATTTTTGATAATGAAATTGAATTTAGAGTTTGAATTTTGATTGCCAGTAAAAAGATTTATTTTGTAAAAAAATTGAGATTATATTGCAAAATTGAAATTGGATTAAATTTCAAAATCTCATTAATTTGGTTGAAATTTTGCTTGGAGGATTTTATAAATGTTAAAAGATGTTGGTAATTTGGAATTGAAAATTGATTTTTCGCTTGCTAGATTCGATTTTAATTATATTTTAATTGCCAAAATGTTGTTAAATGAAAATTTTGACATCTCCTAGACTTACCTTATTTCTATTTTGTGATTTTGGGTCAAACTAGCAATTAAAGGGGTCAATTTTGTTATGGGGCTTAGTTATGTTCATGTTTTCTTTAAAATTGGGCCATTTTGGGGGGTTGAAGTTTTTGTTTCTCTCCAGGCAGGTTGGCCCACTCTGGAGGTCAACAGGAGGATATAAGAAGGGGCTTCCCCCCTCTTATTTCCTCATTCCATTTCCACTCCTCTTGCTTGGTGTTGAGCAATTTCTTCTAGCTGGGCGAATTTCTCCTTTACCAGCGATTTTGGCTTGAGGATTTCCATTTTTGGGCAGCAAATTTCTTCCTAGAGATTGGCTGATTTCTACCCTAAGGCAAATTTGTGGGTGAAGATCTGATTTTAGGCAAGATTGAACGATTTTGGAGGTTTGATTTTCCTCCTAGGGCAGCAAATTTTTTCCTTAAGCTGGGGCAATTTTGTTTGGTAGAGAGACAAGGTGCTTTGATGTCTGATTTTTGCAAGTTTGGGCGAATTTAAATGGACAAAATTCTGATTTGGAGCAGACTTTTCTGACCTAGGGCAGCCATGTTCCTTCTAGTTGGGCAATTTTGGCAAGGAGGTTGAAATTTGGTGAAAGAAGCAAATTTTTGCAAGTAATCCATTTGCTAAGGCATCACATTTTGCAGGAGGACTGAAATTTCTGTGATCAGATCTGAATTTGAAGAGACCCGATTGTTGCTAGAAGGCAGATTTAAGGTAAGATTTTCTTTCATCTTTAGAGGTGAAGATTGGTTTTAAAGGTGGATTTTATTCCTTGTTCTTGCTTGGTTCGTTTTCCTTGTGTTCTTCTTGCACTTTTCATCCATCACTTCATCATCTCCATTGATAGGCTGAAGTTGGGAGATATAAGTGTAGATTACATAATAGGACATTTGGCGAGGCAGAAATAAGCTAGACCACTCTACGATTGAAGTTGGGAGATATAAGTGTAGTCCATCCTAAGGTAATGAAGAGGCAAAAATAAGTGGTAGTCCCACACCTAAGTTGGAGAGGGGATTATAAGTGTAGAGATAGGATTTGGATAGGCAAAAAAAAGTTAGATTCCATTGATAGAAAGAGGTTGGAAGATTTATAAGTGTAGTCAATATCGTTTAGAGCGAGAGGCAGAAATAAGTGTTTAGGATGGTGGATGTTAGTACAAGCAAGAACCCAAAGGGAACGAATACCAAAAAAGACAAGGAAGACATGATACCTAAGACCACCTTCTTCTTGAAAATGAGGCGAATAAGTGACACTAATATCGACACAGTGAACATGGTATAGTTGAAGGACAGATTGAAGTAAGGACAATCCCCCATGGTGAAGAAGATCTACAAGAGCGGAATTGTACACACGGTGGCTTTCTCTCCTACCTTGCCTTGTTCGGAATTAGTAACGGAGTGTGCATCTCGGTTTGATGTTGTGACCAAGTCCATTGTTTTTTATGAAGGGAAGCGAGTGTTGGCTAACGTCAGCGAGTGGTCGAAGAAAAATTCAATATTCTCCAGCATAAAGGCATGATAGTGTAATGATGGATCAAACAACCAAGTTCTTTCAGGATAATCAGGATGCCTACTTCATTCATCTAAAGAAGAATTGGTTACATGAAGGCAAGAGGGGAGTTACCATGTCGTCAAAGCTCACCCAGTCAGATTTCAAATCCGAGTATGGTGACCTTATTGTGCTTCTCAGCTGAATCATGGGCATGGCTCAAGGTGTGCAATTCAAGAACTGGATATACTATTTTATTGATGAAATTGAAAATGGAAGAAGAAAGTTTGATTGGGCTAGAATTATAAGTGAAAATTTAGAGTTGCAACTAAGGACAATACAAATTCAAAAGCAATTCTACACGGGGTCCTGCCTTTTCTATCTGATTGCGAGACTGTATGAACATCTTAGACTAAAGGCCTTAGGAGTGATTGGCAATGAGCCGGGGCAATGTTTGGTGCATGAATGCTGTCCACAACTTCATTTGGATAGCACCAAAGATTATAAGATGTTTTATGATGCGTTTGCTATGAAGACGGTAAGAAAATTACAAGGGACACCTGCTAGGAGGCTCTCATCGGAAGCGGAAGCAAAAGTTCAGAAGTATTGGAGTTAGTTCATCCTATTTCCACAATTCACATACATCAGAGTAGCATGAAGTATAGTTTGTCCCAAGAGACTTTCAAGGTACCCACTCGACAGAATAGTTTTGATGGAGTTAGCGAAGCAACTTGAGCATTATGACAAGATGATGGAACTTAAAGGTGAGACAGGGATTACCTTCTCATTTGGAATAGGCAATGTCACTTACCCCTATCACATCGCCTTTGCAGCTACGGAGAAGGAGTTAGAACGGTATCATTTAGGATGGTATAGAGCAAGTCAGGGATTCGATCCTAATGGTCTTATCAAGGCATCTCACGAAAACACGTTCCAACATATTTCTACTAGAGAAGATTTTTGGGCCAATGCACAGGATGACTTTCATAAGCTAGCTTTCTCAAGGTTGTCAGTTTTGCTGATGAGGCCAATCAGATGGAGAGGCCTTGATATTCTCGATCAGCTAGAAGACGATGAAAATGTGCTAAGAGAAGATTATGATACAGTAGATGGAACAGAATTGGGAATTGGGATGATCATCAGGATCCTTCCTTAGAGGTAGTTGCAGGGACAATTGATCTACACACTGAGTCATGGTACAATGAGAAGTTAAGGCAATTACAAAATTAATGCAATTATAATGAGAAGTTAATCTCTATCGTTGGTTATATTTTTTGCCCCTATATGAGGCCATTTGCCCTCATTTGTAAAGGGTTGAAGAAAATTGTTGCTTATTTAATACTAAAATTGCCTCTCTGATCATTGTTGTGTCTTGCATGGTGATTAAGAACATTTGGTGTTATTGCATAGTTTTTATGTAATATCCCTTGTCAATTCGAACCTCAATTTGTTGATTTATAGGTCAAGGAAAATTGTCAAACACTTCCAATCCGATCTCTATGGTTGTTGTTTTTGAGTTCTAGATTGACTATGCTTGCTTGAAATGATATCAAAGGGAATCTAAAAGCCTGTAATTGATTACTACTACATCTAAGAAAAGAAGTAAATGCATATGCAATTCTCTTTTGGCTTTTCAAATGCATATAGATGAATTCTAAATGAAAACTGTGCACTTACAACAAATTGGTATTTCGTTAAACACTTGGCATGCATACTATTATGTCAATCATGGAAGATATAAATATGCAGATTACATCAAATGTATAGTCCTGCAACTTATCACTCCTTTAGTGAGATATTTTCTAATTCAATGCTTAACATAATATTCCAAGGCTCTTGGCTTTGCAACCCCAAAAAAACTAAGTAGAAATGATGTTATAAATTTGATCTAAAATATGCATCTAGAGGTACTTATGACAGCCACCTTTACAATGCCAAATGACCAATTTAAATGATGCAAATTGATTTTAGAACCTGATATACAAATCGCCCAATGAAGGAGATTAAATAGCACTTATAATCAAGCCAAGTACTGTAGTGTGGGTATTGTTCACGACACTATTCATGGCACTGTAGCAGCCAGCAATAAATGTATTCTCCAATTTAAGCACAAATAAAACTCCAGAATGAAGCTCTCCTGAATGCCAAATTCAGTGGATATTTCACTACCCCAAATGGTTGCAACACTGAAGAATTGACGCTCTCCAATGGCTAACTAAAATCAGAAACCCTTAGTTTCTTCTCCCAAGTTTATATCAAATGCAATTGACAATAATTAGATGTGTAACAATGAAGCTGTCAGCGCTATTTTTTTTTTCCTTCACCCTCGGATTGTAATGCCCTCATCTTTTAGCCTCTTTAGAGATTTCTTAGCTTTTCATTCTCCTAAGGCTAAGTGGAGAAATTATGGCATCATCACCATTCAAGAGACTATTCACTCTGCTAGTCTTGATAAGGAAGCCTGTATGCTCATGAAACTGGATATCCAAAAAGCATATGATATGGTTGATTGGAGGTTCCTATGCAAGACGCTAGAAGCTTTTGGGTTCTCACATCAATGGATCAATCTAATTTTCAAATTTATCTTTACTCCTAAAATCTCAGTTCTTATCAATGGTACACCAGAAGGTTTCTTTGACATATCAGGAGTCTTTGGAAGAGCCGTGACAGATGCATATAATAACCAAAGAATCTCGGGTATTACTGTCACTAAAAATATGCCTAATATAACCCATCAGCAGTTTGCTGATGATACTATTCTTCCCGAGAAGAGTACGGTCTCAGAAGCTCGCTCTCTCAAAAACATTATGAACACATACATGGAAGCCTCAGGACAGAAGGTTGATGAACTTAAATCTGAAATTTTCTTCTTAAACACTAAGCCAGAATTGGAACAATAAATCTGCAGAATTATGGGTTTTAAGAAAGGATCCTTCCCTTGCAAATATCTAGGTAGAGCCCTAGAGAAAGGATTAAAATCAAGACAGGTTTGGGATAATACCCTCAAAAAATTGGACTCTAAGCTTTGTTCTTGGAAGGATAGATGGCTCACAAAGGCAGAGAAATGCACCAAGATCCGTGCCGTCCTTTCAACCATTCCCACTTACCCTCTTTCGTGTCTTCCTCTCTCCAAGCAGACTCTTAAAAAATTTGAATCCAAAATGAGGAATTTTCTTTGGAATGATCGGGACAATGATAATAAATTGGCTCTCATCAAGTGGGAGAGTATTTGTAAACCCAAGGCTTTAGGAGGCCTAGGGATTAAAAACTTACTATGGCAAAATGAAGCCGTAGGGGCAAAGCTTATATGGCGACTCTACAACAAAAGTAATCGCAAATGGGCTAAGATTCTCTATAATAAATACCTAATTGCGGATGACCTGCTTTCAATCTTCAGAATTATCTCTCTCCTTAAAAGCTCAGAATGTTGGAACTCTATGAGTAAATGTCGTAAGTTAATCTGTAAATTCCTAACTTGGGACGTTGGGTTAGGTGACGAGGCCCTATTCTGGGAAGATTCCTGGGAAGGTAAACCGCCTCTTTCTTCTTAGAAGGTTCCTCTGACTCTTAGAAACAGATTAATTGAACTATGGGGAGACAAAGTCAGGGATTACAAAACTCGGATGGACTCAGAAGGTTTCCTAGTATGGAAGTGGAAATCTCTCCAAGGTTTAGGTTTTGATGATGAGTCAACTAACTATTCGAGAAGATTTTGAAAGATAGGGTTCTCAAACAGTCTAACAAAAGAGACACTTTGATTTGGGCTGCATCTAATGATGGGAAATATAATGTCAAAAGTGGTTATAAGGCCATTCTAGAAGCTAATAGACCGGAATCAGTGGATATCCCATTAAAGCTCTGCTGGGATTCCTCTTGCCTTCTGAAAGCTGGATTCTTTCTCTGGCTTGCTATACAAAACGAGATTTTAACAATGGACAGACTAAACACTTTTGGTATCCAGGGCCCCTCTAGATGCGTACTTTGTCAACACAACATTGAAAACACGGATCACCTCTTGTTTCTCTGCCCTTATTCCCAAATTTGCTGGGAATGGCTCAAGTGGATGTTGGGATGGTCTTGCCCCTTCCCAAATTATTTGACTGATCTGCTTTTGGGATGGCCTTCGAACATTGTCAAAGGTTTTTATAGTAAACTTTGGAATATTTTCCCTTCTATCCTGGTTTGGGAAATTTGGAAGGAAAGGAACCGTCGTATTTTTCGTAATTTGGAACTCAAACTTGAAGATCTTATCTCCAAAATAGAAGCTAGTATAGTCGAAACAACTAACTCATATTTAAGGAAGTTGCAACTAGAGGAAGGTTCATTCTCTCATTGGGATGGCCTCATGAAGAATCTCTGGCCTAACTTGATTAATCCACCTTTATACTATTCAAAGGCCAATAGAGAGGCTAGAAAAAATTGCAAATGGCAGCCTCCCCCTAGTGGTTGGGTTAAATTGAATTTTGATGGAGCAGCTCGGGGTAACCCAGGTATAGCTGGTATCGGATGCATTATTCATAATGAGGATGGGCTCTGGGTTGCCAAAAAAGCAATGCCGATCCCCCCTCCCTCTAATAATCTAGCAGAACTTGAGGCCCTTAGTCAAGGGATCAAGTTATGTCTCAAGCTAAACCTTCCTAAAGTCTTTATCGAAGGCGATTCTCAAATTATATTAAACGCTATTCGAAAAAGTTCAACTCCTAATTGGGCCCTTAACTCGCAATTAGAAGTGGTCCTCTCCCTAATAGATAAGCTAGACGATTATAGAATCAATCATATCTATAGAGAAGGCAATCAACTCGTAGATCAATTAGCAAATTTGGGAGCAGATGTAATTAATTCTTTATTATTAAACAACGATTTCTCTCTCTCTCCTTGATTATATTTTATCCTTCATTTAACCCTTATTAATGAATCTAATAGCCCCTTGGTTGATTATTCCAACATCATGCTTCGCGCGTTATGTTTGATTTTTCATATATCACCCCCAATCCTTCTGTTCTCTAATGTGGCTCTATCTAGGCTTATCACATAAGCACGATTTTCACAAGTTGTATGGCTATTGTACCTTATAATCATTTCTGCGTTAGCCTCATAGGTGCGAGCATTCGGAGTTTTGTGTAATAGTGCTTTCATTATGATGTATCACGAGCCCTGGTACTTTGCATGTAATCATTATCTGTCGCCTTGTTTAGCGATTTGGTGCCTATAGGTCATATGTCCATTTCCAGAATTTTCTTGTGTTACCGCTGGGCGTTATCATCTAGATTTATGTTTCTTTGTCGACGCTGAGTATGGAGTCCAACGTTGCCCTTTTCCATGCCTCCGAGAACTGAACTATGGCATTCTGTAGGGCAGTGAAACCAGAAAGGTGGAACCAAATTTTATATCCAGGAGATGAAATGTCTCGGTTTGCAATCATCAAAGCCTTGGGTGAGGGAGTATTTGACTACCAATATACCCGGAGAACTAATAGTGATATTATCGGGTCGTTTATTGGCTACCTAGTGAGAGCTAGAGTGCAAGCAGATGACATTGTAAGACTCTGCCACGACCTATTTGTCCCTACATGGAGGAAGGGTTTAGAGCAAGCGGTATACAACATAGACAACAAATTTCGGATTCCCTTTCTTGAAAAATACATGAATCTTCCTTTGGGCCACCCGGATTTAGACACCACTCCTTGTCGTCAATCTCTGGTCATCCGAGAGAACATAGCATTCTATCATGAATGGCCTATAATGGAGGCCAACCTGCATTTTCTTCTTCTTTGGAAGGGAATCATAGCTGAAGATAATGTGGCATGGCTCACCAATTATCTTGGCCTCTTCAATGCCTACATTCAGCTAGGAGTGTCGTTCAATAATCTTGAGGTTTTGGACTTTTGCACCCCCAATGTGGAAAAGACAAGCAGAGGGAAATTCTTCTTTGAATTCCCTCCCAATTACCAGGTGGAGTGGCCCAGTGATATCACAGATGTTATTATGGTGTGTTGGAAGGAAGGCAGAGGCTCGGCTTGAACTTGATAATCTCTTCGAGTTAGTCTTAAAAGATTAGGGCTTCTTGGTTTATACAGACATAGCGATTTTGTTAGTACGCTTAATTATCCTCTGTTTTAAACTTTAAGCTTGAGGCATATGTATAATTTCTGTATAGCTCTGTGTTAAATCTCCAAAACTTATCCTTTTGATTATGTGAACAATTCGGTATACACTTATAATATATGGCATCCGACTATGATCTTTCCTAATTATGGTTTTAGCTGGATAAAGCTTTATTTTGAGGGTTTGTTTCTCTAAGGTTCCTAATTTAGGGTTGCTTTGCATAGATAGTTTCTCTCGGAATATGATTAGGTTTGGCTTTTATGTATATTCTGTTTGTTTTACCACTTAATATGGGATGTTATTTGACTTGCTCTGTAGAACTTGTTCTGATATGGCTTGCATATGACCATTGATGAGTTTTCCTTCAGTAAGTAGAAATCCTAAGACTCTTAGATATATAGAATTTATTTTTATGAACACTCTGTTTTTATCGATAGGTTACGCATCCTTGTTTGAGGAAATGGATGTTTGTATGGGGAGTTTAATTTTTCTTCATTTTAATCTAATCCAGTTGTGACTCTCCTTCTTTAGGATACTGTTTGGTTTTTTCGATAATGACTCAGAAGGTATTATGAAGGCTTGGAAATGTTTGGAAGGGATTTACTTAGCTGAAATGGTCTCTTCTCCAATTTGAAGGCTGGTTACTATGGCTAATTCAGCTGACCTAAGTTTTTGCTTGCTTCCTAATTTATCTAATGGCTACTCTGTTGTTCCATTTTGGCAGCATTCGACTTAGATGCCGACTTAGCTTATTGTGTATATGCAAATTAGTGATGCTTGGTGTGCCTCTTTAAGTAGAACCGTATATATGCGGCATGATCTTGCTAACTTTAACAATTTGTGGGTTTGGTTTGGCCTCGTGGTGTGGGATTCTCATCTCAGTCCTTACTATGAGCCTTTCCACTATGTTTATGACACTACAGAGTGTCATGGAATTTTTTCTCTTATCTACACCAACTGTAGATTGGCTTTAGCGGTAATGACCTCTTAGAATTACAAATTATTGCTAGTTTAAGCATCTCCAGATCTGCATTACACTATTCCTTTATATTCTAGCTTTGTAAACATAATTTTAATATTATACGGTTTTGATTAATAGAATCTTGATAATATATGGATTGGCTGCAATCCTTATTAAATAGGCATTGGTAAGATAGGCTTATTCTCTTAATGTTTCTATCATTTTATGGCAGAGTAGGGTGTATATTACAGCATGTTGTTTTATCCTTTCTTCTTAATGTTCTCTTGGTTTCCTTCACTTCTAAGCAACTTTCATTGCTCTGGTTTTTTATCCACATAGACACTAGTCAAGAATGACATTGATCATTCTGATCCCCCCACTGGATTATCTTTCTTCTGGTTCTATGTTAACTAACCCTTTTTAATGAATAGCTAGTTGGCAGGCTCTTCGACATGATAGATGCTTCTCTCAGAAGATTGATTTATCAAATTCTGACTTGATGTCATATGGAAGCAGTTTTGGACTATCAAATGTAGAGGTCGTTATTAGGGGTATGCGCGTTTATCGATTGCATTTGGATATAATTTAGGTCATTAAGTCACTAGGGTATGCTCCTTTTAAAATTGTAATAATATAGGACATCTGTCTCGGGCAAGACTGGAGGTTTTCTTCTCCATTCTTTCCTACCAGTGCCTGTTTGAATGGAGTAAGCTTTTGTAATTTTTTCATTTAATTAATAAAAATTATCATGGCCTTGGCCGTTTACCAATAAAAAAAGAAGAAAAAAAACGAGAAATTGATTAAATTAATTTTTTATAAAGTCATTAAATAAATTAAAATTAAAAGGTGATTTTATATTTAATTAATTTAATTAATTTTATATTTAATTAAATAAATTAAAAGAATCTTCTAGAAAGGGGAATTAAATATTATTTTATTTCTAGGAGGTCAATTTATTGGAGGAAAAGAATAAATAGGGAGGGTAGCCTCATTGTTGAGCATTGAATGTGTTATCTACTCTTCCAGATAGCTTGTGGAGCCAAGGGTTTCTGCAGTTGTTACATTGATCATTGGGAACGGACACTCCCATTGATGTGCATAAGTGAGGTGGTGAAATATCTTTCGAAGGGTTGCGACTGTTGGAGAAGACAAATCAGTCTTTTCATTTTGCCGAATTTGTGGCCTAGGGCTAGATTCGTGAAGGGATAAGTTGGATATTGCTACATGAACTCTGCTACAGCAACTTTGCTATAGTATCCCTGCTACAGTAACTTGCTACATTACTGCTGCTACATTAACTTTGCTATAGTACAGCTGCTATATTATGGCTACTATAGTGATGCTACTACAGTAACTTGCTACAGTGCCATCGCTACAGTAATTTATTGATGTAGATGCATATTTTCTCATTTATAGTCAATGCTCTATGTTTCAAAAAAAATACAAAGACATTTGTTGTTGGTTGTTTGGAGTTTTGCAAGTGTATAAATTAAAATTTGGCATTTAAAAAGTAATCAGACTTTAGATCTACAATATATATATCCCTTGTGTGCAAAGTGTTTGACGAAATTCTCAAGTTAACAATCAGGAAATAAAAAATAGAATTGCACAGGATTTTACTGTGGTATAAGAGCTTGCTTGTAAAGTGTTAGACAAAATGTCAAACAAGTGAATTAGAGAATAATTTGTGGTTGACGAAGTTATAACCGGTTGGGGTTATTGCAGTGGTATCAGAGTGGTTTCTTGCCATCCTGTGGGGTAGGAAATTTATATTATTGTTAGATTTGTTACTGCATTTGGAGTGACTAGTACTCTAGCATTTTCTAGCCATGGACAAACATAGGAGGACTGATAGTTATAGAAATTAGTGGAGTAATGACAAAGTTAGCGTGAAGATGAATGCTTTGCAGGAGAGTATGGAGAGACTTAAGCTTCATCAACAGAGATTGACAGAGAGCTTGTCGGATCTAGAGATAATTGAAAGGGCAATGAGGTATATGGTTTCTGTTTTTAGAAGGCCGACATTGAGGTTGCAGGGAAGGAAGCTTGAGTTTTCCCCGAAAGGAGTCCCTGATGCAAATGTACCTATATGTAGTACGATACCTACTAGTCCTATTTACAGTGTTGACAATGGACTTATTTCACAAGAACATGTGGTTGTGTTAGCGGCAGCAGAGGATAGCGACATCGAGCTTGAGCAAGTTTATGCTCCTAGAGTTGTTGCTACAGTTAGTGCAGAGATAGTTGATGTAGTTGTTACCATTGATACTTTATACTCTCGAGGACAGGATTATTATTAGAGATTTGTATGTGAGATCTCATGGTATTGCTACAGTGCAGGAGGTGTTTGCTTCCTCAGGTGGGACATAGGCATGTATAGAGTCACTTAGCTGTGATGTTGGTGATGTGGGTGTTTTAACGGAGTCAGTAGATGTGGGTTTATGCTCTAGTATTACTGATTCACAGCCTAACGTTGAGTCATGTTTGCAGAGTTGGGAGTTTGCAGTTAAGGCTTTGTCAGGAGATGTTGATGTAGATAGTATGGACACATCTGATGATCCATTTGATGATGCTATGAGATATACTGGGTATGACACCCCTTGTTAGATATTGGGTGACGACTTCGAGGAGGATTTGGATGAGTCCCAGGATCAATGCTTACAGGATCTTACTATTGAGGTGGAAGCTGGGACATGTGAGGAGATTGATACAAGGGCCTCCATTTCTTTGGATGAGGATTTGGTTGAGGTACATGGCAGTTGTATGTCTGATGCAAAATTGTGCGAGGAAGATAGCACTCGTATGAGTGATCTTGTGGTGGAGAGTTGTGATTCAGTTTCCTATCTCAGTACAGCTAGTGAGATAGAGAGCTTGCATAGGAGTAAGGGATTACAGAGGCATCATGTGACTTGTCAGATGAAGTTGAGTGATAGTAACATTTCTTTAGCTCTTGAGCATTATGGTGCTATCCGTCAGATATTAGCTACCTCTGGCTGGGGTGCTCCCATGTTTGATTAGCAGAGGTTCATGCGCTTCAAGAGGCTGTTAAGATCTTGAAGCATAGTTACTCTCAGTTAGTTGTTGATAGGGATTACCTTCTGGAGTGGAGTAGTACCTGCTATGAGATGTTAGGGAAAGAGGAGGAGGTGGCTGAGCTCACCTATGAGCTTGAGGGGATTGTAGACTCTCTTCAGTATACTCAGTTGGCTCTTCAGGAGTCACAGTCACAGTTGGATAAGGTTACCATGGAGTTAGAGCGTGTACAATTAACATTAGCACCAGACCCTGTTCAGTTACATATTGTGGTTAGTGGTGAGTTTGCTTCTACGGTTGAGGATGAGGCATGCGATGATGTAGCAAACACAATCGTCTGGGATGAGTGTAGTATGTACAGAGGAGGTGAGAGCATCAGTGGAGACAGGCTCTCATGGTGATTTGCTTCCTTCTACTGGAAGTGAATCTATTTCTTCTTTTCATACCACAGGTAGCATTGAACAGTTGGCATTGTCACATTTTTCAGAGGGATCAACTATGGATTATAGAGAAGTAGATTAATGCTTCCACATATAATTTTTTCTGTACTGAGTCATTCATGGAGTATTTGCTTGAGAGATTGGATTTGCAGGAGCTTTCATACAATATATTTGAGGGTACTCTCATTTAAGGCTCTCGTGCTATACACCGATTGGTGAGGAAGATTGTAGAGACCTTGGCTACAATGCTTCCCAATAGGGATTCTGTGGTTGGGTTTGCTGAGAGGGATGCCTAAGATCTTGCCCAACCAATAGTTCGGAGTTAGAGATTGGAGCCATCTTTTGATTGCCAGTTTGATGATGATGAGTCCTTGACAGAGATTGAGAGTTTTTATCGGCATTACATTGTGAGGAGTGCTCATCACTTTTCTTTCAACCCACAGGTAGAGGACTTGGTTTTCAGCGTTATGGATGGTGACAGAAGGTTTGGTATTCATTATACTCGTAGAGGGTGTACTTCTCTGCCAAGGGATGGAGATTCTAAGATACAGGGTATTGTGAAACTGTTGGATGTGCTAGTGAATGAGATGAATCAAAATCACAAACGGATGATCCAATTTATTTTGAATCCAAGATTTGAGCAAAGCATGGTATCACTTTTTTGAAGACCAAATGTGATGATATAGTTGTGGCTTCGGGTCTGCGGGACATTTTTTATGAGATGCTACACGAGTTTGGTACAATTGAGGTGGAATATGATAAGAATTCATGTGAGGTTAAGTCAAAGGATGCAGTTGTTGGCATGAGTTCCCAGAATCATGTATTTGATGGCAATGTAGCAATAGTGGGAGTAGGAGCATGCGAGGATACTATCATAGCAACAACCACTTCTGTTCAGTTGAACCATCCAACAAGGAGTTTAGCAGTATGCATGAAGTTGTAGTTGTGTGCTTAGATGATAGTACACTTGATATTGTTGATGAGGTGAGTGATGTAGTGAGAGAATCATGTTATACTATGGATCAACAAAGTGTTGATGTTCACTTCATGGACAGTCCAATGTTCGACATGGATGCAATATTGTCTTATGACAATCCATTGTTTGAGGTTGATGTTGATCACTCACCTGAGAGGAGTTGGGCTCAGTTTTCACCATCTGTAAAGATTCAGTTTTGTGTTGCGGCAGTTGGTAATGTTCTTGTGTCTACATATTTTGATGTGGCTACATCTATTGTTGATACAGTTGGCATGAGTGCATAAGATTCTCCTATAGCTACGTCTCTTCAAGGGATTGTTGATCAAGATTTCAATTCAGTATAAATCATATTTGTGGGGACTAGGATGGAGATATTTCTTGTGGGGTTTTCTTCTGGTGATATTCTAACTCCTACATAATTAGCACAGGTTTTGAGTGCTATATTGCAGGTTATGTTGTTGGTCCTAATGATGTTAGTGGTATGCGGTTGGTTCAATGTTAACAGGGGTGTCACATACTGCTTCATTTGGGATCCAGGTGGAGGTTGGAGCTCATTGTGTTGTTGGATTGCTTGTGGACAAGCAATTTCAAGGAGGGTGGACTGTAATGTCCCCCATCTTTTTAGCCTCTTAATGGTGTTCTTAGCCTTTACATTCTCCAAAGGCTAAGCGAAGGAATAAGGATAAATTTATTAAATTAATTTCTTATAAAGTCATTAAATAAATTAAAATTAAGAGGTGACTTAATATTTAATTAATTTAATTAAAAGTGACTAAAGTTAATGAAATAAATTAAAATAATTTTCTAGAAGGAGGAATTAAATATTATTTTATTTATTCTAGAAGGAGGCCCATCTATTGGAGGAAAAGAATAAATTGAGAGGGCAGCCTCATTGTTGATGATCGAATGTGTTGTCATCTACTCTTCTGGATAGCTCGTGGAGCCAAGGGTTTCTTTAGTTGTTACATTGATAGTTGGGAACGAACACTCATTGATTTGCATAACTAAGGTGGTGAAATATCTTCTGAAGTGTTGGGACTATTGGAAAAGACAAATCAGTCTTTTCATTGTGCCGAATTTGTGGTCTAGGGCCAGATTTGTGGAGAAGGAATAAGTTGGATATTGCTACAGGAACTCTACTACAGTATCGCTGCTACAATAACTTTGCTACAGTACCGTTGCTATAGTAACTTGCTACAGTACTGCTGCTAAAGTAACTTTGCTACAATACTGTTGCTATAGTATCGTTGCTACAGTGACGTTGCGACAGTAAATTGCTATAGTGACGTTGCTATAGTGCCGTCGCTATAGTAATTCGCTATAGTGTCATTGCTGCTACAGGAACTTGCTACAGAAAAAAATCTAGATTCCCTTGAGCAATTTTCCAGGTTTCTATCTATTTCATTTGTAATGCATGGAGGTTAGATTTGAATATTTATATCAGAGTTTTACATCAGAATTGTTGCCCTAATGTATTTATTGATGTAGATGCATATTTTCTCATTTATAGTCATTGCTCTATGTTTCAAAAAAATACTTAAACATTTGTTGTTGGTTGTTTAGAGTTTTGCAAGCGTATCAATTAAAGTTTGGCATTTAGAA
The DNA here is from genome assembly GCA_028749045.1 of Cupressus sempervirens. NCBI lineage: Eukaryota > Viridiplantae > Streptophyta > Pinopsida > Cupressales > Cupressaceae > Cupressus > Cupressus sempervirens. Next base: position 521,980,133 of record CM053788.1, read on the forward strand.
AGTAATCATACTTTAGATCTGCAATATATATATCCGTTGTGTGCAAAGTGTTTGATGAAATTCTCAAGTTAGCAATCGAGAAATAAAAATAAAAATTGCATAGGATTTTGCAGTGGTATAAGAGCTTGCTTGCAAAGTTTTTGACAAAATGTCAAACAAGTGAATTAGAGAAGAATTTGTGGTTGATGTAGTTATAATCGGTTGGGGTTATTACATTTTACTTCCAATAGTTGAAGTTAAATTCCATTGAAGTTGTTAAAATAGCTATTATTTCAAGAAAGTTGTTAAGCAAGAGTAAGAATAGATGGATAGTTGTATGTTGATGTCAGTGGATGTCTGATAGGAATCATAAACTAGGCCACTAGCATCCTAGCGGCTTGTTAGGAAGCCTTGCATGGTAATCTTGTCTTTTTCCCCTTGAATCATTGCATCTATGGAGGTAGCGACGCTGGTAAGCTTTCATCAGATTTGATCCCCGTCCATCTGCTAATCTTTCCATTCATAGGAGTAGAAGTAAAAAAACAAGTAGTTTAGTAGTTGGAGTTTTGAAGAGCAAAGTTGGAAGTGAGATAAATTGGAAAAGTCAATTGAGAAAGTCAAGTCAAAGTTCGACATCCTTGAAAGAACAACATAAGCCCGCCTATGTGATTAAGTAGCAAATCACATTAATATAATTGAGTTAGTATCCACACTTGTAAGGAACCTTGGAGTTTTCTCATGTTCTTGATGAGTATTTACTTTTCAAGACAAGGTTGAGTGTTTGGTATTTTATATCAAGTATTCAATTGCTATATGTTATGTAGTGATACAAAACTGACATCAACACTAATCCCTTCAAATCAACACCCCCGCACTAAGGTGATATACTTGAGATGCCAGACAAAGTGTGCACATAAGATGAGATCACAAACACCTCTAGGGCCGGAAGTAGTTCACCTGGTTGCTCTTGTAGTCCAGTCCATAGGGACAACAGACACCCAATAGGTAGATATTCACATTAAGGAGGATATGACATATACAGCTCTTGAAGAGGCTGACAAATCACTTGAGGAAGATGGGATTGTATCTTCCCCTTTGGCAGTAGCTAATGAGGAGCCAATAGAGATACAGAGCGAGAGAGTGGAACCCTTTGACACATTCTCATTTACGACCAAGGCATAATTATTTCTTAGAGAGTTGTAGAACATGGAGCATTCCACCAGGGAGATCATACAACAACCTAGGTTTCAAAATATAGAAGCCTTTCGGACCGCAGCGAAATCTTTGTCCACATTTATGCAGAAGTGCTGCCATATGGACTGGAAACTATTTCAGCAGGGGGAATATACTCGATTGAAGTTGGTGGCGGCGTGGGTATAGAGGTACACTATCCTTCTACTTCGGATCAATCATCTCTCATGGAGACCCTTGCAGATATGGAAGTTGCTTTCCGCCAGGCATATTTGGAACTACAACAAGGCAAAAGTTTGGCTCAAGAATGGGCAATAGAAAGAGCTACGCTCGAGGAAAAGTGGAAGGCCAAGAAGGCTACCATGGAAGAGGCCTGGAGAATAGGAAAACTGAAGTGGAAAACAGAGTCACTAGGGCGAAGGCAAAACATCCAACGGGTTTGTTGTGAGGTCCTCACACCATTGCCATAAAATTTTTGGGGACCCCCTTTTTAAAAATTGCTTGGCAATTTTTTTTGGAGTTGTCCAAACATTTCCAATTTTAGAAAATTTTACACCTTGGACTCTCTCTAGTTAGGAGAAATGGTTAGATTTGTTTTTCATCCGGTTTTAACTTGATTTTTCGGAACTGGTAATTTTATCATTAGGCCGAACAAATTCAAAGACTAACCTTTTTTTCAATGGTTAGAACAATATTTGGCAGGATAAATTTACAAATTTTAGGACTTTGGCGGTTTTATTTTGAAAATTGGATTGTATAGACTTGAACATTTTCAAAATGAAATTTTTTAGATTTAATTGTTTGGAAAATCTTGAATTTTTCGATGAAAGAAGGAAATTTATTGATAGTGAAAGTAAATTGGAGAAATTGATTTTGAATGCTAGAAAAATGATATATATTTTTTTGGTAAATTTTTTTAAAAAATTGCATTGCCAAAATCGAAATGGACTTAATTGCAAAATTTTGCATTAAATTGGTTAAAATTGCCTTGAAAATTTTAAAAATATTAAAAGATTGGTAAAGTAAAGTTGAAAATCGATTTTAGCTTGCTAAATCCGGTTTTAAATGATATTTTAATTGCCAAAACATCATTAAATGAATTTTTTTAACATCTCCAAGGCTTTATTTATTTTATTTTTGCAATTTTGGTTCCAACCAGCAATGAAAAATGCAAATTTCACTAAGGCAAAATAAATTTTCTAGCTTGGCATTTAATTTTGGACCATGAATGGTGGATTAATTTAATTTTCTTCTCCTCCAGGGGCAAGTCGGCCAGCTTGGAGGAGTGTATGGCGTTGGGTATAAGAGGGCTTCCCCCCTTTTTCATTCCTCATTTCACCACAAGCCCTCTTATCTGCTTGGCTATTTTCTTAAGCAGCCTTTGCTTGGCGATTTTCTTCTAGCTTGGAGTAGATTTCACATGCCTTGGACAAATTCTACAGCTCAAAGGTGATTCTTGAGCGGATTTCACTCCTTGTTCTTGTTTGGTTTTGTTTCTCTTATGTTCTTCTTGCATTCATTATCCACCACTTCATCATCCCATCGATAGGTTGAAGATTGGAGAGATAAGTGTAGAATCCATGATAGGACATTTGGGGAGGCAGAAATAAGCTAGACCACCCTAAGAATGAAGTTAGGAGATATAAGTGTAGTCCATCCTAAGGTAATGAAGAGGTAGAAATAAGTGGTAGTCCCACCCCTAAGTTGAAGGTTGGAGATTGATAAGTGTAGTGATAGGACTTGGCGAGGCAGAAATAAGTTATAAACCATCGATAGAAAGGTTGAAGATCGATAAGGGTAGTCCATATCACTTAGAACTAAGGGGCAAAAATAAGTGTTTAGGATGGTAGATGTTAGTGTAAGTAAGAACCCAAAGGGAGCGAACACCAAGAAAGACAAAGAGGACATGATACCCAGGACCACCTTATTCTCAAAAGTGAGGCGAATAACCAATACCAATATCGGTACAGTGAACATGATATAGCTAAAGGACAGACTAAAGGAAGGAAAATCCCCCATGGCAAAGAAGATATACAAAAGTGGAATTGTACATGCGGCGGCCTTTCCTCCTACTTTGCCTTGCCTAGAATTGGTTATGGAATGTGCATCCAAGTTTGATTTGGTTAGCAAATCCATCATTTTTGATGAAGGGAAAAGAGTGTTGGCTAACATTGGCGGATAGGCGATTGAAGAAGCATTTAACATTCCCTAGTACAAGAGCATAACAGTGGTAATGCTGGATCAGGCGGCCAAGTCATTCCAGGAAAACCAAGAGGCTTATTTCATGCATCTAAAGCAGGATTGGCTACACAAAGGCAAGAAAGGAGTTACCAGATCGTCAAGACTCACCGTGTCAGTCTTCAAATCGGAGTATGGCGACCTCATTGTCCTTCTCAACCGGATCATGGGCCTAGCTCAAGGTATGCAATTCGAAAACTGGATGTACTTCTTCATTGATGAAATTGAAAAGAGAAAAAGAAGATTTGATTGGGCTAGGATCATAAGTGAGAATCTAGAATTGCAACTTGGGACCGTGCAAAATCAAAAGCAATTCTATATGGCGTGTGATTGCGAGGTTGTATGAAAATCTGAGACTTAAGGCCATAGGAGTAATTGGCAATGGGCTAGGGCAATGTTTGGTGCATGAATGCTATCTACAGCTTCATTTGCACAACAAAAAAGACTATAAAATATTTTGTGAACCCTTTGCCATGAAGACAATAAAGGTGCTACAAGGGACACCTGCTAAGAGGCTTTGATTAGAAGCAGAAGCAAAGATTAAAAAATATGGGAGTTGGTTTATCCAGTTTCCACAATTCACATACATTAGAGTAGCAGGAAGCACAGTTTGTCCCAAGAGGCTTCCAAGGTACCCACCCAACAAGGTAGTTTTGATGGAATTGGCTAGGCAACTTGACCATTATGACAAAATACTGAAACTTAAGGGTGAGACAGGGATTACCTTCTCATTCGGAATTGGCAATGATAGTTGCCCCAATCCTGTCGCTTTTGCAGTTGCAGAGAAATAATTGGAATGGTATCATCTAGGATGGTACAGAGCAAGGCAAGGATTCGATCCTAATGGTCTTATCGAGGCATCGCACGAAAATGCATTTAAACATGTCCCTACTATAGAAGATTTTTGGGCCAATGCACGAGATGACTTTCATGTGAGAAAGCTAACTTTCTCAAGATTGTCAGTGAACATGATGAGGGCAATTAGATGGAGAGGCCTTGATATTCCCTATCAACTAGAAGATGATGAAAATGTGTTGAGAGAAGATTATGATACAGTAGATGGAACAGAATTGAATCCAGTGGATTGGAATGATCACCAAGATCCTTCCTTGCAGGTAGTTACAAGAGCAGTTGATTTGCAGAGTCGTGGTACAAATGGAAGTTGAGGAAATTGCAAAGTCAAGAGGTACACCTTATGAAAAGATGAAGCCAAAGGATGGTCCAGTGAAATCAGTCAGACAGAGGGGTAAGGAGGTAGCCAGCAACGAGGAACATTTAGAAGTAAGAAGAGAGGTTTGGAGGTTGAAAAGGGTAAAGAACATCAGGAACCGCCAACAAAGAGATAGAATGCAACGCCATTAAGGGAAAGCATAATTGAGGCTAGAGGCCAAGAAGATAACACAAGTAAACAAAGGACTGCGGTAGAGGTGATCTCCGATTCAGAATCAAGTGGTTATAATGGTAGCACCGAGTACTCTCCTCTCAGAAAACTAACATGGAGATGACATGGTAGTTACTAGTGGAGAAGAAGACGAGCCGATTGATATTGAGGAAATAAGTCAGGTGCCTGAGGCCGTTGGCGATGCTTTGCTAATCGAACCAAATCCAGATTTGGGGAGATGCATTGCATCACTATGGTTAAGGAAAATGCTTATGCCAAGAGGCGAGGTAGTGACTGCCCGAACAGTCGAAGACATCCAAGGATTAATGGAAAAGTGTGATAGGGAGAACTAGAAACAAATGACAAAAATAGTGGCAAAGGTGACTAGGAGCGACAGTGATGGTCACCGAAAGGTTCAGATTGCTATACTAATAGTTAACAAGGCATTGGATGAGATTGCAGCTCAGGAATATGAAATAGTAGAGCATAACTTGGGAAGAAACACATATGACATGGAATGTGAGGAGATCTAGGAGGGTATATTTTCAATCAGAGAAAGGTTGAGGAAGGCAAATGAAAGGATCATAAAGTTGGAGGCGGAGAATAAATATTGGAGAGATTGCCAGCCTATCCAACATTTGCACTAGACAACGCTTCCTCAAGATGGCGGGAGCAACATGGAAGAGATATCAACTCAGCTGCATGAAGTCAAAGATTGGATCCATGATACAATCCAAGACGGGCGAAATTTCTTGCCTTCCTTTATCTCGACATTCCAGTCACTAGTGACTGTTAGAGACAAATTTAGAATACTCGAAGTAGAGTGGAAGGATTTCCTTCCATTTAAGGACTTAGCCATTCCCAAGCTACAGACATTGATTGGGCTACCAGAAAAATATTTGGAAAGGGCCAAGTTGGTTGATGAAGGAGGATTGAGTACGGTTGAGTGTTGGTTTGTTGCCTTGACTACCAAATTGAGAACATTGGAGGAAATATAAAATGAGATTGTGCAACACAACCCAGGCGTTGACACTTCCATTTCAACCATGATGAGTGATGTTGGGGCTGTGCTTGATTTTGAAGATATCAAAGAGGAGAGCATCAATGAGACAGAGTTGGGATCAAGATTGGATGAGTTAGGGAAGGTTGCTATCAAGAAGAAACATTTGGGCACCCTTGCCTCCCTTAATGCCTTTATCAGATATGCCAAGGAATATGAGAAGGACCATGAGAAGACATTGCAAGCAGCGTGATGAATTCAGCTGAGGTTAAGATGAGACACACACCTTGCCCTCCTATGGAGGAAGTCAACAAAAGGCTAGCTACGTTCATTGCCTTGGCTAAAAGGATGAAAGAAAATGGGAGATTTATATTAGAAGATCATTTGATGTAAGCCCAAGTGGCAATTTCTCTTTCTTCTTGGATAGGACAAGTGTCTAATTTTGATTGGCTACCATTTTGGTGCCTTCTCATTGGTTGCCACTTTTTTTTTTCATTGGTCCATTGATGAGATGGCATCTTCTCATTGGCCAATGTGGTGGCAATCCTAATTAGGGTTTCTAGGATGCAATCTGGATCGTTGGTTTTGCCTCTTTATTTCTACTGTTGGTTGTAAATTTTGGCCTCTATATAATGCCAATTGCTATCATTTGTAAAAGTTCGGAGAAAATTGTTGCATAAGATAATGCCAAAATCGCTTTTTCTTTTTCATTGTTGTGACTTGCATGGTGATTAAGAACTTTTGGTGTTGTTGCATGGTTTCTACTTCTAATAGTTAAATTAAGATTTCCTTTCAAGTTGTTAAAATAAATTTCATTACAAGAAATTGCTAAGTAAGATTAAGAGTAGATGGATAGTTGCATGGTAGTATTAGTGGATGTTTGTTAGGGATCTACAACTAGGCCACTAGCATCCTAGCGGCTTGTTAGGAAGCCTTGTGTGTTAAACTAGTTCTTTTTCTTTGAATCATTGCATCTATGGAGGTGGAGCTGCTGGTTAGCTTTCATTAGATTCGATCCCCGTCGACTTGCTAATCTTTCCATTCATAGGAGTAGGAGTAGAGCAATGAATAGTTTAGTATTTGGAGTTTCAAAGGAGGAGGTTAGGAAGGCATCAAGTCATTAGAATACTCACCCTCCATCACCATCCCCATCTCCATCAACATCCTTTGAAACTCATACAAAACCATCGTCACCACCATCCCACCAAAAGTCCAAGTTGTCCTCAAAGAAATAGTGTAAGGCTGCCTATGTGATTACCAACAAATCACATGGATATACTGAGTTAGTATCCATAGGTATAAGGAATATTGGAGTTATTCTTATGTCTTCATGAGTATTAACTTTTCAAGAGAGGAATTGTGTGTTTGATACTCCGTATCAAATATTCAATTGCTATATGTTATGTAGTGGTACAAAACCGACACTCAACAAGGTTGTACAAGAAGTTCAAGCAAAACAAAAGATAGTTGAATGTGACCTGCAACGGTTTTCGGGGAAGCCCGAGTACAAGGATGTCTTCCGAACCTTCTTCTTAAAGTCAATTTTTTCTGTTTTAGTGTGTTCAACAATCGTCTTTCTTTTGGGGGGGATAGATGTAGTAAGGAATAAAGTAATATTGTATTTAACACTTGTTAAGCTTGAGTGGGTTGGGGAGTTAGGAAGTGAGGGAATGCGCCTGTTGGTCTTCCCAACCAACCGACCCTTTATAAGCACTTGGAATATTGATAATGTACTCATGATGTTTTGGTATGAAAAAAGTAAATCATTTGCTTGCCAACTTGGTATTGTGGTAATAAGGTATATCCTATGTTTTGCTTTGTATACATATTTGTATTATACTGTGAACTTGAGTAGTATTACCATTCTACTATATAGACCTCAAAGCTAGAATGTGAAAATTAATATTAGATTCAAGATAAAGAAAATTAGTGCTACCAGCTATACATTAGATTCTTGCAATATAGAACCACCTTTTTTTCCCCCAATTTTTTTTTTCTTTTTTAAAGCCACAAGGATTTATTTTCAAATGGCTTATATTGGGTTAGGGGATGTCTGCAAGACCCCTGAGTTGGGAATACCTTCTGGATTTTCCTCGGATATGGTTGACATGTCATCAATATTGATGGACAATTCCTTTGTCCTCTATAGTTCTCAAATGTAGGTGTGTTTTTCTTCAGTTGTATCCCACAAGTTCCCTTCTTTATACTCTTTCTACCCTGGTTTGATGCACACCATAATGACAAACTACAATATCAACTGAGTGGCTTTATTCTTCTGCAAATCAATTCAAATGTTTAGTTTACGCTGTGCATTTGATTTTGACTATTGTAGCTCTTTTCTTGTAAATGGAAACATATAAAAACAGTATCCTTCAAATTTAAGCAATTGATAGGTAAATGATTACTTTACTTTTTATGACTTGGAGCATTAATGCATGGTACGTTATAATTCAAGTGCAAATTATTTATGATATAGGAGAGTATATATTTTTTGAATAAAGTGTACAACAGAATGGCAAGTAAATGCTAAAATGTATTTGCTGTTTTTTTCTTGCTTTCAGGATTCTGATCAGATTCTCATTACGATAACTGATTTATGTTTTATAAGTAAACGTTAGTAAAATACTTACATTGTTCTCGATATGCAGGAGGTTCGAGTTTCTGAAAATCCAATTAGTGATCCAACTAAAGGAGGTGCATCACGCTATATATTAATTGCGAGACTTTCAAAGATTCTCATTTTGAATGGAAGTGAGGTAAGCTATTACATGTATTATTTTTGATACAATATAATTTATTCAGTAAAATGGGATGCTAAGTTTATTCACATGTTCTAACAGGTTAAACAGCGTGAACGAAAAGATTCGGAAATCAGGTTTGTCTCGTTTTTGCATAAATAAGTAAACTATACTTCTATTGTGCTACATACCTATTTGTTTCTAGTGATTATAGATTGTGAGAATTGGGGACAAGCTTGATATGGTATGGTTTATTATCCATCCCTCTATTTCTCAGGATGGTTTAGTCAAATATCAACAAATTGTAAAACATCTCATATTATCCTTGAGCATTGGAAATGTAATGGCCTTTCTTTAGACAACTCAATTGTCAATAGAGGTTGTCTTATTATCTGGCTTCATATAGGTCAATAAAGTGGTTAGGGGATCCATCCAAAGGTTTGTGGAGCTATGTAGTGTAATATCGCTTGCCCCAATGGACTTATTTGAGCTCAAGGAATATTGTCAAACACTTGTATGCTGCCTTTTTTTTTTCTGATTTTTTTTGTGTTTTAGTTTGTTTGATATAGTTGGAATGATGCTAAGAAATTTAGAATGTTTGCAAATGATATTACAATGTCTCTTACAATGAACTAATATGCATGTGCAGTTTTTTTTGGTATTTTTTTTAATGCATATACATGGAAACTATATATGGAATGCATACCTACAGCCAGCTGATATTTTGACAAACTATTATGCTGATCATATATGCTATTAGACGGACATTTTGTCAAAGAAATGGTATGCAACATATATCTCCTTTATTGAATTCATTCCCATGTACAATGTTGCTATGAGTTTGCCAAGACAAATGGGCTTACAATAATGACTACAGCAATGCCAAAATCTGATTCTGAATTATCACTTACAACAGCAAAATTATATGCCTAAAATTACAATGCTAACTACTAAGGGCCTGTTTGGCTGTGGGAATAGAAATATGGAAATAGGAATACGTATTTTGGAATAGAAAATGGGGGTACATATTTTTATTCTCTATTTGGTTCAGCCAGAATTTGATGGGGAATTCACAGACCCAAAAATTTTTGTTTTCTAAAATAAATAAAACTAATATGTATTCCAATTCCACCTATTCAGGTGGAATTGCAAGACCTCATTTTTGGGCCAAAATTGGAAAACATATTCCTATTTTATTTCATATTCCAATTCCGATTTGGTGCTTCCAAATGAAGAATTCAAAATTTTAAGAATTTACATATGCCTGTTCGACTTGTATTTCCGTTGCCAAACGGATCCTAACAGTTGCAAGAGGAACCTGATAATAGTGATGCACAAGGATGGGGATGAAAGTTGCAATTGAAATCAAGCATAAATATTGTAGCACGACATCGTTCACGCGTACTGTAGCAACCAACAATAAATGTATTCTTCAATTTAAGCACAAATAGTACTCTAGAATGAAGCTCTCTTGAATGTCAAATTCAGTGGATATTTCACCACATCAAATGGTTGCAACACTGAAGAATTGACGCTCTCCAATGGCTAATTGAAATCAGAAACCCTTAGTTTCTTCTCCCAAGTTCATATCAAAGGCAATTCACAATAATCTGATGCTTTAAGAATGAAGCTCTCACCTCTATTTATTCTTTTCCTTCACCCTTTTAGAAGGAATTAAAATATTATTGAATTGCACTCTCTAGAAGCTTCCCCTTTTCCAATACAATAATTAGTTGTATTTCTAGAAAATGCAATCTCTAGAAGCTTCCCTGTTTCCAATACAATAATTAGTTGTGCTTCTAGAAAATTAAATTAATTAAATATTAAGTCACCTTTTAAATTAATGAAGCTAACTTGAATGTCAAATTCAGTGGATATTTCACCACCTCAAATGGTTGCAACACTGAAAAATTGATGCTCTCCAATGGCTAACTGAAATCAGAAACCCTTGGTTTCTTCTCCCTCTAATGCTTAAGAATGAAGCTCTCGCCTCTATTTATTCTTTTCCTTCACCCTTTTAGAAGGAATTAAAATATTATTGAATTACACTCTTTAGAAGCTTCCCCCTTTCCAATACAATAATTAGTTGTATTTCTAGAAAATGCAGTGTCTAGAAGCTTCCCCATTTCCAATACAATAATTAGTTGTGCTTCTAGAAAATTAAATTAATTAAATATTAAGTCATCTTTTAATTTTAATTTATTTAATTAATTTATAAAAAATTAATTTAATCAATTTCTCCTTATTTCTCCACTTCGCCTTCAGAGAATGTAAAGGCTAAGAACTCCACTGAAATGCTAAAATTTAATTTATTTAATTAATTTATAAGAAATAAATTTAATCGGTTTCTCTTTATTTCTCCACTTAGCCTTCGGAGAATGTAAAGGCTAAGAACTCCACTGAGATGCTAAAAATATGGGGACATTACAATCCGCCCCTCTTGAAATTGCTTCTACCCAAGCAATCTCAACTCTGGATGTTGCAAAATTTCTTCATTCTCCCAAGTGGCATCCTCTACTGGCAGGTCCTTCCACTTTACCAAGTACTCCCTGATAGTACGTCTCCTCAAATTCCTCTCCCTAAACTCAATGATAGCATCTGGTACTAAAACCAATTTACCTTCATCGTCCAAGGGTGGAAGCACTGTAGAAGGAAAAATTTGGTGTCCTAATGCCTTTTTGAGACGTGACACATGAAAAACATTACAGATTTTGCTCTTTGCCGGAAAATCCAACTTATAAGCCACCTCTCCAACTCTCCTGATCACCCTAAAAGGCCTATAATAATGTGGCTTAAGTTTTTCAGCACCACTCTTCTTGAGAGTGGACTGGTGGTAAGGCTGCAACATCACATATACCATATCACCTACCTCAAAAGTCCGCTCAGTCCTCTTTTGATTAGCATAATGCTTCTGTTGATTCTGTGCCTTGGTGATATTATTCTTAAGAGCCTTCACAATGCCCTGGCTCTCCTGTAATAAGTCTCCAACACTAGGCACTCTACTATGTGATAGTAACAAATCCATGAAACTTGGTGCCTCATATCCATATAATGCCATGAATGGTGACATCTGGATAGACATATGACAAGTGGAATTATAACAAAATTCACATAGATATATTCACTTAACCCAAGCCTTCCGTTGCCCTGCTATGTGATTCCTGAAGTATCTCTCCACTCATTTGTTCACTATCTCTGTCTGACCATCTGTTTGGGGGTGGTAGCTAGTATTGGAATGAGCTCTGTCTCACACAATCTGAACAGCTCTGGTCAGAAGTGACTTATAAACTTGCTATCCCTATCCCTGACAATGCTCCGAGGTAAACCATGCAACCTAAATACCTCTCTGAAGAATAAATTTGCCACCTGTGTAGTAGTGTATGTAGTGTTGATTGGGAAGAAGTGGGCAAACTTTGTACGCCGATCAACAACAACATATATACAATCTCTACCCTAGGCTATCGACAGTCCTGTGATGAAGTGCATGGATAAATACTCCCACTTCTTGTTAGGAATCAGAAGTGGCTTAAGTAACCCGACTGGGTAAGACTGCTCCTGTTTATTCTGCTGGCAAGTAGGACACTCTAACATATTGCAATACCTCATCTTTGAGCCCTTTCCATGAAAAACGCTCATGAATATGTTGCTAGGTTTTGTAAAAAGCTGGAAGTCTTGCCATAGGTGAGTCATGATAAACTCTCAGCACCATCCTCTTCACTTCTGACCCTGACACCAAATAAATGCTCTCTTTGTAAATGATGATCTCATTCACAAGGGTGAAATCACTATTCTGGATCGATCCATCTATGAATCCCGATGCCCATGTATCCTTTGCATACTCTGCAAGGATCAAATGTCTCCAGTACTTTGATATATCGGTCATCAAGCTCAAGTGGGGACTTCTTGACAAGGCATCTGCTACTACATTTTGTGTCCCCTTGAAATAGGTAATATCAAAATCATATGCCTGTAATTTACTTACCCATTTCTATTGCCTGTCATTAAGATCTCATTGCCCTAAGAAATGTTTCAAGCTATTGTGGTCGATTTGTATGCTGAATTTGCTGCCCATTAAATATTGCCTAAATTTGGCCAAAGCATGCATTATGGCCAACACTTCCTTATCATAAATGTTGAAGCTCCTCTCAGGCCCCCTGAGCTTCCTACTTTCATAAGCAATTAGGTGCTTGTCCTTCATAAGCACTGCTCCAACACCTTCGCTAGATGCATCACAGTGCAACTCAAAAAGTTTGCTAAAATCTAGTAATGCTAGCAGTAGACAAGCAGTCATCAACTCCTTGAATTTATCAAAACACTCCTGTGCCTCAAGAGTCCACAAGAAATCCCTCTTTCTCATCAAGTCCATCAAGGGTGCTGCATGCTTGGAATATCCACTAATAAACCTCCTGTAGAACCCACACAACCCCAAAAATCCTCTCAATTGTGTCAGGTTCGCTAGAGTAGGTCACTCAATAATAGCACGAATCTTTTCAAGATCCATTCATACTCACTGAGCACTGATAATGTGTGACCCAGATATAATAACTCTGATAATCCCAAATCACATTTGGACTGCTTTGCATACAAGGACTTCCTGCTCATAATGCTCAACACGGTGTCTAAGTGCTGCACATGCTCATCTGATGTCCTACTATACACCAGGATGTCATCAAAGAAGACTAACACAAATTTCCTCAACTAATGCTAGAAAAGCCTGTTCATTGTGGATTGAGGACTAGTTGGAGCATTAGTTAGCCCAAATTGCATAACTACAAACTCAAAATGACTACAATGACCTCTAAATGCCGTCTTCTCTATATCTTGCTCTTTGACACGGATTTGATGATAGCCTCATGTCAAATCAATTTTGGAGAAGAAACATGCTCCATGTAGCTCATCTAATAACTCATCAATTTGTGGGATGGGGTACCTATTTTTGATAGTCTTCTTACTCAGGACCTTGTAATCTATGCACATCCTAAAAGTTCCATCCTTCTTCACCAAAACCATAGAAGAAGCGAAAGGCGACTTACTTGGTCTAATGCGCTCCATAGCAAGTAGTTCCTTGATGGTTTTCTCTATCTCATCCTTCAATCTCTTTGGATGCCTGTAGGGAGTGATCATGATGGGTTTAGCACCCTCCTCTAACTCAATAATATGCTCAATACCTCTATCTGAAGGTCTACCTGGTGGTATTTCAGTGAAAACCTTGTAGTGCTTGATTTTCAATTCTTGTATGTCCGAGTGATATTCTAATTGTTGCTGTCCTTGTGATGGCATTAAAGTGCAACAGGCTGCCCACTCAACCTGGTCATGTCTCAACGAGCTCTCTATGCGTTTGCAAGACATCATGGTTGTAATGTTCCGATGGTAGTTTCTCCTCCTAAAAATTGGCTTGATAGTGTATGGATATGAGATTTACTTGGCAACATAAACAAGTGTCCGTACTGTGCACAAGGAAAGGAGTTGACCATACGGTATTTGTGGCAAGTGGTGATCGTGGTATTAGAGTGGGTGATGGATCCAACTGGCCGTATGGTATCCTTGGCTTTACGGTATGGGTAGTAGATAGTCCGTACGGTATGGTGGTCGTACAACAATGGGTTGTATGTTGACAAGGAGAGCTAATGTTGTATGGTGATAAGAGGGTTAGTGTCATATGGTGATGGAATAGATATGATGGCCGTACCTAATACTAGTCGAAGGTATCAGAGGGAGACAATGTCGTATGGTGGTGGAATAGGAAGACAATGCCATACGGAATGTAGACCAAGTTGAGTAGCGGGAAGTGTACGATTGGAGGGGAAAGTCTAGTAACGCTACTATAAACTTAAAGGTTGCAACTCATCAAATTGAAATGAAACAATAATAGAGATTAGAACACAAATAACCTTCAAATAGTATTTACCAAAGGAGGGTGCTTCGATTTGCCAGATCCAAGCGAAGTATTATAGGCGACGGAATAGGGCGAGGGTTGAATCCCACTGAAACTGGAATAGCCAAGTAGGGAAGATCTTTCACTTCCGAAATGACGAACAAGAGAGAATCCCAACTAGAATTCGCTGTACAAGAAATAGTCCAAATTGCATACCTAAAGACTACCTACAAGCTGTGCTTAAATACCCGTTGGTGAAAACTTTCCGAGGGTGTACAAAGATAGCTGACGGCGACACAAACTACGGAAACAAAACAAAAATGGGTTCGAGATATATTAAATCAATCGGCCCATTAACAATAGTTTGATTAATGATTTATTTTATAACGGGAACATTACAGTCCTTCCATCCCAAATTTTGCTTGTCTTCAAGCAAATGCAATGTCGGGTGCTGAAGGATGTGCTCGCCCTCACAAGTCGTGTCGTCCGACGACAAGTGTTTTCAACGCACCAAATATTCCTTCACCGTGCAGTTCCACAGAGTCTTCTCATGTACTTCGATGATCTCGGCTGGGTCTAGAATGAGCTTTCCTTCTTCATTGAGCGGCGGAAGGTCTGTGGCTACTGTGACGTTCTGCTCTACAACCTTCTTCAAGCATGAAACATGAAAGACATTATGGATACGATTCCCCTCTGAAGATCCAACTCATAGGCAACTTCACCAATGCGACGAATTACACGATAGGGGCCATAAAATCGGGGCTTCAATTTTTCTTTAATGAGGATTGTTGATATGGCTGGAACTTGAGATAAAACAAGTCTCCTACTTCGAAACTCTTCTCCATTTTGTATCTGTCGGCATGCATCTTCTGTTGATTCTGTGCTCGTTGTAAGTTTTCCTTCAGGTATCGTAGCATATCCTGTCCCTCCTGAAGGTAGTCCCTCGCCCTTGGTACGTGACTGTCTCTTAGCATTGTGTCGATGAAAGAGAGGGGTTCGTACCGGTATAGAGCTTTGAATGGGGCCATCCCGATGGACATGTGATACGTGGTATTGTAACAATATTCTCCTAGGTGTATTCACTTGATGCACGCTTGTTGTTGTGTCGAAACATAGTTTCAAAGGTAACCTTTGAACCACTTGTTCACAATCTCTATTTGTCCGTTTGTCTGAGGGTGTTAACTAGTACTTGGGGACGATTCTGTCCCTGCCAATCAAAACAGTTATGTACAGAAGGTACTGATGAATCGCCCATCCCGATCACTGACAATATTTCAGGGTAACCCATGTAGACGAAAGACTTATCTAAAAACAGATCAACAACTTGTGTGACTTGAAAATTTGAGGGGATGGCAAAGAAATGTGCGTACTTTGTCAATCTGTCAACCACCAC
Source organism: Cupressus sempervirens (assembly GCA_028749045.1). NCBI lineage: Eukaryota > Viridiplantae > Streptophyta > Pinopsida > Cupressales > Cupressaceae > Cupressus > Cupressus sempervirens. The sequence goes on from CM053788.1 coordinate 521,995,928, forward strand.
AAAAATACAATCCTTTCCGTTCAACTTGGGAAGCCCCGTTATGAAATCCATCGAGATACTTTTCCACTTATCAACTAGAATTAGTAGAGGTTGCAGTAACCCGATAGGTAGAGTATGTTTGGATGTGTTCTGTTAGTAGATCATACACTCTCTTACATTCTGCAATATGTTTCCTTTAAGTCCTTTCCATGAAAACCTCTCCCGGAGACTTCTGTAAGTTTTGTGGAAGCCCGGGTGTCCTATCAAGGCTGAGTCATGTACCTCCTTCAAAGTTTTTTGCTCCAATTTTGATTTTGGCACTAAAAATATCCGATTCTTATAGTAGATGATGTCATCCACCACTTTGTACCGATCATCTTGGGTGTTGCCATCCATTAGCTCATAGGCAAATGTGTTTTTGAAATATCCTACCAACAAATGTGCTTTCCAGTCAGTTGAAATCTAATTTAGTGAGCAGATGGTGGGTTTCTTGGACAAGGCATTTGCAACCACATTGTTCTTTCCTTTCGCATATTCAATGTGAAAATCAAAAGCCTAAATCTTGCTTACCCATTTTTTTTGCCTTTTGTTCAAGTCCTGTTGCTCTAGAAAATATCTCAAACTATTGTGATCCGTACGAATGACAAACTTGGCACCCACCAGATATTGCCAAAACTTGGTTAGTGTATTTATGATGGCCAACATTTCTTTGTCATAGATGGAATATAAGTGTTTTGTTTGCGTAAACTTCCTCCTCTCATAAGCTATGGGGTGTCTATCTTGCATTAGTATCGCGCCAATGCCTTCTTAGGATGCGTCACACTCGAAAATGAACGGTCTAGTGAAATCAGGTAATGCAAGTACGGGATAAGTGCTCATTCCTTTTTTAGCTTATCAAAAGTGAGTTGTGCCTTTTCATTCCACTGGAAAGACCCCTTCCTTGTCAGATTCGTTAATGGTGCACTGAGCTGAGAGAATCCTTTAATGAACCTCCAGTAATAACTGCACAGTCCTAAAAACCCTCACAAATCCGTGAGTGATCTTGGGGGAGGCCAATCAAGGATAGCCTGAATCTTCTCTTGATGAACTTGAACTCCATATTTACAAGCAACATGCCCTAGGTACAATATTTCTCTCATACTGAATTCACACTTGGATTTCTTGGCGAACAAAGACTGCTCCTTCATGATCCTTAGGACTTCATCCAAATGCTTCAGGTGCTCCTCCTATGTCCTATAAATAAGATCATCAAAAATTACCAATAAGTACTTACGCAATTGTTTTTTGAAGATGCGATTCATGCATGATTGGAATGTAGCAGGCGCATTTGTTAATCCGAATTACATGACCAAGAACTCATAATGCCCGTAGTGACAACGAAAGGCCATCTTTTCCATGTCTTTCTCCCTCATGCGGATCTGATGGTATTCGGAACGAAGATCTATTTTTTGAAACTAGACTGCACCATGTAATTCATCTATCAACTCATGTATCCTTAGAATGAGACATCAATTCTTTATTTTTTTTTGTTTAACGCATGGTAGTCCACACACATGCGCATCGCCCCGTCCTCCTTTTTGACCAAAACCACTAATGATGTGAAGGGGTTGGAACTGGGACGGATCCATGCTTTCTCTAGCAATTCTTGAATTGTCTTTCCGATCTCATTTTTGAATTTATTGGGATGGCGGTAAGTTGTGGTTATGACCGGCTTGGCTCCTGCTTCCAACTCAATAGTGTGTTCAAACCCTCGATGAGGCGGTATGCGAGGAGGAATGCCTATAAAAACTTTATTATGTTTACTTAAAATATTCTAGAGATCATCATCTTGGGGAGGTGTCCGTTGCCCTTTTATAGGTTCTGCCGAAACAAAACAATGTGTAGCCCAAACAACATCATTAAGCTGAAAAATTGCCTCCATCCGATGCGCAGAAATTTCCTTCAGACCTTCATTTGCCATTCCATGGAGAACAATCTTCTTTCCATCGACAACAAGAGTTAAATCCATTCGTTTGAAGCTCTGAGTGTATTCATCAAGTGTCTCCATCCACTGTATGCCCGAAATAACCTCCATGTCATCAAGGTCCACTATGAAGAAATCCTCAATCATTGTGTGATTTTCCATTGTGATACTTAGTTGAGGAACAAGGTGTGTACAGGGTAGAAGAGTCCCTCCAGTAACTTTGAACTGAAATTGTACGTGTGTCTCCGTAGTTACACCTCTTTGCTTTACCAGAGATGACTTTATAAAGTTTAGTGTGCAGCCGCTATCGAGCATCACCATAACCCTTTGTCCTTGAAGGGTTCCCTGTATACGAAAAACTGTGCACCTTGGGCTACCGGCTAGGGCGATAGTTCCTTCACGCCATACCAATGCTGCAATTCTTTTTGTACTGTTCAAACTAACTTGGTTGGTGTTGTCGTGATGTTGGTTGTCTTCAGAAGGTATTTCTTCCTATTCGTCCTTATCATCGGACACGACCTCAATGTAATGGATCTTTCCTTTTCCGAGGCATTTGTGGCCACGTTCCCAAGGGTCCCTTGCAGTTGAAACATAGTTTCTTCCTTTGAAGCTCCTATCGAGTGGCTTTGTCCAACAATGGCTTCTTGGGCGGAGGCTTATTATCTTTGTCCCTTAGAAACACCGACAGTTTGGAATGTGAGTAACTTCGTGAGGATGATGCCGATGATGTTTGCATACTTTGTGCCTTCTTAATAGCCTCTGATAGGGTGGCAGGATTGAACCCCTTTACCCAACCTTCAGTGGTTCTGTTAGTCCGTCCATGAAGAGCACTATGTGTCTTCTTTCAGAAATGTCTGTGGCCAAGACAAAGAGTTTTTGAAATTTTGTAATGTACTGATCGACCGATCCAGTTTGCCTTGGCTGTGCCAAATCTTTGATATTGAGTTCCGGATCTTTACCATCAAATCAATCTATCAATCTCTCAGTGAATTTCGCATAGGTGTTTACTTGATCATGCCCTAGTGTGATGGTGCCGTGATGCCACCATTCATGCACGACTCCCTCAAAGTGTAATGCCGCGAATTTAATTGCTTCTTGTGGCATAGGATTCAGCTGGAAGTAAGTATGGGCCTTTATTACCCACGCTTACACAGATATGGATCCAGATCCGTCAAATGGAGACAAATTTAGTTTACTCAACTTCCTTCTGAGATCATCGTTAAAAAATCCTCTATTTCTGCCTCTCGAGTATCTCATTCTTAGATCTGCGTAATCTTTGTAGGATATATCTCCTTCCAAATTCACATTTTTCCAATCTTCCCTTAGCTTTTCTTGCATTTCTTCAAAGGTCGGTTGTTTCCCTATATGTGGTGCCCCTGTCCGTGGAGGAAAAGACGACATGGAAGGTTGAGAGCGTGCTGGATGAGGGTTTGCTTTACCCTATACCAAGTTTGCGCTGTAACCATTTTGTTATCCGGATATTTTATTGTTTTCCAACTTCTTGAGAGTCTCTTTCACTTGTCGCTGAGTATCATTGATTTGTGTTTCTGATTCTTAGCAAGTTCTCTTAGTAGTGCCACGAGCTCGACAACTGTGGGTTCCGGTTCGACAACTGTTCTATCAACAGAATGGGTTCTTTTTCTCTTCCGGTTATAACCTTTCATTCACTGTCCACAAGCTGGCAGGATCAAAGCTCTGATACCACTGTAATGTTCCGATGGCAATTTCTCTTCTTGAAAATTGGCTTAATATTGTACGGATTTGAGATTTACTTGGCAACCTAATCAAGTGTTCGTACTATGCATAAGGTAAGGAGTTGTCCGTACGGTATCTGTGGCAAGTGGTGACCGTGGTATTAGAGGGGGTGATGGACGCGACTGGTAGTACGGTATCCTTGGCCGTATGGTGATGTCAATGTCGTATGGTGGTGGAATAGGAAGACAATGCCGTACGAAATGTAGACCAAGTTGACTAGCGGGAAGTTTACGGATGGAGGGGAAAGTCTGGTAATGCCACTAAAAACTTAAAGATCAGAAGTCATCAGATTGAATCAAACAATAATAGAGATTAGAACACAAATAACCTTCAAATATTATTCGCAAAGTATGGTGCTTCGATTTGCCAGATCCGAGTGAAGTATTACAAGCGATGAAATAGGGTGAGGGTTGAATCCCACCGAAACCGGAATAGCCAAGTAGGGAAGATCTTTCACTTCCGAAATGGCGAACAAGTGAGAATCCCAACTAGAATTCGTAGTACAAGAAATAGTCCAAATTGCATACCTAAAGACTACTTACAAGCCGTGCTTAAATACTCGTCCGGGAAAACTTTCGGAGGGTGTACAAAGATAGCTGACGACGACACAAACTATGGAAACAAAACAAAAATGGGTCTTAGATATATTAGATCAATCGGCCCATTAACAATAGTTTGATTAATGATTTATTTTATAACGGGAACATTACAATCCTAAACCCACTGTCACGAATGACCTTAAGTATATGGGTCTTCCTTTCTGATTGAAACCACATCTCTATATCTCTCAAATTGAGAGTGAACTCCCCTATATCATGTAACCAAGTCATGCCAAGAACTAAATTTGTATCACCCATGTTAACTAGATAAAAATCTACTTTGAAATCAAAGTTGTTGATCTTTAGGGGCAGACCTATAATCTTCCTGTCACATTTGAGGATGTAGCCATCAGCTACCCTCACTCTCAGACCCTCAAATTGCTCTGTCTGAATCCTATGTGTCTCAATCAATCTGGAATTAATAAAATTGTGAATAGCACTTGTATCAAACAAAGTAATAACTCGCTGACCAACCAATACCTCGCTCATCTTGAATGATCCCTCTTGTTGTACACTAGTGAGACGGGTCTCCTTATGTCTACCCTCAGTCTTCTCATCACTTATATCATCCATACCTTCCTTTTCTTCAATTTATTCCTCATTTTTCAGATTGCTGGTCTGAATTTTCAGAATCAAAATCCTCATAATATGCCCACATAACTTTGTTTACTTTCCCCTTTGGCCTCAAGGGACAATCATGGTTCATGTCATAGAGTCCTTTGCAATAAAAACAAAGTTTTTTCTTTCTAAATCATTCAATGTCTCTCTATCCAAAGAGGCAAATGATTTATCTTTATTGTTAGCCTTTGTTTCATTCCTGTTAGGTTTTTTGAAGAATGGTTTGTCTTTGCTAGATGATGCACCCTTTGACTGAAATTTATTTACCGGGGCTCCTAGTTCCATACTTCTAGCCTTCTTAATCGCTTCTTGCAAATTGAATGGATCAAAAGCTTTTACCCAACCCTTCAGTGGTTCGGATAATCCCTCTGTGAACAAAACAACCAATCTCCTATTTGATATATTTGACACCGTAATGGATAGCCTCTGAAACTCACTAATGAAATACTCTAATCTGCTTGTCTGTTTTAACTGTGCCAACTCCCTGAAGTAGACTTCTAGATTCTTCTTATCAAACCTCTTTACCAACCTGTCCATGAAGTCCTGCTATGAAGTCACTTGGTTATGCTGAAGGGTAACCATCCCATGATCCCACCAATCATGTGCAACTCCCTCTAAATGTAGTGTGGCATATTTTATTGCCTCCACTTTTGTCATAGGTCTCAGTGCTAAGAAAGTATCAAGCTTGTGAATCCAAACTTGTGCTGTCATTCCGCTACTCCCATCAAATGTAGTCAAGGAAAGCTTCCCTTTAGCCCGCTTTAATTCATTATCCTCGCACGGGGTCTCCTATTCTGTTCGACAGCATGGCAGTGTTCTCTACTTTGGTTCACAAACCTCTCAAAAGTCATTCTCTCCTGTACTTGCAGTGCCAATAATTCCCTTTCATCATTAGCAGACATAAGGATATTTGCAAATGTCCCATCCTCAGCTTCCTCTGCTGGCTCCTATACTGGTTCCTCTTTAACAAAGGTAGGACTTGTGGGCTTGTCTGCTGTTCTGGAAAGAGTTCTATGAGCTCTAGGTGATCCCACTGCCTCTTGTTATCACTTTGTGTAAAATCTGTGAGAGCCAACACCAGGTGGCTACATGTGATCGCTAAAACCTCAGGATGACCGCATTTAGCTCCGATACTAATGTAATATCCCTTGCCCAAACTGACTGATTTTAGCTCAAGGAATATTGTCAAAAACTTGTATGCTACTTTTCTCTTTTCTGATTTTTTTTTGTGTTTTAGTTTGTTTGATATAGTTTGAATAATGCTAAGAAATTCAAAATGTTCGCAAATGATATTACAATGCCCCTTTCATTGAACTAATATGCAAGTGCAGTTCTTTTTGGTATTTTTTTAATGTATATACATGGAAACTAGATATGGAATGCATAACTATAGCCAGCTGATATTTTGACAAACAATTGACATACAACTATTATGCTGATCATATATGCTATTAGATGGACATTTTGTCAAACAAATCGTATGCAACATATATCTCCTTTATTGAAATCATTCCCATATACAATGTTGCTATGCGTTTGCCAAGACAAATGGGCTTACAATAATGACTACAACAATGCCAAAATCTGATTCTGAATTATCACTTACAACAGCAAAATTATATGCCTAAAATTATAATGCTAACTACTAGTAGTTGCGAGAGTAACCTGATAATAGTGATGCCCAAGGATGGAGATGTAAGTTGCAATCAAAATCAAGTATAAATATTGTAGCGCGACACTGTTCACACGTACTGTAGCAGCCAACAATAAATATATTCTCCAATTTAAGCACAAATAGAACTCCGAATGAAGCTCTCCTGAATGCCAAATTCAGTGGATATTTCACCACCTCAAATGGTTGCAACACTAAAGAATTGACGCTCTCCAGTGGCTAACTGAAATCAGAAACCTTTAGTTTCTTCTCCCAAGTTCATATCAAATGCAATTCACAATAATCGGATGCTTAACAATGAAGCTTTCGCCTCTATTTATTCTTTTCCTTCACTTTTTAGAAGGAAATAAAATATTATTTAATTGCACTCTCTAGAAACTTCTCCCTTTCCAATACAATAATTAGTTGTATTTCTAGAAAATGCACTCTCTAGAAGCTTGCCCCTTTCCAATACAATAATTAGTTGCGCTTCTAGAAAATTAAATTAATTAAATATAAATTCACCTTTTAATTTAAATTTACTTAATGACTTAATAAGAAATTAATTTAATCAATTTCTCCTTATTTCTCCACTTAGCCTTCGAAGAATGTAAAGGCTAAGAACTCCACTGAGATGCTAAAAAGATGGGGACATTACATGTAGGGTTTTATAAGCCATTTTGGATACTCTTAAGTTTTAGGAGGGGTTCCTACATTTTAAGTATTAATTGGGTGTTCTGCGGAACGCATTAAGGGACCTCATGAATCATTCTGAAAAGCGTAGTTGGAAAACTTGGACTTGCCTCAGACTGGCTAGCCCAAAAAATTGGACTCAGACCTGGACTAGGGGAAAACTCAGGAAAAGAAGAGGCAAAAAAAGAAAAAAATGTAGTTTTGCGGGAAAAAGAAAAAAGAAATTAATGCCATCAATCGCTACAATTTTGAGCAATAACAAATCACAAAAGTGGATTTCTTAATGCTTAAACTTGCTTGGGCATTCTTAGCAATCACCAAGAGTCTTATTCAAGGACTCGATTCCATGTCCGGTCCTTCAGGAAAAATCTTGAGTCCTTCAAAATAACTCTCGAGTCCAATTAATCGACTTTCTTAGACTCGACTTAGGTGTTCATGGTGCATCATCTCAGCTTGCTCATGGACTGCAAGTTTGTTGAAGTCAATAGATTTTTTAAAAATGTGCAAAAGTTTGGTTGCAGTTCCTAGTTTTTAGGGCTGATCCCTATTTGTTAGGAGAGGATTGTCAGTTCACCCGCTATGGTTAGACATTACCAGGATCGTGTGGGCATCACTAGTTTTCAGTTTGGAGTCTAGATGATGGATACACGAATAAATTTGAAATAATTAAATTATTGCCTAAATTTTGATTTAAATAAATAATTAATTGTTTTCATCAAGTCACTTTATATTATAATAAAATGTAATAAAGTGGCCCACCGTGGCACACTTTCCTAGGCAATATGAGTTATAACGTATTATTAAAATGACCATTTATATTAATAAGGCCTTAAGAGCTTTGAACTTCTAAGAGAAGTAATAAAATTAAATAGTCATTAAAATAGATCATGAAGACCCTTGAAATGTTTTGAAGTCCTTGGAGGGAAATGGTAAGAAAATGAAAGAAGTTTGAGAGTAGCAAATTCATTCAGGGGTCATTTTTACTTGAGCACTTTTGGAGGTTGGAGCTCTAAGAGGTGTTATTATAGAAGATTGGCTAAGTTATTGATTCAGATGTAGATTCGTTAGTGGATTCAAGAAGCAGATGGGGGAATTTGTTTTTGGATGTAGATGCAGGAGGAAGTGTGTGTGTATATATATATATATATATATATATATATATATATATGCAAAGAATTGCAAGAAATATACAAAAGCAAATCATTGTAGTATGACTATGATACTTTACCTTTATCAAAACTCAAGATATTTTAAAATTTATATCAATATGCGCTTGTTCAACATTAGAGTTTTAGGCAATAAGTTATAAGTTTCAATTGGTCATGTTCAAGATTTCAACAAAATAAAAACTTAGTTCATGATTGAAGATTCAATTAACTAACATGCATCAGAGTTTGAATCATAAGGATTCACAAGAAAATCCACATTCTCATCATCATCTCGAATTGCTGAAAGATCATTTAAACGAAAACTGGTTCTACTTATGCTAGATGCACCACGTTGCATACTATCATCATCATCACCATCTCCAAGTGTAGTAAGATCATGAAGTGTTGCATCCAAATCAACACACTGTTGGGCTACATCCCAAAGCTTTGTTGTGCTTTCCTTGTAATGATCGTTCTTACGCGACAAAATACGCTAGTTGGTGTGGACAAAGACCAAGTCCTACGCTTTCTTGGAGCCTAACTTGTTGTGCTTCACTGAATGGCAAAAGTAGTATGTTCGAAAATTCCTTTCAGCAGCAGAAGAACTAGCAAACTATTTAGTGGTCACAAAGCATACAAATGAAAAACAAATTAATTTTAAAGAATGTGTGAAACACTAAATTCTAGAATGCAAGTGGTAAACATAAAACAAAAAAAATCAAAAACTTACTTGTGAGAGGACTTTGATTGCAAGAGGTTGAAGATGCTTGAAAGGTTGACCATATATGTACCACCATTTGATAGGTCCCATTCTATTTTGGTCATTTACTGCAAATGGAGAATGCTTTAATCCCGAAGCAAACAATCCAAATTCTAGTCTTACTTTTTCATCCATTTCTCCTAGGGGGAAGAGTCTTGTAAGAGCTTTGTGGTACCCCACAACAACCTCCTTATCCATAAATTGTGCAACTTTACGCGACATACCAAGTACCTCCTCACTATAGTGCCTAGAAGATAAGGCATATGCAAGGAGGTGCAATGGGGTAGTTATCTTCTCGCAACGATGGTTGCTGATTGCTTCCACTTGATTGCATAAGGCTTCGCTTTGTGCAGGGTCACTCTCATGTGCTTGTATAGAATGTTTTACCTTCTCAACCATTGTGTCCATGCCATCATACACATCCCCCAATCAAGGTGTATCTGTATCAGAAAAGAGGAGCATAGTCATGATGGGCTCGGTGAAATCCAATACATATGCCACACAATCCCACAAACTGTCATCCGAGACCAAATCCATTATCCTTTGGGCTCTTTTTGAATGAGTCCTTCCACATGCCCCATTGATTAGAGATGACCATTTGGCTCAATGCATCTTTTACTTTGAAGAGCCGTCTCATAACAATTGTATGAGATGCAAAACGGGTCTCAACAACCTAAGCAAGTTAATTGACAATAAAATTATATGAGATCCAAAATGGGTCTTAGCAACCTAACAATTGTATGAGATGCAAAACGGGTCAATTGACAATAAAATTATAAATTTTAACCAAATTACAAATCCATGAATTTATTTAATTTACCTTGAGCAACTCCAATTTGGAGTGTGCTCTAAAAATGGATTGTGACGTGGTGGTTTGTCACAAACATTTGTATCTCCTCCCTCAATTGGTATATTTTCTTCACCCAATTTATTTGGGTGCCAATCTTCTGCTTAAGGGAGTGTACGGTGCATGAGTTCCAAAAAAGATAGTCATACCTACTCTCAACCAAAGCACCCATACCCCTGCAATTTTTGGCATTGTCTATGACCACCTGTATGACATTCTCACTACCCACCATCTCGATGGCCTCGATGAGAATTCTAGAAATGAATTGGGAACCTTCACTTCGCCCTCACAATCAACAACCTTCATAAACATTGTCCCTTTGGGGGACACTGCAATGAGATTAATCAGTGGCCAGTTTCTTTCATCCTTCCAACCATTTGGCCCAATAGTTAGACCCGAAGTTTTCCAAATTTTTTTGATTGGTTGAAGGTCTTTCTTTATATGTGTCCCTCTTGTTGCAATAGAGTCATGTGCACCTTTTCATACCCTAGGCTTGTGTAATGAGCTGGTGCTTCTTTGATTGCTGCCACCATTTCCTTCCAATATGGTGGTCTCACCAAGTTGAAAGGAAGCCTATTCGCATAGAGGCAACATGCAATAGCTTCATCAACATGGTCTCTTGACTTCATTTTAAATGTGGTGTGCAATGAGCCTCTTTTGTGGGTTGAAATTCCTACTTCTTCCTCATCCTCCCCTAGTATATGGACTTCCAAGAATAGATATTGGGAGGATACAATTGGTTCAGTCGGTGCATGCATCTTGCTCTTTGGGGATGGAGGTTGATAGTAGTTTTTTTTTGATCCTTTGACCAATGCATCAGCAGCTTCCTGTTCTCTTACAAATGAAACTATTTTTGCACGAGTCATCCCAATACCATTTTTGCCTTTGCACATTCCAAATCCTTTGCCAACAGGGTGTGATGTCCCCCTTCTAGTTTAAGGAATGAGTGTTGGAACCTGCAACAAATCGTTAGTAGAACATAGGAAATATATATTAAAATCCAAAAGCATGTCAGAAGTGTTGAACTAATTAAATATTTATCTTAATACTACCCCACTAATGCATCCTAATTCTTCAGAAATAACTCTTCTCAAATCACCTAACCCTCTAATGAGAATTACTTCTCGATTGGACGATCGTCATATGAAGAGTGCCCTCCTAAGGCCTCTTGGGATCTCTGAGTATGCTCTTATTAATACTACTTGGTAGAGATCCCACCTCTAACCAAGTCTCTTATCTCCAACACATGCATATGACTGACCACTACAATATATATTGTCTCTAAGAGATTCTCTCTAAATCTCTCTCTAGACTTCAATTACAAATCTTGACATTCACAAAGAATGCCCTCTAGTCTTTGTGAGTTCTCTCAAGAGAATCACAACATTCTTACCGAATGTCCTCTACCAAGATCTACTTGGTTTCTATGGGAGTTATAAATAAAAGCTTTTCACTTATGTATGACTATTAATCCTTGATTAGTAGTCTCTCTGTATATTTCCATTTCTTATGTAATTATAAAAGATGCGTACCTCTGGTAAATCTGCAACTGTATGTTTTTCTCAATATTATTACTTAATTCTCTATTTCCTCTTATATAAAATAACTCTGCAACAGTAGTTTAATGTGTTTGTCCCAACTACTAAATACTGCCTTTGGTGATTGGGATCTTTCTTATTTATTTTATTTTCTATTTTGAGTTCTTTATATTCCCCTCACTATTTCATTTTCTCTGATATTGTTATCTTCTAATGTTTCTTATTTTGTCTTCCCTAATCCTTCTATTTGTTGATCACTACCTCCTATATTCCTTACACTACTGGATTATCTTTTTATCAATGTACAGACTTGATCGCTTCTGTACTTCACCCCTCCTTTGGTATCAAAGATATTGACTATATTTGGAGTGTGATATTGCTATAAATCCTGATAGTAATATCACAATTTGACTTGCTGTAGAAATTATCTCCTACTTATCTATATTTGGAGTGTTGCCTTCCTTATCATTCCACATTGGCTTAGTTTATTTATGAATCTGTGACTTTAGGAATTTGTATTTTCCTTCTATATTGGACTCTACTATTTTCCATGCTGGCAGATATATGCTCTTTCTTTTTCTATGTTTGTCGCTGCTCTGCTTCTATTTCTGAGCATCGGCACTAGAGGAGTTTATGCTTTTTTTATGCCACTTAGTTGATTGGTTCTGCTGTCACACAGATGTAATGATCCCTGTTTTATATTAATATCAGGATCATGTCCTGACCTGGCTGCTTCCCTGACGTGTAAGTTATGTTCTTCCCGATCATCCATGCTAGCACGCTATGTCTTGGATATATATATTGGAGTGTTTGTTAGTTCTGCATTTCATCTGTACTCTCCCTATTTGTGTTATTATATTCCTTTTCCTTTCCATGATCCCAAATTAATATATTTTCTTCGTTCTTATATATTGTTGATTCTATAGATTCAACGGTCATGGCCTTTACTGACTAATTAATCAAGTTTGTATTTTCATTTTAATATAATTCAATTAATTATAAATGTATAGATTTATATAATTCTTTAACTATTTATCTTAAATATATAATGTTTATTTTAATACACACACACACACACACACACATATAATCATATTTCAAATATATTTAAATAATATCAGGTATTATCAATACATAATTATCTTATAATTATCAGTCTCTTAATCAATCAATTTGTCATAAATATTGTTTCTTCTGATTTCAAAGTGTTTATAGATTTGTGTTCTGGTTATTATGATTAAATTTCATTATTAGGGGTATATTACACGGGGTCCATAAAATGAAGCTTCACCCAGGAATATGAGCTATTGAAAGGTTTTCCTTTGTTACTTTCACAATAATTGCACTTCCAATGGTATGAGCCGCCTCTTGAAACCTGTGATATCCTTGTTGTATGTCTCCACAAAGGAGATCCTATATCAACTTTGAAATGATCAGCCCCTCTCTCCTTGCCATCACTGAACTTTGACTACCACTGGCAGCTGTTTTTGCACAATAAAATCTAGTTTTTTGCAACCTATAATAAGAAAATAACTAAATTTTAATTAGGAAAAAAACTCTGAACATCAAGCATACAAGTGCAAAAAAAGTTAAAAAAAAACTACTAAAATAGAGACGCAAATTTGATTATTTATTTTTTCAAAACATTCTTCAAAAACTTGGAAAAAATGGTCAAAATACTCAAGAATGGGATCAAACACTTACCTTTAATGCTACAATATAGAATTTACCGACAACACTCTTGTCCTCTGATCTATCCTCTTCGAAAATGCTCAACTTGCCTCCACAATTCAAAATGGAGACCAAATGAGACGTAGCTGCAAAAAAAGTTACAGAATGACTTGTGAATGCTTCAACATTCATCTTTAATGTCATTTTAAGGTTTTATTGCAAATAAAAAAAGAACTTAAAAACTGAATTAGAGCACATGCAAATAATAGAACTTAAGTTGTTTGGCAATTTTTTTGTTTGTTTTTTGGGCGCTGGGCCTGTGGGTGCGTCCGAGTGCGTCTAGATGCTCCGTGGAGGCTTCCTGGAAGCCAGCCACAGGCTTCCAAATGTGGCAAGAAGCCAGTTACTGGCTTCCATCCACATTCGGAAGCCTGTGGCAAGCTTCTGGGAAGCCTCCACAAGACATTGGTCTTCTAGGAATGATAATTCATGGAAGAATTCAAAGTTGAACGAAAACCCAGCTCTCCTGGTGACAAGATTTCCCAAGATCAACATTGGAATCACAGTGGCATACATTTTTAGTGAAAAATACTATTTGTTTCAGACTGGTTAAGGGCATACTGTAGTGATCATATTGAAAATCTGTTAATTATTACATTTCAGTCATCCATGCCATAGCTATACAGCAACAAGCAAGCACCCTCGTCCATTCCTAGTTAGACATTACAGTACAGAAGCAGCAAGCAGTAATAAAACAGATCTTCTTGGATCTGCATCAGCATTTGAAAGACAATAGAGAAAGATCAGGATTGCAGGTCAACACATATCGATTTTGTTGGTGTCCATATTCACCCAGATTTGTACAGCCTGGTATGGTATGTTACTATGTATTGCAGCATTTGAACAGATTTTTAGCCTGAAAATTATTCTAGTTCTGTGAGCTACTTCATCTTAGTTTCTTTTAATTATTTTGTCAAGTTTTCAAGAATTGCTATCATCTTATTCAAAAACTACAAAAATATAAGAAAATTGTAATATCCCTGGATGGATATTGTTCCCCAAAACTCTCATAAATCTTCAGGAATACAAGCAGACGATTTTGTGCAATAAAAACGAGCAAATGAACCAATGAAAACCGCAAATATTTCCCGATTCCAATACTCAATATTCTTCTATTATATTGATCAGCAGTAGAATAACATAACATCAAAGTCCAATCTTATATACAGTAACAGAGTCAGATTGGAAAATACTAAGAGAGAACCTGTATGCGCATTGTAAACTCCATCTCAAACCCACCACAAAGCTGAACTGGGTTGGCGTCCCATTCACAAGAAGAGCCTGGAGGTTTCTCTCTTCAGGATCCTGAATGGAAGCTGAAACTTCTTTAATTTCTCCAAGTGATCTCAAAACTAATTCAACATCCAAGCATGCTGAAATGAGAACCTCCCTCTTTGTAATGACCCTTACTATAAAGGTCACTAAAAACCAGTACTGAACTATGGCAATTTGACAAATACTTGGCATGAAACGGTTAATTGGGTAAGGATGTAATGTTTCAAACAATTTACCCCAAAAACAAATGAAACACGATATAATAACAGTACCAACAAAATTTAGGAAATCTGATTGTAATCTGCCATCAAGGACTGGACTGTTACAATTATAACAATTGCAATATGAAGCACTTATGGAAATAACTAACATATATTGGATTGTTATAACAAGGACTCACATATAAAATTTGCACTTAATTGTTTTTAGCATCCAACTCAACATTAAGAACCTGAAAACGCCTCCTCAATTTGTTGTCGCATGCATGAATCTGAATTAGCACCTCTGTCCCCTGCCTTATTGCAAACCTTGCGATTAATGCTGATGGGATTGACTGAATGATGATTGATTGAAACTTAGATCTGTTTTTAGCCTGCCCTTCACAGCCTGGGTAAATGCCGATGCATTTGAAGTAAGAACAAACTGCTGAACGGGTCTGTGCAAAATTATTCCAGTTATTATAGACTGGACTGAGTCACCACAACCTTTGTGATTAGAGCCAATGAATTAGGGTTGTATCTTCAAGTTGTACTTACCCCGGCTACCAATACTGTTGGATTTGCGCAACCTTTTTATAGAATTCACAACCTTCAAAGATGGTGCCCAACTGATATAAACTGAATCCACCTGACGTCAAAGAGGATGGTACTCTAAGTCGCATATAATTTGGAACAGTTATGAATATATACTTTCCAGCCCTCCTTCAATGATGATTCCGGAATGAACAGATCTCACGAATATCTCTGTGGAAAAATAAACTTGGCCGCTTTCCAATCTCCGATTTCTTTTAATACCTTCGTCCTGACTTAAGGAACGAGTCTCCTTACTCCTCTTGCTAACTGATCCTGTAAAAATGATGAACTCCAAACCTTTGCGAATAGCTTAAATCCTCAAAAATCAATTCTCAGAATGATCCTCCATGAAATGGCTGAATACCATCTCCAATGAGCAACCCTTCAGAAGATATCTCACTTCCTCAGTTATGCAGATCTAAGGGAGTTTTCGTTCCCGAAGACCTAATGGAAATTTGCAGACCAAAGACCACAAATTGCTCCAATATAATAAGAAGTAGAATCCACAAAATTGCTTGTCCAAATGGAGGCCTCCCGCCCTCTATTTATTCGCCTTTCTAAGAAGTCACTAGGAACTTCTAGAAGCATCTTTTATAAAATCTTATTATAATGCTCTTTATTATTAAATAACTTTATAAAATTAAAAGTGCAACCTCAATTCGAAATTAGAACATGTAGGCTCCACTTACTGGATGTAAGCTCAATTATAACTCTTTCGAGAGCAATATACAATCATCTAGTCAACAGGATGACTCTCTCTCCAAAATCATTTGCCTACGAGAGTCAATGATAGGCAAATCTACTGTGGGGATCATCTCGCTAGAAAAGGGGACATGACAGTCCGCCTTTCCTGAAATTGCTTGTCCCCAAGCAATGACTGAACAATAAACCAATCAATCCGCCTGGATCCCAAATGTAGTCATGAACTATACTACTGTCAATCAACACAGGCTCCTGTAATATCCTCTGCAATATAACCAAGAGGAATCCATAATCAAACTGACAATTATAGCTCAACCAAACTCCAAAATCACAACTGCCAACACAGTAAATACCATCAATGCATCCCACTGGCCTATACGGAATGTACAATCCAACTTTGCAACAATGGTGGACACTCCCGAATGAAACTGTACCAAGTATGGAGAATCCACACACTGTACAACTCCTGCAGTCAACACAACTCTGCAGATCACCGAACACTATCTCATAACCATAACTCCTATGCACTGCTGATGGTGAAAAGACATCACAAGATAAATAGCAAGAAATGGAACCCAAACCAAATTTGCCTGCCATCAACTCCTCAACACAAGGATCAAATGGTAACTGATGTACATACCCTGCAGTATAATGTTGATTAAAAGAACCAACCTCAGTCAACAACTCACCATGAACAAATGATACAACCCATTGTGACTGATCACCAGCTAAGTCAGGAGATGTCATAGCCAAAGGAGTAGAATCAATAACAACAACCAGTGAAGCATCACTCCCAAACTCCTGCTCTAAGTTATGTATTATCAAGCTGTCAACCGTAGAACCTATCGCCATGTCATGCCCATCACAACTCTCATCCAGAGGCGTCAAACCGTCCCATAACTGATGACAAGCACTAGGAACCAAAGTACATCTCTGTATCATCATCTCATCAACATGGTCATCAAAGGTAAATTGATGAGCATACCTCACAGTGTAATGCCGATAGAATGCACCAATCTCAGTCAATGGCTCAGACTGCAATCCAGATGAAACTAACTGCAATCGATCATTAACCATGTTGGAACTGACTACTACCTCCGAAGATATCACCAAGGGAGTAGTATTACTAGTAGGAACCATGCCAATTGCCGGCTCACCAACATCACGCATGATCTTTGATACAACATCTCTAATCTCCGTGCCATCAGTACTAGAGGCCACCACTATGTTAGGCATACCACAACAATCTGCTACAACACCCAACTCAACTGAACTTGACTCTAGTGGGAACGAACCCGATATGCCAATGTTAGTATCAAGGATGGATGCATCCCCATCTCCACTGTCTTTGACAATCTCGACCATGGACATCCTCGGATCACCAGACACCACAGCTTGTGATTGTACAAAATCTGGTAAAGACTGCAGTTGCTCTAACTCCATGGTCACCTTAGTCAAATGAAACTGTGACTCCTCGAAAGCCAACTGTGTACTCTCAAGAATCTCAGAAGTCACCTTGAGCTGTTGAGTAAGCTCACTCACCTCATCTTCCTTGGCCAATAATGCATCGTATGCTGTACTCCCCCACTCCATAAGATAATCTCTGTCGGCTACCAACTGCATATAATCCTGTCTCAGAATCCGAATAGCCTCCCATAAAGAGTGGATCTCTGTCAAGGAAAGATAACTGCCTCCCTGCTCATCACTAGTAGGAGAACCCCATCCATAAACTGCTAACAACTGACGAGCAACATCGAAATGCTGGCAAGCTATAGCAATGTTAGCGACAAAAGAACTGCTATGGAGAATGAGGCTGATCACTTAGTGAATCAAGCCGAGTAGGATGGAGAGAACTTGTTGATTCGAAGAGTGTTACTTGGTAAGCATTTATCAAAACCTTTTCATCGAAGGAATTTATTCAGGACTCGTAAGTTTGGAGTCAAATGCTGGAATGTAATTGTAGATGGTGGTAGTGTTGGTAATATGGCTAGGTAAGATGAGTTAGGGTTGTCATTTATGGAAATATATATCTTAGGATGAGATGGCAAAATATATTGTTGAAGATCCTACAGTTAGAGATAAAAATTTCTCTAAGTGTTAGACAATTTCACAAGTAACAAAAATTGTTTTTGGTATAGTGAAGGTTATAGAGATATCTGGCATGTGCGAAGTTAAGGGAAGGTATATCAGAGTGTTATGATGACGTACCTAAGTGCGTAGATTAGTACAGACAGTATGGACAAAGTTATAGGCCAACTACCAGTAAAGGCAGTATGCACAACAGAACAGAGTACAACAAAATAGAGGAATAAAGCGTTAAGGAATTATTTTTGTTACAAAATAATTACTTATTTATGTAGGGCCGACATCCTAGATGTTTACCCCAAATGAGCATAATGTGTGATTGCATCAAGTAGACTACACAAGAGTTTTGTGAAAGGAAATAGTATAAGTAAAGAGTTATTTTATGCGAAGTAATAAGATGTGCGATATATGCAATATATGAGAATGCAAAGTGTATGATGTATATGCAAACTATGTATATGACATGCAAACTTATATGAGAGATCTGTGATCCGAATTCTAATGTCAAATCAGGCTATGCAAAGTACAATAGTCGGCAATAAAGAGGTTTTTGTATCTATTTCATTTTGTATAAGACACTCTATTGTATAATTGCATGTTAGGGTAGTGGGCTCTTCTTGCACACAATTGTAATTGTAATACTAACTCCTAATAGGGTTGAAGCAACTCCTAACAGGGTTGAGGCTTTTAACAGGGCCTAGTCCTCTAACAAGGACCGAGACACTATGTGTAATTCATAGACTCCTAACATGGTCAATATCTTTAATAGGATAATTTTGTTTAGTGGATCATTTTGTGGATGCCATCCCCACCGGGGTTTTCCCCTGGCCAGGGTTTCCCTAGTTAACAAATAATGGTGTTTTAAGTTATCTTTGTGTATGGTTTTGTTTACTGTTCAACATTGTTGGCCTACTTTCATATGCATGTTGTAAAGTAATTAATGATATCCAGTTGTGGGCAAAATTTTGTAGAATACTGATTCACTCCCCTCTCAGTATTATCTATTTCTAACAATTGGTATCAGAGCACAATTACTTAGAAGAGGTTTAACAAATTAAGATCCCTATGGTTATGGAATAGTTAAAGAGAAATCTTGAAGAAGTCCTTGAGTAAATTGATCTTCTTACAGAAGAAAGAGAGAACCTGAAAGAAAGGTATGAAGATGCAAAACATTACATTGGTAAATTGAAAGATAAAATTGATGACCTATAATCTATAGAAGAACCAAAAGAGCGGGCTAGTGAGAGTGATGAAGTAGGAATCCTTAAGAAAGAAAATGAGATCTTGAAACACGAGTTAAAAATTGTTGAACTAAAGTTGAGTCTAAACAAGGATGATGGTAAGATTGAACCAGATCTGAAATTTGAGAATGCAGACCTAAGATTCCATCCGACTCAAGTAACATCTGAGTTAGATTCAATAAGAACAAAGCATGATGATTAGAAAAGTACAATACCATTGTGAAAGGAGAATTAACATAGGCTAAACAATAGTTAGAGAAGCTTTATTCCTGTAGTGAGAATATTCATGGACAACTATTTTTCCAGAGATCTTATGATAAGATAGGTCTTGGATATCTTATTGGAGAGAAATCAGCCAAGAAAACTAAAGTTAGTAAGGAACTGGATCTAGTTGTTGAAACCCCTGAGCCAAAAGAAATTGATTAGAGTAGGATTGAATCAAAGCATATCTAAAAAAGTATTTAAAGGAGTTGAGCAAGTTAATCTATTTGAGAAACATGATGAACCAAAGCAAACAGAGCAAATTGAACCACCTAAGGAGGCTAGATATGAATTCAGAGGTAAATGTTTCTTATGCAATGAAATTGGTCATATGAAGAGAGATTGCACAGGTAAGTCTTTTAAACTTATTTCTAATTTCTATTGTTATAATTGTCATGGTTTTGGACATAAAGTAGTAGACTGTAAAAAGACCTAAGTTTGATAGTAATAATGGAAATAGTAGAATGTTTAGGGATGAATAGAATGGAACCAATCAAAGAAGGAATGTACCTATATGTCAGCTATGCAATAAGTTTGGACACAGGGAGATTTTGCAGGATGGATAGAAGAAATTTCAACAGGAATCCTAATTGCAAAAGGAACAATAACAAAAATGATAGAAGAAATGATAATGGCATTACTAACAATAAAAAAGAAGCACTCAAAGAGCATGTTCAAGAATTCAAGGAAGTATTTGTCAAAGCAAGCTATCTAGAAAGTTCACATACAACTTTGGAAGAACAATATTTTGATACACTTGATGAGAGATTGAAGTAAAAAATTGTGTGTAGTTCATCTTGTTTGAATTAAGCACCTTTTATCAAAGACAAAGCATTAGAAAGATGGAATAGAAGTTAGAAGTTGAGTTAAGAGTTGTGAAGTTAAACACGAGGCGGTAAAGACTATGAGGAATTGCTGGTTAAGAGCGCAAGTCATTTGGTGATCAAATGAAGGAGAATGAAGACAAACAAGTTTACTGGTTTAAAGAGTAATAGTTTTACGAATTTTGGTAGATGCACAATTAATTTGAAGTTCGATTTGAAAGATTTAAAGGATGTGAACAAGATTTTGAGTATCATTCAATCGTGCAAAGAGTTAAGGAGCAATTCAAAGCGATTTGACAAGTAAAGGTGAATTTGAAGCTTTCAAATTGCAAGGTGGAAAAATCCCTAGTTTTGCAAAATTCAGGTATTTTACAAAGTTTCTGAAGCGTTTAAATCAGCTAAAATGGAGAATCCCACTATCAGTGATTAGTGAGAGGTCGAGATATGTGTTTAAGAAGCATTCGTTATATCCCAAGGTGATGATCCCTTAGGAGCGTTTTCGCAAGTTCTGGAAAATGTTCTTCAAATAGAGGATGTCTGGTTATATATTCATTGCAAATTTGAGAGCATTGGAGACAGTGATATTCATAAGGACCTAGACCTAGTGTGCCAGGGTGACTTGTCATTGAAACAAGAGTTCACACACCTAAAGGAATTGAACATTGTGAACCATATGCTCTATACGAACTTCGACAACCATGAATGGAGCATAATCATTTTGAGTCGCATTCATGATGGAATTTTTTGGGTTGGAGAGGAACCTATCATGATCGATAATGATATGATACATAGATTAACTGGTTTGTGCAATAAGGGAGAAACTCAATTAATGAAAATAATGTGAAGAAGATGGTGGAGGCCAATCCGAAGACCAAATCAGATCGTAGGAACATGAGGATTGACCTAATAAAGTAGATAGATGTGAGAGTGATCAACAAGATCATTGGCTACAAGATAAATCATAGTTCATGATTGAACTCAATACCTACTGGTTTCCTACATGCAACTTACATGGTGACAGCTGAGAGAGAAGGGGTAAACATGTGTGATATTTTGAGGCATCAATTGCTGGACAAATAGAAAAGCTCAAGAAGACTAGAAATGCGGTGTTCAGGTTTGAATCATTACTGATACACCTATTCTTCCTAGTGATGAGCCAATTCCTTGGTATGCCTGATAGGGAATGGGACAAGAAGAATCAATGCACCATGAGCTTGGTGATGTTGTCGGTAAAATCTATATTATATTCGACGGGTAGAATAGTATCTGAATGGGCGCATGACGGTTGAGTCACCCTTTTGAGAAAGTATATGTACACTGTCCAAAAGGGACTTTGGATCATCAAAATCATTGTAATGAGCATAATCATATTATAAGCATTGGAGTGCATATTGCGTATATGAATAAAGTATCTATTCTGTGTTATATCTTGCTATACTACATGTGTTAAGTATCTTTTTACCTTGTACGATAAACATTTGGCGCCGTTGCTAGTCGAACCTGGAACGAAGGAAGTGTTATGAAGATTAATGCTGAATCTTCTTAACAAGGATAGGAATAAGATAAAAGATAAGGATGAAATACGCACAACACATGAAGTTTTAATTTTAGCACAACAGGCGGAGTGCAAACAAAAGCTTTAGCAAATTACTGATGGACACCGAAGGGGTGAACGAGTACAGATGAAGGGAGTGCATTCACCTAGCAGATCGAGGAGTGTTGAGGAATTGCTAGAAGAGACTCGACATCGATTGAATTTGGTGGAAGAGACAAGGGAGAAGTTCCTTAACTTGTATACGCTGAGGGTAGAGAATTCGAACGAAAGGGAAGCAACTCGCACGGCTCGAAGTGCCGAAGGAGCATGAGTGTGGAGTGAACTCTTCGTTCTTGATACAGCCGACGAATGGATACAGGAAGAGAATCAAACAACTTCGCTTGAGGAAGATCTTTTCTCACTAGGTAATGCGGTTGTTGGAAGTAGGACAGTTGTTCGAAGCAACGCGGTTGTGCAAACCAACACAGGTGCTCAGAACATCGTGGGTGCTCAGAATAGCGCGGGTGGTCGGAACAACGCAGGTGCTCAAAACAATGTGGGTACACAATAGGTACCACAGAATTAGAAGAAAGTAGCAATGGCAGGACCAAAGGAGAAATTGTCGAAGTTTAATGGTGATGGGACGGTAGATTCGATCAGACACTGCAAGACATGTGAAACAATATGAACGACAAATGCTGTAACAGATGAGGATAATTGGGTTTGATAGTTTCCAGTGACCTTATGGGATGTAGCAATTGATTGGTTTGCAGATGCTGACCCTCAGAAATTAACTACATGGGCAGACGTTAGGAAGGAGTTCATAGCAAAGTTCCAATTGCTAAAGGACGATAACGAAATTGTAGTAGAAATATACAACACAAAGCAGGGAAAGAATGAAACAATCCGTGCCTATGCAAGAAGGCTAAAAGAGTTGGTGGGGAAGATGGAGAGCCCACCCGTTGACAGATTAAAGAAGTGATGGTTTGTTGAGGGGCTACAGTCGGCTCTAAAGAAGAAAATGAAGATTGTACCTCCAACATCATACGTAGATTCGTATAATTGGGCGATGGACCTGGAGAGTGAGCAAAAAACAAGCAAGAAGAAGAAACACAAATCGTCGGACTTAGACGATTCATCATTCGAAAGTAGCAATAGGGACGAAGAATCAAGCAAGAAAGTTCGAGCGTTGTAGAAAGATATGGTATGGATGATGAAAGAATTTAAAAATCTAAAAAATAATGCTGACTCAGTGAAGGGGGAATTGTTGTGTATGGATTGTAAGGAGGAAGGCCACACAAAGGGCTCTTGCCCCAAAAAACAATTTTGGGATATCTGCCAGATTGTGGGACATTGTGGGACATTCCATAAAGGAATGCCCATTCAATATGAAGTCAAAGGGACACCAACAAGTGTCACTGATGTAAGAAGTGTCCACTAGAACAAACATGAACAACGATGCAACCTCAGGAGGATAATGCAACAGTAACCGGCTCGGAAGGGGTGGTAATAATAATAACAATAATAACAATGGAGGTCGGAGTTGGATACAGTACAACTTGAGTGGACGACTGATGATATAGTGTCGTGCATGCGACCTTTGGGGGCACTTCGCTAGAGATTGTACCACGAAGGAGACCTTGCAGCTGTTATGCAGATGGTGTGGTTCGGGAAACCACGAAGATCGGGGGTGAATTTGTTAAGCATCAAAACATGTGATGAGGAAGCACTAGCCATTACACGTGAGCAAGCTAAGAAGGCAAAGTACCCTAATGCAAAGTAAGAAAAGAAGAGGTTGAAGCAAGCATGAACGGAGTTGGAAAAATAGATGGAAATGAGAAAGTTACAAGTAAAAGACACTGCTGACACCTCGAAGAGGGACCTGGCTGAACAAAACATGATAAGGTAGGTAATGCAAATAGAAGTCCCTATAAAATTAAATTACCTTACAATGCCTCAATTACAGACAACGATTTTGAATATGATACCACTCCCAAAAGCAATGGAGGAAATAGGAAAGGGTAGTAGTGGAACGACTGCAGTAGACCCAATGCTATTGGCACTCACAACGGGAAGGCATCCGACAGTAGTTGAGATGGGTATCTTGGGAACAGTACATACAAACACAATTGTGGACTGAGGGTCAGGCGTAAATGTGTTACCAGAGGATATATGAAAAAGGTTGGGACAACCTACGTTGTGGCCACCTACATTTCAGTTGCTCATAGCGAATCAACACGGAATCAAACCGTTGGGAACCTTGATGGCACAACTGGTAACTATTGGAATGCAAGCATTTTTATTAGATTTTGTGGTCATTCCACTAAAAAGAAAAGGATGCTATACTTGGACGGGGTTGGTTGGTGCAAGCAAAGGTGAAACATGATTGGAAACGAAATACCCTATCCATGGAACCTAGAGGCCGAAGATTTATAATTGACCTACACACAGATGGTAGGTGAAGAGGCAATGCCATCAGATTCCGAAGGTGAAGGTGAAGGTGTCGATGAAGGAAAGAAGAGAATGGAACCAGACGAAGGAGTGTTGAGATTAGGAGGGTCGAATGATGACGACCTAGACTTGGTAAACGGCCTACTCCACTGGTAGATGGAGGATTACAAGCTTTTCTTGAGCTGTAACATGTTGGGTGTTGAGGAGGGAAAAGAAGGAAATGAGTTTCCAAAGGAGTATAGCAAAGGAGGGAGAAGCAAACGTAGATGAAATGTTGACGCATACGTTTAGTGATGATAAACCTATAAAGTATGAAGAGTCTACTGTCAAAACAATGAACTTAGGAGATGAAGCAAATCCGAAAAATATTTTGGTAGGAGATGATTGGAATCTAGTTTTGAAAGCAACAACGTTCAAAATATTTATGGAGTACCAGGACGTCTTCGTCTGGATGTATAAAGATTTAAAAGGAGTGCCATCGGAATTATGTGTCCACCAAATACTGTTGATAGAAGGTGCAGTACCCATACAGAAGCGACTGTACTGAATGAACAAAAACTATGCTGCATGGGTCACAGAGGAGATCGATCAGATGCTGGAAGAAGGAATTATTTTTAGAGTACAAACAAGTGAGTATCACCAATTGTGATATCTTTGAAAAAGGACACCATGCAGATAAGAATATGCATAGACTTTCGATGCCTAAATGTGCTAACGATCAAAGATTCGTTTCCGATACCATTCACGGATAACATTCTAGAGGAAGTTGCTGGGCATGAGATTTATTCATTCATGGATGGGTTTTTGGGATACAACCAGATATCCATTGCCGAAGAGGACAGATTAAAAACAACATTCATTGTGGAAGATGGAGTATATGCCTAGAACAGGATGCCGTTTCGATTGTGCAATACTTTGGCAACGTTCGAGAGAATTATTCTACACATATTTGATAAAATGTCTCTCGGAAACTTTAAAGCATTTCTAGATGATTGGTCAAATTTCAGCGCAGAAGATAAACATATAACAACACTTGGAGAATGCATGGAGAGATGTAGATGGGCGAGACTGACATTTAATCCAAAGAAGTGTAGATTCATGGTACCATAGGGAAAGCTGTTAGGACATATCGTTTGCAAAGAAAGGCTAAAGACGGATGCAGAGAAAGTTTATGTAATTTTGGATATGCCACCATCGACGGATGTATCAGAAGTAAAATCATTCCTCGGACACATTGGATATTACTGGAGGTTTATCAAGAACTTTGTGAAAATTTCCTACCCGTTGGACAAACTCACCTGCAAAGGCGAACCTTATAAATTTGAAGTGGAGCAGAATGAAGCTTTAGATTGATTGAAAACGAGGTTGGCCACAACATCGATTCTAGCCTATCTGAACTAGCATAAGGAATTTCATGTTCATGTGGATGTGTCGAATTATGCGATTGGAGCAACGCTGGCACAGACAGGTGACCATGGATTGGACATCCAGTGTATTTTGCAAGTAGATTATTATCTAAGGTGGAGAAAATTATAGTACGAAGGAGCGAGAGGCACTAGGGAATGGTTTACATAGTACAAAAATTCAGACATTATTTGTTGGCGACATCATTTGTATTCAATGTAGATCATCAGGCACTGCTGTATCTTGTAAATAAGCCGATTATTCAAGGAAGGATAAGTCGATGGTTATTATTGTTGCAGTTCACATTCAAGATTGTGGTGTGACCAGGAAAGAGTCATGTAAGTGCGGATCACTTGTCGAGGATGAAATTAGGAGAGCCACCAGAAGGAGTCAGCAATGATTTTCCTGACGTGCAACTATTTTACGTTGCAGTACTGCCATCTTGGTACGCACGTATCAGAGAGTATCTATCGACGGGACAGTTTGCTAGCGAGATGCTGTCAAACAAGAGAAGGAAATTAGTGTTAAGGAGGCAAACATTTCAATTGATCAATGGGTTATTGTACAAAATGGGACCCAATTAGATTCTAAGGCAATGCGTTCTGGAGGAGGAAATTCTGAAGGTATTGAAGGAAGCACATGAGGGATCAATAGGAGGATAGATGGGGCCAGACATAATTGCGCAGAAGATACTTCTGGCAGGATTATGGTGGCCAACCATACACAATGACGCCAGAGAGTGGATTGTTGCATGCGACACATGTCAGAGCTGGAAAACCACTGAAGAGGGACTTCATGCCTCTGAATCCTTTGCACATGCAGTAGCTATTTGAAAGATGGGGATTGGACTTTGTTGGACCCCTTAAGGTAAGCAAACTAGAAGGTGCAGGTACATCGTGGTGGGGACGGAATACTTTACAAAGTGGGTGGAGGCACACGCACTACCAGACAACTCCGCAATGAGCACAACTAAATTTATTAATGAGCAAATCATCGCCAGGTACGGGATTCCACTGCAGTTAACAAGCGATCGGGGAGGACACTTTGTCTATGATGTCATCCGACTACTCACTATCGAGTTCAAAACTTATCATTCATTGTTGAGCCCGTATTGCCCGAGAGACAACGGGCAAGCAGAAGCCATGAATAAGATCTTGGTCAGGGTGATTTATAAATCTTGTGCAGTCGAGGGAGAAGATTGGGAAGAGAAACTACCATCAACATTATGGGCATACTGCACTTCATATAAGGTAACAATCGGACACGCTCTATTTCAATGGATGTATGGACAGGAGGCAGTGGTTCTGATAGAATTCATGGTAGTGAGTTTAAGGATTGCGATTGAGAACAAACTGGGCGATATGGAAAGCCTAATGGAGAGATTGTATAACTTGAATAAACTGGAAGAGCGATGATTGCAGGCACAATGGGCCACATAAGTTGCACAAAACTGGCGTAAGGTATGACATGACGAGCATTTGAAATTGAATAAATTTCAACCAAGCCAGTTAGTTTTGAAGTATAATGGGCGCAATGAGATCAGACTAGGCAAATTTATAAAAATGTGGGTTGGGCCATATAAAATCTGTGAAGTGGGCGATAAAAAAACAATAAAATTATGGACACTCAATGGGAAGGAAGTAGCCGATGTAGTGAATGGGTCAAAGTCGAAAGTCTATCATGAAAGAAATAACGCACCTCTGTGGATGAACAATTGAGAGACAGTATAAAAAATAGTAATTATTAATGTATATATGTAAATGTAAATAATAATAAAGAATGTAAAATTGTATAGTGCAGGGATAAAAGAGTAGATGGAAGGCCATATAATACACCGTGCGGTTGAAAAGACTTTCTACGGCTTCAATAAATCACATGTATCAAGTGTGGGAGAAGAAGATGACATTGTATGACTATGAGTTGGAAGGAATAGACTACTGTACGGCCCGTACAAGCTCAAGGAGGACAGTGTACGGTTAATGGGACACCATTCATGTGATGTAAAGAAGATCGTACGACTTAGTGGTTCACTAAGCGTACGACCTACATAGCAAACATAGTACGGTCGTACAAACAAGAAATGGAGCAAACTCGTATGGCTAGAGATACTGTACTGCCGTACGACCAACTAGGAAGCATAAAACAAAAGTATATGTACCGTATGGATGTACAGACTTGGGGAATGTAGGAAGAGAGAGTCACCATACGACCAGTTTAGTATGGAAGGAGCAGTTAGTAGACTATATCTACTGTACGACCAGTTGAGGTGATCGTACGACTTAAGGAAAGTACAACCGATAGAGAACAGAAGATAGAGAAAAGCACTTTATGGTAAAGAGGAAGCATACAAGAGGTAGAGACATCACCATACAACCTTTGATAGAAGGGGACAGGAAGCTTTGTATGGCCAAGTTGAACGAGGAAACACGTTCATACAGGGTGACAAAACTCAGGTGCAAGTGCACTGTACAGAGTGTCGTATGACCCTACAACAAATAGCAAAGTGGATACCGTACGGACACAGAAGAAGGGTGATAGGAGGTTCTAAAAAAAAATGATGACAAATCAAAACAGTTCATAATGAATAATTTTTGGTGCCAAAGGGAAAGACATAAATAGGTAGTGAAGAAAACATAAGCGGTTGGCAGAAAGAGTATGGGATAGGAAGAATATCACAAAAATGGTGTGCCCCTCAACCCTGCCTTGTATCGCGATAGGGAGTGTGTGTGGGACCTCGTTGGGGGTGTTGCCTTCTAGACCCCTAGTCAGTTCAGTTATCAATCGTGGGAAGTGTGACCAGTTGATGAGACTTGGAGCTGCTACATGCATGGAGTGTTTGTCTTCTAGAGGTGGAGAGAGCACTGGAGCAAGCCTTTTGAGAGGGATGCTACGCTGTGAGGCACTCGAAGTAGGTGTTGGATGTGAGGCTGTCTCGATGGATGGATAGAGAGCTCGAGAGGAGTTGACCATCCAATTGGAGGCAGTAGAGCGACACTTGGCTCAACGTACGCAGGAGTCGGAAGCAGAGAAGGCAGCACAAATGGCTATCAAGGTCAGATTGGCTAAGGAGACAGTATGGTGTTAGCAGAGGCTATAGATGCAACATGTTTTGGAGACCAGTTTGGTGCAGGCACATGAGGAATGTGAATGTGATCTATTCTGTTATTCATAGTTAATGTATTCCATTTTATTAATTTGTCTCGGTAATTTTGTAATTGTCATTCGGAGACGATTTTACTTTTTGGGGGGGATGATGTTGTTGGTAAAATCTATGTTGTAGCCGACGAGTAGAATAGTATCTGAACGGGTGCGTGAGGGTTGTCACCCCTTCGAGAAAGTATATGTACACCATCCAAAAGGGACTTTTGATCATCAAAATCATTATAATGAGCATAATCATATTATAAGCATTGGAGTGCATATTGCATATATGAATAAAGTATTTGTTCTGTGTTAAATCTTGCTATACTACATGTGATAAGTATCCTTTTACCTTGTGCAGTAAATAGGTGACTCATCATTACAACAAACAGACAAAAAGATTGTGGAACACATCAACAGAATGATGAAAGATTTTCAAACTGCGATGAAGCAAAGGTATAGGATACCATCCTCACTGGTAGAAAAGTACAAGTAGGACATATGTTTCATGGTTGAAACACATGTAGCATGCATGGAGGCAGTTATGCCAAGAGTTAAGTTCATAGACTCCATGGGCTATGAATTAAGTAAAGCAATAATTGAAGGGTATGTGAAAATCATACTCAAGTCTGAAGAGGACAAGGACACTTCTAGTTGGGGAACTTGTGCAGAGAAAATCAGAGAAGTAGAGGGCAAGCTCTACAACAAAGAAATCAAGAAGAATGTTGAGAAGAAAATTGATTCTATTCTCAAAGAATCAAGGATGAGTAGAGAAGAATTCAATGAGATAAAGTGTATAGCCTTGGAGATGAAGGCTAGTGGTCAAATTGAGGTATTGGCAACTACTCCTATTGCCATAGAAATACCTTCAGAGGGAGTAATAGTAGCAGGATCTACTTCACAGATACCTACTGTTCCCTATGCCATAGTAGCCCAAGTACAACCTTTGAAGAAGATTGATGAAGAGGAGGTGCAAATTGTAGAAGGCAAATCGTCTACTCCTCCAGCCAATGGAAAATCAGAAAGACTCACCAAGGTAAAACAAGAGGCTGAGTCATTTAGCAAGAAAATGACCAAGCAACTATCAAGTGGCCCTGGAAAGAGGAGAAAGACATTGCAAATGGTTGAATAAGACGAGTCTGATAAATCTTTAGATGAAGAGGATAGACGTTCTGAACAGGTAGTTGGCAAAGCAAGGACAACCATTGGAAAGAAGCCTTGGAAGCCAAAGGTAGAAAACTTGAACATGCAAAACATTAATGACAATAATTTCATTGAGTTGAATAAGTTTTATAGCACGTATAGCAATATGGATATAATTCAGTTGGAGAATGCAGTAGTAAGGAATATGATCCTTAAGAATAAAAGGTTTGAAGATGTACAAAGAGAGATTCGAGAGGATTTGTATAATAGATTGATAAATAGAAGAAGAGTCATTGGCGAAGATAGGAAAATAAGAGAAAATATGATAAAAAAGCTTTGCAAAGTTAATAGTGATGAAGACTTGTAAGATATATGAAAGGGGATTGAGCCCTTGCTAAGAAATAAAAGAAGACACATTCTTTGTTGGGGGGATACTATGAAGAGGTAAACAAAGAGACAAAAGAAGCTATTGTCAAGTATATGACTTTTGTACCCAAGGGAGTGAGCACGAAGTTAGGAGGAGCAAGCCCTATGATTGTTGAATAGAGTACTCCAACAACAACACTGGAAGCTAAGGGCACTCAGATGGCAGATCTCCATTGGAAAAGATACTATGCAAACTGACACTGTAGGTGTTACAGTTAACATCGCAGAAGATCCTTTTGAGGATCTTGGGCCAAACATTGTTGGCAATATCATTGATTACTCCAGCTCAGATGAGGAGGAAGAGGAAAGAAAGATTGAAGCCAAAGAGAAAAAGAGAAAAGTAGATGAAAAGAGAGAAGAAGAAAGGAAGAAGAAGCAAAGAGTAGAAGATGAAAAGAAATAGAAAAAAGAAGAGGAAAAGAAGAGAAAAGAAGACGAGAAGAGAAAGAAGGGAGAGGAAGAAAACAAGAGGAAAAAAGGAGAGAAGAAAAGGAAGGAAGAAGAAGACAAGAAGAAGGAAGAAGAAGATGCGAAGAGGCAGAAGAAGAAAAGAAGAGAAAAGAGGAAGAAGAAGAGAAGATGAAGAAAGAAACAGAAGAAAAGAAGGAAGAAGAAGAGGAAAGACAGAAAAAGGATGAAGAAATCAGAAGAAGGGAAGATGAAAAGAAGAAAGAGGATGAGGAAAAGAGAAGAGAGGAAGAACGAAGGAAGAAGAAAGCAGGGAAGGATGAGAAGCCAAGTGCACCCAACACTTCTCTCACCCTAGCTGCACTTACTGGTTCAGATGATGATGATCAATCAGAATTGATATCATCCCTCAACAAGATAATCGACAAGAACATACAAGTAAAGAGTTTGTAGAAAACTCTCGTGGAGGTTACTGACAAATTGCAAGGAATCATGACTGTGAAGTCACTTGATCCTAACCCAGAGGACAGAGCCAAAGCTATGATTCAAGCATTTAATGCTGAATTCATAAGTTTGTCAGAGGTTGTAGTAGCACAAGATCAAGCCAAGCATAATGCACAAACGTTTGACACTATCTATCAAAACACTAGAAATGACTTATTGACTCTTGATACTTGCATCAAGTCATTAAGGAAATGTGAGCTTGAAGGAAGAACTCAATTTGTGAAGTGTGCAATGTCTTTTAGCTTCACAAAAGACATTGACAGTGAGCTTAAAGCAAAATGGGCAGAGTTGGAAGCATTGGCCAGTCAGTTGAGTTGACCTGGTATGCATATGAAGTAGTAGAAGCACAGGTCAACAAAATTTATGATGAGATAAGTCTGCTAGAAGATAAAAAATCAAGAATAACAAAGAGGTTCTCACTTCTAAGAAAACACCTATCTGTGAGATTAAGCACAATCGAGCGATGGTTGGAGGAATGTCTGTTAATCAAGACATCTTTTGACAGTTTTGTGTACTCAGATTTGAATGCAGTAGAGATAGCATCTTATGGTTTGTGCGCTCTTCTCTGTATCTCAGAAGGAGTCAAGGACTCATGGGAGAAGAACATGAAGAGTCTTGCAGTTAGTTTTGGTGACTATATTTCTTGCTTCTCAGCCTAAGAAGAGGTAATGGAACACAATTTTTAACATGTAGATAGATTTTGACACCTTTGTCATTTATGTCAAAGGAGGAGAAGAATGTAACAAAATTGAATAAGTTGAATAGATGATGCATATATATGTAAGGGAGAGCTTAGCTATGTATATAGGAAATCATTGTAATAGGAGAGATAAGGAAAGATGGTAATATGATATGTAATGATCTAAGTTTTGAATAAAATTTTGAAGTTTTGAAGGCCAATTTCTATAAGTTTTCTTTTTGTGTTTTATCGTTGTTTGTATAACATTTTTGGGACATAGCCAATTTTCCCATATGTTGCCATCAATGCCAAAGGGGGAGGTTGTTGGCAATATGGATAGGTAGGATGAGTTAGGGTTGTCATTCATGGCAACACATATCTCAGGATGAGATGGCAGAATATACTGTTGAAGATCCTACAATAAGAGAGAGAAATTTTTCTTAAGTGTTAGACAATTTCTCTAGCAATGCAGAGATTGTTTTTGGTATAGCCAAGGCTACAGAGATATTTGACATGTGTGAAGTTAAGGGAAGGTATGTTAGATTGTCATGATGATGTACTTAAGTGCGCAGATCAGTGCAAACAATACAAAGAAAGTTATAGGTCAAATACCAGTAAAGGCAGTATGCACAACATAACAGAGTACAATAGAACATAGGAATAAAGTGTTAAGGAATTATTTTGGTTACAAAATAATTACTTATTTATGTAGGGCCGACATCCTAAATGTTTACCCTAAGTTAACATAACGTGTGATTGCATCAAGCTGACTACACAAGAGTTTTGTGAAAGGAAATAGTATAAGTAAATAATTATTTTATGTGAAGTAATAAGATGTGCGATAAATGCAATATATAAGAATGCGAAGTATATGATGTATATGCGAACTATGTATATGACATGCGAACTTATATGAGAGATCTGTGATGCGAATTCTGATGTCAAATTAGGCTATGCGAAGTACGACAGTCAACAATAAAGAGGTTTTTGTATCTATCTTATTTTGTATAAGGCACTATATTGTATAATTGCATGTTAGGGTAGTGGGCTCTTCTTGCATACAGTTGTAATTGTAATACCAAGTCCTGAAAGGGTTGAAGCAATTCCTAACAAGGTTGAGGCTATTAATAGGGCCTAGCACTCTAACAAGGACCGAGACATTATATGTAATTCATAGACTCCTAATAGGGTCAATATCCTTAACAAGATTCTTTTGTTTAGTGGATCATTCTGTGGGTGCCATCCCCACCTGGGTTTCCCTAGTTAACAAATAATGGTGTTATGAGTTCTCTTTGTGCATGGTTTTATCTACTATTCAACATTGTTGGCTTACTTTCATATGCATGTTGTAAAGTAATTAATAATATCCAGTTGTGGGCAAAAGTTTGTAGAATACTGATTCACCCCCCCTCTTAATATTATCTATTTCTAACAGGTAGTACTGCTAACCTAGTTGCTGAAGAGATGGTTCAGGAACTTGTTTTGAAGAGAGTGAGACACCCATGTCCTTATAGGATCAGTTGGTTACAAGATGAGCATGCTTTGGAAGTAAGAGAGCAATGTCTTGTTAATTTTCAGATTGAACAATATGTGAATCTGGTGTTGTGTGATATTGTGGACATGAGTAGTTGGCACATATTACTTGGTAGACCTTGGCAGTATGATTGCAGAGCTGTGCATGATTGTGTCAAGAATGTGTTTACTATCATGAAGAGTGGCAGGAAGCATTCCTTGATTCCTTTGCAAGATGCAAAACTTGGTAGAAGGAACCTGTGTTTTGATAGTCGAGTGTAATTGAGGGATTTTGAAAGGGTTAGAGATCAATGTGGAAAGCAAACTTGATGTACACCAAAGACAGTTGTGAAGATGAGTGTTGTAGAAAAGGATTTGCCGAAGTGGAACATAGGCAAGAGTGTACAAGTGGATGTGGGGGACATGTATGTGAAGAACTAGTTCGGGGTTTATGTGTTGAACCCTAAAAGATGTTCTTCCAACTATTGAGAACATCTTTTCTTCGCACCTGGGGTGTGTGATGCAAGAGCATCCCAAGACTATGTGTAGGGGCTTCGGGATCGGATTTGTGGAGTTATGATTCGCGTGGTTGGGGATGTGTTTGAGGCATGTTGGGGAACCTTGTCCTAAGTGTGCATAGAGTTTGGAGTTGTTGTTTTGAAGTTATAGCCGTTTTGGTGACTGTTGGTCGTGTGTTCCTAATTTACTGTCAGACTTTGGAGGTTGTATTTGCAAGCTTCAATCCGAGGGAGTTGGCGTGTGCACTCTTGGATTTGGATAGTTGGATGGCACGTGGACCTACGCCTAAGGACGGTTATTCTTATGTGGCCTTTTGAGTTAGTTATGCATTGTAAACTTGGAGCCTGTCCTAAGTATTTTATTATTTCATGTATTTAATGTTTGTAGTCAAGCCTACTTGTGGCTTGGTTTAGTATAAATTGAT
This sequence comes from Cupressus sempervirens, assembly GCA_028749045.1. Taxonomy (NCBI): domain Eukaryota; kingdom Viridiplantae; phylum Streptophyta; class Pinopsida; order Cupressales; family Cupressaceae; genus Cupressus; species Cupressus sempervirens. The sequence goes on from CM053788.1 coordinate 522,030,534, forward strand.
AGTTTCTGTAAGAGATCTTTCATTAGTTTTGGAGTGTGCAATGTTTTACTTCCAAAAACTATCTTACATGTGCTACTAAAACGCCTTATATTTTCTTGAATCCTTATCTATATTAAATTGATTGTTTTCTCAAAAGATATATAGAAAACCATATCAAATATGACGGAGATGATCAATCAATGAGGATTCATAGGGTATAGTAGATGATGTTAGGAACCTATAATAAGTTATATTCCATTATTTTATCATTTTCATCCTATTTAAGTTTTTGTATGTTCAAGGTTGTAAGTTTTTTCTATTCAAGATTGATTTAATTTACAGAGTCTCTGGAGAGATTTCACATCCCTACATTACAATGATTTTATACGATTGCTGCGTAACTTGGTTTCATATCAATTGGTATCAAAGAAAACTTCTGATCTATGGCTTAGGGTTTTCAAGACATTTTCTGCAAATTTCATTTAGAGGCATTGTGGGTGAAATTTGTCACAACTGTGTGTGCAACAGCCAAAAATGCTGATCTTGCTTTTTCATTTTGTTTGAGTGAGACTGATCAAAGCCAAATTGTAGGGTTTGAAGATTTGTTCTGTTATTGCAGGGTCTAGGGTTTATGGGTTTTGCATACACATGAATTTTGAGGAATAATAAAAAAAGTATTGCTAAATTGAAAGACCATATGCCTACAAACCTCAAATTCTCTTTGGAAGTTGTAGCCACTGCCTCTACATTATTGTCACCCTATCTCGTACCACATATTCAATCTCCACTACTGATAATTCCAAGCCAGTGTTGCTAGTGGGTTGCCATCACCTTGTTACCAAATAATCTTTTTGCCATTGATCAACATTTCTACCAAAACGAAAAACGAACAACATGTTAACATCATTGTAGAAGCATTCTGTTGTTGTCACTTTCAAGCGTTAGTCAACCTTTGATACCAATGATGAGGAAATTGTTGGTTGCTAGAGTATCAATATGAAAATTCCCATTTGAACCCTAAATCACAATGCCAAAGGGCTGACTATCACCAATGAATATTCTTTTCCAAATCTGCAAAAGCGATGCAAAAGCGACCAACATAACAAACATTAACACAAACATAATTGTTACTACCCCTTGAAGTTCGAAATGAGTTCACGGGGGAACAAAAGTGGTGGAGGTTAGGTTAGGGTCTTTGGAGGAGGAGATGATGCTGAGGGTGCTTCTGATTCGGGTGGTGATGAAGATGGAGATGTTGGTGGGCAGCTTGTGGTCCTCTGGATGTGTTGTTTTGACTTGTGGCTACCTTCTTTTTGGGTTGTCTCTGGAAGTCCATCTTTGCTCTAGAGGGATTTTGGCTTCTTGACTATGTTCTAGAGAATTTTGGGTGTGTTTATTGATGTTTGGAAACTCTTTGTTTCCCCGATTACTGTGGATGGTGCGTTGGGGTCGGTTGCGGGAGTTTGTGTTCATGGGGGCCTTCTTTCCTTGTGGGAGTGGGGTATATCTTTCCTCGGAGCTCATTGAAGATTTGGAGGCCTCTTGCTTGGGGTTTTTGGGTTGGTCCTTTGGTGACATTTCTAGTGTGTCATCACCTTTCCCTTTCATGGTTGAATCTTTTGCCTAGACTTGTTTTGGTGTTTTTAGCCTAGTTTGTTGGACATTCTTTTGCGCGTGCCCTCTCTTTTGAAAGGTGACAACCTTCAATTTTGGGGAATGTTATGTGTAGTGGAGATCTCTGCTCCTCTCCTCTTTGGTTGGTGGGTGGATCTCAAAGTGGTGCCCCTGTTGGAGTTTTTCGTATAGCTGGAGTGGTCTGTGTTAGAGGTGGTGGCTATATTTAATGCCTTGCTGGCTGGAAGTTTAGTGTTGTGGGGATGGTTTATTACTGCCTTGGTGCTTTCTGTGGTGGGATCAACTTCTTAGGGTTGGATTTTTGGGTCAGTTCTTGTGTGATTCTTTTCTAGGTCAGCTCAGTGAGGCTTTAATGTTGTTCTTCACAGAGCTGCATTTCTTTGTTTGGGATTGTTAAGTTGTTTTTCAAAGGACTTTGCTTCAATGGAGCTATCATAAAGGATTTATATAGTTGACTCTACCCGAAATCTAATGTGACTCCTGGAGAGGTGGAGAGTACTTTTGTGACTGTGGTTAGGGTGCAACTCTTTGTTCATCTTTCATTCCCTATTGGGGTTATGGAGGTGGGGGCATCATCTATTGAAGTGATGATTTGTCATGTGGGAGTGATTGGATGATGCTATTGGAGTACTCTACCCCTTCTTGGTTGCTTGACATGGGGTTTGGTTAGAACCTATTGAAGTGAGCACCTCTCATATTGAGCAGAGGATTTTCTTTGAAGCTTAGTGAATATGCAGTTGGAGAGATATTGTTGAAGGTCATATTAGTGTTAAGAAGAATCTTCCGATTTGTATTTATTGCTTCATCTTCCCACTGGTTATGATGGGTAGGAAAGCCTCCCAAAACCACAGTGTTTCAATTGGCTTTTTGATGATTATCCTTGTTGATGTTTGGTAACTTTAGTTGGATAAACTTATAAATGAGATATAATTTATATGTGTTCTTTATATTTGAGATATAAGGTTATTATTATATGAGAAAAATTAACATAATATATATATGATTAAATTTGTTATTATATTAATTATTTGATTAATGAATAGACATGTCCCACTAAGGGACATGTCTATTCATGGCTTATTCTCTATATATAAATCTAAGAGGGTGTTGCATTTGGAAGACACATACCAATCTGGCAGTGCTTAGTACATTTGCAGTAGATTCGGGAAATCTAACATGGTATCAGAGCTAGACTGCAAATGTAAGAAAGGATAGAAAAGACTAGATTACTGATTTGAGAAAAAAAACACAGATGTATCCAAGGGAAGCACATGTGGATCAATCTGAAAGCATTAAAGGTATCACAGAGCATATAAAGGAAAATACCTACAAATGCAGCCAAGCAAGAAGCAAAATCACATATTCAACACATATAGACACGAGTATTGAATATTGTTGTTCTCGAGTGTTTCTAGAATGATTGTCTAAGCATGTGAAAAATCTCAGTATGGCTGATTTATTCATATTGAGTTTATCACCTCTAGTCGAGTGGATTTAAATTTATATAACTTTTACAAACTACAATCTGGGGGTTATCGGGGGTCATTCATAGCCTGGGATACGATTATCGTTATTGAAAGTTGAAACGTAAAGCTTCATTGTTGTGTGATTTTTTCTCTTCATTGGGACATAGGAAGTGAGGAAGTTTATAAGGATAAGGTATGAAGTCAAACACAATTTAATACCGCTTGCAAAAGAGAAATAGTCAGAGATCAAGGATGACTCACATGTTCCTCGAAGATGAAAAGGTCGTGGGCATTGACAATAAAGTTGTAGAAATGATGAATTGATCGTATCAGTTATTACTGTGGTTGAAATGGACGGGTTAGGAAAGACATACTGTAATGATCCCATCTTTTGGCCTTCACATTCTCCAAAGTCTAAGTGGAGGATAAGAAAAAATTAAATTAATTTCTTATAAAGTCATTAAATAAATTAAAATTAAAAGGTTGCTTTATATTTATTTAATTTAATTAATTATTGTATTACAAAGGAGATGCGTCTAGAGTGTGTATTAATTATTGGAAAGGTGGAAGCCTCTAGAAGCACAATTAATTATTGCAAGAGAGGAGTTTCTAGAGAGTGCATTAATTATTGGAAGGGGGAAGCTTCTAGCACTTGCAATTAATTAATGTTTTAGTTCTTTCTAGAAGGGTGAAGGAATAGGATAAATAGGGGTGAGAGTCTCATTGTTTAGCATGAGATTATTGTATCGAATGATTATGACTTGCATTTGATAACAGCTTGGATGTGTGAATCACACTCTTTTTTGGCAATAGGGGACGTTCATTCTCTGTTGTAACATTCTAGACGTCATTCCCTTAGGGTTTGGCCTTTGGAATACATCTCTTTGTACTTGATTGCAGCATTTTTAGAATTAATATAATTTCAGCAGTTGGTTCAGCTTTTGGGCATTCCTGGGTGTCCATTACACATACCCCATCCACCATGTCTACAATCATGTTAAATTGAGGGATTAAGGTGGTATAATAAAGCATGTGCAAAGCTCGTCAACCATTTGCAGATGAATGTAGAAGCATTGACGGAATACAAACTAGGCTATTTGAAAGAGTAAAATTTCATGCGGTGCCTTGTATGCAATATGCACAAAATGAATTCGTAGAATATGAAAATGTGCTTGTGGGCAATAGAAAATAGAATATCTAGATCTTAACCAGACCTGCGCTTGAATCAAGAGAGAAAAGATGATGCACTTGTTTCCATTAAATAAAGGTACTTTTTTAATACAACTAGTGAGGATGAATTGGCTAAAAATAAGGCATGACGACCATGATCACCTCTAATGGTATGCTGCATAGGCAAGGGACTCACCACAAATTGAGCAGAAAACATATTTAAAGCAAGGTGAAAGGTTGCAGATAAGGATGTGTAAAAGAGGTATAGAGTTATGAGCAATAAAGTGGAGAATTTATGAGATAAGTATTTTTTGATTTCTTCAGTATTACTTTTATTTATTATTCTAGTCACCTTAGATTACTATATGTGGCATTATTAGGGAAATAATATGTTCAAAATATAGATTAAAGTATATATATAGAAGATTGAATATATGCAGCTATGTTAAAAGTATATATTTAAATTAGATATTTATTTATATTTTATTAAAATGATCTTATATTATTATACAGAATTATTTTTTATCCTTGGATATTATAGTAGTCTCTTTTTTATTTATAATTCTATATGAGCTATATACCTTGATCTTTTCCTCCAAGAATGTTCTTGTAGAACAAAAGAGCGAGATTGAAATTCAAAGGGAGGCTGACATTTCAGGCAACCTTGAAAGAGAGGGAGCAGATAGAAGATATGATTTAGTCAACCTTTGATGATCTTGATCATATTGATTCAGAGGGAGTAAACCATGTTGAGATGGAGTCTCTAGTGATCAATAAATTATAGCAGTCAAGATGACTGTGATTCATGAATATACCTCGTGAATATGTGATTTTAATGGGCCTACCCCTCGTGTACATCATGAGGAAGTGACAACTTCCAAATGATGTCACTTGTATTTGTAGAAGTTACTAGAAGGTGACGATCTTACAATAACTTGTATTATGAGATCAAACAAATTGAGCATATGATGAATGTTTTGCATCTCAACATTCTGGAAGGCCATTATTTAAAGAGTGCTTGGTGAGTATCATTAATATTCTGGGAGGTCAATACTCTTGATATTGTGATATCAAACCTTATTTTGAGTACTTGATGAATATCATTGATATTTTGGGAGGCCAATACTCTTGATAGCAGATGTGATATCAAACGTTATTTTGAGTACTTGGTGAATATCATTGATATTCTAGGAGACCAATACTCTTGATATCAGATGTGATATCAAAACTTTTTGAGTAATTGGTGAATATCATTAATATTCTGGAAGACCAATACTCTTGATATCAAATGTTATATCAAACCTTATTTGGGCACTTGGTGAATATTATGTGTTGATATTCTTGAAGAGCAATACTCGTGATATCGAATGCGATATCAAATGGTTGAAAACTTCTGAGATATCAAATGAGATATTCTGAAATTGTTATTTGTAATATTACGTTGAAGTAATATTTAATCTTATTTGTTTATCCTTCTAAGCTAAGAGGGAGAGTTGATGTTTGGTAGCTTCAGTCGGATAAACCTATTATATATGAGATATAATTTATATACGTGCTCTTTATATTTGAGATATAAGGTTATTATTATATGAGAATATATATATATATATATATATATATATATATATATATGATTAAATTTGTTATTATATTAATTATTTGATTAATGAATAGACATCTCCCGTGAAGGGGCATGTCTATTCATGGCTTATTCTCTATATATAAATCTAAGACTATGTTGCATTTGGAAGACACATACCAATCTGGAAGTGCTTAGTACATTTGTAGCAGATCCGGGAAATCTAACAATCCCTATGTGGGGTGTGTGATCAAGGTTTGGGGAGCCTTTCAAAACTCCATTGTGAAGGTTGGGGGAGCCTTCCAAAACCGCTATATTATGATACAAGTGAAGCTTAACCTGTTCATTTGTCTTAACTGTTGTTCTTTGCAACGCATTGGCCTTTGTTTGTTGCACTGAGTGATGCAATTGAATATTTTCTTGCACTATGTTGATGCTAGTTTGTTCGAACTGTTAGTTTGGGCTTCCATGTTAAAACCTCTTTGGCTGATTTAGAAGTGATGTCAAAACCCAAGTTTTGTGTTTTCCTGTTTTTTGTTTCGAAAAGAGGTTCTCTTTACCTTCAGTTGTTTGGTTCTTTTGTCCTCTACTAGGTGATAGTGTTAGTATTCAAGGGTCTATTCTGGTGGCTGGTTGTTTTTGGTTAAGGTTGCTGGCTGGTTTTGAGAGCCATGTCAAAACCCTATTTATTGGTTTGGGGAACCTCAAAACCCCATGGATCACCATTTTGTAGTGATTGGTTCTTTGATGTAAGGCTTTGGCCTTAGTTGCTGGCTTTTTTGGGCAGCTGGTTCTCAGTTTGTATTCTCTTTTTAGGCTGCAGATTGTTTGTTTGCCTAGGGCTGCTAGATTGCAGTTGTAATTTCTTTGTATTTTCCATGGCAACATTTTGTCTTTGTGGGGTTTTAGATCCCCTTCAAAATCTAGTTGTATAGGGTTTTGGGTCCCCTCAAAACATGCCTTTACCTTAATAAAAAACACAGACACATTATCATTACATCATTAATCGCTTGATGGAATATTTGCTTGTAGGATTTCATGCATAACAACAAAAAAATAACAATTATACCTGATATTTGTGAATATGTCTCATGGACAGTACCTCCCCCACCCTAAGATAACCTTGTCATTTCAAAAAATTGTTGATTTCAATTTCCAATATTTTTGTCTTTATATTACAGTTGGAACCAAGTCTCCTACCAACCCATGAAACCCTCAATCTTCAAAATGACAAAATATTCTATGAATAAAATGGTTGCGCTACATTTTCAATACATAAGTACAAATGGGAGCTCTCTGATGCAAGCATAGAAGGCAGCACCTAAGTAACCAATATGGGTTTGGGTACAGGTATGGATATAATATGCGTGCATAGCAATTTTTTTCCTTGGGTATGGGTTTGTCTGTACACATACGCTCACACACGCATTTACATATATTATAATTTTTAATATACATGTTCAAACATCGAACTTTGAAGTTGCCTATTTGGGTTTGGGTATGGGTACGAGTTTGTCCATATGTATGTATATATGCAGATATATTATAAATTTATACATACATGTTCAAACACCAAAGTTATAAATAGAAAAGAAGAGTGACGCTCATAAATCCATAATTGCAAATAAAATTATAAATAAAGTATCTCATACATTATATTGATAATTTGCAAAAATGAAAACAGTCAAGTCTCAAAATGTCATTACACAACCAAAACTCAAATTACAAAAAATAATATTCATATTATTTTCATTAGAAACATCATATACAATCTTGGGTTTTTCATATTTGGCTTATAAATGTTTAAAGGCTTAATATAAACTTTTGCTTGGTAAATGAATAGGGAGTTCGGATGAGAATTTAAAAGTAATGCATATTTTGTTTCATGTGCATGACCATATTTTGGTATATTTTCTTGGGTTCGAGCCTCGGGTACTTCTTGGGCACTTCGCTTTGTTGCGGGTTGTTCACATATGAATCCATAGAGAACCCAGGCACCCAGAAAGAACTTGAACTTTACTAGTACCCAAACCCATGCTTTAACAACAATTCCTTGTAACTTAGGGCACAACTAATTGCAAACATTCAAGGAGTTAGGAGGTAATGCTCTTGAGTTGGCAGTAGACAATTTTTTGTTTTAAAATTGTTGCGACTGAATTCTATAACTTCATGCCATATAAATAATATTTTCACAAATTTCAATTATCACATAAAAATAGATGAACAATCTGTTAAATAAAAATTTCAAAGTGTACATCAAATTAATCTTTCAATTTAAACCAATAAGATAAAAAAGGTTAAATCTATATTATTTGGGTGCACTTTTGCCCGAAGAGAGTATTTTATTGTTATATTTCAACTCATTGTTCATACTTCTTAATATTTTGTATCTATTTTACCAGGGTTTGGTTTTGTCTATATGCCTGACTCTAGAGCAAAAATTTAGGATATAGTCAGACAATTTTGGTCAACAACAATAGCAGATTTATCAGATACGGCTACAACTTTAGGAATATGATATATACAATGTATATATGCTTTTGGTATGGTCACTTGTGTTTATGTGATAGTTGGCATGAGTTCTGGTGATGCCAAGTATAACCGGTTCAGTATAATAGTATTACAACACAAATTATGTAATCGGGCATTTTGGCGTAGCTAATTGAATTGTTTGGACAATTCAATTGCTTGGCAATGAAGGGAGGACATCCAAAGTCTTAGCTCTTGGATAACACGGTTCTATTTTGGATATTTGCGTGGGCACTTCTGGGGAAGAGTTTTGTAAGCCGACAGGATAAATTAGTTTCAAGGGTATAAAGGAATGACTTATTTTGTATGCAAGCATGGATGATATGATATATGATGTGCAAGCCTTGATGTTGCAAGCTTCATTGGGACTAATCAGATATTGTTCTACTACCTTCCTTGGTAGTACACAACATATTTAAAAGACCTGACAGTCGCCAAAAGGAACACGTCCATCAACCAACTGACACTTAAAAATACTTGAGATTGATGACCGACTTAATACAGACAATTAATACGATGGATAATCATCAAACACAACAATAGTTGTTGTATGCCGACTACAACATCTATTGTTGTTAAGATTGTTGAGGAGAAACACCAGATCTTGCTTTGTTCTTTGTCTAATTTGTGGGATTCTCTTACTATGGCTATCGGCAGTACTTTTGTTATCTTCAACTCTGAAGATGTGGTGGTATAAGATTCCCTTTGAATGTGTGCTTAACTCTTTTTAAAACCTTCCAACTACCTAGCTGTAACACAGTTTGTCAACAGATGTATGCACGCACATTGAAGTATTTGTTTCTCTTGTAATAGTTTGTTTGTTGCATTGGCTATTGCAAGTTCTTAATAATGCCATTAACAACAATAAATTTCCAGTTGCACACAATTGAATCACATATGTTTCTTTGACTTGGTATTAATAGAGTAATAAATTAATGAAGTTTTCTGACCTCAAAATACATAAGGGATCTTGGGAGATTCTGTTGCGGACCTCATAACTGCACATCAGCAACTTGACATTTTGCAAATTATTTCCCCCACTGGTGAGACTTGAACCCTTGACAACAGTGAATGAGATGAACAGCAGTTGGAATGATGTACTCCAGGTTGTGTGCTTCTGAGAGTTTGTCCATGCCAAGAGAGGGAATCTCCACCCTGAGTATTAGCATTCGGGTAGCAGTCCTCTAACCAAAATATCTCTGTGCCACGTGAGGGAGGTTTATGTAGTCTAGTCAATAGTACGCACACCTCTTCAGCCTATTGTCCTCTTATGCCATATTCACCAGATTTCAATACTGATATTATGTGATCAAACTCAAGTAATGCGACGATTATAGAAAGCAACTGATAATCTTGCAATCTATAATGGTGATTGACTATCATGAATCATTATAGTAGGAAACTCCATGCCAAGGAGTCTCTGCTCCTGTCAGGAACCTGTGCGTTTCTTCCAGGGAAGGAAAAATACTATAAGTAAAAACTTACACTGGAAATAATGGGAATATTTCCCCATGAATCACTTAAAAGCTGTTCACAATAAGCAACAGCGATTCACGGTTTCATAGCCTAGAAGAGCATCTTGATGAATTTCAATGGCATTGGCTCATCATACAAAACAAAAAAGAATCTATACTCAAACTATAGAAGATAAAATACGGCTTCCACCGAGGCGTCACTATTCAATTATTTTACACCCTATAATATGTGACCAAGATAACCTTGTGCCAATATTACATAATTCATTTCAGGTGACAATATAAAAAGACCAAAACTATTTTCCCGAAAGAATGCTCATTTATTAAATCATCAGGAATACTGATACTGAATATGATATTGTTCTGGTGTTCAAACTTCAAACATAACTTTATATATCTTTTTCTCAAATAGATGCATACACCTCAGTTTGCAAATATCTTTATTACTGTTTTCGAACCATCCTGCTCAGATTGGGAAGCCTAGCCAACTCCTCCAAGTCCATCTAGGGTAGATATGTCTCACTATGCAAAATGGCGACTTTAGGGCTTATGTACTGAGCCTGCAACTCCAGTAAATTCCTTGCAACTATAATAAAATAATTGATAATTCCATACATTCATCAATCCCAAAGTCTCCTTATAATAATATTTTTTAGTTTTCTTAAAGAATCAAGATTGTTGGCTATTGACTTTAATTATTATGAATTTTTTAAAGCCACTTTAATTATTTGATATGACCTTTGGATTTCCCATTTCGTAATAATATTAAATAATCAAATCTAATTCCTCTTATCTATACATTTTAGCTCTTAAGGATTTTTGCAACTTGTCAAAAATGGGACATCATAGATGGATTGTTTTCTTTCTAAAAGGAAGCAACCTATTAGTGCCAAGGAGGCCCTTAACGTTCATGGAAGACCTGAGGAAAAGGGAAAGTAGAATAAGAAGTGTTATAAAATCAAGTCGAAGGGATCTTAAAATCTTATAGAAAGTCCAGAGTTATTTTCTGGGATCGTGGGAGGTCTGGACACTTCCATAAGAAGTGCAAAGAAGAAGAAGAAAATTGATTCAATAGGTTTTCAACATCAGCTTATAATTCTCTACATTCCATAGAAAAATGGGGCGGCTGAGAGAAACTATCATTATGTGAGATGGAGAATTGTTTGATTCAGTCATAGAATATGGATTCCATCTTTTGGACTAAAGAAGTTAGTTGTATTCTTAGTTGCATGCCACATAAGGTGGTGCAAAATATGACTCTTGATGAGGCTTGATCCTATGTCAAGCTAGATGTATCTTTATTCCGAGTATTGGTAGTGAGGCTTAGGCACTTGCTCCAGATGGACAGTAAAGAGCCATGGGGAGGAAAAGCCGACCACTTGTATATGTTGTCTTCTGTGAGGATGGCTGAGTCATATACATTATTTGATTCCATTTCTAGAGATGTTTTATTTAGGTGGTATGGTGAGATAAGGGCTTTCCTTGGTTGGATTCTTCATCACCAACTTCTCCCTCATTACCTATTCCATCTCTTGAGGATGAGAAGTTTAAATTAAGATCCACTACCACCAATTGCTTATAAGGACTTATCCAGTTTTGCCTAATGGGCTTCCACAACCCTTGATGCAGTTGGGCCTTTTGTCAGTGACCCCTAAAATTCTTGTCATACTTGCTCATAGACATCGGGTTTTAATCTTTTGAGTCACACTAGTTTAGATGATCCTGATAAAATTTCAAATGTGGTAAGGTATTTCTTAGTGTGACAGAAGTATGGCAGTGGAATATTCTTCTTGTATGAAGAGTCACATTTGGAATCTTAAACCTCTTCTTAAGAGAAGAAAGTTGGTCCGATTCAAGTGGTGCATTGCACCAAATATGTGGCTAATTGTTCTATTTATATGCAGAAGGCCCATCTTGTGGTAAAAAGGTGTTCAACCTAAGTGGCACTGGAGGGTGGTGTTGTTGTGAATGAGGTATAATTTCGCTAGTTAGACTAGTGCATGCATTTTATACACCAGAGAGAGATTTGTGCAATTTGTACAAGTTAACAGACAGCACATACCACAGGGTACCAGACTATCACACCACAGTGTACCAGACTATGACCAATGCACCTTTGCAACTGACAATAATGACTGACTTGAATACCATAGGAATTTTGAGGTTTTAGACTTTTTTGAATGATAAATAACAAATCAAAATCAGTGCTGTCAGTGTTCTGTTAAATAACTTGTATATCATAAGCTATAAATTTGAATCATGATTAGTATAATTGCTGTTGTCTGGCTGTCATGATATGTTTATTGCTCCGTTTATAATGCTTTCATGATAAATACTTCATTTTATTAACACTAAGAAAAACTACTTTGCTGCTGGGGACATCACTGCAGCATTTACTATATCTGCAACATTTTTCAAAGATTTTGAAGATTGTGGGGATGGCTGTGGGATGTTCCCTGTTATCCCACCATATGCTGAATGCCACTGGGGATGGCAACAAGGTTTTGAGGGCTGGGGATATCTCCCAATGGAACACAGCGGCAAGGGTCTTCAGAACTTGCATAGTCCATAAGGTGTCTCCTTTTAATGGGTCTTGTTTACATATAAGATATAAGTGTCTAGTAGATTACATCTGTTTATCTTAATTAGTCTACATTATATGGTCAGAAGAAAAGCTTGTCTCATCCATATAGCGTAATCAATATTAAATTTAGGGCTTTCAGGTGGAAGTTGTTATGGACTTACAAATATTACACAATTACATTTGTTCCTGTAAAATAACTCTGGATCCCTTTATAATATGAATGGTCTTATGTAAGAATTCCTAATTTAAGGTCCTTCCAAATGCAAAATGCCATTGCTTTTCTTTTTGACTTAGTCCAATGTTAATGGTTACTGAATTTTTTTTTCCAATAGCTCAGTTGTGGTCATAAAGATTTCATGGGTGCATAAATCTTCCGTTCAAATGTGTCCATAATTCTTCAGCAAAAAATAATGGACAGCTACTGAACATAGAAATTCATTTTGTAGGTATGTACGGTTAGTCATGAGTACAATGCAAGGAAATAGTCGGGAAGAGATTTTGCAACAACATCCAAGGTAATTTATGGTGCAGTTTGTCAAATATCAGGACTCGAAAATGGATGTATAGGATGCTCATATTCAGATGATAAAATGTGGTCAGGTTTTATGAACTCAAGGCAATACATGATGTGCCTGATGAAAACTTGTCATCTGGGGTAACTGGTCCTCAAAAAATGGCAGCTGGACTTATTTGTGAGGATCTTGCTTCTATTTTAATACAGTTTAAGAATTTTATGATAAAAAGAATCTAATGGCCTTTGCTTATGATATTTCTCTGATATGCGGTGTTTGATCTTTCACAGCAATCACATTGACATACATAGGAACAACTGCTGGGGAAAAGGCTCCAATAACAAAGAAGTTGCCAGCTACAACAACGGTATATCGATTTCTTATTTCTGATACACCTCTAAGATATGCTTTTCTCATTCTATCTTTAGCAATTCATGATTTTAGTTCTGATATTCCTTTGGTTGTGTGAATCAGGTTGGAAAATTGAAAATGCTCTGTGAAGGATTTTTTAAATTGAAGGCTATCAAGCTAAGGCTGTTTCTCAAAGAAGAGGTGCATATCACATTCTGGATAAAGGATTAAGTAAAAAATGATTATTTTTAATGAAACTTATTATATGAATATTCTAATAGTGGAATATATGTGATGTAGGACACACCCTTTCCAACTCCTCTGATTGATGACATGGAAACACTTGTGGATTTAGGAATTGGGGCCAATGGAGGGAATATACTAATCGATGAAATGGACAATCAGCTGTAGCATTTTCTTCCACGTCCATGAATGAACCAATTGATCTGGGGGTTTAAATTTTTCAGTTGCCCAGATTTTATCTCATCATATGTTTATTTATCAAATTCTCCTCTTTAGAATCTTCGTTCTGTTAAATAAATGTTAAGTTTAACGATCAGAGCTTCCCACAAGATATTGAATAATCTGGTATCCTGAAGATTAGGAATCCTCTGCATGGACACAAAATGCCAATGAAAACTTTTACCAATCAAATTTAGTGCTTCTCTTTCTTTGCTATGAAGCATGGGTGGGATATTATATAGTATATACCTGAAGTGAGAACTGGATGTAGTTGTTGAATCCTAAATGCATTTTCTAAATCATGGATGCATTTTGAAATGAAATGTTTGTCATAACTGACAATAAAAATAGAACATTGTCCCCCTCTCAGTTTCTTGAAGGATTAAAAACTTGTCCAGATTTATGTTCATTTCATTGAGACCATGTGACATCCATCCCTTATTGGGCTATTATGTGGTGCATAAAATATATGCTCCTTTATTGCCTCCACAAGAAGACCAAGAAAGTGAAGTTAAACACCTCTATGGAAGGGAAGGATGGTGGCTAGAGGGACCCCTTTTATATGCCTAAATGAGGGGCTTGCAAGATTCATTATTTCCATGGAAACATGTTTGGTAATGTTCTAAGATTAGAAACGGGGTCAACAATGGTGTGTGCCATGTGGATTCATGGTTACATGGTAGTTTCTTGAGGTATAGTTTTTGTGTGTCACATGCATTATTTGTCTTTGGTTTCTTTTTAAGCCCTTGTCTCTGTTGAGCTAAAAGAAAATACAGAAAATGAAATTAAAATCTGAACTATGCTAGACAGTAAATGCGAAGAGTTGACACAGGATTTATTTTGGTTCATCCAGTATGCTGGACTACATCCACTCTTCAAGCTGGGAATTTTCTATTATTCACAAGTTCAGATATACAACTTCCAACAGCTACCTCACAACATACAAAACATACATAACCAACATTACATTCTCATTCATATGTTTTTGTTCATCGCAGCAGTAGATGGGTAGGAATATGTAACGACAGAATCTCTGAGCACCAATAATGATTGGGTTTCAGACTTAATCAAAACTGTTACAATCTCCCACTTCAAGACCACTCAATGTTGCAAAAAAAGCTGGACAGAGATATCCCCCACTTGGAATCTTATGACTATGTTGTGACGATGGCAGGAGAAGTTCTACAGAATTCAAACTTCTCTCTGGATACCACCTGATGTTATCACATCAGCCGGATTAACCTTAGTATCAATATTCTCTAACTGTAATTTTCCGTCTTCAAGAGCATGGCGAATGAAATGAAATCTGGTCTCTATATGCTTTGTGTGACTGTGGAAAGTTGATTTTTAGCCAAATGAATGACACTCCTACTATCACAATATAGACTGAAGTTGGATTTTTTATACCCCAACTCTCCAAACAATTGCTGTAACCATATTAGCTCTTTAGATCGTTCAGTGAGAGCGATATATTCAGCCTCAGAAGAGGAAAGAGCAATAATTTGTTGCTTACAGGAAGCCCAACTGATCACTGCCCCAACAAAAGTGAACACATAGCCTGTAGACTTGTAGTAGATCTTCTCATGCCTAAATCTCCTACCATATTAGAATCAAGATAACCACAAAGATGAGGAACCTTACTGGTAAAACATAAAACATGAGAGGAAGTGTCTCTTAAATACCTAAGAATCCATTGAACTGCTTGCCAATTAGTTTTTCCCGAATGACTCATAAAGCTACTCACAATTTCCACTGCATGAGCAATATCTGGACGTTTGTTAACCATTGTATACATCAAATTGCCAATTGCTGAATAATATGGAATACCATCCATCTCATTTTCTTATTCCAAAGTGGAAGGACACATCTTAGAAGACAAGCAAAAGTGATCAGCCAATGGAGTGGCAACCAATTTGGCATTTGACATATTGAACTTCTCTAACACTTTTAAAATGTATTTTTCTTGAGATAATCTGATTTCCCATTTTTGTCTATTTCTGATTATATCCCAATAGTCCTACTCGCTGCCCCTAAATCTTTAATGGCAAACCGAAGAGCTAGACGCATTTTCAATTCATGGACAACTCGCATACTATTCCCATAAGCCATCTGGAAGCCTCTTGTAGTAAACACATGGGTCTGATTCACAGTGAGTAAAATTTTATTGTGTCATATAATTATTAAATTATAAGTACCACTCTTGGAGCTTGCTTCAGCCTGTACAAACTCCTCTTTAATCTGCAATATAGATGTTCTTCACCCTGTTTAATAAAGCCCTCAGGTTGCTCCAAGTACAATTCCTCTTCAATATCTCCGTGAAGAAATGTCGTTTTCACATCAAGTTGCTCAAGCTCAAGATCGCAAGCAGCTGCCATACCCAAAACTAAATAGATTGTTTGCTTTTTTACAGTTAGTAAAAAAAAATCATTAAAATCGGTGGCCTTTTGTTGAGCAAAACCTTTCACCACTAAACTGCCCGTGTCTTTTTTCATCCATCTTCCTATTTTATCTGGTAGACCCATTTGATTTTTAGAGCTTTGCGATTTGGTGAAAGAGGAACCAAATCCCATGTCTGATTGGCATTTAAAGACTCCAATTCATCCTTCATTCCATCCATTCAATCCACCGAATTAACATCATTGTAGGCCTGTTTAAAAGTTTGAGGCTTTGCCTGATTAGAACATAAAAGAAAAAAGTAATTCATAATAATCATATTTTTGTGGATGTTTTCTCTCTGTGGTAGACCTCCGCAATTGAATATTCATGTTACTGTCATTTAATGTTTGTGAATTATTGACATTTTGATGGTCAACAACCTTTACAATAGGCAACCAATCATTTGAATGTTGTGCCTGCTCGTCGATTTTTGATAGGTAGTGCTCATATGACTTGAACGACTTATGTACCAAGGTAGTGGTGGGACACATTGGAGAGATGGGAGGCAACACATCAGAAGGTATGTGCACTGGATTAGAGAGAGAGAACATACACATTTGGGCATGCGTGGTGCTGTAAGGAATACACCATGCTGGAGAATGATGTGACATTGGTGCAGAAGACTCCCAACGACCAACCAAACAAAGGAGGTGTTGTATGTGAGGAAGATGGGGTGGGGAGTGTAGGAAACATCATCTTGCTCTGTAACAACGACAACATCTGAAAAACATAGGCGTGGGTATGGTGATGGATAAGGGTTGCAGAGTAAATAGAGCATTGTGCTTTGTTGAGCTATCATTGCCCAATGTGGTATTGTTGCGGGTTGGAGAGTAGGAGAGAAATGTAGATGAAAACAAAGTTATGTTCTCTATGTCGTCTCCACCGTGGGAACTTGCAGGGACACACAAAGGCGAGGATACCAATAGTGGTTGTGTTGCAATATGAATAACATGTGGAGTAACAATAGTGGTAGTAATTTGGAAAAGGGGCTAGGTGGGACTAGTGCAAGGTGTAGATTTAGCATTGCTAGTTGACCCAATATTTTGTGAGGATATAACAATGGTCATTGTATGAAATGTGACTCGAGGAGTCTTCTGAATATGCCTTCCATTATCAAATAAGTCAGACTTTATATATTTATTAGAATAATTGTTTTGTGTATTCAAACTTGAGAAAGATTTCTCATTGAAGATTACATCTCGACTACAAATCACCTTATGAGCAGTCGAATCCCACAATCGAAAATCAAATCGGCCCTCACCATATCCTAGAAATGCACTATTTTTGGATTTAAAATCTATGTTACCTGAGGATGCATTTCCGGCAAAAATTGACCCCGTCCCCACGTCCCCCTGTCCCGGAAACTCAGAAACTTCCGGAAACCTTTCCCTTGGTTGTCCCATAAAATTAATGTTTCAATTTTGATAATTTGTTTGATTTCCACTCTCACGTGAACTCTAAAGTTAAATTATTTAACACAAACATGATATGTTAAGGTTCAATAATTTATATAAGCATGCGTTATCTGTGTTTTTATATGAATATTTAAAATTTTCTTGTATATTTTAAATTTTCCCTACTTTTTATATAGTTGTTCCCACTGCCGTCCCTTATCGTCCCTTGCTCTGAGGAAAAAAAATTCGTCCCGAAAATCCGTTTCCTTGTCCCCACGTCCCCCCGTCTTGGAAACCTAGGGTAACATAGTTTAAAATCCAATTTCTTTCTTTTTTCTCTTGGAATGTGAACATAGGCATCACAACTGAACACACACGTGATTGAATGAAATCCTTTTCCCTAGTCACCATTCCTCCGGTGATTGAATGAAATCCTTTTCCCTAGCCACCGTTCCTCCAAAATGTCAAAATCAAGATGATAAGGAGCACAATTAATCAAATAAAATTCTATATTACATGCCTCTGCCTGAAATTCCTTCCTAGACCAACACTGGATAGCATTCGTCAAGTAAACAAAGCACTGTGTATTGTTGAGCTATCATTGTCCAATGTGGTATTGTCGTGGGCTAGAGACTAGGAGATAACTGCAAATGAAAACAAAGTTATGTTCTTTGTGTCATCTCCGCTGTGGCAACTTGCAGGGTTGCACAATGGCGAGGATAATAGTAGTGGTTGCGTTGCAACATGAATAACATGTGGAGTAACAATAGTGGGAGTAATTTGGAAAAGGGGTTGGGTGGGACTAGTGCAAGGAGTAGATTGAGCATTGTTAGCTGACCCAATATTTTGTGAGGATATAACGTGGTCATTGGATGAAATGTGAGCCGAGGAGTCTTTTGAATATGCCTTCCATTATCAAATAAGTCAAACTTTATATATTCATTAGAATAATTGTTTTGTGTATTCAAACTTGAGACAAATTTCTCATTGAAGACTACATCTCGATCGCAAATCACCTTATGAGCAGTCGGATCCCACAATCGAAAATTGAATTGGTCCTCACCATATTTAGAAATACACTACTTTTGGATCTAAAATCCAATTTCTGTTGTTGTTCTCTTGGAATGTGAACATATGCATCACAACCGAACACACGTGATTGAATGAAATCCTTTTCCCTAGCCACCAGTCCTTTGATGATTGAATGAAATCCTTTTCCCTAGCCATCGTTCCTCTAGAATGTGAAAATCAAGACGAGAAGGAGCATGGTTAATCAACTAAACTATTGTATTACACACTTGTGCCCGAAATTCCTTCCCAGACCACCACTGGATAGCATCCGTCAAGTTCTTTCCGAAATAGTCCGATTCAACCTCTTAGCTGCAACATTTTCTTGAGGTGTAAATGAGACTGTTTAATCCTTTGAATGCCATGATCTGCACAAAAAATATCAAACTCTGAAGAGAAAAACTTGCCACCATTATCTATTAGCAAGCATTTAATTTTCTTCCCAATTTGATTTTCAACCATAGCTTTAAAACTTTTAAATTTTGAAAACACACTTGATTTCTTATTCAACATGTAAATCCAAACTTTACGAGTACAATCATCAAGAAATGTGACAAAGTAATTAGCACCACCAATTGAAGTTTTACCTCCATAGAACCGAAAACATCAAAATGCACAAGTTGTAATGGAGAAGATTTCTTCCCATGACTGGTCCTTACAAATATGGTTTGGTTTTGTTTCCCATAAAGACAATGTTCACATAACTCGAGATCAATTGATTTAAGACCTAAAAGTTGATATCTTTGAAGGATTACTTCAAGACCCTTTTTACTCATGTGATCGAGCCTCTTATATGAAAGTTTAACGTTACTTTTTGTAATTGCAATGGGTGCTCCCACTTCACCATTGCAGTCCAAAATATATAAACTTATTGATTTCTTTCCTTAGCCAAAACCAATTGCCCTCTTGGTACTTTCCAAGAGTCAAGATCAAAATTAACATTACAACCTTTTGTATAAAGTTGACACACATAAATAAGATTGCATTTAAGTGTGGGAACATGCCTAACATCCTTTAAAAGTCATTTACTACCATTTTTCAGCGACAATAAAATATCTCCTTTACCAACAATGTCACGTTCTTTGTTATGCCCAAGAAAAACTTTACCAAACATACTTTTGTGATAATTTGTGAAAGCACTTTGACATAGAGTAGCATGAAAAGATGCACCAGAATTGAAAACCCTGTTGGGTTTTTTACATGACTGTTGCAAATGTTTTGGCACTACCATCTTGGTATGTGTTTTCCAATTGCAACCTCCTCTTGTGTGTGTGTGTGTGTGTGTGTGAGAGAGAGAGAGAGAGAGAGAGAGAGAGAGAGAGAGAGAGAGAGAGAGCAAAGTAGTAAAACAATAAAGCTACAAAACAACAACACTCCCTCTTAGCGAGGGAGGATAAACAAATGACCATATATCAACTCAATGTAATATACAAATATCTTTGATAAGAAGATGTTCAACATTCTGATATCACATTTGATATCAAGAGTATTGGTCTTCTAGAATATCAACACATGATATTCACCAAATACTCAAATAAGGTTTGATATTACATCTGATATCATGAGTTTTTGTCTCCCAAAATATCGACATTCGGTATCCACTAAGTATTCAAAAAGTTTTGATATCACATCTGATATCGTGAGTATTGGTCTCTTATAATACATGATATTCACCAATTACTCAAAAATGTTTGATATCACACATGATATCATGAGTATTGGCCTCCCAGAATATCAATGATATTCACTAAATACTCTGAGTAACGACCTTTGAAAATGTTGAGATGCAAGATATTCACCAAATACGGGGAGTAATGGCCTTCCAAAACATCAAGTCACATGATATTCACCAAGTACTCTGTAAGTAATGGCCTTCCAGAACATCAAGATGCGCGATATTCACTAAGTACTCTATGTAATGGCCTTTTAGAATATTAATATGCATAACATTCACCATGTACTAAAAAAAATCTTTATAAGGCATGTGCACAAACATTCTCAAAATGCTTACCATATAAACATTCACTAGGCAAAGTATAATCTATCATGATCTGCATAGACATCGTAAGATATCTATCATAATAGAAAATTAAGTTATTCCAAGATCGCCACTTTTCAATAACTTCTACAAATACAAGTGATATCATTTGGAAGTCGTCACTTCCTTATGATGTACACAGGGGGTAGGCCCATCAAAGTCACATAGTCACGAGGTATATTCACGAGTCCTAGCCTCTTGATTGCTACAATTTATTAATCATTGGAGAATCCATCTCAACATGGTTTACTCACTTTGAATCAATATGACTAAGATTTCTGAAGGTTGACTAAATCATATCTTCTATCTGCTCCTTCAGACGAATACCCTTTGAACAACAATCTTCCGAGCTCCTTTACCTTTGAAGAAGTGTTAGACTCCCTTTGAATTTGATATCAATCTCCTTTTTCGTGCAATAACATTCTCGAAGAAAGGATGAAGGCAAAAAGCTCTTATAGTGCATATAGAAATACAAACAAGAGAGGTTTACTATATTAGGAATACAATACTTGAAAATCTTGTACTAAAAAAAATACTTATCTCATGTAGTCAAGGGATAATGCCAGGATGATAAATCTCCTTAGGTTTTGGGACTGATTTTCTTTTAAGCTCATGCGTAAAAGAGTTCCTCATCATCAAGACTTTACTTCACATGCTAGATTATGAAACTATAAATATATCTGTTTGATATTGTTTCATCTTCTATTAGATAACTCTAAAGGTTTCAAAATTTAATCTCTACATCATCTTATTGATTCCTTATAACATTTACCTCAATTTTGATTTAATTCATTCTTGTGTAGTCCTATATATGTAGCCTAATAGAGTATTAATAATTTTGTTTGCAAATCCCATCCTATACGTCACAATGGTAAGATGGATTAAATCCCCAAGATGATAGAGAATTATCAAGATCTCACATCTGTTCGCTAACAACTCCATAATTTTCGCATGTATGTAATGAAACAACATGAAGTGTCAATCTAATCCGAGGCTCAATTTCTACTGAATCCAAACATTGAATGAAATTGGAAGGACCATCGTATTGAAGAAGTTTCAACCCGTTTTCATATTCCGATACTAACATTCCATTTTTATGTTTGGCAAATGCTGACTATGTCAGATGTTTAGTTTGACCCAAACAAAATAAACTTCCAAACTAATAATTAGTTCAAATATTTGATAAATCAACATGTAACTGTACTGTTTGACATTGAAGTCTAAACAAAAATTATGTTCTCAACATCATTGTATGAGCACCATCTTCAAACATTCATTTAATGCCTTCTTTAAATATTTCATTCTCTCATTGCTTAAGAAGTTTATACTCTACTAAAGCAACATTAATGTTGTCTCCGCACAAACCAAATAGCAAATAAATGTAATAAATAAAACATCATGCATATATACACAATTTCTGTGGACAATATACATCTTCCAATATCGTGTTTTGGATAGATCTACAATTGATCTTTCAATTATTGTCTTTTGGAGTTTCGGCATAAAATATCTTTACACATTCACATTAACAATCTCGTGGACCGATGACTCTTCACCCTCCCTACATATTCAATGAATGGAAGTTTAAATATTTTAATATGCGAGATATTCGAAAGCTTTGTTTTGCTCACACAGTTTCTTTCTTTAGAAATTAACTTGTTGGGCCCCATACTACTGCTTAAAGCATTTTTAGATACATAATCACACAATAAAGAATACATCATCGTCCATTGTTCCCATGAATAGATAAAAACATCACTATTCCAACACTAGGACTAATTTATGTGACTTTGGGGGTGTTAATTGCCTTGCAACTGTTCATTGGAATCATAATAGAACTCCCAACAACGATTTTTGTCAACTCTCTATCGCATGTCACACAACATTACTGTAGAAACCTTTTCATTTGTTTGAGTGCTGGTACTCCAGATTTTGTAATTCATATAGTTTGTATCTGCTCTATAACTTACATGTAGAAATCATAATATATATTGGCACAATCTTCTCGAAATGACAAACTTTCGATGCTCTAATGCAACAATATGTATTTGGAATTTGGATCAAACTAAAGTCTTGATTGTCAAACACCTTATTGTCTTTCTCACAATGCCCAGACATTATATTTCAAAAATTTCATTCAATCCTTTGCAACAAAAATATGATGGCTCGCAAACATTTTCTTTGTTTTACTTTTATTTATCATAACATCTCACTGGCCAAGATGGAACCTGCTTTGATACCATGTTGGTTTTTTTAGAGGACTGCTGTAAATGTATTGGCACTGCCATCTTGGTATGTGTTTTGCAATTGCAACCACCTCTTTTTTTTTTTTGTGTGTGTGTGTGTGTGTGTGTGTGTGAGAGAGAGAGAGAGAGAGAGAGAGAGTGGACATGTCTATCCATAAACATAATTAAATCATGCCTATCCATAAACATAATTAAATCTTAGTTATATATTATATATTATAAATATAAATATATTTATCCGAGTAAAGCTACAAAGCATCAACAAACCTACAAACTTGCATTCATGTCACAAGTTGCAAGAACCACAACTCCATCATGTTTAAGCGGTGTTGTATGACACAATCATTTATCGCTTTATTTTGGGACTTTTTTATAATTCCAACATTTCTTTCTAGTGTGTCCCAGTTTACCACAAAACTAGTAAGTAAATTTTCTTCCTCTAGACTTTAAATGATGAGTTGATTTGCCTCTTCCATTCTTATTGTGTTTGCCTCATTCTCGACTTCTACCTTGATTACTGGTTTTCTCAGTGGTGAAAGCATCACCAGAAGAGAATTCTCGGTTCTTCCTTCACATGTCTTCGTTTAGAAGTTTGGCTTTACTAACCCTTTGTATGCCTTTTATGTTAATCACCTCTCCTTCAGATGCCTATATTGTTGAAATTTTTTAACAACCATCATAAATGAAATGTAAATGATAGAAACTGAAAACAATGTTTTGCAAGTCTTATGTAAAGTTTCTTACCAAATTTCAAATTCGTGGCTGACTAATGCACAACTTTGAACACTGTTGACAAAGGATAGATTTGCTCCAAAATATGTATAAGTTTGTACAAAAATGATAGAGATAATATAATGTTCTTGAACTTGAAATGTCCTTTGATCCTTTGATGTGCTTGCATTAATTGATCAATGCGTTGTTTATTCGGGCAGATCAAGTATACATATCATATGGAAGAGTGTGAGGATGAATGGTCATGTCTTCAAATGGAGACATGAACATTCATCATCATAGTGGTTCAGGGTTAACTAATCATGCCCAATTTGTTACAGACTTAACACAAGTCTAATAATGTATTATCAATCATTATGAACTGCAACCCGATATAAAGTATAGATCGATAGTGATTTAAAATAGGAGGAATCATAATAAGTTTCAATCATGCCTCAAATGATCTTAGAAAATATATATGATCATTGGTTTCAATTGTGCATTGATTTACATACAACAATAATATATATATACATACATACAAGTGTGTGTGCGCATGCGTGTGCATCATACTGTTGTGTACACACACACACACACACACACACACACACACACACATGCTGATCACAGTTATTGTTAGACCGAAGCTACATGTTTTAACACTCCCTCTTAACTAGGGAAGACAAAGTGCATATATATAAGTTCTTATTTGAAAATGATGTCATCTAGAGATGTATTTAAGAAAATCAAGTCTCATGATATTCTTTCTAGTTATGGTGTGCACATAGATATCAAGTCTCATGATATCTACCATAAAAGATCATGGTATATCCATATATATTATGTCACATAATATCCACCATGAGTTTGAACACATTGATCTGCAACATATATCAAGTCACATGATATCTATCAACATGCTCTTTTAACTATCACGATTTTTCCATGAATATCAAGTCGCATGATATTCATCATGATAGTAATCTAATAATTATAAAGTAGTCACCTTATATTATTAGAATCAACATGTCATTATAAAAGATTGTCACCTTTTAATAATGTACATATGGTAGGTCCATAAGTGATAGAGTCACACATGAAAAAAAGAGTTTACACTTTTAACATCTTTATTAAAATAATACAAATTTACAAAGTTGAGACTCAATCTCATAAAGTTACATTTCAACCATACCAAGTTTCTTTTTGAAATGATCAACCTTCACTTCAGGAATAGCCTTGGTGAGAATGTTAGTTGTTTGATCACTTGTATTAACATATTCCAACTGAATAACTCTTCTTTCCACCATGTCTCTTACATAGTGGTAAGGAATTTCTATATGCTCTGATCTATCATGAAATACTAGATTCATAGATAACTTGATAGAACTTTGATTATCATAGTGAATAATGGTAGATTTAATAGACTCATAGAATAAATTAGAAAGCAACTTTCGAAGCCACATTGCTTCTCTAGCTCCCATTGTTGCTGCAATATACTCTACCTCAGTAGAACTCTGAGCAACTAAAGCTTGCTTTCTGCAGAGCCAAGAGATGATGGTTGAACCTAAGTTGAAACAACATCTTGATGTGCTCTTTCGATCTTTTACACTTTCAGCCCAATCAGAATTAGTATATCCATGTAACTCCAAGCTGATATTCTCATATTTAAGTTCATACCCAATAGTGCCTTGGAGATACCTTAATATATGCTTCATAGCAACAAGATGAATTTTACGAGGTTCACACATGAACTGACTTAATGCATTCACAACATAGCAAATATTAGGTCGAGTATTCACAAGATACATTAGAGACCCAATTATCTGTCTGTATAAAGTGGGATCAACTAGTCTAGATTTAACACTTGCTTCCTTTAGATTGTGTAAGTTGGTTTCCATAGGTGTTGACATAGGTCGACAATTCCACATTCCAAATCTTTTCAGAATATCAACAATATACTTCTTTTGATGTAGGAAGATATTCCCAGACTTCTGACGAAATTCCAAACAAAGGAGGTAATGAAGAATTCCTAAGTCCTTCATTTCAAATTTAGAAGCCAAATCTTTCTTACACTGATTAATGAGATGATCTTCTCCTATAATCAGAAGGTCATCAGCATAAAGAATTAGAATCAACATATCACCTTTAGCTAAATTAAGAAAAGATTTGGATCAATAACATTCTTGGTAAATCCAAGACTTAGAAGATATATATCAATCCTTTCATACAAGGCTCAGGGAGTCTGTTTGAGTCCATATAGAGCCCTTTTCAATTTACATACATAAGAGACAACATCATGAGTCACAAATCCTTCTGGTTGTTCCAAGTATACTTCTTCCTCAATTGTTCCATTTAAGAAAGTAGTTTTTACATCCATTTGATGGATTTCCCAACCTTTAGCTGTTGCAATGGCAATTACAATTCCAACTAAGGTATGCCTGACAATTGGTGCAAAAGTTTCTTCAAAGTCAATTCATTCCTTTTGAGAAAACCCTCTAGCCACAAAACGAGCTTTATGTTTTTCAATGCTACCACCTATAACATACTTAACTTTGAGGAGCCATTTGGAAGAAACACCATATTTTCCTTTAGGTCTAGGAACTATATCCCAAACATCTTTTTTTAGTATCGAGTAATATTCTTCCGCCATTGCATCTTTCCAAGCTTGATGTTTAAGTGCTTTTGAAGCTTTTGAAGGTTCAATGCAGAGAGGAAGGACTAAATATCTTTAATTTCGAACTTTAATTTTTGAATGTAGAGGCAAGATAAGATGAGATAAGATAAATTTATTAATGTCCAACAGGAGAACATGAGGGTCTAAGGGATTGGAAATAGTACAAATGGAAAACGCTAGCAGGGGGGAGCACCAAATGGTGTTCGCAGAAAGAATGTGAAAGCAAAACGACAAAAGAACCAAGAAAAGGAATAACAACAACCAAGAACTCCTCACAGGTGAGAAGTAGTCCATAATGGAAATGTAGGCATTAGAGCAATCAGGTACTTTGGAAGGTCGCTAGTGAGTGTGATCTCTGCGAGGTCTCATAGATCTGGTGTGAACCGAGATAGTATAGGGAGGCCACTTCAATCCTCGGGCAAGGACTGTAGGACTGAAGAAAAAGAGGTGATGAGCTACGCAGGGGTCAATGTCGAGCAAAGTTGGAGCTATATAGTGTGCAGGCGAAGCCACATGGTCTCTTGAAGGTAGAGTGCAAGACAATGCTGGTCAATATATCTGAAGAATGAGAGAAGAGGTTGACATTCTCTAAACAAACAATAGAATCTCCCTCAGATCTCATAGTAAATGGACAACAGAAAATAAAGTGAGACCCAGTCAGAATCTTTGTTATCTTCTTGTATGTTTAGAGAAGGAAAGTATTTGTGTATCAGATCTTTGAGTTTGAACTCTTGTTTTGTTATTGATATTAATCTATGAATTAATGAACAATTTTCTCTCAATGTCATTCTGGCTCACTCAATCATAAATGTATTTATCACTTGCTCTTTGAATCAAGGTTATTCATGTATTTGGAAGAATTGACATACCTTTCTCAGTTTGTGTTCTTTGTAATGTAAGGGTTGGATAAATGGTCTTTGTGCCATTTATTGTTTGTTTTCGGTTATTTAGTTCTTGCATATCTATTCCGAATTTATGGGTAGATGTTTTTGTGCCTTTCTTTCATTAGGGTTAAAAGCATCTCTGCAATTAGTCTTGTAGTTGTGAATTCATTGAAGATCTCACACAGGGAGTTGTACCTAAGACAATTCAGAGGAAGATTATCAATCCCATGATAATTTGCCCAACTATTAGTGCAATTTGTACTTCATTATGGGCATTTATAGTCAATTTATGTAATTGTGTTTGAAGGACAAATTTGTTAACTAACAGAGTGCATGACTCAAATTCTCCTAACATAACATCTTGGTGCACTTATCCATATATATCTCTTTTTTGTGTGTGTGCATATATGCTACATATACATATACATTCTCTCTCTCTCTCTCTCTCTCTCACACACACACACACACACACACACACACACACACACACACACACATTTATAAACATACACATATACATAGATACATACATATACACGCACATATACCAAGAATAATGGTAGAAATAGAGAAAGATAAAAATGACCCAAAAGCACAAGTGTTAGTAAAGATAAGGACTATGAGGAGGATTGGGTGACCAAAAGGGATTTGTGATAGGAATTAAGGCGGGCAAGAAATAAGGGAGATAATGAAAGGAAAGGGAGATTAGAAGGCGTAGGTGAAGAAAGTAGAGGGTGATTAGAAAGAGAGAAAAATAAAGGAATACATGAAGAAAAAAGTAGAGGGTGATTAGAGATATCAAGGAAGTCATATATATGTGCATGTGTTATCAATATTACGACTATCTATAATAACCTTACAACATTTCCTTTAGATTTGCAAATAATCTTAAAAGACTCCTCCTTTGCTTAAGATCAATTTCTTTCTTTCTTAACATACTTTTCCTAATCATAAGATAAACAAATGCACACATTAGGTACACACACCTATATATACACATTCAACCAAACCAAAAATAAAATGATAATCAATAAAAATTAAAATATGAGAAAAACATACAAGAAATATATAACTAGGGAGATATTGAAGGTACAAAAAAATCTAATCAAGTTTGCATATTATAAGAGAATCTTGGACAAACAAAGAGAAAATGATAAATGGGGACAACTAAAAATGTAGTAAGTTGAGGACTACAAGAAACTACATAGCTCATCAATACAATCAGGTATCTTCTCAATTGAAGTTTCAAGACTACACATATGGATTTGATGAAGGATGGTTTTGAAGACCTCATACCTTGGAAGAAAGGGATCAAGTGTGCAAGAAAATCCAATCTTGTGGTTTTGTAAAACCTTCTTGTTTTAGTGAGACTACTCAAGGGATAATTAGTTAATGAAAAATATTTAATAATTTTGGTGTTTGGGAATCCCTTTTGGTTAAAAAAAAAAATGCCCCTCTTGAATGTAGAATATTTTTTCTTAGGGAAGTGAAGAGGCCCTACAAATGGATCTTGGATAAACTTGGGTGAACCTTATTCCTTCTTATTGAGAGTGAAAAAGTGATCATATTAGGGAGCTTAGTGGAATCACAATGCCATAGTAAGATGTGTCCCTTGATAATTGATTGAGTTGTTGGAAACAAACTAAATCTAGTGGGAAATTTCTTGGTGCCTAGCCATCTAAAGAAGAGTTAGAAAAATAAATCAAGTTCTTATGGGGCTTATTGAACTAGGCCAAATTACTATCAAGTGGTTTATTCATGATCATAATGACTTATAATGAGGAAAGGGATTCTATTTTTCTATTTTTAGATTCCATGGTAAATATGTAACATCAATTCATTTATAAAGGGCCTCCTAATTTCAATTGCCAAATTTCTTGGTACTTAGCTATTTAGAGAAAAAAGAAGAAGATAAACATGTAAATCCTCATGAGGCTTATCATTTACCCATAAAATATAGTTGGAAAGTTCTTTGATAAATATAAATCTATAGAAAGTAATATAAATAAGTAAAATCCTCATGGGGTTTATCAAACTACACCAATTATTTCCCAAATACCCTTTTAGTGAAGAGGGTATTTTTTATTTTGATGTTGGGAATCCTTGGTCAATAAATGGAATCAATGAAGTTCTTACCCTATAATTTTGGGTCTTAAATACCGCTAACTAATGAAACTTAATAAAGCATAAACTTGATTTGTAAAAATCTAAATGATATTATAAGAGGCTAGAATAAGTATTTAAGATTCTACAAAACTATTGGAATGATGCAACAACAAATATGGCAGTCAAAGAGTGTATTGTAGACTTGACAAATGTTATTTTGATTCCTCTTTTTTTGATACTCCTCATTTTTCCCACCAATACCCTTTCACCATGACCTCATTCAATATTTCTGATCATTCTCCCATTTATTTTCCCTCTCATAATGATTGTTTTGTGGATGATAATCCTAAGCATAGACCCATTTATTTTTCCCTTCATAATGGTTTTTTTTTGTGGATCATAATCCTAAGCCTAGACCTTCTAATCTCTTCAATCTCAATGTCTCTCTCCTTAAGGATAATGATGTGAACAATACTATTCAAATGGTCTCTAGTTTATCCAAGTTTACAAATTTTCTCCTTTCCCTTGTAGATCAATGGATTTGTATAGTAAACAATTGGAAATAATTTTAAATAATTGGGAAAAAGAAGAATATAGCTAGAAAATGTCACCTATCTCATTGCCATCAAATTTTAATGATATTGAAATGCAGATTCAAAATAAAGGTAATGATATTGTGTTAGAAGATGAATTTAATAATACTAAAAGAGAATCAAGGAGATGACACAATCTTGAGATTCAACGCTAATAAATTAGAAGTAGACTTAATTGGATAAAAGGAGACAAAGGTACTAATTTTGTTTTTAATACTATTAGATCCAATCAAAATAGATATCACATTGATGGAATCCTTATTCAGGAGGGAATATCAAGTGACAATTCCGTGATTATGAATACTTTCTTCAAGTTTATAAGGATTTATTTACTTTTGAACATAAGGAAGCAAGGATAACTTTAAGAAACCTCCTCACCGAAAATATTATAAATTTAGGGAAGATCCAACATTAGTTTTGGGGGAAAAAATTAATTTCTACTAGCGATTTTTTTCAACCTCGGGAAAAGTTTAATTTTAGATGGGATTTTTATCCAACCATAATAAAATTTCATAAAATCAAGAATTTTTTTTTTGTTGTGATAGAAAAATCATAATTTAAGAGGCAATTTTGTCCCTTGTGATAGAAAAAATATATATTGTATGCGATGATTTTTCCCATTTATTGGAAAAATAATATATTGTATAGGCAAATTTTCTTGTTTAATAGAAAAATAATATATTTGATTAGGCGATTTTTTCCATTTAATAGAAAATATATATCAGATTAGGTGATTTTCCCCATCTAATGGAAAATATATAATGCATTGGCGAGTGTGCATTTCGAGAAATAAATTATGGTCATATCATTTGCAAATGTCATGATTACTTAATGAATCAGGAACTAGAAATTAATCATATGTTTATCAAATTAGTTATTAGATTATCAAAAGATTACAATCAGTATTAAATCAAAGATTGATAAGAAAGTGAGGTATCTAAAGGATGACAAATATGTCGAATGTCCTTTGCATTTATGGCATAATGGAATTTGGTCAAATAAATATTCTTTAAATTGTAGACATCCTGCTTAGTGCTTTCCATTATCATAACTATAGTGATTTCCAAAAATGTGACTTCTAGTGGTAGAGGGATCGTCGAATGAAAATGCAAGTCTTGTTGTCAACCCAGATTTGACTCTAGAGGAGGATGAGGAACTAAGTGATCTTACTACTGGGCTTATTGCATCTTTGTAGGTTGTCTTTTCTAATCCCGGGGACATCATCAAAGAGCTAGAAAAGGAGCAGGAAAAGCTAGACCTCTAAGCAATGTTCATTGAAATGGGTTTCAACCCTGCTAATTTTGATTTTTTTTTGACAAATGCGGTGAAATAGTAAAATTGGAATTTCAATTCTTTTGGGATGTTTTGAAGGATAAAAGAAGTGTTACATGAAGAACTGTCAATTTAGTTAGGGTTTATTTTGTAAAACATATTATCAAAAAGTTTATAAAATGTAACAGTTGGAAGCTTGCCAATTCCCTTGTTTAAGAAAACCACAATCATTTTTGGTATACATTGTTAGAAAGTAAAGTCCACGTTGTGGGGTTGAATCAGTTATCCAAATATTAAAATACTTATCAACCATATTAATCCTTAAGCATGCAAAGAATATAATCAACAACCATAAGAAGATATACATACACAATAACACCAGATATGTTAACTAGGGAAAAACTTGATGGGGATGGTACCCACAAAAATGATGTACTCTGTTAGGAGCCAATGAAATACATTTAGTACATATCAATCCTTGTTAGGAGACTTTGAATCCCTATTAGGAGATTCCAACCATGTTAGGAGTTGTGCCAACCTTGTTAGGAGTTGTAGAAGGCAGAAGGACCCACTATCCAAGCAACTTCAGGGGAAAGACTACCGAACTCACTATCCAATTGGTCTTTGTATTCCTTGTAGAGTAATAGAAAATGAATGATCTCAAACTCCTCTGTCTTCTTGACCAAATTTATCCTCTTATGATCTCAATACCAAATCACCAACTTCACATCCAAATAATCCCTTGGATTGCTTACACACATTTACCAACTTCATGTATCACTTGCACAATTCACACTTCACATATCAATCACATTCTTCACCACAAGGAAAATAAACTTCCTTTATATCATATCCTCAAAATAATTCCTTGAGTTGGCCTTGAGGCTTTCCCAATTAATTATAATAGGACCTCATTAAGATATTACATTTTTTCGTAATTACAAGTCACTGTCGTCTCACAGTCTTTATAACTTCTCATATGTGCAAAGGCTAACCTTGTGCACTTACTAACGTCATCATCAGGCTCTTTGCTATCATAGTCTAACCACACTAATCACAATTCTATCCCAGTTGAGAGATACAAAGAAATCACTAGAAACCACTTATCAAATACTCTATTTGCTACCATCTTATGTAGATCTTGAATATCTTCCCCATTTCTTTGACTTTTTGTATACACACTTGTCCAAAAAACTAGGACACAGTATAGAATGCACTGTTAAATGTGCTTGACTAGATAATCAATACACAGTTTGTACGACCTCATTCTTTGTCTTTTACTCTGCCAGCCTTTACAGAAACAATACTATTTTGACATCAATGACAAACACAATCATGAATGCAACATGTCAATCATGTACACAATCTCTTCAATGCTTAGCACACTCCCCCAAATGAATACTATCAACATTTATGCTAACACATAGACACAAACACAGACACAGACACAGACACAGACACAGACACACACACACACACACACACACACACACACACACACACACACACACACACACACACACACACACACACACACACACACACACACACACACACACACACACGAACACATGAAGATGAAAAGTAAACAATAAACAAACCCCTTTTTGTTGATATTTTAGTGGCATGGTATTTTCTTTTCGGCTCTAGTTATTTTACAATAATCAGATGTATTTGATTATTATTTTACAAACCTATGTGAATCATAATTTAATTTTCTAGTAAGTATTTACTAGTTAGTACACAATACACATGCAAGTTTGAATTGATGTATGAAGTGATAGCTTTTTCAAAAATATTTCAAATGACATGTCATATCTCCAACATGCATGTAACATCCATCTACAGGCTACCATCTGATGATTCTATATCAATTGTTGAAGGTTTATTTTAGGCCAAATGTCTCAAACAAAATCTCAATCTTTTTCAAGTGTCTGGAATGGTGACACATCTCATTTTGCCCTATACCACTTGCAGTTCACATTAGATAGATGTCTTGTCATGGTCAGTTGCATTCCCTTTTCCATCCACTCCAAACATATTACATCTTTAAATTGACACTGACTTGCATTTATGAGGAAGATTTCCAAAAATTTAATCATTTAATACAATTGAATTGGAAGCCAGAAGGATAAATGGTTAGGGACCTAGATTAAGATTAAAGAAATTTCTAGGCAATCAAGCTTCTTCCTTCATCATTTCTCATTTCTCTTTTAGTTGTCACTAGTGTGGTTGTAGTAGTGCTCAATAAATTTTGTTCTAGTTTATTTAGTTGGTGTGGTAGAGCGGTAGTCATTTATTTGTTAGCCTATATCTAATCTAATTTGTAGCCAATTAGTTATTTGGTGTGGTAGTCATTGTTCTTGAGTTAATTATTTCTCAAATCCTCCTATTTACGTAAATTGTGAATCAAGATGGACACTCCAATTTGCTTGACATGCAAATTGGAAGAGGACTAGAAGGCCCTTTTAGGCAACACACCTCAATGAAAACCTCCTCTCAATTTTCAATGAGGTTTTTCCTACTATGGATTTCATCATTCATAGTATCAAAATGGTTCTAGGGTTTGATTTTTTGGAGAATAAGAATAGGCACCATGTCAACACAGACATTATGTCCCATTTTCTAGTCTCTTTGCTCGACCTTAGAGAAGAAAGGGTCAATATTTTGATGCTCCTAAGGAAGACTTTTAAATAAGAATACCTAGGAGATGACATTGATGTTGTTTCTCATGTAGTATTAGGGGTTGGGATCGCTTGGGCACGTGAAATCCATAAGCTTTTGGAACCTGGTCAAAATGTGGCCCTGCAACCATTTCTGTTGAGTCTGACTGCTGAGAGGCACCATAAGAAATGAGAATGAATTGGCACAAATTTTCTCTGAAAATAGTATAATCTGGATGAAGTGGCAGAGGACAACCAGTGGCTTCAAGAATTCACATACTTAGTACGGTCTTGTGCTTTCTACATAGACTAGTATAGTAGTACTATGGATTTTCCCAATTGACATTTTCATCTAGTTTCTATTTTTTTATCAATTAACAATTGTTTTACATGTGTCTCCCTATAGATTGTAATTTTCAAGAAATATTAATGAAAATTTTGGAATTCCATATAAAATTGTATTTTATTGTTCTACTGACTTCTGCAATATTTTGGCATTTTCAAATTTTTTGTATATATTTGTAAGAAATAGAATATAACATTTAACATTGGATTAAAATTAATAGATTGAGGTTTAATAACTAAAATTTTAATTAAGTAATAAATCATTTAATTCACATTGTAATTAAGTTTATGCTAATAGTACAACATCATTTGATCAACTTAGATCAACGACTCAAGATGACTTTTAGGCAAATTCAAGGAACACTCAACCATTTTTATAAATGTCACTCGAAAAGAATACACATGTCACATGTCAGCTCTAATAACTAGTATTGTAATCCACTTTATAGTATAAAAGCACAACTAACAAATTTTGTGCAATTATATCTATGAACTATTTATTAAGAAAGTAAGAGAACAATACAATCCATATAATGAGAATATACTAGTACATGAAATGATATTTACTTTTATAATCTATTGATATGTTAAAATTTTAAATTAATTTAAATTTGATATGTATTTTTTGGGAACTATCAAGTATAAGATGTGAATGAAAATATATAATTACTTCAAGCGTGAATTCATGATTTTCTCTTATGTTACCTCTCTTGTTATGTGTATTAACAATTAATAGTAATAATAGTCAAATTTTAATGAAAAATATATAAATTATATTAAAGTTCTAAAAATTCATTTCTTGTGTTGAAAGTATCATTGAAAAACTATTTTATTTTAAAAATTAGAGATATTCTAATAGATTTATGAACCATTCTATTAGTTTATTATATAAATATAATAATATTATATTATTTTTTTTAAAAAAAAGCATAGAACTGAGAAGATGTAACATGTAATTGCTATTTAATCTCAAAGAAATTAAACATTTACATTTATAAGGGTTATGTTTGGTTTTAATTAATATGATAACTAAATATCTTAAACTTGCCAAAAAATATATATCTCTAATATTATTTATTATTTTATCTTATGCATAATACCAATTATACTTTTAAATGTAGCTTAATAACTACAAGTACAACAATCAATATTTATCTATATATCTAATTATCAGTAACAATAACCTAGTATCCAATTCGTAATCAATGAAATGATCTAATTAAATTTCAATTATTTATAGTTTTATGCAATACAATTTTATTATTATTATTATTATTATTATAATAACTAATATTATAATTATTATAATAACTAATATTATAATTATTATAATGACACAAGTGTTAATATTATAAAGGAGATACCCGACTACAGTTGGATGAATAATGATCAATGGTTTGAGATGTATTTTAGGGTAATTTGGGTAGTAAACTTGTTTTCCCAAATAAACCTATAAATAAGACACATGGTATACATGCATCACATGGTAAATATCACAATGACACATGGTGACAAGATGTTAGAATCATTTACATTGTAATAGATGGGGGAGTCATCGAGCACCATTTGATCAACAAAGATCAATGACTATAGATATATTTGGACGATTTTGGCAACAGTCAATTTATTTTCCCAAATGCCCATGGAAAGAAGACACATGACATACACGTATTAAGTGTGAAATCACTATTCATAATTTTGTTATGACATGGCGCGATGATGTGACATCTACAAAGACGACGATCAACATGCCGACCTTCGTTAGATCATCAAAGATCAATGATTATAGATTTATTTTGGGACAATTTTAGCAATAGTTGATTTGTTTTGCTATATACCCAAAGAAAGAAAAATCATGGCATACATGTATCAAGTGTTAAATCAATATTCAAAATTTTGTTATGACGTGGTGCAGTGATGTGACATCTATAAATATGACAATCAATGCATCAAACACCATTGGATCATCAGAGATCAATGGCTCGAGATGTATTTTAGGCTGATTTTGGCAACACTCATCTTTTTTTCAAAATTTCCCTGACAAAGAAGTTTATAAAAATAAAATTTTGACTCTTCAAAAATAAGCAATAACTAATAAAGAATATCATGGATTATACTATAATGTCGCATGTTTTATAATAAATTATAATACTAATTGTATAGTGTACCATGTACATAACAAAAATTAATATCAAACAAAGACTTAACTCTGTTGATTCTATAATTTGTAAAATTTTCTTTTGTGTAGACTTGTAAGATTTTTTTTTCATTGTTCAATCTTGGATCTCTGTGCAAACTACCAAGATTTAGTAAAAGCATTAGAGCATCATTTGTCAGAAATAGATCACAATTTGCAAGTTGCAATAGTCTCAATCTTCTAAGACATCTCAAACTACAATTATCAATTTGAGTTTCAACTTTCTGGGTAAAATCCTAAACACATTTTTGTTACCATATTTTTTGACTGTAATTGTAGTATCACTTGTAGAATATAGGGTTTGATTTTGAATCAATCATGCATTCTAAGATTAAATTGTTTACATTATAGAAACTAGCTAACTTGCAAAGTAAAATAATAGAATCATAATTTAGGGTTTAATTTTAATCGTGCCTATAAATTGTAATTTGTCATTGCGTATAGTTCTTTAAATTTTTCAAGGATGATGAAAACATACAAGAGGAGTGACACTGACAGTGGAAGTGAATTTGCAACCCAAAATAAAATTTAGGGGACCAAGAAATTGATTCTAGATTTGTACAAGCTGGTTAAAATCCATGTTTCACTAATGAATTTCACGATATTTGTGATCCTGTTATCTATGGAAGTAGTATGAAGGAAATCATATATGAATTTGAACATAAGTGGAATGATCCACAAAAGGAGTCAAAATATGTTAAAATGAATAACATGATAGGGCCCTTTGTAAATAAACTTGCAATGTGGATTGTAGGAACGACCCGCTCGAGGTTACATCTTGTATTCCCTTGTCCAAAATTTGTAATAGTCTATGTTAAAAACTATGATGAAAATAAAAAGGTAATTATCAATAAATACATAGGAGGTAATTTTGGCGATAACACAGAGTGAATTTTCTAGTCTATTGGCCCTAGGGTATGAAGCATAGAACCCAACCTACATTGACCTGGAAAAAATGGTAATTAAATATGAGAACTTACCACCAGATAGAAGATATTCGTATATCAGAGGATTAGTAGACAAAGTCAATCTTCCTTGTGACTATAAACCGCGTTATGAATTTGATATTTTTTTGCAATGGGTTCAAGATAGTATATCCCCACTATCAATGTATTTGGGTTTGGAAAGTAACGTTAAATTGGGTGCCAACATTCTAGAAATAATTTTCAACATTCATTGTCTAAAATAACAATAAGATATAATTTTATCGAGCACATTATTAATTTCATGCAAGAAAAAATGCTAATTATTAAAAGAGGTCCACATAAGATGTTTAGATACTTGACCTACTTGTGCTATCTTCTGTTATCAAAGCATCGCCAAATATTTGAAATAAACAAGCTTCAACTTAATTTTGCTAAAACAATAAATGAATGGACACCTATCATAAGGATTAGTGATAACCAAGGGGACTACAACCACTTTGTAGACTTCTTTTTGGAACCTATGTATCATAAAATTACATGCTCACTCATAATGAATGAATTGACACCTATTATAAGGATAAGTGATAACCAAGGGGACTACAACCACTTTGTAGTGACAATCCTCATACTGAGAATATTACAACCTCGGGCATTGGTAGAGATAGGTACAATGTTGCAAGTGCTCTTTCTCCTTTTAAACATTGTATTGTGTTAGCAAATCCAAATTTTGAATTCAATAATTTTGAACAAACCCCAAAAAATAATAGAAAAAATAATAAAGAATTTAAGAATGTACTTGACGTGGCTCATTTTTAAGAACCTATATTGAGTAGGATATTTTAAACATACAACACAAATAAAGAAATGATGGATTTCATGATTGTTTAGCTCCCATGACTAGATAATAACCAACTAGAGAGTGAGATAAATCTACTAGATTTTTATGTTAGCACCCTATCAATGTATTTCTCCAAAGTAAAAAATATGGAAAAAGTCCATGTAGCAAAAAAGACCAACTCTGTGGTCTAGAGTTCATTGTTCAAGATGGAGAAAGATAAAAAAGAGCTAGAGAAGACAATCAAAAAGTTATAAGCAGACCTCAAAATGCAAAGGAAAAGGAGAAAGCAACAAATAAAAAGGCGCAAAAAATAGAGAAAAGGATAACAAATGATTCCTCTCAAGAAGCAACTACCTAGCCAAAAAATATGGAGGCAGAAATGAAAATTTTGAATGAACAATTGGAAGAAAGCAATAAAAAGCTAAGTGATTTAAATATGAAGAGAGAAGTTGAACTCAAAAAGTTGAAGGAACAATTGGATGAAAACAAAACTTAGTGATAGTCATGTTAATATGGATGTAGATGTAAAATTCAAAGAACTCAAAAAAAATGCAAGATTACAATAAATAACTTGAGAATGAAAGAGCATCTTTACTAGATATTTTCAAAAAGTTGGAGTCTAGTGGATATACAATCAATAACTTAATTAAGGAATTAGAGAATGAGAGGGAAAAGATAAAACAATGGGAAGAGAAAGTAGAGGAAATGAAGAAAAATGTGAAAATCGTGTGTCATAAATAGTGCAAGAGGTATGAAAGGCAAACAAAACAACTACAACCTATGAAAATAATTTGAAAGAAACAAATGACAAAATTAACAATTTAGTCAAGAAAATCAAAGAAAAAATGTGGGTAGGGGAGAGAAATTATGGAAAATATTGATAGCTTGTGTGGTTGCTTTGAATTTCATCAATGTGTTTGAGTTGTTTTTGGGAGTATCAAAGAATAGGTTGAGAAGAACAAAAACCTTTTTAAGCTCGAGAAGTGATGCAGGAGCATCCAATGGTGTAAGGGAAATCTTGTATCACCCAAAAATATGCTTAGTGTTAGTTTCTATTTAAAGTGTTTTCATTTCTGGATACCCATTGGGTCAAATAAAGATTTCAACTCTCATAGTTCCACTATTAGTTTTCTAGGTTAGAGTTTTTTAGCACCTTGGGATACGTGCCAATGTAGAAAATGGGTTATTTTGTAATTTAGCCATAATTATGATGAGTTAGAGGGTGTAAGTTGGAGGGATGATTATATTTTTAATTTAAAGCATTCTAGAAAAAGAATCAAGTCAAAAGGCTTTACGATTTGAAAGTTATTACAGTTTTAAGTTGCTTGGAGACCTCCTAAGAGTGCTTCAAGTTCAATTTGAGGCACTAAATGGCCTCGTACAGACCCAAAAAATGGGGGGCAAGCTAAGCTGGTCCATGGGGCTATAGAACACTTCGACAACTTTCTAAAAATGTAAACAGTTTGTCAACCAGAGTCCCAGATCAAAAGTTATGCCTCTTAAAAGTTGGACTACCATTTCTAGATTCTTCTAATTTTACATCGACTTCTAACGTGATTTCTAGAACCTTTTGTTTTTGTGGTGGATGCCAAATGGCATATTCTGGAATGTATTCCTAACCCTTAACATAATTGTGGTTTATTGAAGAACATTTCTAGCATTGTAAAGGTAGTTCTAGGTGGAGCTTTAGAGAGGGTACAATGAGGAGGACTTTTCTCTAAGATCAGACCATTGTAAGCCCATACAACATGTCTTAGAGTCTATTTTCAGTGTACTAAATGTAGTAGTAGGTTATTATTGAAAATAATATTTTCCTTTCTTGTCGTGTCCATTTTGGTCTTTGGGTTGCGTCCCCATCAATTGGTATTAGAGCAGGCTTTCCTGGGTGTGTAGACAAAGCGTTGACTGTGAGGTAGTTTGCACCAAGATTGTGTGGTTGTGGGTTTGAAACAAGAAGATCCCTCCATGAAGGGAGCATGGTGGAAGGGCTGGAGTTGTTATTCCTGAGGTTAGAGCCCTCCAAGGACAAGTCCAACCATTGTAGGAGGAGATCTGCGGAGGGATGAATATTTCTGTAGGCGACGAAAGTGAGGAAGAAATTGAAGAAGAAGGAAATATTGGGCCGAAAGGGGAAGGAGATGGAGAAGTCTTGAACTAGGTAGAGGAGAGGCTTTTTAGGGCCATTGCTAAGCTTGGAAAAAGACCTAAAATTGATGTGGGTATGTTTTCAAGAAATCTAAACCCAGATGAGTTGATCAACTGGATCAATGAACTAGAGGAATATTTTGAGAATGAGGATATTGGGGACCTAGATAGGGTTAAGTTTGTGAAGGACAAAATGAAAGGCCATGCCAAAATTTAGTGGCAACAGATTCAACTGGAAAGAAATAGAAGAGGAAAGGAGAAAATCACAAGATGGAATCACATGGTGGACAAACTAAAAAAGAAGTTCATTCCTGTAGATTAACGAGCTTGATTTGTTCAAGAAAATGCAAGGGTTAAAGCAAGTAGGAAAATCTGTCGAGGAATATACAGAGGAATTTTACGAAGTTCTTATTAGGGCAGGGCATGCAAAAGCAAACAAGGAGAAGGTTTCCCATTACCTTAGTGGGTTAAGACCTAGCATACATAAGGAGTTAAGTCTTGTTAGAATGACTAGTATTGAAGAGGCATACCATTTTGCCTTGTGAGTTGAGGAAAGCTAAACAAAAGGTTTGATGGAAGGCAAAGAGGGTGTGGTCAAGGAGGAAGGGGTGGTGGTAGGTCATTTGGAGGCCGAAATGAGAACTAGAAGAAAAATGAAGATGTGGGTACTAGTTGAAACCAGAGGAACGAGAGTTTCAACCGCTCTTGTGATAAAAAATTTGGAGATTAGAGAGGAAGAGGTAGAGGATGTGGGCAAGGTTCAGGAAGAGGATGCTTTTGCAGTACCTATTTTCATTGCAATGAAGAAGGTCATCATGCCTTTGAATGCCCTTAATGACAAGGAAGAACGGATAGGAGAGTTGATGGTCAAGCAAGGGTTGCTCATGTGGATGAGGATGCATAGTCATCGCATTCAGAGGATGAAAAAAGAGAGGAGAGGTTCTAGTAAATGAAAGGGTCTTACTAAGTGGTGAGACTAAACTTGGACAAAGGGGGATTTTTTTCGTACTAGGTGCAAGTGCGAGGATAAATGTTGTGATGTGATTGTTGATGGTGGAAGCATTGAAAACCTAGTGTTAGAAGAGATGGTCTCAAAGCTAAAGCTAAAGAGGGAGAAATAACCCCAACCCTA
Source organism: Cupressus sempervirens (assembly GCA_028749045.1). Classification (NCBI taxonomy): domain Eukaryota; kingdom Viridiplantae; phylum Streptophyta; class Pinopsida; order Cupressales; family Cupressaceae; genus Cupressus; species Cupressus sempervirens. The sequence continues at coordinate 522,071,944 of CM053788.1, forward strand.
TCGAATTGCTTTGGTGAAGGATAATCATAAGGTCCTGATTAGTGAACAATTTTTGGTAAAGTTTAAGATTGGGAGTTACCATGATGAGGTTCTCTGTAACATCATTCCAATGGATGTCTGCCATCTATTGTTGGGAAGACCATGGCAGTTTGATAAGCATGCAATACATGATGGTCATGCAAATACATACTCTCTGACAGAGCATGGAGTTTTTCAAAAACTGAAGCCCTTGATAAAGGAAGTTGAAAAGGTATGCAATAGTGCTAGGATATGTCTTGTTGATGGAAGGAATTTTTTGGATGGCATGAAACATCAACATATGTGTTATGCTTTGATTCCTAGAAAAGATGAGGAAGGTATTAGTAAAATTGCACTTGAAGATTCAGGCCTATTGAGTATGGAGATGTCATCTCCAATAATGTTCCAGAAGGGTTGCCACCAATAAGACAAATCAATCATCAAATAGATTTAATCCCTAGTGATAGCTTGCCTAACAAGGCTCCTCATAAGATGACTCCTGAAACTGAGGAGCTAAACAAACAAGTTCAGGAGCTGTTGAGTAAAGGTTTAATTCGAGATAGCCTAAGTCCATGTATAGCACCTGCAGTGCTGGCACCAAAGAAGGATGGAAAATGAAGAATGTGTACAAACTCTAGGGCTATAAATAGAATAACCATCAAGTATCGATTCTCTTTACCAAGAATGGATGATCATATGGATTGTTTGAGTGGAGCTTAGTACTTCACAAAGATAGATCTCAAGAGTGGCTATCACCAGATACATATACGAGAGGGAGATGAGTGGAAGACTGCATTCAAGACCAAGAAGGGTCTATATGAGTGGTTAGTCACGCCCTTTGGACTGACCAACGTGCCAAGCACATTTATGTGACTTATGAATGAGGTACTAAAGAAATTCTTGGGAAAATTTGTTATTGTCTTTGGATGAACATTTATTGCACATTCATAGTGTCCTTGAAAGGTTGAGGGAAGAGAAATTGTTGATTAATTTGAAAAAGTGTAGCTTCATCAAAAAGGAGTTAGTCTATTTGGGGTTTGTTGTATCACTTGAAGGTCTCAAAATGGATCCAGAGAAGGTAAAGGCCATCTTGGAATGGCCTACTCCAAGGTCTACTACTGAGGTGCTCATTCCATGGTCTGGTTAGTTTTTTACAAGAAGTTCATTAGGAATTTCAGTAGCATATGTGCACCCTTGACTGAAACAATGAGGGGCGATAGAAAAGAGTTCAAGTGGACTACAAGAGTTACAAGGAGTTTTGAATTGTTGAAGAAGGTGACAGGGCAACCTGTGTTGGTACTTCCTAATTTTAATAAAGTGTTCTAGGTGGATTGTGATGCTAGTGGTAGTGCTATTGGGGCCCTATTGAGCTAGGAAGGTAAGCCTATTGCCTATTTTAGTGAAAAACTGAATGATGCAAAGAAGAAGTATTTTGTTTATGATCAAGAGTTCTATGAAATAGTTCAAGCCTTAAAGAAATGGAGGCATTATTTTTTTCCAAAAGATTTTTTCTTGTATACTAATCACCAAGCATTGAGTACCTAAATAGGCAAGGTAAATTGAATCAAAGACATTTGAAATGGGTAGAGTTCATGCAAAGCTATAGATTTGTATTGAAACATAGAAGTGGAAGGTCTAATAGGGTTGCAAATGCATTAAGTAGGAGACAATTGTTGTTGAAAGTAATGCAGGCTGAAGTGGTTGGGTTTGATGAACTCAAGAATCTATAGCCTGAGGATCCTAATTTTTTCGAAGAATGGAAGGCTTGTAAAGAACATGTTAATCTAGACAAGATTAGGTGGCTAGATTATTTGATTCAGGATGATATGTTGTTCAAGGGCAGTCATTTATGTATTCCAAGGAGTTCTATGAGGGAGAACTTGATTGAGGAGAAACATAATGGAGGAATGGCAGGACACTTTGGCTGGGATAAGACCATTACCATTATTAGAGAACATTATTTTTGGACTCAATTGTCATAGGATGTGAAGAAGTTTGTGCAGAGTTGTAACATATGTCATGCAACCAAAAGATTTAGTCACAATACTGGACTCTATCAACCATTGCCTATGCCATCAAAGCCTTGGGAGGACATAAGTATGGATTTTGTTCTTGGATTCCTGAGGACACAAAGGAGTAATGACTCAATATTTGTGGTGGTTGGTAGGTTCTCCAAGATGGCACATTTCATTCCATTCCAGAAAACTCATGATGCAATATATATTGCAGATTTGTTTTCCAGAGAGGTGGTGAGACTACATGGTCTCCCAAAGAGTATTGTTTCTGATAGAGATACTAAATTTGTGGGGTATTTCTAGAGGACTTTGTGGAAGAAGTTGAGGACAGAATTGAAGTTCAGTTCTACACATCATCTACAGACAAACAGAAAAACATAAGTGGTAAATAGAAGTCTGGGCAATTTGCTGAGGTGTTTAGTGGGAGAAAAGCCCAAGGGATGGGATTTGATTCTACTACAAGTAGAATTTTCTTACAATAATTTTATAAATAGGAGTATTGGTAGATCACCATTCCAAATTGTGCATGGGAGTAGTCCAAGGATTGTACTAGAATTGAGGAAGATGGAGCAAGAGGAAAGGACAGGTGTCAAGGCAGAATAATTTGCTGAACATGTCAAGAATCTACATGAGGAGGTACATGCACATATTACCAAGATGAACCAACAATATAAAGCTAGGGCAGATCAAAAGAGGAGAAATAAGGAATTTCAAGTAGGGGATCTGGTTATGGTAAACTTAAGGAAGGAACGATTTCCAGTAGGTACCTATAACAAGCTGAAGATGAAGAAATTTGGCCTCTGAATTTTTTTGAAGAAACATGACTTATTAAATGCATATGAGGTGGAGTTGCTAGATGGGATTCACATTTCTCCTATCTTTAATATTGCAGACTTAACAGAATATCATGATGATGGTGCAAATGAGGGGTTGATGCTGGAGCCATGTCCAATTCCTAGTTCGATGAAGGAAAAGATTGAAGAAATTCTGGATAGTCATGTAGGCTAGAGTACCATAAACAGGCAGTATGAAGAATACCTGGTCAAGTGAAAAGGATGACCAATAGGAGACTCAACTTAGATATCTGTAATGGAGGTTGCCCATTTGGGTTTCCCTCTACCAGCTATAAAGTGACAAGGTTAGTTTTTCAATATACCCTGGGTGTTTGATGCAGGAGCATCCAGTGGTGTAAGGGCAATCCTGTATCACCCAAAATTTTTCCTAGTGTTAATTTCTATTTAAAGTGTTTTCATTTCTAGATACCCATTTGGGTCAAATAGAGATTCCAACTCTCATAGTTCTACTATTGGTTTTCTGGGTTAGAAGTTTTGAGCACCTTGGGATACGTACAAATGTAAAAAATGAGTTATTTTGTAATTAAACCATAATTATGATAAGATAGAGGGTGTAAGCTGGAGGGATGATTATATTTTTAATTTAAAGCACTCCAGAAAATGAATCATGTCAAAAGGCTTTACGGTTTGAAAGTTATTGCAATTTTAAGTTCCCTAGAGACCTTCTTAGAGTGCTTCAAGTCTAATTTTAGACACTAAATGGCCTTTTATAGGCCCAAAAAATGGAGGACAAACAAAGCTGGACCATGGGGCTATAGAGTGCTTCGAGAGCTTTCTATAAATGTAAACGGTTCGTCAATTGGAGTCCCAGATCAAAAGTTATGCCTCTCGGAAGTTGGACTACCATTTTTGGATTCTTCTAATTTTACACCGACTTCTAACATGATTTATAGAACCTTCTATTTTGGTGGTGGATGCCAAATTATGTATTCTAGAATTTATTCCTAACCCTAAACCTAATTGGCGTTTATTTAAGAACATTTCTGGCATTGTAAAGGCAGTTCTGGGTGGAGCTTGAGAAAGGGTACTGTGAGGAGGAATTTTCTCTAAGATCAAACCATTGTGAGCCCATAGGGCATGAATTTGAGTCTATTTTCTATGTACTCAATGTAGTAGCAGATTATTACTGATAATAATATTTCCCTTTCTTGTCATGTCCATTTTGGTCTTTGGGTTGTGTCCCCATCAAGAAGACTACAAGACATGTTATAAACATAATCAACACAAAAATTGAGGGGTATTTGACAAGGAATGGAATCATGATAATGTTCAGGCATTAATAAAGATTTAGCTATCACCCAAACATGCTAGAGTATAAGGGAAGGAGTAGAATATTTTAACTCATTTGGGAAAGCTTGCCAAAATGAATGAAAAATATAAATTAATGAGAAGTCTTGGTTTATCCAACCCTTGCCCTAGTAACTCATTAACAAAATTTGTTGGAAGGAAAGCTTATCAAAAAGAGGTACAGGTCAAAATGAGTTCTTAAGTAGTCAAGTTTCCACGGGATACAACTCTTAAAGTCATTGTGAATCGCATCAAGCCATTGGTGAAGTTGTATGCACTATTAGATGTAACATTGCTTTCTAGTAAATATTTAAAATATGAATGTTTGATGAAGTTGCAGGTCATCTGCTATAACATAACAAGTGTTCAAATTCCAAATGAAGCAGATTTCAACATCCTAAGAAAGTTGATCCAATCTTCAATAATCTCATAAGAAATCAATCAAAGTATGTATATTTATACTTGGAAAGTACTTTTAATCATCTTTATAGTGTTTATGTAATTTATATTTCTAATGGTTTGATATGATTTTAAAGTTTGAACTTTATTTCTTGAACATGATAAATGTAGCATAATTTGGATCCTATAATGATATTTTGTTGAACAAGCTTGTCAAATGCAAATGAAAAAATATGTTTTTGATACTAAATTTGATGCTAGTCTTCCCATGAGGAAAATTTGATGCAGAGATGACAACATAAGTGTGCTATATGGGCCTTCCAAAAAACTCTAAAATTATATGTATGGATTCACATTTATAATCTTTTCCAACCAGTCAAATGAATGCAAGAATGTTGCATCTTTTAAGAACAATTTCTCAACTAGGGCAGAATTTAAAACCCTTAATCAATCATTAATAACTTCCATAAATGAAAGAATGAAACCAATACCTTTTTTGAGAATCAATAAAAGTGAGTTACCAACATTTTCTCCAAGTTATATCCAAATCCAAGAAATGAAATAAAAGCTATTGCAATTTCCTCAAAGTTGTTTATAGTATGACATAATCTGACCAATCTTCACCAAAACAGCCATAACTTCTTCCAAACATAATGAAAATAAGCCAAACCAAAACCAAATTAAAGCTAACTCATATAAATTTCCAAAAAATATAATTTTTAGGTCTATATCATTCACAATGAGTTCACATCAACCAAAACATCAGATAAATTGTAGGAAACAATAACCAGAAAACTGAAATATACATCAAAATATTTTTTTTTCCATTCCAAATCCTTCCTCCAACTTCTCCAACTTACCATTTCATGTTTTGGAGACCAAATATATATAATTTTGAAGAAAATTAAACTCTCCAACCAACCTATAACTACCTATCAAAACCTTTAAACCAACTTTTGAAAAGTTGTCACCAAGTTGTAAAAGTTGTCATTACAATTTTGGCAATTTTTGAACAACTTTTACAATTATTATCCAAATGACTTGAAACTTTCCCTAAAATCTTAAAATATTATAAATATGAATTTAAAGCTCCAATTAAACTATTTACACCCTATTTTTATACATTTGAGTGGTTTTACCATACTTGACATTTTCTAGGACCTTGTAGGTCACTATGATTTTAATGGCTTTTCTAGCCTTACAAAATAATTTGAATGAACTCCAATAGGTCCTTACATAAAATTGAAACCATATTAAAGAAAATGTAAAATATTAATTTATCCATGAGACATAAAATAAATAGGTTCTCTTACACCAAAATTGACCTAAAACTTTTGTTGCTCCTTTATTTTTATAGATGGGAATTCTAGGTCATTTGTAAAATCTAATGGTTGTAAGCTTAATACTTATAACTCATGATTATGAAATTGGGTATTGATATTTAAATTTCTCAATATGATTTCATTTAATTGTATCAATTAGCATGTGTAAATAATTTAATAAGGGCTTTACCATAACAATGTATCATATGAGTATAATATTGCAAACAAAAATTAATAGTAATGGCAAAAGTTGAATGATTGATGACATCATCTGACATACAAAGTACATGTTTGTTTGACATTAGACATTTAGAAAGTGATATAGCTTATTATGCATGATAGATGATGAGATACAAAGAATAGTGTTTGGAATCCAAAAACAAGACATTTTACATTTATAATATAATATAACTTTTTATGCATGATAGATGATGAGATATAGAGAATAGTATCCATAATCTAGAATGTATTCTATAGTAATTACTAATTTAATAATAAGTAATAAATTTAGAGTTTCCACATCATACCATAACTGTTAGAGTTATTACTACATCTCATCATCCAAATCTTTGGATTCCTTGCCATCAAGTTGAAATAGTCCTTCATTATGCTCCATGTTTTCTCCAATCTGCATACCTCCGCTTGCTTGATCCTCAACGTCACCTTCAACATCAAAAATACCAATACCATTACTTGAGTTACTAATCTATTTGTTTGAAATATTTCTCAACCCTCTTATTTGACATTTCTTCCTCTACAATTTCAGTTCCCTTTTGTAAGGAAAATTATTCACTTCATATCTGGATGTATATAGCCCAAGTCAATTTTCCAAATTCTTGTCTTAAATTTGACTTTAGGAACCCCAAAACACTAAAAACTATCTTGTAGTCCCTACCTCTAGTTTACTTTTCCTGTTATATTGCCAAATTATTTTAGGACAACTTTTATGGTTATGAGTTATGATTTAGTGGTACTTGGTTACTTGATTTGATGGATGTTATTTCATACTTATTTATTTGATGATATACTTGATACTCAATTATTTGATGTGTTCATGATTATTCTTTCGATGATGATGCTTTGTGTGTTTCCTATAGTGAATTCAATTGTTTCATGATGACAATTAGATGACTGATGTAAATACAATTTTTATGGTTACTTACCCCATACTTGCATGTGTATGGTGTAAATGTATGTTTTACTTTATGTTAGATATTTATGATGTGGTTGAGGGATGGAGTCATAGTCACCTGCTAGTTGAGATATACATGATGTACCACTCCCCACTATTTCCAATTTTGTTTAGATATATATGCATATGTACATGTTCAACTTTTATGTAGATTGCAGGTACTAGACATCAACTTCCTTGAATTGCCAGGATGAGCATGTCCTATTGTAGCATCTCAATGGTAAAGAGGATAGATAGTTCTTGAGTCCAAATCTTAACCTTGAGCCAATTGTCCTAGAAAATAGGACAAGTATTTGAGTTATGTACCCTTCCAAATTCATCAAGTGACATGAATTTGAGATTTTGACCCTTAAGTTTGAATTTGTACTTTATCTTTTAGATGAGTTTTCTTATTAAGTTTGTGGGTCTGCTATGATTTGCAATTATAATTAAATCAAATAAAGATATTATTAAATGATTTAATTTAACAATTTTTTAAAATCAAAATTTAATTAATTGAGAAATTAATTAAATAGAGAAAATAAATTTAGTACCAAATTTAGCATTATTATATTTATTAAATTTAATAACAATTAATTTAGAAGTTTCATTTTAATAATGAACTCTAAATATTATTATTAATTAAATTAATAAATATTCTTTTTAAATAGGTCTTATTATTTAATTAAAAAAGTGAGAATAATTTAAATTAACTTTATTTTAATTAAAAACAAAACATGTGCACAAAGAATTAAATTAATGAAAATAATAAAAGAAAAGGCTTTTTCGTGTTTGTAAAATCGAAACCCTAGGTTGAGAAATCTTTTATTAGGAGAATATAGCTTATTTCTCCACACATAGGTTTGGAGGAGCAATTTTTAGAAAGGGTGTCGAGAGAGAGGAATTTTTGCATTCTTTGAGCGTTCATTAGGTTTAGCATCAGATCCTGGTACAAATTCTGTTGAGATTATCATAATAAATCCTTTTAAATTACCTCTATATTCTTTGTGCCTATTTATGGATCTTGTATTGGAAATTGTAATTTAAATTGAAACCCTTGTTTTTGAAGATCATTCTTCTTCGTTACTAAAATGTCTGTGAATGAAAACTAACTAAAACCCTCGTGATAGGAATTGATGTTTGGAAACAAAACATAGCTAGGATTTGATTTGAAATCTGATATTTATTAAATTGATAATTTGATTTGATAAAATCACTTTTTTTAAATCTTTGTTTAGAAAAAAATTGCTGGAAAATTTCTCCTACTGGACTGTACCTGTACCTGTTCTAAGATTTTTTAAATTTTTTTATAAAAACTATTTTTTATATTACTAAATATATTTTAAGAAAAATAAAAATAAAAAAGGGGATGGGGGCCCTGACCTCCCTCCCCCAGCTCACCTCCCACGACTGCCAAGGTAGCCCAGTTGCTGAAACAATCGAAGTTGCTAAGGTAGCTGAGGTTGCCCAAGCAACTGGCCACATGTAGGCTCCAAGAGCTGCACTGTGGCCTCCCCATGATGTGGGGTTTGGCAATATCAAAAGCAAAAAAAGGTAAATTTTATTTTTATTTTTTTAATAATTATAAAAATTATTAAATTTAAATTATTTTTAATTTAAAAGTTATTATATAGTATTATATTATTATTTAAAAGAAAAGAAAACAATTGAAGATGTGTTTTAAATTAAGTTTAATTTAAATTAAAGTTAAATTACTATTTAATAACATTTAATTGTGATTCTTTTTAGGATTGAATTTAATAGTTATTAATAGTAATTATTATTTTATTTTTATTTCTACATTGGATCGATGTTTGTAGTGGATTATATGTATTATAAACTATGTTACTTCCCTAGCAAATCAATATGAGATCTTATCAAGAACTTTTAGAAAACGTAGTTGATTAAGTTATATAAATGAAACCTATATCTTTTATTAGTCCAAATTGGAACCCTCATTTGAAAAACAAAAACTTGAACCCATATTTTGAATTGATTTTTTTATGAAATTAAATTGACAAAAAAAAAAACTATGTAACTACACTTGTTTTAACAACTTGATGAGATGTTATGATTCATGACGAGGTTTAGGGCAAACCTAGTTTTGACTCATTAGGTATGTTTACCAGAGGCTTGGGAAGTGATTTATTTGTGATGTTGTTATGTAATGTTGTGCTTTTGGGATGTAATCTTTGAAGGTTTGATCAATTATTTATTGTGATTTCCAGTTGCTTGTATAGGACTAATGTGGTCATTGTGATTTTATGAGATTCTTTGTTATGAGCTTAGGGTAGGTTATCTTTATGTATGTTGGAAAGTGACTTGCAATGGATGCCGAAGCCCTAAAGAGGCTACCTGGATAACCCATTGTAAGTTGTATTAATAAGTGATAACATTTCATTAATGGGGTTAACATGAATTAACAAGAGTTAGTGTATTACCTTGCCCATGCCTCAAGTGCTAGTATAGGATAGGATAAGAGTAGAGAGGATGCTCAGTTTTGACATTGCCTCATTAGTATGCCTTTTTTGTAAGAAAGGATAATGTTTCGTATCTTTAGAGTTGGCTCATGCAATGAAACTTGCCTAATTACATAGTAGGTTTCCTATGTGTCTTTTTTTCTCTAGGATTAGAAGTTACTTGTGTACTTGGTACCTTTGAGATATATTGCTATTATGATTCCTTAATGTAGATTCTTGTTACAACTTTTGGATTGTTATCCATTTGGGACTTTGGATTATCTTCTTAACATGGTGGGAGCGGGCCATTTAGGTTCTACAAGGTCAGGTGGTAGTGTTTCTTATACCATTGATATTCAATAGTTGGATGCCATTATTTGATCTACTTGTGCAATTGTTCCATTCTTCTGATCTTGTGATTTTGTTCTATGGTCATATGCTAATTCATTGTACTTTAATTAATTGAGATCTTATGAGATGTCATATCTTATCTTGATGTATATTCTTTTAGCATTTCATACCCTATGACTTGTACAAAGGATGATTATGCATGTTGGTTATGGTATGTGGCACCTTATGTACTTGTATATTATTTCATTTGATTTTTTACTTATGGTTATCCTATGATGTGGACTTTGTGATATATCATATTTAATCTTAATAAAACTTATGTATGTGATTCATCGTCATGGAACCCTTGAGAGATGTTACTGTTAATGTATTGCTTATGTATGTATGTGAGTTATTGCTTTCACTACGTTATCTCTTGTTGTATTAATCCTAAAAAAAAATGTTTAGAAAACTTATTAACATAATAGGTTAATTTTTGTTGGGTTGCCTTGTAGGGCTTTACATATGGTATCAAAGCCCAAGTTTCTACATTGGGAGCTCTGGGTATATTGGAATAGCACCAGATGAGAATTAGTTAACTTAAATGAAACTTAAACAACTATATGTATCTATTACAACTTGAACACCTTGAACATAAAACTTGATTACTTAAACATACAAAAAGGCAAAATTGGAATAAATCTTGATTTGATTTTCAAACATGTTTCTTATGATTATGCTTTAGAGTAGTATGCCATTGTTGATTTTGTTGGTATTTTGTTGTTCCCTCTTGGATTTTGTAAGAGGATGGTGTCTAGGAATAGATCAAATGTGAGAGGTCATAGCTTAGGAAAAGGAAAAGGCCATGGGAGAGGCAAAGATATCAGCTTGCATAGGACTGGCCATGAGAGTCATGTTCAGGAAGAGAATAGGGAGGAGAACAATGGAGAGAAGCATGCTGATTCAGTTTGAGGTAGATGATGAGGATTATTCTAGAGTGCCTACCTTGAGAAACCTACTAGTGGACATGCACTATTAGGGTCTAATGACACACAAAACTAGGGCACATGCAATAATAGGAAGCCTCCTTACTCCAAAGTCAATGAGGCCCAATAAAAAAAATAATAACATCATAAGGGATCTTATCCTCTAGCATAGAGTGGTGGTGGTTGTTCCAATTCTTGGAACTTCTAAAACTCTCAATGCAATAGGTGAAATTAGTATAGTCAACTTGCATAGAGTACTGATGCCTTATCTAATAGAGACCATCATCAACAATCTAGTGGACCTCCAATAGGGAGAGGTTCTAATTGAGGTACAAGGTGTTTCTCATGTGGACAATTTGGGCATATTGCAGCCAACTACCTACATGCACATCTTAGTATTAAGGCCTGAGGTCAGTAGCATATGAGCCTAAAATTGGTGATGCTAGGAGATCAAATAGAGTTTTTGTAGTGGTAGATCATTGCTAGGAAGATCACCTTGGTACCATAGTTGATACTACAGGAGTGATCAGAGATACACCCATTTCCATCTTATTCAATTTAGGTTCTAGAGATTCCTTCATATCACCTTCGATAGTTGTAAAGTGTGAGCTTAAGGAACTTAAGAAAGGAATAGGTTGGCAGGTGAAACTAGCTTCAGGAGCTAAGGTACCCACAAACTCTCTAGTATAGTACTGTGAGTTGAACCTTGGAGGATTCATTACTTCAGTAGACCTTTGAGTTATTCCGTTTGGTTCTTATGACATAGTGTTGGTCACGGACTAGCCAGGCTCACATAGAGATAGAATTGACTATAGGAAGAAGGCTATTAAGTGTAAGGATGGCTAGAGTAAGGACTCTAAGATTGTAGGCATCTAGAGACCCATATCCTTCCAGATGATCTTTGCTATGCAGCTGAAATGGAGAATCCATAAGAGTTGTCAGGAATTCACCATTATTGTGAGTGAACTTGAGGAAGACCTTGAATGGAAGGCTCTAGATCACCCTATCCTATAGGAGTATGTTAATGTCTTTCCTAGTGAGATTTTAGGCATGCCACCTAAGAGGGACATTGATTTTTACATCGACCTCATCTCAAGAGAAGAGCCCATATGAAGATCTCCTTATTAGATGACCTCTTAGGAGTTGAGTGAATTGCACCTACAACTAGAGGACCTTTTTTCTAAAGGTTGTATTAGATTGAGTGTTTCTCCATGAGAAGAACTAGTGCTCTTTGTGAAGAAGAAGGATGGATCGTTATGCTTGTGCATTGACTCCAAACAATTGAACAAGGTAACAATTAAGAATATGTATTCTTTATTGAGGATTGATGCCTTGTTTGACCAGATCAAGGGAGACAAAGTGTTCTCTAAGATAGATATCAAGTCAGGGTACCAACAACTACACATTAAAGATGCTGATATATATAAGACAACCTTCCGTACTTGTTATGGACACTATGAGTTTACAATGGTTCCATTTGGGTTAACAAACACTCCATCAATATTCATGTGCTTGATGAATGGAGTATTCCATTCTTACCTAGATCATTTTGTAATTTTTTTCTTGGATGACATATTGATATGTTCCAGATCTTAAGAAGAGCATGAGGAACACCTACAGTTAGTCCTTCAGTGCCTTAGAGATAGTCAACTATATACCAATTCGATGAAGTATAACTTCTTTTAGTCTGAAGTACAATACTTAGGACATGCCATTTTAGGAGATGGTATCTCAATGAACCCTGCAAATTTCTAGGTGATGGTAGATTAACCTGCACCCACTACTGTGTCTAAAATTTGTCTTTATGGGCTTGGCCAAATATTACCATAGATTTGTTTAGAACTTCTCTAGAGTTGCATACCCTATCACTTCCCTCTAGAGAAAGGGGAAGAAGTTCATTTGAATAGAGAAATTTGAGGAATCATTCCATAAGCTCAAGGATCTTTTGACTAGAGCACCGATTCTAGGAGTACATGATCTGATAGGTGATTTTATGGTGTGTATTGATGCTTCTCTAGAAAGGATTGGAGTAGTTCTCATGTAGGATAGATGTGTGATTTCCTTTGAGTCTCTCAAGCTCAAGGATCATGAGTTGAACTATCTCATGAATGATCTTGAGGTATCTATAGTTGTTCATGCTCTAGTGAGATGTAGACACTTCTTGTTGTGACATCATTTTGAGATTCATAGCGATCATCACACTTTACAATATATATTTACGCAACCTAATTTGAATGCTAGGCAGAGGTGTTGGATATAGTTTTTGTGCGAGTATGACTTAGAGGTGAAGTATATTTAGGGGAAGGAGAATTTGGTAGCCGACACTTTGAGTCACAAGAGACATGAGACATTAGCATTGACTCTTAGTGTGGATTTGAGGAGCCGTATACTTTAGGAACTTCCTACAGATACTTGGTATTAGGAGGTGAGCCTTGAGATAGATTCAGGCATATCTTTAGAGGGCATATTTTTAGGCTATATCCTAGAGTTAGATGGCCTTTTGCATTATTTAGGGAGGATTTATGTACCACTGTTAGATGAAATTCATGCATTGATCCTATTTGGGCCCATCATGCACTTTACTTGATACATCTAGGTGTCAAGAAGATGCATGTAGACTTAAGATGATTAGACTTTTGGATAGGGATGAAGTGTGATATCATTGATTTTTTGCCTAGCTATCTTTAGTTTTAGAGGGTCAAGGTAGAGCACCAACGCCCCACAAGACTTTTACAACCTAATCTCATTCCTTCATGGAAGTGGGATATTATTTATATAGACTTCATTGTGGGATTACCTATGACTGATCGTCGACATGATGCTATCATGGTCATCATTGACTGATTGACTAAGGTGGCACACTTCTCACTGATGAGGTCATCCTACATAGAGGCTTCCTTAGCCAATATCTTTATGTGTGACATTGTGATGTTTCATGGTATTCCTAGAAAGATCATTTCAGATAGGGATCCTATATTTACATTCACAATTGGACATCCTTGCAGTATGAGCTTGGAGCAGAGTTGAACTTTATCTTAACATATCACCTCAAGACAGATGGTCAAATAGAGAGAGTGAATCTGGTTCTAGAGGATATGTTGATGATGTATGTTACGGACTGATAGACTCATTTAGATGATTATCTATATCTAGTATAGTTTTCTTATAATAATAGTTGTCACAGTTCTATTGGGATGACACATTTTTAGGCCTTGTATGGTCATCCTTTTTGTACAATGTTGATTTGTTACAATTTAGAGGATCACTTCTTGTTGGGTCCTAATATGCTTTGAGATATGAAGCAACAAGTGGTGCACATCTGTGAGCATGTGTCTACAACATAGGATAAACAAAAGAAATATGCTGATGCTCACACGATGGATAAGCACTATGTAGTTGGAGAGAAAGTTTTCTTGGAAGTGCATCTATGAAAGAGTCCAATCCATTATGGGAAGTGTTTGAAGCTAGTGATAGGCCAACACTGGGGCAAATAATAATAAAGAATTAACAATTTATGATGAAATTTAGCTGGTCTATACATGTCAATCCAAGAACATAAGCTTGCGAAAGGTGTCTAAGTAGTATACTATCAAGGGATAATAGTTGTGAAATGAGGGATTATGAATGCAACTAAAACACAAAAAATTGAATTAATGAAAAACTAAAGAAATACTAGTGACAGGAACTGTCACTTCTTGGCAACAGGAACATTAGAAATAGAAATAAATATTAATCTATACAATATTAAGAAAAAAAATTTATAAATAACAATGGCTTTAGAAATGTTTCATCCAACTCTAAATCAATTAATCTAAAATTACTAAATAGATAAAAACACAAATGTCTAATTTAACAAATAGACTAATTCTAAAATCAAACTCTTCAATAATATATTAAGTAGCATACCAAATGAAAATATCATTGTGCTTTGCTAGTTGAGTGGGCTCTTACTCCCTGGCTTGCACGATGAGTAGAGAATGATCAGATTCTACATTGTTGTAATCATGCAAAATATTACTTTATTCAAAAATAACACATGTTGATACAATGTCTTTCTGAAAGCTTCCTTACGAAAATTTGTAGAAATGTGTACGTATCCACTACATATGTCTACTACTTCTTATATAGACACAAATTTAAAAATGCAATAACTACAATGATATATACTCCACGCAAGGAATAACCAAAATATGATACATATAGATAACAGGTATTTTTTTGTTACCATACAAATAGATTATTATTGTTTTCAGGTTGATTATGTTGCTGTCTTGTTTTGGCCTATAACCAATTAAGTAATAAGAAGCAATTCGGTACATTGTAACAAAATGCTTAGAACTATAGGTTTTTCAACATATATCCACGTAATTCTCCTTGCTACCATCTTCACGTATTCACATAGGTTTTTCATTCCATTTTTGCCCCATTTTTGGTGAATGATATCTGTAGCAAATATATCTATTTCAAAGTTGATATTAGTGAAAGAGCTATAGGAAGATGCATATCAGGTGATAGGAAGAACCATAACATATTATCAACTTGTTAGATAGAGACAATTTCATTTGTTTATTCACATATTCTATCTAATAACTATATTAAAAATTACTCATAAATATTAGATCATATGCAACATAGAAGGATAAAATGAAATATAAAATGGGGATTGAAAGGAGTGTGAAGGTTATACGGAGGATAAAATATGGTATGATTTGGAACATAAAATGCACTCATCATTCCCCCCAACTTAGCTTATTGCACATCCTTGTGCAATCATTATGATCATGAGGTCTTTAGTTTTAATTGAAAGCACTTTAGGTTTATGGATTTTGGCTTTGTCTCCCCTTGAACCATGATAACTCATAGACACAAATCCCTTTCTTTTCTTCACATGACAAGATTTCTTTTTTATTCTTCAATAGGGATATATCTTTCAAATTTTCATACGTTATTTCTCTACTCTCTTTTTTGTTGCTTTTTGTTTGAAATTTTTTTTATAGTATCATGGTTCAAAAGGTTTCATATAGGAAAATTTATCTCAATTTTTGCAAGAGGAGTTTAAATGGGTGAAATAGGAGAGATGAGAGATTAAACAAAGGTTATTACGTGATGGATAATATGATGGGTTTAGTAAGGGCGATGGATGGAAGATAATAGGGTGACATTCATCCCCCGAACTTAAAGGTTGACTATCCATGGGAAACAAGGAGAGGCTAGGAAGGGGTGTTGCAAAATGATCAATATAATAAGCAATACAAATAAAGTTAAAAGATAAAATAAGGAAAAACAAAATTGATTGTTTTACCAACATGCATGGGTAGAGAGACCAAGGTAGGAACATAGAGTAACTCAGTAACTTGAGTCACCAAAAGTGATGAATCATCAATAAGGAATGAAGAGAGGCATCCAAAACTGCACTACAACACCACAAAATACCACCATCTGATTGAAAGCATTGAAGAGAAGACCACTAGAAGCAACCATAAAACATGGGACAAAGAGGGCACTCTGTGGGGCCACCATTATCAAATGAAGCATTGGAGATCATATAGTAGGTACCAAAATCCACTGAAACACCTCAATAGATCATGCAACACGTACTAGGGGTGATCAAAGATTTGAGGATCACACTAAAGAGGAGTACAGTTGCAAGAGTGAGCAACAAGAGGTGCCAAGAATGAAAGAGCCACTAAAACCAATGAGTGTTCCTAAAAAGAATGATTAGTAGAAAAGACAGGAACACTAATTAATGCATTATTTATTTATATATATTTTCTTCTTTTTTTTTTCCTCTTTTTTTTTTTTTGAATAAATTTTGATAACAACAAGTGACCACTGGCAAGCCAGTTTTCAATCACTCACCACTTAATGGCACTGTAAAAATAGTTTTCACCATTAAGGATTTATTTTGTAGTTAACATCTACTAGAAACTGATTTTTAGATATTAACTGGCCAACAATGCCCGAAGGTTTTAATTGTTGGATCTTTTATTGCTTTTTTTTTCTTGTTTTCTTTTTTATTTTTTTCAATTTTTCAATAACTGCATAGAATGACCAAAGAAATAAAATCCTAACATGGATGATAAAAAAGGAGACCATCCAAAGCTTGATTTTTTACCATGACCATGTAGAAGGCACCATTGAGACTTGATTGCATAAGGAACTTGAAATGACCACCAAGAATAACCTCATCAGAACCGAAACCACAAACCACTGCACTAGAAGCATTTTTTGATCTATGTATCTCAAACCACTAAATCTGAAAACTGACTAGAGAGCTTCAGAACATCCTAGAACACTTGGGTAAGAGTATTACTCACAAGGATGATGATTCTCATATTTCTCTGTGTTGACTGAATAAGAAGACATCTCTTGAAGATATGAAACCCTATTCTTGTGAAGCTTGTGAAATATCCATTGTAGGAAAATTTAATGTTGCAAGTAACACACCTTCATTACCAAATATATGAGTATGGAGTGAAAATCAATAGTAGTCACCAATATGTCCATAGAACTCCAGGGAGACACAACTCAAGGAGGGAGTATAGTAGTTGGCACTGTATTCAAAGTATCATCATATGTGTTGTAGAATAATCATGAATGTCATAGACCATACTACATATTTTCCTCCATGTGATTAATCGCCATGGAAAAGAAATCTCATCTCAAGGCGCTGAACACCCTTTGCCAAAATTTGCATGTGACCTACAATAGTGAAGCACAAGTGAAATTGATATGTACTACATAGCTAACAAGCCCACACAATGTTGACAAAGAAAACATGGTGTGTTATGAAATTCTTGTGTAGAGAAGAACTATCAACTAGTATTGTTTCTAAGATCATTGCACCACAACAAGGGACTTGTAACCATATTCTCAAAACCAAGCATATCAAGTATAGTAAAGAAATATCATCCATTCAATAACTCTATCATTAAGTAGGTTATTTAGTTTTACAAATGATAGATAGAGTTATTAATAAGAATAGATACTTGATAGAATGGATAAATAAAAATAAACTCTTGTGTCCATATAATAGCAATGCTAATTAACACTGGAACACATACCTTGAATTGTGGAGACATCACATGTCAAGGTTTGCTAAAAGGACCAACAAAACAATCAATGAAGCTTGATTTGAAATCATCCAAGAATCACAAGATTCGAGGGATTCTCCCCAACTTAACTTAATGCTACAAGGTCATGAAATCATTAGGATAACCAAAGAAATTAGGCAACTCGAAGAGAGTAACACATCTTTAGAATTTTGTGAGCCTTATTGAATGATAAATAAATCAAATATTTCAATAATTCAATGGATGGATTCCCAAATAAACTATAGGTTATAAAAGTAGAGGGAAGTCACCTCATCTAAGAAATCAAGAAATTAGCATGTATAATCAATGAATGATCATTATAAGATACAAGAACCAAGAATAAAGAAAATATAGATATTAATACTTTGATCCTTGTTAAATAAATGAATCATCCACAGTTTATTTGGTCTTCTTAGGAAAATGGGAAGAATCAACAATGATGAATACCAATCATCCAGGTTTTAACATTTTGGTTATTAACGCATAGAATCCCTTATGATAATGCTTAATCAATTATTGTTCCGAGATCAACAAGTATGTGAGGAATGCACAATTTAATCACAAGCCTCCAAATATCAATATGTGTAAGTACAAAAGTAATAGAATATAGATCTTGGAGGATCTGGCAACACATTTGTGGAATATGGAATACATACATGGTTTAATATTACTTAGCGCGTGATTGATATTAACACACCTACTCATGAGTCCATTAATTAAAATTGATGCAATTTGAAGTATGGGTTCATTTGTAGGTATTTGGAATTCACTAAGTAGAAAAGAAGAACAAAGTTGATTATATTTCAATAAATAATAATATTTTTCTTCTAATTTAATTAAACCAAAATCCCATTCCTTAAGTGCATCAATATATTCCAATGTTAATTTATCAATTTCAAGCACATCATTATATGACAAAGGGATCTGTGAAAGTTTATTAACCACCTTATTATGAAGTCTTGTATGAGGCAATATAGTTGCATTTGGTGGATATAGTGGAGTGTGTAGAATATGATGTGAATGAGTAATGAATATGGTAATAGGTGTGAAAGAGATGACATAGATGGGATTAAGTAGGATAGGTGAAATGAAGATGGTAAGGATGTGTATAGTGGTTGTTGTGAGTATGCATGATTACATTCATTGTGCATGCTAAGTGGAGAAGTACATTTTGAAGAAATTTGTTGGATTTGTAATGAATTAGAGTGACAATACATGTTACCAACATAATGCATACCTTTATATTCTTGGGTTGGTGCTTGAGATTGTTCATCCTGTCATGCCCAAACTATGAGGCAAAAACACACAATTTTTTTTTTAAAAATTATAATAAAAATGCTCTAAGTATGATAAAGTTATGATCATAGTTTAACTATAGGTTCTCTACACTGTTAAATTATTACTCTCATTATTAAGTTGATATCGACAAAAGTTATGTTATTACATTAACTTACCACAATATGTGCAAGTTATTTAAATAACAATGTAAATGAATTCGGGTTTAAAGTCAATTGAAATATCTAATCAAATCAAAACTACATTAAAACTTATTTTAAATAGCCAATTAACCTTTAAAATTAAAACTACCTAATACTCAAAAAATTAAACTAATCTTCACTTAACTAGCACAATCTAAACTTGTTTAAATTTAAACTAACTAACTATCTTTTAAATTAAAACTAAATAATATTCAAAAACTAAATTAACATTAATATTAAAACTAACTAAATTTACATTTACAAAATTAAACAAAACTATATTAACATAACAACTGACTAAAATTATTAACAAATAACAAAACATGTACTAAAACTTTTCTTAAACTAACATAACTTAAAAACTTAAAACTTTAATAAATTAAACTAATTACTAATATAACTACATAACATAAAATAATAAATTTACTAACACCTATACTAACCTAACACTAATACTAACATCTATACCTATTACTAACTCCCTCATACTCCTAAGCTACCTACACCTAGGCTTGCACATGCACTGCCCAAGGCCTACGCATAGCAGGGCAGTCCCCCCTGTCCTTGCATGGGGGCAGGTCACGTAGACCTGCGTGTGTATGAGGAGGGCATGGGGTAATGTTTTACATTCCCCTTATTCAAATTTAAAACCAAACTTTTATTGCCCTTCCCAAGAGATATGAAGTTAGCGCAATTTATGAAGGAGGCAGGGGTGATGTCATCTCTATGATGGCTATTGACTTTGTTTCAAAAACTTTTTAATAAAACCCTTTTAAAATGCATCTCCAAAATTGATGCCCAAGGGGAGATGGGTATGCATTGAAGACATAAAGTTTATTAGGTAAGAATAGATATTAGGATAGTTTTAACATGCTAATAGTCTATCTTTGAATTGTTACATTTATTTATAAATTGATTAATTAAAATTTTTATTTTTCAACCAAAATATAAAAAGGAATATTTTAAAGATTCATTGTTGTTATGAGGGGAATAAATTGGTTCTCCATACAAAAACCAGAGAGTTTTTTTTCTCTCTTGGAATATTTTTTTTTTGTCTTTATTTTTCTAAGTATAGATTTACAAAGCAATGTATTTTTTTTTTAAGGTGTATATTTTTGAATGGATTTAAAACATAGATTCAATAGTTTGTGTCACATTAATACCAAATTTATTTGATCTCCTAAACAAACTTGAATTAAAAAATATCAACCATATCCATTTTTCTTTCCTTACATAATTTTCATTTTTAACATATAAGGAAACTTGAAAATTTTACTTAACTAAACCATCATCATTTCATCCTATTTTTGAGGTGCATCCATATAATTGAAAATTACGATTAAATCTCATGATAAGCAATATTACTCAATCACCATTTTATTGGCAAACTTGGTTCAAAGGCTCAACCGGGAAAGAACTAGGAAGAAAACTAGACGTCGTTGCCATTACAACAAAGTTTGAAATACAAATTACATAGGATTTTAATCCCAAAATTTACAAAAATTTAATTGAATTTCCTTCATGACCCTCATCAAGGGTTCCATATCAATTTCTGCAACACATTTCTAAGAACTGAGGAGGGAACAAAATCTGATCAGGTGTCAACAAGCATGACCAAGAGACACAATCAAACATGCATATTCATACAAGGTTTCCACAATAGGATGCACAATGAATCAAAACTAGGGAAAGGCGGATTCTTCCAGCAGGAGAAGTCAGGCACAACACCAAAATAGATGCCTAATTGGGGCTATAAACCAAGAACTTCTGTTCTTCCATTTTAACATACCAAACTCATACGAGGTTTGTGCTGATAGGTAGGGGCCCATAACACCCTACCCTCTCTCCCTCTTCTCATCCTGAGAAGAGACTCTACACTTGTTGGAGTCCAACTAAAAAGACCTTTCCCAAAATTGGTCACCTCTGCCCTATCCAAGGGCGAGTAATACCAAAACACCCATACAAGAAAACTTAAAAAATTCAAACATAAACATGAAAGAAAAGCATTCAAGAACATGGTTTTCAATTCTTCCCAACATACCCAACATACATACAAGCATTCAAACAACAACAAAGTAGCATAAGCATGAAAATCTGAACAAGGGAGATGAAGAAATCCTACCTTCACAAAGAAGTAATGGCAATGAACAATTTGAGTAGAGCTTTTCCCTTCCTTCCTTCAATCTTCTAAGACCCCTCTTTAAAAGTAGAGATTGGGTAACAATGATGCAGGAGCATCCAGAGGTATAATGGCAATCCTGTGTCATCCAAATTTTTTTTTTACTTAGACTTAGTTTATGTTTCATGTGTTTTCATTTTTGGATATCCATTTGGGTCAAATAAAGGTTCCAACTTTCACAGTTCCACTATCAGTGTTCTAGGATAGAGTATTTGAACACCTTGGGATATGTGTAAATGCCAAAAAATAGGAGTATGTAATTGAGCCATCATTTTGGTGAACTAGAAAGTGTAAATAGGTTGGATGAATGTAATTGTAATTTAGAGCATTCCAGAAAAAGAATTAGGTCAAAAGGCCCCATGGTTTGAAAGTTATTGCAATTTTTCAATTTCTGGAGACCTCTTAAGAATGCTTCAAAGTTAGGTTAGGGGCATTAAATGACCTCAAAAAGGGCCAAAAAATGGGGGATGAGTGAAGCTGGTGTATAGGGCTACAGAGAACTTCAAGAGCTTTTCAAAAATGTAAACGGTTTGTCAATCAGAGCTACGGTTCAAAAGTTATGCCTCCTGAAAGTTTGGTTACCATTTTTAGTTTCTTCTAGATTTGTACCAACTTCTAACACAGCTTTTGGAGCCTTCTACTTGGTCGGTGGATGCCTACTAGCACTTTCTAGAATGTACTCCTAGTCCTTAACCCTCTGGGGTCTATTTAAGGACATTACTAGCATTGTAAAAGGCAGTTTGGAGTGGAGTTTGAGAGGAGGTACCAAAAGGAGAAATTATCTCTAGTTTTGTGCTATTGTAAGCCCTTAGGTCATGTTTTGAAGTCTATTATCTCTGTACTGAATGTACTAGCTTATTTTCACAGTTAATACAATTTCTCTTTTCTCGTTGTGTCCATTCTGTGCTTGGGTTGTGTCCCCATCAAGTGGTATCAAAGCTGGTTTTCTTGAGTGTGTAGACAGAGCGCCGATTGTGAGGCAGTTTGCACCAGGACTGTGTGGTTGTGGGTTTGAGTTAAGAAGATGCCTCCACGAAGAGAGCATGGTGGAAGGGCTGGAGCTATTAATCCTAAGGAGGTTAGAGCCCTCCAAAGGTAGGTACAAGCATTATAGGAGGAGCTCCGTAGAGGAAAAAATGTTGCCACAGGTGACGACAATGAGGATGACAATGAAGAAGAAGAAATTGGACCAAAAGGGGAATTTGACGGGGAAGTTTTGAATCAGGTAGATGAAAGGCTTTTTAGGGCCATTACTAAATTTGGGAAAAGACCTACAATTGATGTGGGTGTATTTTCAGGAAATCTAAAACCAGATGAGTTGATCGACTGGATCAATGAACTGGAAGAATACTTTGAGTATGAGGATATCAAGGACCCAGATAGGGTTAAGTTTGCAAAGGCCAAACTGAAAGGCCATACCAAAATTTGGTGGCAAGAGGTTCAATTGGAAAGAAACAAAAGAGAAAGGGAGAAGATCACAAGGTGAGATCACATGGTGGACAAATTAAAGAAGCAGTTCATTCCTATGGACTACGAGCTTGATTTGTTTAAGAAGATGCATGGGCTAAAGCAAGCAGGAAGATTAGTCCAAAAATATATAGAGGAGTTTTATCGACTTTTGATTAGAGCAAGGCATGCAGAAGCAAATAAGGAGAAGGTTTCTCGTTATATCAGTGGGTTGCGACCTAGCATCCAAGAGGAATTAAGTCTGGTAAGAATGACCAGCGTTGAAGAGGCATACCAGTTTTTCTTACGAGTTGAAGAGAAGATAAATAAGAGGTTTGAAGGGAGACAAAGAAGGCATGGTCAAGGAGGAAGGGGAAGCAATAGGTCATTTGGAGGTCAAAATGAAACCCAAAAGAAAAATGAAGATGTGGGTACTAGCAAGAACCAGAGGAATGAGGGTTTTAACCGCTCTCATGATCAAGACTTTGGAAATCAGAGAGAAAGAGGTAGACGATGTGGACAAGGAAGAGGAGGCTTCCATAGTACTTGTTTCCATTGCAATGAAGAAGGTCATCGTGCCTTTCAACGCCCTCAACGACAAGAAAGGACAGATAGGAGAGCTGAGGGTCAAGCTAGGGTTGCTCATGTGGATGAGGATGCACAATCATCACATTCAAAGGATGCAGACAGAGGAGAGACCTTGGTAAATGAAAGGATCCTACTAAGTGGTGAGATTGAACTAGGACAAAGGAGGAGTTTGTTCCATACTAGATGCAAGTGTGAGGTTAAATGTTGTGATGTGATCATTGATGGTGGTAGCACTGATAACTTGGTATCAAAGGAGATGGTCTCTAAGCTGAAGATCAAGAGGGAGAAACATCCCCAGCCTTATCAGATTGCTTGGGTAAAAGATGATCATAAGGTCCTAGTAAGTGAACAATGTCTCATGAAATTCAAAATTGGGATTTACCATGATGAAGTTCTCTGTGATGTTATTCCAATAAATGTTTGCCATCTATTGTTGGGTAGACCGTGGTAGTTTGATAGGCATGTAGTACATGATGGTCATGCAAACACATACTCTCTAACAAAAGATGGAGTTCATCACAAATTGAAGCCCATAAAAAGGAAGGTGAAAAGGTATGTAGCAGTGCTAAGATTTGTCTTGTTGATGGAAGAAAGTTTTTAGATGGAATGAAACATCAACATATGTGCTATGCTTTGATTCCTAGGAAGGATAAAGAAAGTAGTAGTGAAATACCACTTGAAGTTTCAGATTTACTAGGTGAGTTTGGAGATATTATCTCTGATAATGTTCCAGAAGGATTGCCACCAGTAAGGCAAATCAGTCATCAGATAGATTTAATCCCAAGAGCTAGTTTTCCTAACAAGGCTGCTCACAGGATGACTCCTACTGAAATTGAGGAGCTAAATAGATAGGTTCAGTAACTATTGAGGAAGGGCTTGATTCGAGAGAGCCTAAGTTCATGTGTAGTACCTACAGTACTAGCACCAAAGAAGAATGGAGAGTGGAGGATGTGTATAGAATCTCAAGCTATAAATAGGATAACCATCAAATATTGGTTTCCTTTGCCAAGAATGGATGATCTTATGGACTGCTTGAGTGGAGCTCAGTACTTCACAAAGATAGATCTCAAGAGTGGTTATCACCAGATATAGATTCAAGAAGGAGATGAGTGGAAAATGGCCTTCAAGACCAAGGAGGGTCTTTATGAGTGGTTAGTCATGCCCTTTGGATTGACGAATGCCCCAAGCACCTTCATGCGGCTTATGAATGAGGTACTTAAGAAGTTCTTGAGAAAATTTGTTATTGTCTATTTGGATGATATTTTAATTTTCAGCAAGACTTTAGAAGAACATTTATTGCATATTTGTAGTGTCCTTGAAAGGTGAAGGGAAGAGAAACTGTTAATTAATTTGAAGAAGTGTATCTTTGCAAAAAGGGAGTTAGTCTATTTGGGGTTTGTTATATCACCTGAAGGTCTCAAAATGGATCCAGAGAAGGTAAAATCCATCTTGGAATGGCCTACTCCAAGGTCTGCTACTGAGGTAAGATCATTTCATGGTTTGGTTAGTTTTTACAGGAAGTTTATTAAGAATTTCAGTGGCATATGTGCACACCTAACTGACACAATAAGAGGGGATAGAAAAGAGTTCAAATGGACTGCAGCAGCTGTGAGAAGTTTTGAAATGCTGAAGAAGAAGGTGACAGAACAACCTATGTTGGCACTTCCAGATTTTAGAAAGGTGTTCCAGGTGGATTGTGATGCTAGTGACAATGCTATTGGGGCTATATTAAGCCAAGAAGGTAAGCCTATTGCATATTTTAGTAAAAAATTGAATGATGCAAAGAAGAAGTATTTTGTTTATGATCAAGAGTTCTATGCAATAGTTCAGGCCTTAAAGAAATGGAGGCATTATTTATTGCCAAAGGAATTTGTTTTTTATACTGATCATCAGGCATTACAGTACCTAAATAGCCAACGTAAATTGAATCAGAGGCATATGAAGTGGGTAGAGTTCTTGACGAGCTATACATTTATGTTGAAACATAGAAGTGGAAAATCTAATAGGGTTGCAGATGCACTAAGCAGGAGACAGTTGTTGGTTACAGTAATGCAAGTTGAAGTAGTTGGGTTTGATGAACTCAAGAATCTATACCCTGAAGATCTTGATTTTGTTGAAGCGTGGAAAGCTTGTAAAGAGCCTGTTGCTGTAGATAGAACTAAGTGGTTAGAATATCTAATTTAGGATGGTATGTTATTCAAGGGCAGCCAATTGTGCATTCTAAGGAGTTCCATGAGGGAAAATCTGATTAAAGAGAAACATAGTGGAGGGATGACAGGACATTTTGGTCAAGCTAAGACCATTTCCATTCTTAGAGAACATTATTTTTGGCCTCAGATTTCACAAGATGTGAAGAAGTTTGTACAGAGTTGCCAGGTTTGTCAAGTTGCCAAGGGATTTAGCCAAAATACTGGATTGTATTAGCCATTGCCTATTCCATTAAAGCCATGGGAGGACATAAGTATGGATTTTTTTCTTGGATTGCCGAGGACACAAAGGGGTAGTGACTCAGTATTTGTGGTGGTTGATAGGTTCTCCAAAATGGCACATTTCATTCCATGCCACAAAACTCATGATGCTGTCTATATTGCAGACTTGTTTTTCAGAGAGGTGGTAAGATTACATGGTCTTCCAAGGAGTATAGTTTCTAATAGAGACACTAAATTTGTGGGGTATTTCTGGAGAACATTGTGGAAAAAGTTGAGAACAGACTTGAAATTCAGTTCCACACATCACCCATAGGCTGACAGCCAAACAGAAGTGGTAAATAGAAGTTTGGGCAATTTGCTGAGATGTTTAGTTGGGGATAAGCCCAAGGGGTGGGATTTGATTCTACCACAAGCCAAGTTTTCTTACAATAACTTTGTAAATAGGAGTACTGGTAGATCACCATTCCAAATTGTATATGGAAGTAGCCCAAGGACTGCACTAGAATTGAGGAAGATAGAGCAAGGGGAGAAGACAAGTGCTGAAGCTAAAGAATTTACTGAACATATCAAGCATCTACATGAGGAGGTTCAAGAACACATTACCAAGATGAATCAAGAGTATAAATCTAGGGCTGATCAAAGGAGAACACATAAGGAATTCCAAGTAGGGGATCTAGTCATGGTACACTTATGAAAAAAAAGATTTCCAGCAGGCACTTACAACAAGCTGAAAATGAAGAAATTTGGTCTCTGCAAAATTCTAAAGAAATATGACTCAGGAAATGCATATGAGGTGGAGTTTCCAGATGGTATTCACATTTCTCCTATTTTCAACATTACAGACTTAACAGAGTATCATGATGATGGTGCAGATGAGGAACTGATGTTAGAGCCATGGCCAATTCTTGCTTCTAAGAAGGAGGAAATAGAAGACATTCTAGATCATCGTGTGGGTAAGAGTACCAGAAATAGGTAGTATGAAGAGTATTTGGTCAAGTGGAAAGGATGGTTGATAGAGGAATCAACTTGGATTTCAGCAGCTGAGGTTTCCCATTTGGGATTTCCTCTACCATTCATAAAGTGACAGGGTCACTTTTTAATCTACCCTGGGTGTCTGATGCAGGAGCATCCAGAGGTATAAGGGCAATCCTGTGTCACCCAAAAAAAAATGTACTTAGACTTAGTTTCTGTTTCATGTGTTTTCATTTTTGGATACCCATTTGGGTCAAATAAAGGTTCCAACTCTCACAGTTCCACTATCAGTGTTCTAGAATAGAGTATTTGAACACCTTGGGATATGTGTAAGTGCCAAAAAATAGGAGTATGTAATTGAGCCATCATTTTGGTGAACTAAAAGGTGTAAATTGGCTAGATGAATGTAATTATAATTTAGAGCATTCCAGAAAAAGAATTAGGTCAAAAGGCCCCACGGTTTGAAATTTATTGCAGTTTTTCAATTTTTGGAGACCTCCTAAGAATGCTTCAAAGTCAGGTTAGGGGAATTAAATGACCTAAAAAAGGGTCAAAAATGGGGGATGAGTGAAGCTCTCTATAGGGCTATAGAGCACTTCGAGAGCTTTCTGGAAATGTAAACGGTTCATCAATCGAAGCTATGGTTCAAAAGTTATGCCTCCCGAAAGTTCGATTACCATTTTTGGATTCTTCTAGATTTGTACCAACTTCTAACACGGCTTCTGGAGCCTTCTACTTGGTTGGTGGATGCCTACTAGCACTTTCTAGAATGTACTCTTAGTCCTTAACCCTCGGGGGTCTATTTAAGGACATTACTAGCATTGTAAAAGGTAGTTCGGAGTGGAGTTTGAGAGGAGGTACCAAAAGGAGAAATTATCTCTAGTTTTTTGCTATTGTAAGCCCTTAGGGCATGCTTTGAAGTCTATTATCTTTTTATTGAATGTACTAGCTTATTTTCACAATTAATACAATTTCCCTTTTCCCGTTGTGTCCATTCTGTACTTGGGTTGTGTCCCCATCAAACAACCAAAACTACTCCAAGAAGGGCCTCTAGATAAGACTCAAACTCAACCACCCAAAAAGGAAATAACTTCTCCCACCCACCTACAAATCTATAAGTTTCTAACTCAACCCATTCTAAGGTTAACCACTAAGTGGAGTTGAGGTGATGCAACTCATGGTAACCACTTGCAATTTTTGCACAAAGGCAAAAATAGACTTTTTGAGTGACCTCAAAAGTCAACAAAGGGGCTTAGGGGTTGGAAAATGCTCCCAACCCATACCCATACCCTTTGGATATAAATATTTCATGTTTTAAAGCCTTAGGAATTGATTTGGAACCAAATAAAAGCTAGGAAATAATTAGGACCATCTAACAACTCTAAAAATGCAGATTAAACACTAATTCAAATTAAGGGTGACTAAACTTGATTAAGAACCAAATTAGCAAAAAGACACTAACTTAATCTGACTTAGGTCTAAGGTTACACAGCTAACCCTAATAAGCATGTTGAAGAGCATAAACAAATCACGAGTGTCAAGTGACACTAAAAGAACATAGTTATGAACATTAACATTTACTGATCACAGAAAGATAAACACATACATCTCACAATTAAAATACTTGAATTATGAATAACAAGGTTTCCAAAATTAGCACATAGGGATCAGTTCTATTCCTCTGTCGGGTTTCTCAGTTAAAATATCCTTCACACTCATTGCACACATCAGTAGTCCCATAAAATCACATGCACATATGTATATACGTATCAGAAAATCACATAAATTAAAACATACATCTATAAATTAGTTAGGGTTTCTCTCAGTTCTTAACCATTAAAATCTCTTAAATCAAAGTATTAATCCTACATTTACTTATTTCATCAACATACATATACATAACACATTAAATGACAAACATCAAATATCTAAAATAACATCACACAACATGAAATAATATAATATGTTCAAAGCATCAGATAATGTCTCGACATCTCGAGTCATGAGTATCAAAATAATAGTAATGTATCACTATGCTATGATGGGTCGGGGGGAGGCCTCACACATCCATTATAAGGAATACTTGGTCACTTCCAACCTTATCATGGTAAGGTTTAGAAATATCTTGCACCTCGTTCACCATGTGCTTGTGGTTGTTCGGGCATATACCTTGGTCATCTTCCATGTAGCAATTAGAACAATAATTGGTTAAATGTTTATCCTCAAAATCACATTTCTCTAAGAATTCATCAATGATCTGCTCATGTTCAAACATAGAGATAGAATTCTTGCATACTTGTGATAATGTAATATCAATATCATTTAAGATGCATTCATTAGGTACATGGGGTGTAAAAATGTCACCTTTGGTCGTTACGCTTTCCCCACTAGTTTCTTATTTTGTTTTTAAATTTGAAGGCAGGGGTCTGGGGGCAGCAACCACCAGTGGGGTCAAGGGGCAACACATTTTTCAAAAAGTTTTCAACCAAAATTGATATATTTGAACAACCATGAAAATGCATCATTTAAAACATTTTTCTTCAAAATTTTCTTAATTTTACCAATAACTCACAACAACTTATGATAATGTAAAATTTAATTAACTTCTAAAGCAACTAATGAATCTAATTTCTAAGGCCTACTTGCAATCTCTAAAACAAAACTCTAAAGCAATGCATCTATATGATTTATGCAACACAAATTAAGATTAGTTACTTAAGCAAGGCTAACAATTGCAAATGTGTTCATCCTAATGCATTGTTCCTAACTCAAATCAGAAAACTAATATGCCTTTGACACTTTTCCTTGATAATGGTGCCAAAATGATAGGCCAACACTAGGGAAAATAATAATAAAGAATTAACAATTTATGATAAAATTTGGCTAGTCTATACATGTCAATCCGAGAGCGTAAGCTTGCAAAAGGTGTCCGAGTAGTATGCCATCAAGGGATGATAGTTGTGAAAACACACAAAATTGAATTAATGAAAAACTAAAGAAATCCCAGTGACAAGAACTGTCACTTCTTGGCAACAGGAATATTAGAAATAAAAATAAACATTAATCTATACAATATTAAGAATAGCAATTTATAAATAACAATGAATTTAGAAATGTTTCATCCAACTCTAAATTAATTAATTTAAAATTACTAAATAGATAAAAACACAATTATCTAATTTAACAAATAGACTAATTCTAAAATCAAACTCTTCAATAATATATTAAATAGCATACCAAATGAAAATATCATCGTGGTTTGCTAGTTGAGCGGCCCTTACTCCCTAGCTTGCATGATGAGTAGAGAATGATCAGATTCTACACTATTGTAATCATGCAAAATATTACTTTATTCAAAAATAACACATGCTGATTCAATATCTCTTTCTGAAAGCTTCCTTATGAAAATCTATAGAAATGTGTATGTATCCAGTACGTATGTCTACTACTGCTTATATAGGTGCATATTTAAAAATGCAATAACTACAGTGATATATACTCCATGCGAGGAATAGAAAAAATCTGATATGTGTAGATAATAGGTATTTTGTTGTTACCATACAAATAGATTATTATTGTCTTCAAGTTGATTATGTTGCAGTCTTGTTTTGGCCCATAACCAATTAAGTAATAAGAAGCAATTTAGTCATAACAAAATGCTTAGAACCATAGGTTTTTCAACATATATCCACGTAATTCTCCCTGCTACCATCTTCATGTATTCACATAGGTTTTTCATTTCATTTTTGTCCCATTTTTGGTGAATGCTATCTATAGCAAATATATCTATTTCAAAATTGATATTAGTGAAAGAGCTATAGGAAGATGCATATCAGGCGGTAGAAAGAACCATAACATATTATCAACTTGTTAGATAAAGACAATTTCATTTGTTTATTCACATATTCTATCTAATAACTATATTAAATATTACTCATAAATATTAGATCATATGCAACATATAAGGATAAAATGAAATATAAAATGGAGATTGAAAGGAGTGTGAAGGGTTATATTGAGGATAAAATATGGTATGATTTGGAACATTAAATGCTCTCATCAGCTAGCACCTTGATTTCTGGGGCCATCTGAGATCTTTGAGAGGATAGGTCTAGTTGCCTACCATCTTGTATTACCACCCTTAGCTTGTGTACATGATGTTTTCCATGTTTATGTTCTTAGATAATATATTTTTGATGTGATACATATTCTTGATTGGAATGCATTATAGGTGGAGGACGAGAAATTAGCTTGGGAGCCGATGCACATTCTTTAATAGTGAGATTTAACCCTCAAGGGTTGAACCATAGAGAAAGTAAGGGTCCAATGTGACCCTACCGATGAGTCATTAGCTACATGGTAGTATGCATCTAGATTATGGGATTTATATCCCTACTTGTTTATAGGCTTCTAGGAGTGAGCCTAAGTTTTGGGGGGGGGGTGGATGCAATGCCTACCCCTAGTTTATTTTCATGTTATATTGCTGAATTCATTTAGGAAAACTTTTATGGTTATGAGTTATGATTTAGTGGTACTTGGTTACATGATTTGATGGATGTTACTTCATACTTAGTTATTTATTTGACGAGCTACTTGATACTAGGTTATTTCATGTGTTCATAGTTATTCTTTCGATGATGATGCTTTGTATGTTTCATATAGTGATTTCAGCTGTTTCATGATGACAGTTAGATGGATGATGTATCTATGATTTTTATGGTTACTTACACCATACTTTTATGTTTATGGTGTACATGTATGTTTTACTTTATGTTTGATGTTTTTGATGTGGTTGAGGGAGGGAGTCATAGTCACCTACTAGTTGAGATCTACACGATGTACCACTCCCCACCATTTCTTGTTTAGTTTAGATATATATGCATATAAACGTGTTTGACATTTATGCAAATTTAAGGTACCAGGCATCGACTTCCCTGAATTGCTATGATAAATGTGCCCCATCATAGTATCTCAATGGTAAAGAGAGGAGATAGTTCTCAAGTCCAAATCCTAACCTTGAGCCAATTCTTCAAGAAAATAGGACAAATATATGAGTAATGTACCCTTTCAAATTTGTCAAGTGACGTGAATTCGAGATTTTGACCCTTAAGTTTGAATTCATACTTTGTCTTTTAGATTAGTTTTCTTATTAAGTTTGTGGGCCTACTATGGTTTTCGCTTATAATTAAATCAAATAAAGATATTATTAAATGATTTAATTTAACAAAAAAATTATTTAATATTTTTAAAAATTATATTAAATTATTTGAGAAATTAATTAAATAGAGGAAATAAATTTAAAGATTTAATTAAAAGTCCAAATTTGGCATAATTATATATTTTTAATTTAATAATAATTAATTTAAAAGTTTCATTTTAATAATGAATTTAAAATATTATTATTAGTTAAATTAATAAATATACTTTCTAAATACATCTTATTATTTAAAAAAAAAAATTGGAATAACTCAAATAAACTTTATTTTAATTAAAAAGAAAAAAGTGTGCACAAATAAATAAATTAATGAAAATAATAAAATAAAACGCTTTTGTGTGTTCATAAAATCAAAACTCTAGGTTGAGAAATATTTTATTAGGAGATTAGAGATCATTTCTCCACAGACAAGTTTGGAGGAGCTATTTTCAGAAAGGGTTTTGGGAGACAAGAATTTTTGTATTCTTTAAGCATTTGTAGGGTTTAGCATCAGGTCAAGGTATGAACTTTGTTGAGATTATCACAATAAATCCCTTTGAATTATTTTTGTCTTCTTTGTGCATGTTTATGGATCTAATTTTGGAAATTATAAATTAAATTGAAACCCTTGTTTTTGAAGATCATTGTTCTTCGTTACTGAAACATCTGTGAACAAAAACTAATTAAAACCCTTGTGATAAGAATTGATGTTTGGAAACAAAACATAGGTAGGGTTTGATTTGAAATTTGATCTAAACTAAATTGATAATTTGATTTGAGAATTTTTTCTAATCTTTGTTTAAAAAATAAAATGGTTGGAAAAACTATTTTTAATATTATTAAATATATCAAAAAAAAATTAAAAAGGGGGTGGGGCCATGACTCCCCCACCTCCCTTGGCCACTTGTGGTGGCTGCCAAGGTTGCCTGAGTAGCTGACCGCACATAGGCTCCAAGAGTAGCGCTCTGGCTTCCCCATGATGGGGTTTGGCGAAATCAAAAGCCAAAAAAGAAGGTAAAGTTTTTTTTTTTTTTTTGTTTTATATATTTTTTGTAATTTCAATTATTATTAAATTTATTTTTTTTTAATTCAAAAGTTGTTATATAGTATTATATTATTATTTAAAAGAAAAGAAAAAATTGAAGATATGTTTTAAATTAAGGTTAATTTAAATTGAGGTTTAATTACTATTTGATAATATTTAAATGTGATTCTTTTTAGGATTGAAATTAATAGTAATTATTATTTTATTTTTATTTTTATAGTGGGTCGATGTTTAAATAGGATCATATGAATTATAAATTGTGTTATTTTCCTAGCAAATCAACACAAGATCTTATCAAGCACTTTGTAATGCCCCGCCAAGGGATCCAAAGAATTAATCTAAAATTTCACTAAGTTTTCCAAACAAATTTTTTTTTTTTAAAACAAGAAAGATAAACCATTCATAACATTCGCGGAAGCAATAGTAACAATACCAATGAAAATAAACATAAACTTACATAATAGGTTACATTCTTCAAAGATCCCTTAACATTGTATCACATCTAAATTAACTATTCATCTAACATCACATCCTTAGCAATGATACATCCAATGTTCATAAACAATATACAAGTGTCCTTTTTGTATTTACAATTTGGTTTAGCTCAATCATCCACTGTACATGTTACAAGGTATGAAAAGCTTAAAAGAATAAACATCCATGTAAATAAAGAACATCATCATCCAATATTAATCCATGATGCAATAACATAAATGAAACCACAAATCATACATCATCACAAAAAGATATAAACAACCATCATAAAAGATAACCATATATCACAAACATAAATAACTAAGTGCACGGTTCCTCCCAACTGTAAATAGCATCATTAGACCATTGTGGATCCTAGCCATCCCTCTGTGCGTAACATCCCAAAGCACTGAAGAGATCATCGATATTAACATGGTAGGAATGTCACTCCTAAAACATTCTACTAACACGCAAAGTAAAGCATAATATAACATCATCTAACATATGCAAATCATCAATATAAAAAACACACCAGTAAACACATCCATCATAAGGTATATTACCTATCATAATAATCCAAGAATAGAATGAAGATAAATACCAACCAAGAATACTCCAGCCACGGTGTCTCAGACGGATCTCAAATGATAAGAGTGGAAAAACACTACCACCTGACCGTGTGGAACCTAAGTGGTCCACTCCCACCATGCTTAGGAGATAATCTCAAGTCCTAAACAAGCTATCAAAAATCACATAGGAAAGATACTCTCTAAGTCCAGGAATCCTAAAAGTATACTAACTCAAAGGTTCCAATCACAAAATCGACATCTAATTCCTAGAGGCACACAATGACATGTAGGAAACCTACTCTACAAGTGGGAAAGTGTCATCACATTTATCACGTACAAGTTACCCTGGTAGTTAGCTAAACTCCACGGGTCCATATTGATCTCATGCAGCAACTAGTATCCTCTGATACTGACGAGGCATACTATGGAATGCAAGGTCACAACCATGCATTCTCTCTACTCCCATCCTAGTCTATACAAGTACTCAAAGCATGGGAAATAACTAAAAAAATTATCTTTTTAGGTTCATTTAATCCCCATTTAGTGTGTAAATGTTATCACTTATTAACCAAACTTACAATTTGTTACCCTGGTAGCCACTTAGGGCCCCAACTCCCATTGCAAGCCACTTCTCGACACTACAAGTAGATAACCTACCCTAAGCTCATGGAATCATAAAATCACCCCAGTCCTATACAAGTGATTGGAAAGAAAATCCAAAAGATAATCCACAATTAGAATCATCAAATATCCACAGTAAAAACCTCAAATATCCACAATAAGAATCATCAAATCTCCGTGATAAGAATCATCAAATCTCCATGAGCATCTGAAAAGCATCCAGAGAAAATCATGACCACAACAATTCTCTATTGGCAACTGAAGGCATCACTGATAATCATAAGTATCTATTGGTTCTCAATAACCAAAATATATCTCAAAATAAATCATAATATCCATTGGTTCTCAACAAGAAACCAAGAATATCTCAAAATCATACTGATCGAAGACTCCAAAATGGTTGAGTCAAAACATGTCACAACATGACATCATCAAAAAATAAATCAACATTTCAGTCCCATCATGGCGACTAGAAAGTAATCCAGGGATAACTGATCGATAACTCAAAAATGATTAGCTCAAGTGTCTCAAATACATATACATCTCAACTTCACATATGAAGACTGATGAACATTAACAATCAGTAAATACAAACATTTCATAGAGCATACGATCAAATTACCATGGTTGGGTTTATAAAGATCAAGACCAAATAAGATCAATATGCCATCACATCTCATAGCCCCCGAGCCTCTGGTAACAACCTAAGACTGGTCAACATTAGTCAACCCAAAACTCAAAACAAGAAGCATAAAGAATACACAATGCAAACACATGTTTTGGTTTACTAAAATTACATAGTTGAATTAAGTGTAGAGCTTCATCTTTTGTTTCAAGTATACTTCAAGTGTCTAAGTTTAATCATTTGACCTACAAGTCAACCTGTTTGTCCCCCGATAGCATTATTCTTTCCATCATTAAAATAATATTCTTATAATAGCTTAAGGGTAAATACTTTACTCATTAATCTGATCATCATTGACCCTTAATTAACTTGTTCTCTTTATTTAAATATGATCCATATTCCAATTGATTAACTCTTCTTTAATGTTACTTCAACATTCAACATAAATCAAGGATCATTATTCGTTATATTATAAGAGAGTCAATTACTAGTCTTCGAATAAGAAGATTATAACTTTATTAAAATGATCAATTAAATCAATCAATTAACCTAGGTACACAATTCCATGACCTTTATCATTCTAATAGTTATCAATTAAAACTTAATTAAGTATTATTAAAATTTGAGCCTTTTAATTTAATCGTTATCATCGTTGACAACTATATAATATCTAAAGTCATAATTCAAGTCATAAGACTTATCAAATTCGATATAGATAATCTACAATCTCGTTAAAAGAATTATATCAATTAAATCTCTATTACATAACTTAATTATTAATTAAATCTAATTAACTCTCATTAATTGATTTAATTAATAATTGCATAACCATAGCAACGTTCCAATTAATATCTGTTGACTAATAACTAACTAGAATTATGTAAGATAAAAGTCAACTATAATTCAATACTCAAATGATCATATTAATAATTCAATAATAAATTGTTAATATTTAATAACAAGCTATATTGAAAATCTTAATAATAATTCTGTAATGACCACATTCGTCATTCTTATATGAATACTGATGTTTTCTTAATTAATCCGTATTACCAATAATCATTTAGATCATTATACTATTATTTATTAATAATTTGCTAGACCCAACAAACATTAATAAATGATAAACTCATCACAACTATAAATAATCGATCTAGAGAACCTTTACATAAACTTCATTAGCTAACTCTTAATACCATTAAAGTATTTCCATAATTTAGTTAATAATATATAACGTATTAATAATACCATAGTAATTCAAATTAATAATTCAATATCTCTTTCTGATTTAACAATAATCAGCAAAATATTATATGAGAATAATGTAATGCCCCGCCAAGGGATCCAAAGAATTTCACTAAGTTTACCAAACAATTTTTTTTTTAAAACATAAATTATAGACCATTCACAACATTTGCGAAAGCAATAGTAACATCCAACTAAAAGTGAACATAACATAACAGATTACATTCTTTAAAGATCCCTTAACGTTGAATTACTTCTAATCATAACTTATTCATCTAACATCATATCTTTATGAAATAACAATGATGCATCCAATGTACTTAAACAATATACAAGTGTACATTTTAGATTGCTCAATCATCCACTATACATGTTACAAGATATGAAAAGCTTAGAAGAATAAACATCCATGTAAATAAAGTACACCAACATCCAATATTAATCCATGATGCAATAACATAATGAAACCATAAATCGTACATGATACATCATCATAGAAGATATAAACATCCATCATAAAAGATAACCATATAACACAAACATAACTAACTAAGTGCACAGTTCCTCCCAACTGTTAATAGCATCATTAGACCATCGTGGATCCTAGCCATCCCTCCGTGCGTAACATTCCAAAGCACCGAAGAGATCATCGACTATAAACATAGTAGGAATGTCACTCCTAAAAACATCCTACTAATATGCAAAGTAAAGCATAAGATAACATCATCTAACCTATGCAAATCATCAATGTAAGGAACATACCAGTAAATACATCCATCATAAGGTATATCATCTATCATAATGATCCAAGAACATAATGAAGATAAATACCAACCAATAATACTCTAGCCACGGTGTCTCAATGGATCTCAAATGATAAGAGTGATAAAACACTACCACCTGACCGCGTGGAACCTAAGTGGTCCACTCCCACTGTGCTGAGGAGATAATCTCAAGTCCCAAATAGGATATCAAAATCACAAAGCATAAATCTCTATGAGTCCAGGAATCCTAAAAGTATACTAACTCAAAGGTTCCATCACACAAAACTAACATCTAATTCCCAGAGGCACATAATGACATGTAGGAAACCTACTCTGCAAGCGGGAAAGTTTCATCGCATTTATCTCGTACAAGTTACCCTGGCAGTTAGCTAAACTCCATGGGTCCATACAGATCTCATGCGGCCACTAGTATCCTCTCATACTGACGAGGCATACTATGGAATGCAATGGTCACAACCATGCGTCTCACTACTCCCATCCTAGCCTGTACAAGCACTCAAGGCATGGGCGAGAACATCCCAAAAAAATTATCTTTTTAGGTTCATTTAATCCCCATTTAGTGTGTAAATGTTATCACTTATTATCCAAACTTACAATGAGTTACCCTGGCAGCCACTTAGGGCCTCGACCCCCATTGCAAGACACTTCCCGACACTATAAGTAGATTACCTACCCTAATGCTCATGGAATCATAAATCACCACAGTCTTGTACACGCGACTGTAAAGAAATCCAAAAGATATTCCATAAAAAGAATCATCAAATATCCACAAAATAATCATCAAATATCCATAATAAGAATCATCAAATCTCCAAGATAAGAATCATCAAAATCTCCATGAGCATCTGAAAAAGCATCCATAGAAAATCATGACCACAACAGTTCTCTATTGGCAACTGAAGGCATCACTGATAATCATAAGTATCCATTGGTTCTCAATAACCAAAATAAATCATCACATCCATTGGTTCTCAACAAGCAACCAATAATATCTCAAAATAATCACCATATTCTGGTTCTTCAACAAGCAACCAAGAATATCTCAAAATCATACTGATCAAATGTCTCAAAATGGTTGAGTCATACATGTCACAACATGACATCTTCAAGAATAAATCCACATATCAGTCCCATCATGGAAACTAAAAAATAAACCAAGGATAACTGATCGATGACTCAAAAATGATTAGCTCAGGTGTCTCAAATACATACATCTCAGCTTCACACATGAAGACTGATGAACAAATACAAACATTTCAGAGAGCATACGATCACATACCATGGTTGGGCTTATAAAGATCGAGACCAAATAAGATCAACATACCAACACATCTCATAACCCCCGAGCCTCTGGTAACAACCTAGGACTGATCAACACTAGTCAACCCAAAACCCAAAACAAGAAGCATATAGAATACACGATGCAAACACATGTTTTGGTTTACTAAATTCTCATATTTGAATAACATGTAGAGTTTCATTTTCCATTTTCAAGTGTAGGAGTTTCCAATTTCCATTTTCAAGTATACTTCAAATGTCTAAGTTTCATCATTTGACCTACAAGTCAACCCAATTGTTCCCCGATAGCATTATCCTAAGAATAACTTAAGGATAACTATTCACTAAACTGATCATCATTGACCTTAATTCAATTGTTCTCTTATTTGACCAAGATCCATATTACTAATTGAATAACTCTCCTATAATGTTACTTCAACTTTTAACATAACTCAAGGATCATTATTCATTAAATTATAAGAGAACCAAATTATCATTCTTCGTATAAGATATCTTAACTTAATTAGAATGATCAATTAAATCCATCAATTAACATAGGCACACCATCTATGACCTATTATCATTCTAATAATTCTTAATTAAGACTTAATTAAATATTATTAAAACTTAAGCCTTTAATTCAATCGTTATCATCATTGACAATCATATAATATTTAAAATCATAATTCAAGTCATAAGACTTATCAACCTCAATATAGATAATTTACAATCTCGTCAAAAGATTTATATTAAATAAATCTCCATTACATAACTTAATTATTAATTAAATCCAATTAGCTCTAGTTAATTGATTTAATTAATAATTTCACAACCAAACCATCAACCCAATGATTATTAGTTGACTAACAATAGTTTGTACGTCAAAGTCAACTTCAATCCAATACACAAATATTAATATTTTAATAATAATATTATTAACAAGTTATTTTGGAAATCTTATCCATAATAACTACATTCATCTTTCTTAACGATTTTGTATTAATGATAACCATTTCCTAGTTAAATCTCTATCAGATTTAACTATATTGACAACTCATTAATCAATTTATAATCCAAATCCAAAAACTAATGTCTTTACAAGACTTCAATCGTTAAATAATCTCTTCTAGATTAATTCTAATTGAATTTATTGATAATTATTTAAACCATTATTTATTAATAGTTTGTTGGACACAACAAATATTAATAAATAATAAACTCCTCAAACTATTATTACTTGATTCTAGAAGACCTTCCATAAACTTCATTAGTTAAGATTTAACTAACCCTTAACATGATTTAAGGTATATCAATATTGTATTTAATAATACATAACGTATTAATAATACCATAACAATTCAAATCATAGCAAAGTTATTAAATGTTATATCAATGACTATGTCCCCTGCCAATTAAAACTAATATCATTTTAAGTCTCTATGGATATCCCGTCTAAATAATTGGATCAAATAAGCTTAACCCCCTATTAAAATGTGATCTCAAATACATATCTTACCCATTAGCAATACTAAATTAATTAGTAATAACTTAATTTCTCCATTCTTGAGAATTCTATAATTATTTGAACCACTTCAATATCTCAACATTTCTATTAACCTTAATTACACTAATTAAATAAATTTATTAACCTAAAACTATATCATTTATTTAAAAACTCAAATATTAAAATTTCATTAATATTATATATATATATATATATATATATATATATATATATATATATATATATATATATATATATATATATATATATATATATATATATATATATATATATATATATATATATATATATATATATATATATATATATATATATATATATATATATATAAACATATTACAATCTCTAATATTTAATATTAATAATCGCACATATTATTTAACAACATGCATATGCTATTAAAGTCGAATGTTTCCATTATAACATCCGACTGTAGACACCTAAATTTGATTACACTATTTTAGTAATCCTATTTAGTTATCTAAAAAGGCATTATTTATTAAATTTCTATTTAATTAATCCTTTGTCATCCCCTAGTTGATTAATTTAATCATCTATAGTCCTAATTGATAAATCAAATAATCTATTATTTATCAATTAAATCCTATTCTTCTATCTAATTCCAAAAATCCCCATTTATTAAATAAATCTATTTGATAAATGAAATCCTCAAATTCAAAAACCCCTAACCTATTTCTAATCCTCCATTTAGCCTAATCCACCCCATCCACCCATACTAACCAAGCTTAGCCACTAACTCACCCACCCTCATTAATGCCATCCACTTGCACATCTCTAACATCCCTAATCTAATCCTAAACCCAAGCCTAATCCACCCCCTAATGTTGTCACATTCCTTAAACAAGTTTAAGACTTTCCTAATCCAAACCAAAGTCTCCCCTCAAAAAAACCCAACCACTAAGTCATGAGTGCTCTTACAAAACATAAAGACTCTTACAAGCCCACTCATGACTCTTACATCCATCTTACACACTCTTCCCTCTTCCACACTCATTCCTCTTACATCCCTCTTACATACTCAACCCCACTCATCATGACTTTAACCAACCCTTAACCCTACCCTCTCACACTCATCCTCCTTGTGACAAGTGTCACCTTCCCATTGGTGCTAAACAAGCACAATCCATGTGCTCTCCTTTGAGTGCATCCTAGCCCTCCTTAAGCCTTCATCCATCCTTGCATCTAAGCCCTCCATCCCTCTACCCCTTAGCCTATAAATTGAATCCCATCCCAAGCCATTTCATCAACAATCTTTGAGCTAAAGTTACCATGCTATTTTGAGAACCAAAGCCATCAACCATACCCTTATAATGCCAAATTGAGAGCTCACAAAGCTACCAATTTGCCATTACCCATCTCCATTGAAGCAGCT
This sequence comes from Cupressus sempervirens, assembly GCA_028749045.1. NCBI lineage: Eukaryota > Viridiplantae > Streptophyta > Pinopsida > Cupressales > Cupressaceae > Cupressus > Cupressus sempervirens. The sequence continues at coordinate 522,113,725 of CM053788.1, forward strand.
TTTGAGCATCTTGAGCATACATCCACAACAAAAGGACACATCTACAGAATCAAGAAAGCATGGAGTGTTTTCTCTTGTGAGGTTTTCACTTCTTATTTTCTTTCTTAGTCTAAGCATATATGTGAATTTAGTTTTTGGTTTGTGAATGTTTACTTCATTTGTTAATGTTCTTTGCATACTGATTCTGGTTGCATACTGATTCTGGTTCTACACCGACGACGATCTTGAATTACAACACTATGTGCAATTTTTTTAAAAATAATCGTGCAACCTTTGACATCGCTGATTGTACCATCTCATGCTATACTAGAGGCGATGGCATTTATTTCCACCCGCGCAGGTGCCAATGGAAAAAAGGACGGCAATGCCGTGACAATCCTCTGTCCTGACAATAGTCGCAGGTACTCTACAGTCGCAGGTACCCTGCGACTGCCACCGCCGTGAGGATAGAGGGGAGTACGGGGCGCAGGTCCGTCCCTCCCCCAGTATCAATTTATATGTATAATGATTGACGAGTTATAATAAACTCTTTTACCATATATGAATTCGAATTTGTAAATAAAGTTTTCTCATTTCAACTTACTCGAATATATATACATATATGTATATATGTATATATATATGTATATACATATATGTATGTATATATATATGTATATATATACAAAATTTATATCAAATATCATTGCATTATATATATATATATATATATATATATATATATATATATATATATATATATATATATATATATATATATATATATATATATATATATATATATATATATATATATATATATATATATATATATATATATATAGATAGATTTTACAAAAGAAAACATATATTTAGATCAAAACATGAATTTTTCCCTTTTAAATAATTGTTTCCTAAACATGACTATTAGTCCATCTAGTAAGTCTAATTATAAATTTGAAATCATCATTCTCAATTTAATTCTAATTCGAACCCAAACCCGTTTAGATCTAATGTCTCTTTAATTGGATCTAGAGTTTTCTAATGTTTTCTACTCAACCAAATAAATACATATCTAGATTCCAATTCCAAATTTCAAATTCATTCATGGAATACAATAACAACATGATGAAGACAGGAAGAGAAATTGTGCAAAGAGAATAAGCGAATATCACGAGTGCACCTGGACACTGATGCTAATCCGCCATGCCTTAGAAGTCCATAGAAAATCCCTTTCTTCTCCATCATCCGCGATTCCTTCAAGATCCAAGCCAATCGAATCCTCCAAGTGTCTAGATGTGCTAGAAGGAGCATAGAAGCATATAGAAAATATATGAGCATGTGAAGAAGAATATGAGCTTGTAGCTTGTAGCTTCCATAAGGCTTTTCCTTTTAGCTTGTCCAAACACACTAGGAGAGCCTCTATTTAAAGGCCTCTAAGATGCATCTAGAGTGTCTCTAGAGACAACTAGAAGATAAGCATGACAACTAAGCATGGGTCTTCTCCAACCTTCTAGATAAGTCTTAAGGTTGTAGACACCATGTGCTCAAATAAAATGCTAACTCCTAAGTGTAGACAACTAGTGCATTCTTAGAGTGCAAATTCCTATGTGAGTAAATATTAAAATAATACACATTAATTAATATAATATTTAATTTTTACTTTTCCCAATTTAATTTATTTATTTATTAAATCTCATGCACAAACTTTAATAATTCCACTTTTCAATCTTAATACATTTATATTTTAATTACATGAGATTTAGAATCTTTTAATAATTTAAATATATCTTCTACTTTTAAATTTTATTTTCCAAAACTTAATTGCTAAAATATTTATTAGCTTTAATAATAATATTATTTAGTCATTTATTTAAAAATGAACTCCAAATATATTATTATTAAAATAAATATTGTCACATTCCAAATTATAATTTTTAACTTTTATCTTCAAATTTAATTAATTTCCCAATTAATTAAATAAAATAAATATTAAAATATCATATTAATTTTCCATTAAATTAAACCATTAATTAAATATTTTTAATTAGGCTTAATTAATAGAAAAATACATCAAAGACTCTCAAGGTAAAAATACGAACATCCATCATAGCCAAAATACATACAAAATCAAACCAAGGGTTTATATGACGAATCACATTATCCAACGTATTCGGAGGGTACTCAACTCAGATACTTGTCCTAATTTTCCAATTAGAACAAATGGCTTAAAGGGTTTGGATTTGGACTTGACAATTTATCTCTCCTCTCTTATCATTGAGATAATGTGATAGGGTACGCTCATCCTGATAATTCAGGGAAGTCGATACCCGGTACCTGCAACCTGCATAAAAACATGCATGTACAAGCACAATATATATTAAACTAAACAGGCAATAGCAGGAAGTGGTGCATCGTGTAGATCCCGACTAGTAGGTGACTACGACTCCCTTCCTTAACCACATCAGACACGCCATACAAAAACAAACACGCAAAGCAAACACGCACACCATACACATGCAAGTATGGGGTAAGTATCCATAATAAAACACATATGATAATAAATCATCTAACTAATCATCATTAATAACTGCAAACATTGAAAATAATCATCATGCATACATGAAATGCAAAATCTAAGTAATCTCATCACATAATAAACTAAATCCATAGCACAATATCTAATAATCTCAAAACAATGCTGCTAACCATCAACATAAAACTAACCCTAAAAGAGTTCAACAACGATAACAAAATGCGAACTAGGGGCAGGCACTACAAATAACTTATAGCATTTAAACTCATTCTAATAAATTTAGTAATTTTGAATATACAACAATATGCCAAAATTCATATTACAACTTAAAAGTAATCATCTATAATAATTGATTACAAACTTCTCAACCCAATTTAAATCAGATCCATCGTTCATTCAACCATTCGATAATATCAGTCAAACATTGATATCTCTTTCCAACTAATCTATGATAATCGTTACATTTAAAGATAACTTAATTATTTCGTCTAAAACATTCTTATTAACCATAATTAGGGTAAATACTAATTAAGTAATTTGATTAATTTAAAACTATATTTTTTATTCTGAAATTTATTTAGTTTGAATATATATATATATATATATATATATATAATTATATCAAATTATTATATAAAAATTATTAACAAATATTATTATCAATTAATACAATATCAAATAACATGTATTAGTAACAAAGATTATTATCAACTAATACAATGTTTAATAATATACGCAATCATCAAAAATGATTTAAAAATTGCTGCCGGCCTTGCAATAAATGTGGCCTGCCGATCGCAGGTACTCTACGATGATGCAGGTACTCTGCGATCACACAGAGCCTGCTTTCAATGCCACCGACGGTAAGGGAATAGGGGGTGAGGTGGTTAAAACCTCGCCCACCCAAATGTATATAATTTTCGTTTTATAAAATGTTTGCAATAACATTTTCTACTATGCGCTAAAACATGCGATTTAGGTTTAATAAATAAAGTTACTCATTTCAACTTACACAAATATATATATATATATATATATATATGCAGATTTACAAAAGAGAATATATACTTAGATTTAAAGGGCTTTTCTAAAAAAGAATTTTTCTTTTTAAATAATTGTTTTCTAAACATATCCATTAATCCATCCAATAGGTTTAACTATAAATTTGAAATCATCATTCTCAATTTGATTCTAATTCAAACTCAAACTCGTTTAGATCTAATTTCTTCCTTAATTGGATCTAGGGTTTTTCTATTATTTTCTTCTCAACCAATAAAATATCTAGATTCTAATTTAATTGTAGATTCAATCACAAAGGTTATTCAGACACATATAACAGACATGATGAAGACAGGAAGAGAAATAGTGTAAAGAGAATATGCGAATATCACGAGTGCGCCTGGACACTGATGCTAATCCGCCATGCCTCAGAAGTGCATAGAAAATCCCTTCCTTCTAATCATACACAATTCCTCCAAGATCCAAGCCAACCAAAATTCTCACGTGACTAGAAGTGCTAGAAGAAGCATAGAAGCATGTAGAAACATATGAGTATGTAGAAGTATATGAGCTTCTCAAATGCATGTAAGCTTTGAAGCTTCCATTTAAGCTTGCCCAAACACACTAGGAGAGCCTCTATTTAAAGACCTCTAAAATGCATCTAGAATGTGTCTAGAAACAACTAAAAGATAAGCATGACAACCAAGCATGAGTCTTCTCCAACCTTCTAGATGAGTCATAAGGTTGTAGACACCATGTGCTCAAATAAAATGCTAACTCCTAAGTGTAGACATCTTGTGCATACTTAGAGTGCAAACTCCTGTGTTGTCTACATGACAACTCCCAAGAATTTGCAAACTCTTCTGTGAGCAAACATTAAAATAATGCACAATCATTAATATAATATTTACTTTACTCTTTTCAATTTAATTTATTAATTATTAAATCTCATGCACTAACTTTAATAATTTCACTTATTCTTATCTTAATATATTTATATTTTAATCATGTGCACACATCATGCAACCTTTAATCTTTTAATAATTTTTAAAATATATTTTCCACTTTTAAATTTTATTTTCAAAACTTAATTGCTAAAATTTTATTAGCTTTAATAATAATATTATTTAGTCATTTATTTAAAAACGAATTCCAAATATATTATTATTAAAATAAATATTGTCACATTCCAAATTTAAACTTATAACTTTTATCTTCAAATTTAATTATTTAATTAAATTAATTTTTCAATTAATTAAATAAAATAAATATTAAAATATCATATTAATCTTCTATTAAATTAAACCATTAATTAAATCTTTTAATTAGGCTTAATTAATAGAAGATGCTCCTTAGAATCACAAAGGTAAAACATGAAAACCATCATAGCCAAAATACATACAAAATCAAACCAAGGGTTAGTATCACGAATTATGTCATCCGACATATTTGAAGGGTACTCAACTTAGATAGTTGTCCTAATTTTCCAATTAGAACAAATGGCTTAAAGGATTGGGATTTGGACTTGAGAATTTATCTCCTCTCTCTTATCATTGAGATGATGTGATAGGGTACGCTCATCCTGGCAATTCAGAGAAGTCGATACTCGGTACCTGCAACCTACATAAAAACCATGCATGTACAAGCACAATATATACTAAACTAAACAGGCAATGGCAGGAAGTGGTGCATCATGTAGATCCCGACTAGTAGGTGACTACGACTCCCTTCCTTAACCACATCAGACACGCCATACATAAGAACAAACATGCACACCATACACATGCAATTATGGGGTAAGTATCCATAAGAAAACACATATGATAATAAATTGTCTTACTAATTATCATTAATAACTACAATCACTGAATAATCATCATGCAACCATGAAATATAAAGTCTAAGTAATCTCATCACATATCAACTGAATCCATAGCACATATATGATAGTCTCAAAACAATGCTGCTAACCATCAACATAAAACTAGCCTTAAAAGAGTTCGACAATGATAACAAAAATGCGACCTAGGGGCAGGCACTACACACTTTCAAAAAATGTAGTTGATTAAGTTATATAAATGGAACCTATTATTTTAATCAATCCAAATTGGAACCCTCGTTCAATTGGGATGCTTTCAAAAAATGAAAACTTGAATAGATATCGTGAATTGATTTTTTTATGATATTATATTGACAAACCAAATTAACTATATAACTACACTTGTTTTAACTACTTGATGAGATGTTATGATTCATGGTGGGGTTTGGAGTAAACCTAGTTTTGACCCATTAGGTATGTTTTACCAGAGGCTTGGGAAGTAATTTATTTGTGATGTTGTTATGAAATGTTGTGCTTTTAGGATGTAACCTTTGAAGGTTTAATCAATTATTTATTGCAATTTCTAGTTGCTTGTATAGGATTGATGTGGTCATTATGATTTTATGAGGTTCTTTGTTATGAGCTTATGGTAGGTTATCTTTATGTATGTTGGGAAGTGGCTTGCAATGGAGGATGGAGCCCTAAAAAAATTGCTTGAGTAACCAATTGTAAGTTGTATTAATAAGTGATAACATTTCATTAATGGGGTTAAAATAAATGAACAAGAGTTAGTATATTACCTTGCCCATGCCTCGAGTGCTAGTACAAACTAGGATGGGAGCAGAGAGGATGCTCGATTGCGATGTTGTCTTGTTAGTATGAATTGTCTATAAGAAAGGATATTGATGCCACACAGAGTCACCAGTGGGCTAGAGTCTAGAGAGGCTAGCAAAGTAACCTTAGAGTTGGATCATGCGATGAAACTTTCCCACTTACATAGTAGGTTTCCTATGTATGTTTTCTGCCTCTGAGATTAGAAGTTACTTGTGTACTTGGTACATTTGAGATAGATTTCTATCAAGATTCCTTGACCTAGATTTTTGTTATGACTTTTGGATTGTTATCTATTTGGGACTTGGGATTATCTCCTTAGAACAGTGGGAGAAGGCCATATTGGTTCCACAAGGTTGGGTGGTATTGTTTCTTATACCATTGAGATCTAATAGCTAGATGCCATTGCTAGATGCAATTGTGTAGTTATTCCATTCTTCTAATATTTTGATTTTGTTCTATGGTCATATGTTGATTCCTTTTACTTTAATTAATTGAGATCTTATGAGATGTTGTATCTTGTCTTGATGTATATTCTTTTAGCATTTAATACCATATGACTTATATAGAGGATGATTATGCATGTTGGTTATGCTATGTGGTATCTTATGTACTTGTATATTATTTCATTTGATTTTTCACTAATGATTATCTTATGACATGGAATTTTTTATGTATTAGATTTAATCTTAATAAAACTTATGTATGTGATTCATCGTCATGGAACCCTTGAGAGATGTATCTGTTAATGTATTGCTTATGTATGTATATGAGTTATTGCTTTGACTATGTTATCTCTTATTTTTTTAATCTTAAAAAAAATGTTTGGAAAACTTAGGGACATAATAGGCTAATATATTTTGGGTTCCTTGGTGGGGTGTTACATCTCTCATCTTCCATAGACCTCAATATCATGGTCAAATACAATTCAACAAGATTGAAATGCTCTGATATTGAATCTGTCAACACTTCACTCCAAGTCATATTTCTCCAAAGTTTAGTCACCAATTCTTCTTCTCTAGGTTTCACATAAGATCATATTGTTCCTTCATTTTCTCTACAAAATGGTATGATTACTCTCTCAAACAAGATTCATCTAAAATTCTATTTATAGTTACTTGATTGATTTCTTTGGTTTTGCAAAATTTATCTACTAAAACCATTATCTCTAAAATATTTTGTACTTTTGAAATTCCAACAATTGGGAAACAAAATACACATTGCTTCAAGTAATTTTTGTTGAGGCAATATTTCTCTAATATCTGTGGAAAGGTTATAGGAATTTTCCTTCACTGAATTAGTTACAGATTTAACAATCTGGTCAAACACTTGCTTTGTAATAGTTAATTTTGGCTGTGTGGGTTTCTTTTCTTTTTTCATGGGAATGCGCCTTCCATAGTAGTGCAATGAAATCTCAACACATTGGCACATAACTCCTTGTTTGTATCAATCTTTAAAATATTATCAGGAATATCCAAATCTATGATTCTAATCCACCCTAAAAAAAATTTATCCACAGAAAATGAATTTGGATTTTTATAGAGATTATTGAGGGCTGCACATGTCATTTTACACAACATATTATATTTTCAACATACATAAATGTTTTTTTTGATCTTCTTCATTATATTCCTCATTTCCTCTAGGGTGAATGTAATGCCCCACCAAGGGATCCAAAAGAATTAACCTAAATTTTTACTAAGTTTGCTAAACAATTTTTTAAAAAAAAATGAAAGATAAACCATTCATATCAAACACATAGTTGCGGAAGCAATAACACACATTCAACTAAAAACATACATAAGCATACATAACAGGTTACATTCCTTAAGGATCCCAAGACATTGAGTCATATTTAATCTAATTAATACTAAGTCTTACAACTACCACACCCACATGCAAGAATAATGAAAAGTCTAATGTCCATAATAGACATTTGTTCCAAATGCCTCTTGGCAATTAAATTCGGAATGCTCAATCATCCACCATACATGTTACAGGGTATGAAAAGCTTAAAAGATTAAACATATGTATAAATAAATATATAACAACCATCATAAAAGATATCCATTCAACATAAAACACATCTATTCTAAGTGTGTGGTTCCTCCCAACCATCAGCAACATCATTAGACCATCGTGGGCCCTAGCCATCCCTCCGTGCGTAACATCCCAAGTCACCAAAGAGATCATCAGTACTATCAAAATAGGGATGTCACTCCTAAAAAATGCTACAACATATGCATAAAGAAATCTAACATGCAAGCATAAAGCATAAGATGATGCTACAAAATAGATAACATCATCTATCACATGCTAATCAACAATATTAAGAAACATGTCAGTAAATAACATCCATCATAAGATCCAAGAACAAAATGAAGATAAATGCCAACAAAGAATGCTCCAGTCACGGTGTCTCAAACGAATCTCAAATGGTAAGAGTGAAAAAGCACTACCACCCGACCACATGGAACCTAAATGGCCCACTCCCACTATGCTAAGGAGATAATCCCAAGTCCCAAACAGGATATCAAATCACATAACACAAATACTCTTTAGGTCTAGGAATCCTAAAAGTACACTAATTCAAGGGTTCCAAAAAAAATTGACATCTATTTCCTAGAGGCACAACGAAGACATGTAAGCGGGAAAGTGTCATGGCATGGATCATGCTAGAGTTACCCTAGTAGTCTCTCAATAGACCCCACCCCCCTAGTGTTCCCTATGTAGCCACTAGTATCCTCTCGTACTGATGAGGCATATTGATGGGAACTCAACCCAAGAATAGAATGGAAACAAAAGAAAAGGGAAAATTATATTAACTGAGAAAATAAGCTAGTACAAAAGTACAGGAAAACAAACTTCAAAACATGCCCTAATGGCTTACAATAGCATAAATCTGGAGATAATTTCTCCTTACAGTACCTCCTCTCAAACTCCACTCCGAACTGCCTTTTACAATGCCATAAATCTTCTTAAATAGACTCCAGAGGGTTAAGGACTAGGAGTACATTCTAGAAAGTGCTAGTAGACATCCACCGACAAAATAAAAGGTTCCAAAAGTTGCGTTAGAAGTCGGTGCAAATCTAAAAGAATCCAGAAATGGTAACCGAACTTTCAGGAGGCATAACTTTTGAACCGTAGCTTCGATTAACAAACCGTTTACATTTTTGAAAAGCTCTCAAAGCGCTCTATAGCCCAATGGACCAGCTTTGCTTGTCCCCCATTTTTAGACCCTTTTCAAGGTCATTTAATGCCCCAAACCTAACTTTGAAGCATTCTTAGGAGGTCTCCAAAACCCAAAAAAATGCAATAACTTTCAAACCGTGGGGCCTATTGACCTAATTCTTTTTCTGGAATGCTCTAAATCATGATTACATTCATCTAGCCAATTCACACCTTCTAGTTTACCAAAATGATGGCCCAAATACATGCTCCTATTTTTGTGGAATTTTCAAATGCACCGATAGTGGAACTGTGAGAGTTGGAACCTTTATTTGACCCAAATGGGTATCCAAAAATGAAAACACATCAAACAGAAACTAAGTCTAAGTATTTTTTTTTTTGGGTGACACAGGATTGCCCTTATACCTCTGGATGCTCCTACATCAGACACCCAGGGTAGATTGAAAAGTGACCCTGTCACTTTATAAATGGTAGAGAAAATCCCAAATGGGAAACCTCAGCTGCTGAAATCCAAGTTGAGTCCTTGATCGGCCGTCCTTTCCACTTCACCAAATACTCTTCATACTGCCTGTTTCTAGTACTCCTACCCACACAATGATCTAGAATGTCTTCTATCTCCTCTTTCTTAGAAGCAGGAATTGGACATGGCTCTAAAACCAGCTCCTCATCTGTACCATCATCATGATACTCTGTTAAATCAGCAATGTTAAAGATGGGAGAAATGTGAATACCTTCTGGTAGCTCCACCTCATATACGTTTCCTGAGTCATGTTTCTTCAAAATTTTGCAGGGGCCAAATTTCTTCATTTTCAGCTTGTTGTAAGGACCGGCTGGAAATCTTTCTTTTCGTAAGTGCATGACTAAATCTCCTACTTGGAATTCCTTATGTCTTCTCCTTTGATTATCCCTAGCTTTATATTCTTGATTCATCTTGGTAATGTGTGCTTGAACCTCCTCATGTAGATGCTTGATATGTTCAGCAAATTCCTCAGCTTCAGCACTTGTCCTCTCCCCTTGTTCTATCTTCCTCAACTTTGGTGCAGTCCTTAGGCTACTCCCATATACAATTTGGAATGGTGATTTTCCAGTACTCCTATTTACAGAGTTATTATAAGAAAACTCTACCTATGGTAGAATCAAATCCCATCCCTTGGGCTTATCCCCAACTAAACATCTCAACAAATTGCCCAAATTCCTGTTTACCACTTCTGTTTGGCCGTCAGTTTGTGGGTGATGCGTGGAATTGAATTTCAAGTCTATTCTCAACTTTTTCCACAATGTCCTCCAGAAATACCCCACAAATTTAGTATCTCTATCAGAAACTATACTCCTTGGAAGACCATGTGGTCTTACCACCTCTTTGAAAAAAAAGTCTGCAATATGAGCAGCATCATGAGTTTTGTGGCATGGAATGAAATGTGCCATTTTGGAGAACCTATCAACCACCACGAATACTGAGTCATTACCCCTTTGTGTACTTGACAATCCAAGAACAAATCCATACTTATGTCCTCCCATGGCCTTGATGGAATAGGCAATGGCTGATATAGGCCAGTATTGTGACTAAACCCCTTAGCAACTTGACAAACCTGGCAACTCTGTACAAACTTCTTCACATCTTGTGAAATTTGAGGCCAAAAATAATGTTCTCTAAGAATGGCAATGGTCTTATCTCGACCAAAATGTCCTGCCATCCCTCCACTGTGTTTCTCCTTAACCAGATTTTCCCTCATGGAACTTCTTGGAATGCACAATTGACTACCCTTGAACAACATGCCATCCTGAATCAAATAGTATAACCACTTGGTTCTATCTACGGTAACAGGTTCTTTACAAGCTTTCCAAGCTTCAGCAAAATCAGGATCCTCAAGGTACAAATTTTTGAGTTCATCAAACCCAACTACTTCAACTTGCATTACTGTAAGCAATAACTGTCTCCTACTTAGTGCATCTGCAACCCTGTTAGATTTTCCACTTCTATGCTTCAACACAAATGTATAGCTCTGCAAGAACTCTACCCACTTCATATGCCTCTGATTCAATTTACCTTGACTATTTAGGTACTGTAATGCCTGATGATCAGTATAAAAAACAAATTCCTTTGGAAATAAATAATGCCTCCATTTCTTTAAGGCCTGAACTATTGCATAGAACTCTTGATCATAAACAAAATACTTCTTCTTTGCATCATTAACTTTTTCACTAAAATATGCAATAGGCTTACCTTCTTGGCTTAATACAACCCCAATAGCGCTGCCACTAGCATCACAATCCACCTGGAAAACCTTTCTAAAATTTGGAAGTGCCAACATAGGCTATTCTGTCACCTTCTTCTTCAGCAATTCAAAACTTCTCGTAGCTGCTGCAGTCCATTTGAACTCTTTTCTATCCCCTCTTATTGTATCAGTTAGGGGTGCACATATGCCACTAAAATTCTTAATAAACTTCCTGTAAAAACTAACCAGACCATGAAATGTTCTTACCTCAGTAGCAGAACTTGGAGTAGGCCATTCCAAGATGGCTTTTACCTTCTCCGGATCCATTTTGAGACCTTTAGGTGATATAACAAATCCCAAATAGACTAACTCCCTTTTTGCAAAGTTACACTTCTTTAGATTAATTAACAGTTTCTCTTCCCTTAGCCTTTCAAGAACACTACGAATATGCAATAAATGTTCTTCCAAAGTCTTGCTGAAAATTAAAATATCATCCAAATAAACAATAAATTTTTTTCCCAAGAACTTCTTAAGTACCTCATTCATGAGCTGCATGAAGGTGCTTGGGGCGTTCGTCAATCCAAAGGGCATGACTAGCCACTCATAAAGACCCTCCTTGGTCTTGAAGGTTGTTTTCCACTCATCTCCTTATCGAACCCATATTTGATGATAACCACTCTTCAGATCTATCTTTGTGAAGTACTGAGCTCCACTCAAGAAGTCCATAATATCATCCATCCTTGGCAAAGGAAACCTGTACTTGATGGTGATCCTATTTATAGCTCGAGAATCTGTACACATCCTCCACTCTCAATCCTTCTTTGGTGCGATTACTGCAGGTACAACACATGGACTCAGGCTCTCTTGAATCAAGCCCTTCCTCAACAACTCTTGAACCTTTCTATTTAGCTCCTTTGTTTCAGTAGGAGTCATCCTGTGGGCAGCCTTGTTAGGAAAACTAGCTCCTGGGATCAGATCTATCTAATGACTGATTTTCCTTACTTGTGGTAATCCATCTGTAACATTATCAGAGATAATATCTCCAAACTCCCCTAGTAAATTTGAAACTTCAAATGGTATTTCACTACTACCTTCTTTATCTTTCGTAGGAATCAAAGCATAGCACATATGCTGATGTTTCATGCCATCTAAAAACTTCCTTCCATCAACAAGACAAATCCTAGCACTGCTACATACCTTTTCACCTTCCTTTTTCATGGGCTTCAATTTGTGGCGAACTCCATCCTTTGTCAGAGAGTATGTGTTTGCATGTCTATCATGTACTGCATGGCTATCAAACTGCCATGGTCTACCCAATAATAGATGGCAAACATCCATCGAAATAATATCACAGAGAACTTCATCATGGTAACTCCCAATTTTGAATTTGACTAAACATTGTTCACTTACTAGGACCTTATGATCATCTTTTACCCAAGCAATCTGATAGGGTTGGGGATGCTTCTCCCTCTTGAGCTTCAGCTTAGAGACCATCTCTTCTGATACCAAGTTATCAGTGCTACCACCATCAATGATCATGTCACAACATTTATCCTCACACTTGCATCTAGTACGGAACAAACTCCTCCGTTGTCCTAGTTCAACCTCACCACTTAGTAGTACTTTTTCATTTACCAAGGTCTCTCCTCTTTTTGCATCCTCTGAATGTGATGATTGTGTATCTTCATCCACATGAGCAACCCTAGCTTGGCCCTCAGCTCTCCTATATGTCCTTCCTTGTCATTGAGGGCATTCAAAGGCATGATGACCTTCTTCATTGCAATGGAAATAGGTACCATGGAAGCCACCTCTTCCTTGTCCACTTCCTCTACCTCTTCCTCTCTAATTTCCAAAGTCTTGATCATGGGAGCAGTTGAAACCCTCATTCCTCTGGTTCCTGCTAGTACCCACATCTTCATTTTTCTTTTAGGTTTCATTACGGCCTCCAGATGATCTACCGCTTCCCCTTCCTCCTTGACCACGCCCTCTTTGTCTTTCTTCAAACCTTTTATTCAGCTTCTCTTCAACTCGTAGGGCAAACTGGTATGCCTCTTCAACCCTGGTCATTCTTACCAGACTTAATTCCTCCTGGATGTTAGGTCGCAACCCACTAATATAACAAGCAACCTTCTCCTTATTTGCTTCTGCATGTCTCGCTCTAATCAAGAGTCGGTAAAATTTCTTTGTATATTCTTGGACTGATCTTCCTGCTTGCTTTAACTCATGCATCTTCTTAAACAGATCAAGCTCATAGTCCATAGGAATGAACTACTTCTTCAATTTGTCCACCATGCAATCCCATCTTGTGATCTTCTCCTTTCCTCTTCTGTTTCTTTCTAATTGAACCTCTTGCCACAAGATTTTGGCATGGCCTTTCAGTTTGGCCTTTGCAAACTTAACCCTATTTGGGTCCCTGATATCCTCATACTCAAAGTATTCTTCCAGTTCATTTATCCACTCAATCAACTCATCTGGTTTCAGATTTCCTGAAAATACACCCACTTCAATTGTAGGTCTTTTCCCAAACTTAGTAATGGGCCTAAAAAGCCTTTCCTCTATAGGATTCAAAACTTCCCCATCAAGTTCCCCTTTTGGTCCTATTACTTCTTCTTCATTGTCATCCTCACTGTTGTCACTCGCGGCAACATTTGCTCCTCCACGGAGCTCCTCTTGCAATGCTTGTACCTACCTTTGGAGGGCTCTAACCTCCTCAGGATTAATAGCTCTAGCCCTTCTGCCATGCTCTCTTTGTGGAGGCATCTTCTAACTCGATCCCACAATCACACAGTCCTGGTGCAAACTGCCTCATAGTCGGCGCTCTGTCTACACACTCAGGAAAACTAGCTCTGATACCACTTGATGGGAACTCAACCCAATAACAGAATGGAAACAACAAAAAAGGGGAAATTATATTAACTAAGAAAATAAGCTAGTACAACAGTACAGGAAAAAAACTTCAGAACATGCCCTAATGGCTTACAATAGCATAAATCTGGAGATAATTTCTCCTTACAGTACCTCCTCTCAAACTCCACTCTAAACTGCCTTTTACAATGCCAGAAATCTTCTTAAATAGACCCTGGAGGGTTAAGGACTAGGATTAAATTCTAGAAAGTGCTAGTAGGCATCCACCGACAAAATAGAAGGTTCCAGAAGCTGCGTTAGAAGTTGGTGCAAATCTAGAAGAATCCAGAAACGGTAATCAAACTTTCGGGAGGCATAACTTTTGAACCGTAGCTCTGATTGACGAATCATTTACATTTTCAGAAAGCTCTTGAAGCGCTCTATAGCCTTATGGACAAGCTTGGCTTGTCCCCCATTTTTGACCCTTTTCAAGGTCATTTAATGCCCCAAACTTGACTTTGAAGCATTCTTAGGAGGTCTCCAAAAATCAAAAAATTGTAATAACTTTCAAACCGTGGGGCCTATTGACCTGATTCTTTTTCTGGAATGCTCTAAATCATGATTACATTCATCTGGCCAATTCACACCTAGTTTACCAAAATGATGGCCCAAATACATGCTCCTATTTTTTTTGGGATTTTCAAACGCACCGATAGTCGAACTGTGAGAGTTGGAACCTTTATTTGACCCAAATGGGTATCCAAAAATGAAAACACATCAAACAGAAACTAAGTATAAGTATATTTTTTTTTGGGTGACACAGGATTCCCCTTATACCTCTGGATGCTCCTGCATCACATATTATGGAATGCAAGGTTGTAACCATGCATTCTCTCTACTCCCATCCTAGTCTATACTAGCACTCAAGACATGGGCAAGAACACACAATTATCTTATTAGGTTCATTTTAATCCCCATTTAGTGTAAATTTTTCACTTATTAAATAACTTACAATGAGTTACCCTGGCAGCCACTTAAGGCCCTTGCCCCCATTGCAAGCCACTTCCCAATGCTACAAGTAGATAACCTACCCTAAGCTCATGAATCATAAATCACAAAATCACCTCATTCCTATACAAGCGACTGGAAAAATACCAAAAGATAATCCACAATAAGAACATCAAATCTCCATGAGCAACTGAATAACATCCATTGATAATCATGACCACAAAAATTCTCTATTGGCAACTGAAGGTATCAATGATAATCACAATATCCATCAGTCCTCATTGAGCAATCGTATGGAATCTCAAAATAAATCACAATATCCATTGGTTCTCAACAAGCAACCAAAAAGGCATCTCAAAGAAAATAATACTGATCGAAGACTCCAAAATGGTCGAGTCAAAACATGTCACAACATGACCTCATCAAGATCAAAATAAACACTTCAGTCCCATCAAGGTGACTAAAAAGTAATCCAAGTATAACTGATCGATGACTCAAAAATGGTTAAGCCAAAATATCTCATAAACATACACCTCAGCTTCACACAAGAAGACTGGAAAGCAATAACAATCAGTAAATACAAACATCTCATAGAGCATACCATCACATTACCATGGTTGGGTTTTAAAAAGATTGAAATCAACATTAGCATGACATTGCAAGCACATAACCCCCTGAGCCTCTGGTAACAACCTAAGACTGGTTAAAGCTAGGAGAAATCCCAAAACCCTAAAACACATATAGTATAGAGAAAAAAGATAGAAACACATGTTTTGGTTTGCTTTTGCAATCACATGGTTAAGCCAAATATGAGGTTTCAGTTTTTGTTTCAAGTATACTTCAAGTGTATAAGATTCTTCATTTAATCTCCAAGTCAACCCATCTATCTTTCGAATAATGCATAGAATTATCCCTCCATTATTTTAAAACAATTTTCTAAAATAGTCAAAAGATAATTATTTACTTATTTAAATCATTAAACTAATTCTCATTGACTTTTAATAAAATCATTGCATTATTTTACTAAAATCAATGTTACTAATAATTTAATGAAACTCCCTTAATTCCAAGAGCATCTCCCATTATTCAAATCATAAGAATAGTACTTAACATCTTTCAATAATTAATTTACCATTTCCTTAACAACACTCCAAGGACAATAATTTTCATTGACTTTAAATAAAGTAACCGTCAACTTTATTAAAATCGATCTCATTAACAATTCAATAACTATATCATTCCACTAGACATGTATATTAATAGCTCTTTTCAATTTAATTTTCTCTCATTTAGAATCCATTTACTTAAATGGACTAATAATTAATTACACTTCTTCTACTGTTAACTAATCTTAATTTAATTTAATTTAATTAGATTAGTTAATAAATCATATAAAACTAATGCATAATAATAAGATTCTATTTTAATTTGAACCCAAACCCAAAACAATTTTCAAATCTTGATTCTACTAAGGGAAGATTACAATAATATTTTTAATTCCCATAATTGGATGAAACAATATGCATGCCTAAATTTCAAATTACAAAATTGAAGATTCTTTCAAAGAGAATTATTCAGACACACATAACAGACACGATGAAGATAGGAAGAGAAAGAGCGTAATAAAATATGTGAAATAATCACGAGTGCCTACCTGGACACTAATGGTAATTCGCTACGCCTCAGAAAATTGTAGAGAAGTTCATCCTCTTAGAACCTTCTCCTTTCCGAAAATTCTTTCCTTCTCCAACATTCACAATTCCTCCAAGAATTGAATCCCCCCCAAGTGACTAGGAGTTCTTGTAAAAACATATGAGGATGTCCATACACACTAGGAGAGCCTATATATAAAGGCCTCTAAGATGCATCTAGAATGTGTCTAGAAGGAACTAGGAGATAAGCATGACAACTAAGCACATAACTTCTACAATAAGAAGATAAACATGATGAGGTGTCTAGAATGTTGTAGACACCATGTGCTCAAATAATATGCTAACTCCTAAGTGTAGACAACATGTGCATAATTAGAGTGCAAATTTCTGTGTTGTCAACATGAAAATTCACAAGAGTTTGCATACTCCTCTATGAATAAACATTAAAATAATGCACATTAATTTATTTAATATAAATTTCTTTATTTAATATTCACTTGACTCCTTTTTAAATTAATTTATTAATTTTAAATCTCATGCACCTATCATGTGGTCATGAAATTATAATAAATTAATTTCTTTTCCACTTTTAAATTAATTTTTGAAACTTAATTGATAAAATATTTATTAACTTAAATAATAATATTATTTAGCATTTATTTAAAAATTAACTCTAAATATATTATTATTAAATTAAATAAATATTATCATGTTCCAAATTTAAACTTATAACTTTTATCTTCAAATTTAATTCTTTTTATTTAATTAATTTTCTAATTAATTAAATAAAATAAAATATTAAAATATCGTAATAATTTTTCATTTACTTAAATCATTAATTAAATCTTTTAATTAGACTTAATTAATAGAAAATACACCAAAGACTCATAAAGTAAAATACGAAAACCCATCATAGAAAAACACATACCAAATCAAACAGAAGGGTTAATATCACGAATTACGTTGTCTGACACATTTAGAGGGTACTTGAGTTAGATACTTGTCCTAATTTTCAATTAGGACAAATGGCTTAAAGGGTTGGGATTTGGACTTGAGAATTTATCTCCCCTCTCTTACCATTGAGATAATGTGATAGGGTACGCTCATCCTGATAATTTAGGGAAGTTGATACTCAGTACCTATGACCTATATAAAATCCATGCATGTACAAGCACAATATATACTAAGCTAAATAAGTAATGGTAGGAAGTAGTGCATCGTGTAGATCCCGACTAGTAGGTGACTGTGGCTCCCTTCCTTAACCACATCAGAAGTGCCATACATAAGGAAAATAAACACGCACACCATACACATGCAAGTATGAGGTAAGTATCCATAAGAAAACACATATGATAATAAATCATCTAACTATTCATCATCAATATCTGAAAACACTGAATAATCATCATGCAAACATGAAATATAGAATACTAAATGATCTCATCATATAATAACTGAATCTGAAACAATATCTGATAATCCCAAAATAATGTCACTAATCATCAACCATAAAACTGACCTAAAGTGTTTGCCGATGATAACAAAAATGTGAACTAGGGGTAGGCACTAGAGTGAATGATTGCTAACTTTAAGAGTGTCTCTTCATTTCTTGGCCTTTCAAGTAAATCACCATATTTTTTTTGGCTTGGCCACCCTCATTGAGAGCTGACTCCATTGTACCAAGTAATGATGGATATTCAAAAAAATTGATGAGTTTGTTTATCCGAAGGGATCCATTTGGTATCATTATCCTTAAGAAGCTAACAATTTAAAAATCTAGATTCATTCTGCAGGCAATGTAGTGAATTCCAACAACATAGGGTGCAAGGGTTTTTGAAATCATTTTGACAAGAACATTCTTGTGGCCTTGCATTACTCAAGCTCCATTTGCTCCAACACACACCAAATTTTGGGCAATCATCATTTCATCTATACATCCATATCCAATTAGAGAATTCTTTAATAGTTCAAATATGTTTTTCATTGTTGAATAATCCTTTATTTTAGCAACAATTAGTAGATTGGGGTGACATAAAAAATTGTGTAAAGTATTGTTGAGCAATCCTTTTTCACAATGCTAACAATAGAAATGATCTAAAATATCTCTCTTGAAAAGATGATTAATGACCAACTCAAAGGTTTTAGATGACTATTTTTAAACCTACTGGGTAGATCAATTGAAGATAAATGTGAATGTTTGCAAGGAGGCCTTTGGTGGTATCCACTGATTTGCACAATTTTTTTGAAACATAACCACAAAACCAATATATTTTTGTATTTTCTATTTTATAATGAATGCAATTTCTAATCAATGCACGTATATGAATTCCTATATTAATCAAATGTTTGAAAAGAAAATAAAAAAGATATATTAACAAGAGAATAAAAAAAATTACCAAAAGAAAAATTCCTAATGGACATAAGCCAAAGTAACAACACATCTTCAAATTAAATTATCAAAAGGATTTGGTCAGAAATTGGTGAAATTAGGAGCAATGCTTCCTCAACTTTACTAATGCAATCATCGATGGGAACTTCAATGAAAAATAAAAGATGTTTAACATTTCATCAAATTGTGAGGCCACAAAAAGTGTGCTTAGACAAGACAAAATACTATGTAAGAACAATAGCGATCCTTTCTCCAATTTGTCACAACACTAAAATTTGTTAACATAAGGAAAACACCAAAATAAAAAGATCAAACAGTTATAACAATGCAATAAAACCATTAGCTCCATTATTATTCATGAAAATTCATTCAAAAAAATAACACACTTCGATGAGATTTACTATACTCAAAATGAGAGAACCAATAACATTTCTTATTGCATCAAAATATTGGCCTTGAATACATATTACATCCATGTATTTAAAAGAAATCCTTTCCTCCTTTTGTATTAGAAGTAAGATATCTTCTAATGAAAACACTATGATAAAAATTAATAAAATAAAGCTATTTACATACAAACTAACTCTCTAAATGGTGCTAAGTAGGTCTCCACCCTTGTTTATATCATTAATGAGTGCATGAGCCTTTACATGAATGTAAAAAAAATTAAAAGAAAAATAAGATAAGAAGAGAGAAGCCATGAGATGATATGAGAGTCACTAAGACTCTTAAAAATGGAAGGTTTGCCTTCTCTAGGTGTTTCTAGGAGCTAAACTTGTTGGAAGGTTGGCCTTCTCTAGGTGTTTCTAGGGGGCTAATTAGTGCTCAACTTCTACCAAATTTTTTTTTTGCCATACATCCATCTCATCACTTAACATGTAAAATGAAATATGTAACCATGCATCACATCCAAAGCATAATGTAAATCAACACACAACATATAAGATTTTGGTTACCTATAAACCCTCCAAGGAGAAGGTAAAACTAGGGTGGGGATGACACCCAAAAATCTTCACTACTGTAGTTGTAAAGTGTGGCCAATTATGGCTACAAAGTTTTGATCACAAAAGTTTTGATCACAAAAGGCTTTCAAGACTGTTAGGTCTCACCTTGACTAAAGGATTTAAACTGACAACTAAGTAAGCACTTTGTTTGGAGATTTACAAAATTTTATTAAGACTACTCTATTATGAGATTTACTCTATATCACCTATAAAAATGATTCAACATCTAATCCTTTGGTTAGCAAATTGTTTCTTAATGTCAAATATCCTCTTTATTGGTTATCTCTTGATTCTCTTGATTAGATCTATCTTCTCTATCCTTTCACTACTTATCTCTATTCTTCTCAAATTGATTTTGCATTGTAGTTCCATAACTTAGCCATCATTTCCACCATGAAATGTTCTCTATGCTTTTAGCATTCCTCTCCTTGTGCATGTAATGCTTCTCTTCACATCATGATAATTCCCTCTTAGGGTTCACCTCTTTAAGTAGGCATTATGGAGATGGGATAGGTCATAATCAATGACTATGGTTGTGTAATGAAATAACTTACACAATAGAAGAGATAATATAAAATATTATATAATTACTTTATAATAACTAAGAGTAATAGGCCACTTTGAAGGAGAAACCTCCAAATATCTCCAATGAGAACACACTTCACAATATGATCTTGAAATAAGACTCACAACCTCCTATATATACCTAATTATGCTTAGGCTGAATAGACACAACCCTAAATAACACCTAGGCCAACCTACCTACCTAAAAAATAATATAATAATGATAACATGACTTAATTAAGGATTAAGATAGCCATAAGTTGACTATTCATAACCCTATATACACTAATATTAAGGGTGTAACATGCCCCCTCTCTTGAAAGAAGCATTTTCCTTAATGCTAACCAAGTGTGGATTCTTTGGAATGAGCTCCTCATCCTCCCATGTGGCCTCTTCAACTAGTAAGTTCTTACATTGGATGAGATATTGGGTGAGGGTTCTATTCCTCAACTTCTTCAAGCATGTTTGAAGAATGTACTCTGGTTCCAAAATTATGCTTCCTTCTTCATCAAGCTCTGGTAGTACTATTTGAGTAGGAATATTATACCCAATTACCTTCTTCAAATAGTAAATGTGAAAAGCTAGACGTATCTTTGTTGTTGGTGGCAATTATAGCTTGTATGGAACACTAACAATCTTTTTCATGATTTGGTATGGTCCATAATATCTTGGAGACAACTTATTATTCTTTTTTTGTTGATTCATTGAGGTTTTTTTTATAAGATTACAATCTCAAGAAGATCCAATCCCCAACTTCAAAATTTCTTTCACTACAATGTTGGTCCGCTTGTTGTTTGATTCGATTTTGTGCCATAGCTAAATTCTCCTTGAGTCTTGAAAATACCTCTTGTTGATGAAGCAAGTGGTCCTCAACTACCTAAACTCTTGCTGACACCTTTAATAATGATGTGATGGAAGGAGGATGATATCCATAAAGTGCCAAAAATGGAGACATTTTTGATGAGCTATGAAAAGAAGTATTGTACCACCATTCTACAAGAAGTAGCCAATCTACCCATTGAGATTGTTTCTTTGAAGTGATACAACATAGATATCCATCCAAATATTTATTAAAAACCCCAATTTTCCCATATGATTGAGGATGGTATGAAGAACTATGAGACAATTAAGTACCCAAACATGAGAATAAATCTGTACAAAAGTGACTAGTAAAGATAGGATCACAATCACTAACAATAACCTTAGATGTACCATGTAGCTTTTGGATATTCTCCAAGAAATTTTTTTCCACTATACTTGTTGTAAAAGGATGTGATAATGCAATGAAATGTGCATGCTTACTGAGGCAATCAGCTACTACCATGATGCCATTATGATCTTTAGATTTGGGAAGTCTTGTGATGAAGTCCAAGGATACCTCTTCCCAATGTTAGCTAGGAATAGAGAATGGCTGCAAGAGACTTGGTGTCGTAACTATCTCCCCCTTATTTCTTTGGAAAACCAAACATTCAGCCACAAATTTTTTAACATAACCTTTTAGCCCTTCCCAAAAACAATCTTGCTTGACTCAATGATATATCTTTAGAAATCTTGAATGACCACCAATTGGGGACTCATGTATTTCTGTGAGAATCTTGTGTTTAAGAGTGGAATTCTTATAGAGATACAATTGCTTTTTATACCAAATAATATCACCCTTTAAACAAAACTTATCTAAACTACTAGGATCACTTTTTACTTATTGGATGAGATTACTTGTTGCAACATCAATTTCCCACTCTACTTTGGCTTCTTCCACCCAATTTTCTTGTAATATTTAAAGGGCACACAATAAGGCTTCATCTTTTTCATCCTTCCTGGAAAGTGCATCAGCCACAATATTTTCCTTCCCTTTCTTGTATACAATTTCAAAGTCATATCCCAACATCTTAGTGACCCATTTTTGTTTCTCTTCCAAAGATAGTCTTTGTTCCAAAAATTACTTTAGAGTATCATGATCTATCTTAACTTTGAAGTGTCAACCCATTAAATAAGGCCTCCATTTTTTAACTGCGTGAAGGATTGCTAGCATTTCCTTCTCATAAATAGGTTTGAGCTGATTTTTATCTTTTAATTGATGACTCTCAAAAGAAATTGGTTGGCCTTCTTGCATGAGAACTGCTCCTATCCCATTTTTCAGAAGCATCACATTCCACAATGAATTCCTTGGTGAAGTCTGGAGTG
The DNA here is from genome assembly GCA_028749045.1 of Cupressus sempervirens. Lineage (NCBI taxonomy): Eukaryota > Viridiplantae > Streptophyta > Pinopsida > Cupressales > Cupressaceae > Cupressus > Cupressus sempervirens. The sequence continues at coordinate 522,136,939 of CM053788.1, forward strand.
GAAAGCACTAGAGTTGTACACATAGCCTTCTTTAATTGATCAAATGCTACATTAGTTGATTCATTCCAATGAAAAGAATCCTTCTTCAATAGAGTGGTGAGGGGTGCTACTATATGACTATAATTCTTCACAAATATTCTATAGTACCCTATCAATCCCAAGAAACCCCTAAGCTTCTTACTAGTTTTTGGAATAGGCCATTCCAGTTAATTTTGTTAGGGTCTACCTTTACTCCATGTGAAACTATGTTTCCCAAATAATCCACCTCCTTAAGACTAAAAGCACACGTGGATGACATAGCATAGAATTGATGATCTTCGAGTAATTTTAATGCTTGATCTACATGCTACAAATGTTCTTCCCAAGTCTTGCTATAATTTAATATATCATCAAAAAATACTAACACAAACCTTCTCAAGAACTTCTTAAAAATGGAATTCATCAAAATTTGGAATGTAAATGGTGCATTGGTAAGATTCAATGGCATCACCAAAAATTCATAATGATCCTCATGAGTTTGAAATGATGTCTTACAAATATCTTCCTCATTCCAAATTTGGTGATAATCAGATCTAAGATCTAACTTGGTAAAATACATAGTTCCATTTAATTCATCTAGAAAATCATTGATGACTGGAATATGAAAGTTATCTTTAATGGTGTACTTTTTTAGCACTCTATAATTTGGACACATGCACCAAGTTTCATCCTTCTTATGTACCATCACCACCAGCGAGGAGTAAGCACTTTGGCTATGCTTGATAGTTCCTGCCTCTAGCATTTCCTCAACAATTTTTTCTATTTCACTTTTTTGTATGTCTAGGTACCTATAAGGCCTAATGTTTGGTGGTTGGATTCCTATAACTAGTTGTATGGCATGGTCATGATCCCTCTTAGGAGGAATTCCTATAGGCATATCTCCAAGAATCATTGAGTGACGATCAATTATTTCTTGTAAATTTGGATGAGTAAGAGCATTAGATTGAGAGGCTTCTAATGAACATAGTTTAGCCAGAAATCCATCTACTCCTTTCTTAAGAAACTTTTACATTTTATGAGAGCTTACCATCTATGAGGATTTTTCCTTTAACCCCTTTAGCTCCACTACCTTTCCTTTTGATTGAAATCTCATGAGTACTTCTTGGAAGTTCATCTCTATTGTTCCCAATGTAGTAAACCATTGTACTCCCAAAAAACTATCTGCTAAACCCATGGATATTGCATATATTGGGGTATCAAGTTGATAACTCCCATGGATAATTTGATGCCATGAAATTTCCTTGAACAACTAATTATGCTCCCATCTACAATCAAAACCTGAAACTTTGGGGATGGATATATAAAACAATTTAGAAGAGTTGTAAACTTTTTGTTGATGAAATTATGAGTACTACCTAAGTTGATCAACACAGTTACTTTCTACTTCTTTAATAAACCCACTACTTTGAGAGTTTATGGAGCACTAAAACATGAAAGTGCATGACAAGAAATGATTGGTTGAAAATCATGTGATTCCTCACTTGAATACCTATCCTCCTCTAATATGAATACCTATCCTCCTCTAATATGGGTTCATCCTCTTCTTCCTTACTTGGACTTTCAATATAGAATAATTTCTTTTTATTACATATATGTCCTTGACTATATTTGCTATCACAATTGAAATACAACCTTTTTTCTATTTTTCCTCAATTAATTGTGGAGTCAACCTAGTACGTTGAGGAAGAGAAGGTTTTGAATATTCTTTTTCTCTTGTCACATTAGCCCCTTTCTTTATAGGAGTCAAGAAATTCTCTTCTACCTTGTGTGCCGATATAAAAGACTCATTTATTGAGTTGGGACTAAATGTGTACCTCATGTTGAATGTGATCCTTGAGACCACCCAAGAATAAATTATTCAAGTTCTCCTCTGTAATTGTATCCAATCTTAAGGATAGATTTTGGAATTTTTGAATATAATCCTTAATTGATCCTATTTTTTGAAGCTTATCAAGTTGGCTAAGGAAATTTTCTGTCACACTATTGCCATATTGTGCTTGGAGTTCTTCTGTAAAAATTGACCATGATATAGTAAGACCCTTTTTCCTCCTATGAGTACAAAGCTAATGATACCAAATGAATTTATCTAGTTCTAGATATAAGGAAGCCATTATGAAATTTTGTCCATATGGGGTTTGATGTACATCAAAAAAATTCTCCATTTGATTTATCCAATGTTAGAGGATCATTGCCATCAAATTTGTGCATATCCACCATTGGAAAAAATTTCCTAGATCCATTAGGAGTATTAAAATTTGTGTCATTATTAGTTGACTTGAAGGTTTCACCTTGATTGCTTGAGAGCTCCTTCTTTGTTTCATTCATATAGGTGCTTAACATGCTTTGTATATCTGATATATCTCCTCATAGGTCACACATATCCCTCTTAACCTCTTCTTTGAATGAACTTAGTTCCTCATTGGGATTAGTATCCTCTATTGTTTACCAATCTTGATCAAAGGATTTTTCTAGAGTGGTAGCATTATTTTTGCCTCTTGTTGGAGGCCCTGTCATGATGGAAAACAATATTTTTGAAATAAATCACACAAATGAAATGTAAATTCTCAAATTTTGTTTTCAAACTATAATTTACTAGGGCCAAGATACCCTTAAAAAAATCCAGAAAAAAGAAGCAAATTTTCTACCTTGAGAGTGAATTTTCCTAATTTTTCAATATCTTGCTTACTTTTTCTTCAATTTCTCCAAGCTTTGAAATTTAGGCTTCTCTACTATGTATTAAAAAACACAATACAAGTTATACTCCAATTCGGTAGGATGTGAGAGATATGAAGATCTCAATAAATTGTGTAGAAATACAAATTTTGCAATAATTTACTCCAATTCCTTTTAATTTTGGACTATAAATTCTTTAATATGGTCTTCAAGAATGCTTTAAAAATGTTCAAAAAATTTGCTAAAATCTGAAAGTTATGCTCTTCCCAAAATTGCCCCAATGTTGAGAGAACAACTTGCCTTTATAGTGCCAAGATCATGCTCTGATACCACTTGTAATGAAATAACTTGCATAATATAAGAAATAATACAAAATATTATATAATTACTTTATAATAACTGAGAGTAATAGGCCACTTCGAGGGAGAAACTTCCGAATATCCCCAATGAGAACACACTTCACAATATGATCTTGAAATAAGACTCACAACCTCCTATATATACCTAATTATGCTTAGGCTGAATAGACACAACCCTACATAACACCTAGGCTGACCTACCTACCTAAATAATAATATAATAATGATAACATGACTTAATTAAGGATTAAGATAGCCACAAGTTGACTACTCATAACCCTATATACACTAATATTAAGGGTGTAGTAGGTTGATCCTTATTGTTGCCTAATTCTTCCCTTTATCTGATTGGCTACATGTATTGGCATAGGGATTCATAATATGATTGGATCCTTATTTCTTAATATCAAAAAGTCATGTTAATGTTGGCCAAAAATGGTTTACATAGAAGTTTGTGACATAAAAAAAATCTATGTCAAAGACTAGTAACTTGACATCAATAGACCTTGATGCTCAGCCTTCACTATGCTCTTTATAATGATACTCAACTTCTGAATGGCTCGACACTTACTCTTGTTTGACACCTAAATCAATCAACACACACTATTTTCTTAGCTCCTTATATTTTCTCAGGACTTGAGTGACTTGTCACACATTGACTACTCAACACTTACTAGTGTTCAACACTAACTATCATATTACTTGACATGTATTGTCTGGAAGCTTATGCTCAGCATATACTATGCACTCAACTTGCACTGTTCTTTTCTAGATAATGACAATTTTTTTTGTCACTACTTTGTGAAACCCATAATGAGATTAACAACACCCCCCCCCCCCCCCTCCTTCAACATGAGTGGCAAAAATATTTTGTCATGGCATATACAATACTATTTTATACATAAGTCATACAATATATCATCTCTATTTGACTTCTATACAAAATTTCAAAATCTCAAAATTTGAAAAGAATGTTGTCTCTCATACCTTATCACTCCCCTAAGTAAATAATTCATTTCATTTTTGTAACTCCTTTTGAGTAGATATTTTCCTCGATGAAATTCTCCAGAATTTACAAAAGCTTCAAAATCCCCCTTTTTTGACACTTATGTCATTTGGGTGGTTCACTTGTAGTTTATTTGTCCAAAAGTGGCTTATGTAGTTCCATTATGATTCCCAAAGAGGAATCCCAATTATCACTGGCTGCATCTAAAGATTGAATATGTATTTCTAGATTTGTTGCCATATCTACTAGACCTTCTTATGTAGAAAGATGAGAATCTTTCTTCATCAATGTTTCTACAAAGGCTAGTTCCTTTTGCAAAATTTCCATGTGTGGGGTCAACATGGACTGAATGCTAATCAAAGTTGATCTTATATTCACATCCTTTGCTTGCAACTCGGCAAGCTTACAATATGTTAGCAATAATCTCTGAAAATGAATTTGACTAGAGCTAGGATATTGCCTCAATGTAGTACCTATTAATTGTAAATCTCCTTGCAGCTGGTCAATTGATTGTTGAGTTTCTTTAGTAAATATATCAACATCACATAATTTTCTACACAAAGAGAAAATTTTATCCAAAATTTATTCACACTCTCCATCTTAGTTAATAAATCAACTTGTCTTAGTGCAATGACACTAGATATCTAGTCCAAAACCTTAGCATGAAATTTCCTTTCAGACCATTCCAATAACTTTATATTTGTCTCTATATCTTTACCTTCATCTTATCAACTATATGTACATGTTTATCTAAGGTTGAATTATTGGATAATGAATTTGAAATATTAACAGCATCTACAAAAATATCTCTAATATCATGTATAACCTATCTTTTCTTATGTTCGCAAGATTTCTTGCCTTGATTTCCTCTGTAGAGCCTCTTGAAGAACAACCATTTCTTCAAGTGTGATTGTGTTGGATCAAGTTGGGGTAGAACAATCACTTCATCTAAACTCACATCCTCAAATGATGTAGTCTCATCACTCTTAGGTGTACTTGTACTCGACCTTGATATTTGCAATGGTGTAGCTTGAGTACGTGGCCTTTGAAGAGTCTAGTTGTTGGGAGGAGGTGTAGTGATTGGTAAAGTGACCAGTGTCTATATGGCTACCTATTCCTCTATCTCAATAGTCATCTTATCCTTTTCCTTTTGTTCAACCTCTTTCTGATATTTAATGGGTTTCAATGAGATGAGTTTAGGATTCTCTTCCTTATCCTCTTTCTCTTCATTGCCCTCTTTGTCAATTATGAAAAGTGCTAGCAACCTTGAGCTTTGTAGACTCGACAGTAATGTAGCTAGGGTATCTACCTCCTCTTTCATCTCAATGACAATAATAGGCATGAAGATGGTGCTTGGTTAAGTTTACCTTTCTGTTCTAGGGTTACACTATTATCTATTTTTTTCTCATGTGGTTCCTTCTCCTTAACTTTTGCAACATATAGGGGCACAATAGATGTGTCTTGTTGTTGTATCTTAGTGGATGCAATCTCATCCCTTTGAGATTCATCAATCATTACCAATATAGGATTTGTGCATGGAATAACAGTATTGATGGATTCCTATTGTAGTTTCTTTATATCTTCCTCACTTAATGGATTTACATTCTATTCAGAGTTATCAGGTATGTCTTCAATAGACATAGTCTTATTGACTCTCTTTCTCTCCATTTAGAGGAATGATGCTCACACATTAACATCTTGTGCATCTTTCTCAATAATGTCATCTTGAGCTATCTCATCCTATTCTATTTCATTCTTCTCTACCTTTGTTCCTTTCTTCTCTTTCATTGTTTCCACTAATTGTGTGGTCAACCCATAGATTATTTTCTAGAGTAAGGTACTATGGGTTACCACCTCTTCAGCTTATTTTCTCAAAATTTGAAAGGCTCTTTATTTAGGAGAAAATATCCCTTTGTGTTTCTCTACAACCTTTGTGATCATTTTGTTATCAAATTCAGAATACTGAACTTATATTTTTTCTCAACTCTTTCATATAGACTTTGAGGTATTGAGTAGGCAATCTCTAAATGATTTGTCTTGAATGTGCCCATCGTCTCATAAATAGCCTCTTCAATATTATTTTTATCTCCACTTCCTAACTTATCAAAATCAACATGTTGAAAAAATGACAAATCTACATTAATCTTTATATTATCACACATATTTTCAATATAAGATGAGGGATTGTGGCTTACAACTTTGAATTGAATAATTTCATTAGATTTAGTCCTTTCATCATTTGATTCCTCTTGAAGTTTTAGAATCCTATTCAATTTCTTAGAAGGAATGCTTGGCTCTATTGTATTATCCTTCTTTTTACCTTTTGCTGATTGAGCTTCCTTAGCTTGTGTAGTGGCAACCCTTGTGCCTGACCTTACCAAATGTATAGCTAGCTTCTATTTTTCCTTCTTTTCCACTTTCTTTTGTTATACCTTCCTCTTCTTTTTAGTTTTCTTTAGTTCTTGCTTGTCTTCCTCTTCATCCTCTAAAGCTTGATCTTCTCCTTGTCCTTGTGTAAGCTATAAAGGTCCTTGACCTTATTGTTCTTCTCCTTCACCAAAATTTTCTTTCAATTTCTTCACTATTTTGTTCTTCTTTCTAATGATGGTGGTAGTTTTCAAGTTTATATTTAACCTTGATTTGGCTTCATCATAATTCCCAAAGGATGTGGCATCCTTGTCAATCTCTTCTGCCAATAATGTAGTGATGGCTACTGATGCCTCATCAACGTTTATCTCATATGTTAATGGTCTCAACCATCTAACCCTTGGAATAACTGCTTGAATATAGGTATAGTCTACATCTACTAGGAAAAAAATATCATTATAATGTTTCTCCACTAGATACACATAAATATTTGATCTCTACTTCATAGGCTTCTTAAAGTCTTCAAAATAGCTAGTCATAGCCATAATTGAATCAAAATTTTCACCTAATTTCTCAATATACTCCCTTATCTACTAAGTAATTGACTGATTGGTCTTCCAAACTACCTTTCTAAATGTAAGAAATGTATTTTGGACATAGAGAAATATGCAGATAATGAGTGAACAAAACTCACATGAAGAACTCTTTTCCTTTCTTAAAGCTTCTAGGTTTTGTGATAGTTGTTGAAGTTGTAGCTTGGCTAGGTCATATGAATGATCTTTCTCAATTTTTAGACTCCCATCTTCAAGATGTTACCTCCAAACCTATCAAGCTTTCCTTTCTAGAGAACAAATATTTTATACCAATTGTTGGAAATAACAATGGGAAAGCAAGTTCTGAGAGGGGGGAGGGTGAATCAAAACTTAAAACTTTTACCATAAGAAAAAAATTCACCATACATCCATCTCATAACTTAACATGTAAACTAAAATAAGTAACCATTTATCACATCCAAAGCATAATGTAAATCAACACATAACACATAAGAGTTTGGTTACCTAGAAACCCTCCAAGGAGAAGGTAAAATGGGGCTGGGGATGACATCTACAAATTTTTACTACTGTAGTTGTAAACTATGGTCAATTATGGCTACAAAGTTTTGATCACAAAATATGATCTACCTTGTGAAAGGTTAAAGCCTTACAAGACTATTAGGTCTTACCTTGACTAAAGGATTTAAACTCACAACTAAGTAAACACTCTATTAGGATATTTACAAAAGTCCATTAGGACTACTCTATTAAGAGATTTACTCTGTATCACTTATCAAAATTACTCAACACCTGATCCTTCAGTTAGAACCTTACTACTTGATGTTAGTTCTCCCCTTTACTAGTTATCTCTTGATCCTCCTAATCAAATCTATCTTCCCTATCCTTTCACTGCTTGTCTCTATTCTTGTCAAATTGATTCTGCATTGTAGTTCCATATCTTAGCCATCATTTCCACCATGAAATTCTCTCTATGCTTATAGCATTTCTCTCCTTGCATATGTAATGCTTCTCTTCACATTATGATAATTCCCTCTTAGGGTTTACCTCTTTAAGTAGGCATTATCGAGATGGGCTAGGTCATAATCAATGACTATGGTGAATCCTTATTGCCACCTAGCTATTCCTTTTATCTAATTTACTAGATGTATTGGCATAGTGATTTTTAATATGACTGGATCCTTATTTCTTAATATCAAAAATTCATGTTCATGTTGGCCAAAAATGGTTTACATAGAAGTTTATCCCATAACAAACATCTATGTCAAAGACTAGTAACTTGAAATCGATATAATCTAATGCTCAACCTTCACTATGCTCTTTATACTATTATTCAACATTTGAATGGCTCAACACTTACTCTTTCTCGACACTTGAATCAATAAACAAACACTCTTTACTAGGCTCCTTCTATTTTCTTGGCACTTCAATGACTAATCGACAATTACTAGTGCTTGACACTAATTGTCATATTACTTGGCAAGTATTGTATGGAGGCTTATACTCAGCATACACTATGCACTTAGCTTACACTATTCTTTCCTAGATAATGACTAAGTGTTTTATCACTACTTTGTGAAAACCATAATGAAATTAACATAACTATCATTAAAACACATTTTTGATGCATGGATGCTCAAAAATAGAAAATGACAGTTAACTATTGACACACTAATTCTTCAAAATTGTCGGTGTACCTCTGGAAAAATGTACCTCAGAAAAGTGCACCTTTGAAAAACACATCTTGATGATGGGACCAAAAAAATCATAATTCTGCTAACTGTCAAAACCAAATTTCTAGCATCTAGGTTTTCTTCCCCTTTAGATCAAAATGATGTTTGGATGTTTTCTCTTGAATTTTTCAATTATCTCCATGATATCCTTAACATCTAGTAAGTCTAATCAATCACACTTATTGCATACCACATGGAAATAGTGTTAGAATTCTTTTAGAATAACTAAGAGGGGGGGTGAATTAGTTATTCAAGGTCGAGTAATGTCCAATACAATTTTTTTTAATAAAATGATGGTGAATTAGAAGTACCAGCCTTTTTACTTCCTTGTCAAATCCTTAATGGCATATAATTGAAATTATTATGCATGCAATTAAACATTAACCAATCATGAAAAGTAAATATGCATCACCACATAACACAAAGGATTTTTGTGACCCAGAAACCCTCCAGGAACAAGAAGGTAAAACTGGGGTAGGGATGACACCCACAAAATTATTGCGCAATAGATTTCAACCACTTCTGATGGTTTTCCCTATTAAAGGCCTACCCTGTTAAAGGCTTTACACACTATCAGATGTGACCCTGTTAAAGGATTTCTACACCTTGTTAGGAGTGTGCCCTATTAGAGGACTTAAGAACATTCAACTTAGAATGTCACCCTGTTAAAGGATTTACATAGAGTTGTTAGGCCCAACCAAGTCCATGGGATTTACACTCACCTTCTCAAAATAATCTTTTATCCCTCTCTAAGGATTTCCTATCCTTCTCTTGAGGATCTCTTATCCTTCTCCTGGGGATCTTCTATTCTTTTCCTGAGGCTCATCCACCTAGCTATTAAGCTAACCTAGAAATGTAGGATTTCAATGTCTAATAAAATGGAAAGAAAGTATTAGAAAGGTTTTGACCTAATAAAGATTGCAACTCTAACCTTGCAAATTTTAGATCACTCTTCAGTTCTTTTCTTTGCTTGGTTTTTCTTCCTTGCAGTGCTGGCAGCTTGTCCACCCTTCAAGATCTATGTCCTTGAGTTCTTCCACTCATTATTCCAATGCACTCTATGGTCACTTGATCAAATTAGAGTCTTGATGCTCTATGCTTACTCCTCACTATGTCCTCTTCTTGACACTTCACACTAGCCTTCTCTTGGCTTCTTCACACGACCACACTTATGACCAACTCCTTCTACACTTTCAATCTCTGACCTGTAACTCCTTATAAAGAAGTTTTGTTCTTCATTTCCCACTCAAATATTCTTTCTCATCAATTTGATTTGATCTAAGAGAATGATACTATTTTCCCTCCAAATTGTTTCTTCCAGAAACTTCATGATAAGTCCATCAGTATTTTCTCAAAACTAGTTTGCATGGTTTACATGAAATTCTATGACATCTACCCATCATCCTTATCATCCAACTAATTCACAAAATTCAATGTAACAAACTTATCCTTATTGATCTAGCGAATCTTTTTGTCTTATCAATAATGTAGCAACTCGACATCATTGGTTTACTGATGCTCGAAACCTTCTGTGTTACTCAGCTTCTACAACATCTGCTAATGCTTGGCATCTTCTATGTTATTTGACACTTGAAGGATTTATCAACACCTTCTATGTTACTTAGCACCTGAAGGATTGCACGAAACACACTGAAGTTGAACTTTCTTGACTTTAACTAGCTTGCTTGGCACTCACAAATGAACTTAGTCAGGTTCTACAAATGACTTAGTTAAACCTTACATTTTTGATGTGTCTTAGTGTGTCCATTCCTTGTGTCTTAGAGTATGTCATTAATACACTATTTCTTCAATGGCTTAGCTGATCCTTATACTTCATTACAACATCATAACTTCAGCCTTTCTCTAGGTGCTCTAGTTACATCTTATTGATTGCCTCCTCCTTGTCAATCAACCAATTGATAGTATTTGGATCACTTAAGCAATTGTCATTCCTGAAAGTAGCAAGTTTGGCATCAATGAAAAAACAATGATTGAAAACATTCTTTACTAGTTCCATCATTCTTCATTCATGATCTTTTCAATCATTTCCAACAATCTCCATCTTTGGCATTGATGGAAAACCAAACTGATCAATTGATTGAGCTAATCAACTTAGTTACCACCAAAATTATAGACCAAATAGAAAACTTGTTGTCATTACATGTTCATTTTGTATCTTCCTTTTTGTATCATGCCTCCCTCTTTTGTTGATACAAACTGAATCCTTTGTTCTGCTTCTCTCTCTTGACTACCACATCCTTAATCTGTATTCTTGATCCTTCTTAGCTGCTTGTTGATCAGTTTCTTATTTATTTTGAATCTCCCTCTTTCATATCTCTATATTTTTTTGGTCTACTATTGATGTCATACATCTCCCTCTTACTTTTTGTTGATTAGTTTCTTATAAATCTCCCTCTTTGACATAAATGCCAAAGGTGTAGCATCTTCAACATGCTTGGTGTAAGCTTTGCATCTTATGTCTTTTTTCCTCTATCACCATGCTTGTGATTGATCTAGAATTTCTATTCTTGTTGTCATCCTCTACATCATTCTTCTAATATTTTAATGATCTACTCTTGTTGATGTAGGGTAGCTTCTTTGTTTCTTTAGACTACTTGAGTTAGGGGCTTTACCCCCAACTTGCCTCTAATATATTTGTAAGTATCCTTGGGCAATGGTTTGGTGAGGATATCTGCAATTTGTTCCTTTGTGTGAATGTACTCCATCTTCACTTGTTTATCTTCCACCAATTCTCTAACATAGTGATACTTGATTGCAATATGCTTGGTTTTTACATGCATTAATGGATCTTGGATATGTTTATAGCACTTGTATTATCACAATACAATATCACAGGTTTGGTTAACTCTTCTTTCATTCCTTTCAATAGATGTTTGAGCCACATAATGTTTGTACAATTGATTGTTGCTGCCACATATTCTACTTTTGCAGTGGACTGAGATGTGCATTTTTTTTTCTTGCTAGTCCAAGGAACTAGCCTTTTACTTAAGAATAATGCTCCTCCACTTGTGTTTTTCTTGTCATCAATGTTGCCTCCCCAATCTGCATCTGTGTATGCATTGAGCTCAAACTTCTCATTCTTTTTGTAGTATAGGCCAAAATCATCAGTTCCTTTAATATACCTCATTATCATTTTTACTGCCATGAGATGATTTTTGCTAGGATTATCAGAGAATATAGCCACTATTCCAACTACTAATGCTATGTCTAGTTTTCTATGTACAACATAATGTAGTTTTCCAATCATGGATTTGTACATTGTTTGATTGGCTTTAGCTGATTCATCATTTTTGGATAGCTTATGTCCTATTGCCATTGGTGTGTTGACAAGTTTGGAGTCTTCCAATCCAAATGTCTTGAGTATCTCTTTGATGTACTTTGATTGTGTCACAAATATACCATGTTTTAGTTGATGTACTTGCAATCCAACAAAGAACTTGATTTCTCCAAACATAGACATCTCAAACTCATGTTTCATTTTGTCAGCAAAAATTTTGCAAAGTGCTTCCTTTCCTCCAAAAATTATGTCATCCACAAAGATTTCAGATACAAGGATATCCTTGCTTTCTTCTGATTTGATGTACATGTTGCTATTATCATTAGTTCTTTCAAATTCTATTTGCACTAGATACTTGTGAAGTCTCTCATACCAAGCTCTAGGGGCTTGCTTTAATCCATATAGAGCCTTATGCAATTTGCATACCTTGTTTTTGTTATTTTCATCAAAAAATCCTTCTGGTTGCTCTATCAAGTATACCATTTAGAAATGCAGACTCAACATCCATTTGATAGAATTTAAATTTTTTGAAGGTTGCATATGCCAGTAAGGTCCTTACTCCTTCCATTCTAGCAACTAGAGCAAAAGTTTCTTCATAGTCTAGTCCTTCTTCTTGTGCATACCCTTTACAGACTAGTCTTGCCTTGTTCCTTGTGATTTCACCATTCTCATCTAACTTGTTTCTAAACACCCACTTGGTTCCAATTACATTCTTGTCAGCTGGTCTTGAGACTAAGGTCCATGTCTTGTTCTTTTCAATTTGTTCTATTTCTTCTTTCATAGCATTATACGAGTCATCATATTTAATGGCTTCACTTACTATTTTTGGTTATTTTTTGCTAAGCAGACATGTCTCACTTCTGAGTCTATTCCTTGTCATTGGTCCTGCCTCTTTGTTTCCAATAATTTGATCTGCAGGATGATGTCTTCTTACATACTTTGCCAATATTGGTTCTTTCCTTGTTTGTATGTTGTCTCTTTCAGAATCTGAATCTTCATGTGTATCTTCATCAAATATTTCTTCATTTCCTTCATGTTGAAAGTTCTCAAAATATAAATGAACATTCTTTGTATTCAGCAACTTGACTTTTGAATGTGTTTTCTACTCGACATTCACTGTCTGTGACTTGGTAGATACTAGATTTTGTTGCTGATTATCATTCTGAGTTGCAACTTCACCATTATTAGGTATACCTTCATAAAAGTATACAAAAGTCTTGTATTCTTTTACTTTCTTGGTGTTCTCATCATTTTGAACTTCTGCAAGCTCATCAAATTTCACATTTGTTCTTTCTACTACTTTTTTAGTGTTAACATTTAAGCACTTATAAGCTTTTCTTCTAGTAGAATAACCAAGAAATATGCCTTCCTCACTCTTTGCATCAAACTTTCCATTTCTAGACTCTTTATATATATAGCATTTGCATCCAAATATTTTGAAATTTTTTACATTAGGAGAATGCCCATACCATAATTCAAAAGGTGTTGCATTTGTACCTTTCTTGACTTGAACTCTATTGATTGTGTAGACTGCAGTACTTACAACTTCTCTCTAGTATTTGAGTGCAACATTTTTCTCCATCATTAAGGTCTTGGCGTAGTTAATAACTGATCTATTCCTTCTTTTTGCTATACCATTTTGAGGTGGATTCTTAGGTGCTAATTTCTACCTTTTGATTCCTCTTTCATTATAGAATTCTTCAAATTCTCTTGATGTGAATTCACCTCATCTATTAGATTTGAGACATTTTAGGCTCTTTCCAGTCTCTTTCTCAACTCTATCCAAGTACCATTTAAAAATTTGGAATGCATATGATTTTTGTTTTAGGAACATGACTATCATCATCCTTGAATAGTCATCCAAAAATAGCATTATGTATCTATCACCTTTGTAACTTTGCACTTCAATAGGACCACACAAGTCAGTATGAACTAGCTCTAATACTTCATTAGAAGTATAAACCTTGCTTTTGAAAGTTGACTTTGTCATCTTCCCTAGTTGGCATTGTTTGCACATGGTGTTATCAGGCTTCTTCAACTTTGGTAGACCTCTGACTTTCTTCATTTTGCTGATGCTTATCAGATTGTCAAAATTTACATGACATAGTCTCTTTTGCCATAACCATACATCATCAGTTTGAACAATGAGACAAGAAGCATCTTCCATATCTAGGTAGAACAAATTACTCCTAGTCTGGTCACCTTTTCCTATTAGAATTCCTTGAGAATCATAGATCTTGGCAACTCCATTTTCAAATTCAACCTTGCATCCTATGTTGCCTAATTATGAGACACTTAACAAGTTATAATTCAAGCCTTCAACATAGTATGCATTATCACATGATATCTTTTCAATAAGCTTGATACTAGCTTTCCCTTTGATCTAACATGGTGCATTGTTACCAAATCTAACACTATTTCCTTCATATTGAATAAAGGTAATGAAATTACTTTTATCTCCAGTTATGTGATGAGAGCATCTACTGTTTATGATCCATTTGTTATTCTTGTTCATGTAGGTTACCAAGGAAGTTGCTTCATCTTCATCTGATTCATTTTTCATAACCACATAGACTACTTCATCATCATTCTTGTCAGAGTCTTCTTCAACAATGTAGCATCTTTTGCCTTTACCTCTGTAGTCCTTGTTGTCCTCTTTTTTGTTCTTGAGGTTGCCTCCATCCTTGTAATTTTTCTTTTGTGTGCATCTAGCTGCAATGTGACCAACTTAATTATAATTGAAACAAATGATTGGCAACTTACCTTTGAATTTTCCTCTTCCTTTGTGAAAACTTCTTGCTAGTAATGCCTCCAATTGGTCTACATCATCTTCATCAGTGCTGTTGTCACTAGATACATACTTTCCTTTTCCACTCTTTTTCTTTGTTTGCACCTCCTCATTGCCTTTTATTGTCATCTTGGCTTTGAATGCAGATTCAAAGTTTTCTAGCTTGTAGTTGTCAAATTTGGATAGCTCAAAGGTAGTGAGTCTTCCAATTATTCCTTCAAATGACAATGTGTTTCCTAGTACACACCTTAGCTCTTGGATGGCTAATACTCTTATAGCATAGATAGGAAGCAAAGTTCTCAAGTATTTGCTACATATTGTTTCTTCTGTTAACTATCCTTCTAGGTTTCTTATGGCACTTGCCACTTCTTTCATTTTTGCACCGTATTGAGCAACATTCTCTCCTTCTTCCATTTTCATGTCATCAAACTTTCCTCTTAGGCTCTCTCTTTTGGCTCTCTTGACATTATCATCTCCTCCATAGATGTTTGAAAATGTTTTCCACATCTGATATGAAGTACCACATTCTTTGATATCATCATACTCAACATAGCTTAGTGCTGAAGCAATCTCTAACATCGCTTGATTGTGCTCCTTCTTCTTGTTCATGTCGTCTGCTGTGAGGGGTCCTATAGGGTCTACATGATCAGTTGTGATTGAGGTCTATGCATAGTCACCTATTGATCCAAGGTGTAACTTCATCAGACTTTTCCATGCAAAAAAGTTGTTTTTGTTTAGCTTCAGAATGTCTCTCTTGGACATCTTGATCTTCTTGCTGCTAGTACCTTGAAACAAATTAGTAGTGGGCTCTAGTACCAATTGTTAAAATTCTTTTAGAATAACTGAGAGGGGGGGTGAATCAGTTATTCAAGGTTCAATAATGTCCAATACAATTTTTTTTAATAAAATGAGGGTGAATCAGAAGTACTAGCCTTTTTACTTCCTTGTCAAATCCTTAATGACATATAATTGAAATTATCATGCATGGAATTAAACATTAAGCAAGCATGAAAAGTAAACATGCATCACCACATAACACAAAGGATTTTGGTGACCTAGAAACCCTCCAAGAATAAGAAGGTAAAATTGGGGTGGGGATGACACCCATAAAATTACTGTGCAATAGATTTCAACCACTTCTGATGGTTTGCCCTATTAAAGGCCTACCCTATTAAAGACTTTACACACTGTCAGATGTGACCCTATTAAAGGATTTCTACACCTTGTTAGGAGTGTTCCCTGTTAGAAGACTTAAGAAAATTCAACTTAGAATGTCACCCTGTTAAAGGATTTACATAGAGTTGTTAGGCCCACCAAAGTCCATGGGATTTACACTCACTTTCTCAAAAGAATCTTTTATCCCTCTCTAAGGATCTCCTATCCTTCTCTTGAGGATCTCTTATCCTTCTCTTGGGGATCTTCTATTCTTTTCCTGAGGCTCATCCACCTAGCTATTAATAAGCTAACCTAGCAATGTAGGATTTCAATGTCTAATACAATGGTAAGAAAGTATTAGAAAGGTTTTGACCTGATAAATATTGCAACTCTAACCTTGCAGATTTCAGATCACTCCTCAGTTCTTTTCTTTGCTTGAATTTTCTTCCTTGTAATGCTGATAGCTTGTCCACCCTTCAAGATTTGTCTCCTTGAGTTCTTCCACTCGTTATGCCAATGCACTTTATGGTCACTTAATCAACTTAGAGTCTTGATTCTCTATGCTTACTCCTCACTGTGTCCTCTTCTTGACACTTCATACTAGCCTTCTCTTGGCTTCTTCGCACGACCACACTTATGACCAACTCCTTCTACACTTTTGATCTCTAACCTATAACTCCTTATAAAGAAGTTCTATTCTTAATTTATTGCTCAAATATTCTCACTCATCAATTTGATTTGATCTAAGAGAATGATATTATTTTCCCTCCAAATTTTTCCTTCTAGAAACTTCATGATAAGTCCATCAATATTCGCTCAAAACTAGTTTGCATGGTTTACATGAAATTCTGTGACATCTACTCATCATCCTTATCATCCAACTAATTCACAAAATTCAATGTAACAAACTTATTGTTACTGATTTGGCGAATCTTTTTGTCTTATCAATAATGCAGCAACTTAGCATCATTGGTTTACTGATGCTCGACACCTTCTATGTTACTCCACTTCTACTACATTTGCTAATGCTTGGCATCTTTTGTATTACTTGGAACCTGAAGGATTGCTCGACACCTTCTGTGTTACTCGGCACCTGAAGGATTGCTTGGCACCTTCTATGTTACTCAACACCTGAAGGATTGCTTGAAACCTTCTATGTTACTTGGCACTTGAAGGATTGCTTAGCACACACTAAAGTTGAACTTACTCGGCTTTAACTAGCTTGCTCAACACTCACAAATGAACTTAGTCAGGTTCTACAAATGACTTAGTTAAACCTTACATTTTTGATGTGTCGTAGTTTGTCCATTCCTTGTTGTCTTAGAGTATGTCATCAATACACTATTTCTTCAATGGCTTAGCTGATCCTTATACTTCATTACAACATCATAACTTCAACCTTTCTCTAGGTGCTCTAGTTACATCTTATTGATTGCCTCCTCCTTATCAATCAACCAATTGATAGTATTTGGATCACTTAAGCAATTGCCATTCCTGCAAGTAGCAAGTTTGACATCAATGACAAAAAAATGATTGAAACCATTCTTTACTAGTTCCATCATTCTTCATTCATGATCTTTTCACTCATTTCCAACAAATAGTTACTTATTTCCATCCTTATATTAGAAAAATCTTCTAACTTGGAGTGTAATTCCAATAGTGCTTCTTCCATTTTGAAAATTTGTTTGATGTTATCTTCAGATGAAGAAACTTAAAATTAAGCTTTGATTTATTGAAGTACTATTTGCACTAAAGAAGGTTTTGTTCTTGAGTCATCCTAAAAAATCTCCAGGCTAGTGATGTTGTAGTATTTGTTTGCTTCTAAAATTTTCCCTTGAGCTTTATTCTTTATCTTCTAGATGTCCTCGTATAGTCCTTCCATGACTTAGTCCTTGTTGATTATTTCTCAATCTAATCATCTAACTTATCTAAATTTTTTCCATATAAATCTCCATTAACATCTGGTACCTTTTCCCTTTTATAGACTTTAGTACTTGTGGATCTTTGGCCCAGGTACACACTTCATCCATCAGCCCAAAATTTTGGTTTAGAATAGCAACCAATTTGTCTACATTATTTTGGATGTTACGTAGAAGGTTCAAATTACCTTATGTTACTTGTACTCCTCTATCTTCAAAACTGTGACACCACCTTTTGCAAGCATCCAAAAATGAATCTCCTAGTGGTTGCCCTGCCTCCTTTCTTCCTAATGCTACCCCTAAACTAACCTCAAGGTCTATAGGACCCACTATCTCATTTAAATATATTCTTATTATCTCACTTTTCTTTCTCAAAATTAAAAGCTTTGATTCATATTCATCTAGATGCGAGAATAATTGTTTGATACCTATGGTGATCAAAACTTTTGTTCTATCCATCATGGGATTCCCTATACTATCTCCTTCATTTGATAGAACTTAGGGGTAACTTCTTATGTATTCATGCAAGGAGGTGGAATAGCAATATGCACAAAATGATCTTTGTCTTGATTCTTCATAATGAAAGCTAGTGTTTTTGAATCGCCCTTGGGTGGCTCAAGCTTCTTGACCACTTTTATGAACTCCACCATGCCCTCATCTTTAGTCAAATCCACTTATCTCCTTCATCTAAATAAGATCTCATTTTTCAACGATGATGGTGTTGTTCCCATTGGTGGCATATATTATTCTAATGAAGTGGTTTCTAATGTTGGTCCTTTTCCCTTATCACTCCTTTTAGGAGTCTTGTTATGTTCATGAAGGACTTTACGGTAAGCTTGTATGTTAACATGAGTTGGGGGCCTAGTCTCTATCCTAGGAGGAGATTTCTTCCTTTCTTCCATAGTTTGTCCTTCCTCTGATAATTAATCACTATGTAACTAGGCATATTCAAATTCCTCTAAGGTTTGACTCTTGGGTTGGGCTATTATAGGAGGTAGGGCAATTGATTCTTGGTCTAGTTGAAGATGCATTGATAGAATACCCTATGATTGTGGAGGAATACCTAGATGGCCTTTTAGTAAAGGAGATAATGATCCCAATCTTCTTCGAATGCATCATTTTGAGGAGTATCTCATATCTTCTCTCCTACCATTTCAGTCCCTACTAACATAAAGTCAAAATCTAAGATATTAAAAACATCTACTCTATCACCTTCCATTTCTTTGATCCATTTCTATTGTTCCTCTTTTGGGGTCTCAATGTAGATAGGTTCTTGAGGAATTGAAGGTGGTGTTTGAGTCAAAATCCTTCTTCTTTCTCCTTTTATGGCCCTGGATGAGCATGTTCTTTTGTTCAAGGGGACATATTCTATTTCTCCCCTTCATCATCTTCCACCTTAGGGATAGTTTTAGGCACCTAAGATGATGGAGTGCTCTTTTTCTTCAACCTCCTCCTCTTTTCCCCTACCACCATTGTCTCAAATCTTGGCCTTTTTCAGGATGGATGAGGATGCTTCTACTAGAGGGTCTGTACATCCTGGTGCTTCCTCTTTTTCTGGTTGCACCTCTTCCTACATAGCTTGGGCTTCTTCTCCTTGGGTAGCTGGCTTTGCCTAAGCCTCTTCCTCTTTATACCTTACCCAAGTGACCCTTTTTCTCTTGTTTCTCTTTACCATTTCTATCTAAAAGTACTCTACCTCCCACTCATGCTAATGTACTATTTTTGACCTTACTGGTGCCTTCTAGGGTAGGTAGGCACAATGAATTTGGTTTCCTTTCCCTTTTTGGGTTGATATGTGGTTTGATATGAATTTGGTTTCCTTTCCCTTGTCAAATTAAAAATATGTCAAGCTTGATGATTAATATCATCATTTTCCTCTCGCCTAATTTTTGCATTCATAATGAGCCTCTTGTATACCTTTTCCCTATTTTATAAGGAATCCAAAACTTTGGGAGCATCTTTGTTCCATTCCTTGAGAGGTATTTCCATGTTAAGCATCTTTTTAGCAATTTGTAGGGTCATTCTACAATATTCTCTAATTCAAACATTGTAATAATCTATGACATTTATCCAATGATCTTCTAGTACCACTTTAGGCACAAAATTTTGGCCCACAAAATGCTGCACCATCTTGATATTATTAAAATATGGATGAGGTGTCTGGTAATCCTCAAGAATATACTAATCCCATGCTAAATCAAATGTAGCAATATCCTTCTTTAGTTTAACTTCGAAATCCTAAATATTGACGGGATAGACCCAAGTCTTCTTATGTTGCTTCCTTAGCCTATCATAAGCATAAGCTAATTGTCATGCTATCTCCAATAGAATTAGTCTATCCAATAGATATTGTGGGAGCTTCTTTGGGAACAAGAGAGTATAAACTACAAAGATATATGTAAATTTCTTGAATTGGATGCAATAGGCTCCAATTTGTGTTATTCATGCTATTGCTTCTACTGATATTCTTTTCGCATAATCTCCTTCCATGAACCAAATGATGGAAAATATGAAACCATCATTGACCACCCTATATTCATAACTCTATAAGGGGAGTTTCTTCTTCCTCAATTGGGGATAAATTGAATATGGCCATGCATTTGCATCCTACATACTTCCCCTTTTGTACAACCTGAGGTAGTCAGTGGATCTTGCTACTAGAAGATACACCATGTAGGAGGTCATATAAAAGAGGGGGTCATTCTTTATTGTAATCAATTTCTCATCCAGATGGTCACTGATTATGGTAGCCCAATCAATAGGAATATTCCACATTCTGATGGTTTCTATGAAGTGCACCATCCATGTTCCTAAATGATTGGCCATAGGAAGGCCCATGGTTCTACTCAAAAGAGAAATTTAGTAACCAATATCATCTATCATATAGCCTTTGGTCATATCATCCTTTCCACTTCTCCTGCCAAAAGGTGTTTTGTTAATTAGGTACTTCCCTTAACTCCTTGGCTTCTGACTCATTCTCCCTATGCCATCTATCTACACTATCATAGATGATATGTAGGTATTAATCTACTCATGGAATATGGAAGACCTTCTCAATGTTCCAAGGTTTAATGTCCAAGACTATCTCTTCGATCACAATCTTGACCACTTTCTCTTCTAACACATAATGATGTGCTAAATTCATGATCACTTCTAATGATTGAGCTGATACTAGATAATAAGTAACATTTACCAAACTACTTTAGATCAATTCTGACACCATGGCTAACCTCTATTTGATCTTTTTAAATAATAACATAAAATAATTCCAGTCAATATGCCCAAGCTTAGTGTCTTGTATCTCAAACTGCTTGTCTTGAAATTGAAATTTCTTTGATGCTCCTAGATACTTAAAGGAAACTAGTTTTGGTGCTATCCTTTCAAACATGGAGGATGAAGATGATGCCATTATATTTGCACAAAAAAAGAGGTGTCAATATTTGATGTTGGAAAGCTATGACAACCCTAAAACATGACCTAGACTAATAGAAAACTTGACTAAGAATAAAAGAAATTGACTGAAAGCCCCTAATTATGACCAAAATATGCACCTATGCACCTGTGCATGTATGCAAGGTACACATGTGCACTCCTTATTAGGCATTCATACTTTAATGAATATAAAGAACCCTGTTGTGCACTTAGCACACATGCACATGTGCACAATTGCACACTTGATGCATGTAGTGGAAAAACATTTTTGGGGGGACTTTAGTGTTTGAGTGCACCATGTACACCTATTGTGGGTGTGCACATGTGCACATGTGCATTTGTACATCCTTATCAATTAGTCTTTTTACCTCAAAAGGGTGATCTGCAGTCACAAAGGTGTAGAGTTGATGGAGAAGCATCCAGTGGTGTAAGGGCAATCCTATATCACCAAAGAATATGCTTAATGTTAGTTTCTATTTAAAGTGTTTTAATTTTTAGATACCCATTTGGGTCAAATAAAGATTGCAACTCTCATAGTTCCACTATTGGTTTTCTGGGTTAGAGTTTTTAGCACCTTGGGATATGTGCCAATGTAGAAAATGGGTTATTTTGTAATTGAGCCATGATTGTGATGAGATAGAGGGTGTAAGTTAGAGGGATGATTATAATTGTAATTTAAAGCACTCCAAAAAAAATAAGGTCAAAAGGCTTTACAGTTTGAAAGTTATTGCAATTTTAAGTTGCTTGGAGACCTTATAAGAGTGTTTCAAGTCCAATTTGAGGCACTAAATGGCTTCGTACAAGCCTAAGAAATGGGGATGAGAAAAGCTAGTCCATGGGTCTATAGAGTTTTTTGAGAGATTTTTGGAAATGTAAATGGTTCATCAATCAGAATCCTAGATCAAAAGTTATGCCTCCCAGAAGTTGGACTACCATTTCTAAATTCTTCTAATTTTACACTGACTTCTAATGTAATTTCTAGAACCTTCTATTTTGGTGGTGGATGCCAAATGGCATATTTAGAATATATTCCTAACTCTAAACCTAATTGGGGTTTATTTAAGAACATTTTTGGCATTGTAAAGGCAATTCTAGGTGGAGCTTGAGAGAGGGTATTGTGAGGACTTTTCTCTAAGATTAGACCATTGTAAGCCCATAAGGCATGTCTTAGAGTCTATTTTTAGTGTACTAAATGTAGTAGAAGATTATTAATGATAATAATATTTCCCTTTCCTATCATGTCCATTTTGGTCTTTGGGTTGCATCCCCATCAAGTGGTATTAGAGCAGGTTTTCCTGAGTGTGTAGACAGACTGCCGATTGTGAGGTAATTTGCAGCAAGATTGTGTGGTTGTAGGTTTGAGACAAGAAGATGCCTCCATGAAGGGAGTTTGATGGAAGGAATGTAGTTGTTACTCCTAAGATTAGAGCCCTCTAGAGACAAGTCCAAGCATTTTAGGAGGAGATCTACAGAGGGATGAATGTTGCAGTAGGCAATGAAAGTGAGGAAGAAAATGAAGAAGAAGGAAATATTGGGCCAAAAGGGGAAGGAGACAAAGAAGTCCTAAACCAGGTAGAGGAGAGGCTTTTTAGGGCCATTACTAAGCTTGGAAAAAAGACCTAAAATTAATGTGGGTATATTTTTGGGAAATCTAAACCTGGATGAGTTGATCAACTAGATCAATGAACTAGAGGAATATTTCGAGTATGAGGATATCAGGGACCTAAATAGGGTTAAGTTTGTGAAGGCCAAAATGAAAGGCCATGCCAAAATTTGGTGGCAAGAGATTTAGTTGGAAAGAAATAGAAGAGGAAAGGAGAAAATCACAAGATGGGATTGTATGGTGGACAAACTAAAGAAGCAGTTCATTCCTATTGATTATGAGCTTGATTTTTTCAAGAAAATGCAAGGGTTAAAGAAAGTAAGAAAATTTGTCCAGGAATATGAAGACAAATTTTATTGAGTTCTTATTAGGGTAGGGCATGCAGAAGAAAACAAGGAGAAGGTTTCCCATTACCTTAGTGGGTTAAGACTTAGCATTTAGGAGGAGTTAAGTCTGGTTAGAATGACTAGTATTTAAGAGGCATACTAGTTTTCCCTACAAATTGAGGAAAAGCTAAATAAAAAGTTTGATGGAAGACAAAGAGGGCGTAGTCAAGGAGGAAGGGGTAGTCAAAGGTCATTTGGAGGTCGAAATGAGAACCAAAAGAAAAATGAAGATGTGGGTACTAGCCAAAACCAAAGGAACGAGGGTTTCAACCACTCCTGTGATCAAAACTTTGGAGATTAGAGAGGAAGAGGTAGAGGACATGGACAAGGATCAGGAAGAGGAGGCTTTCATGGTACCTATTTTCATTGCAATGAAGAATGTAGTCCCTCTCATGCTTGTAGTCTATGTCTTGTCTATTTTGATTCGAGAGATACTTGATACTCTTATTATTTTGTACCTTATGATGACTCGAGGATCAGATGTTTCACTTAGATTTAGTACCATAGATGCTTTACAGCTACTGTTTAGTTTATCACATTTGCATGTTGATGCCATTTTGAGATGACAGTAGATCTATGATGGTATCTAGTTATATGATGTATTGGACCTATTTGTTGATTATGTTATGAGATGGATTCTATGCTATGGATATTTACTTCATTCTTGTATCTTTACGCTTTCTGCGAATGTGAGTGATGTAAATGGATTAAATAGATATTTTAATACATGTTGCTTCGACTATGATAGTATTTTCCATTGCACTTGATCGTGTGTTTTAGTGTGCAGGAATTATACCCCTGGCAGTGGCACATGGAGTTAGTGATTCAGCTATTCATATTTACCCATGTCATTCCTATATGGTCGACGTACCCTTATTGTTATTGTTTAGATCAAAATCTTTTGGTGATTAGTAAATCTGAACTCATTTGCATTATGTGATTAGACTAGTGAGTGTGTCTGTGCATTTAGCAGTTCACATTTGTCGCGAAAGTGTTAAGTGTTTTTCTATGCTTTTGGGGTTTTAATCTTTTCAGATTTAATTTTTGGCAGCTTTGCCTTAGGTGAATTTCCATTACGTATAATAACCTATTTTCGTTTGGGTCAATTCAGAGTTTAACTGCTCCAGCTAGCTATTTTCCAGAATCGACTATTCACCCAAAAAGTGAATAAGTATTGGAAAAGTGATTTCATAAATCACTTATCACAATTTCGAAATAAAAATTTGGAGAGCAATTTGGAAATCCTCTTCTGTAGGATTCTTGTTTTGTTCATTCTGGGAGCTGTGAGCATGGGATCTTTGCGAGGTTGGTCTCGTTGGATTCAACTCGAGGAGTTCTTGCTTTGTCGTCAGTTTCAACAGTTTTGGCGAATTGATTATTTTATCGTGCGGGTTTCAATTTTTGCCCTTTTTCCATCAGGTAGGGCCTTCCTGTTTTATTGGTTTTACTCCTTTTTTGCTTTCGTTTCTTGTAGTTGTATGTTAGGAGGATGAGAACTAGTGCTCCCCTCCATTTTTGTTTGTTGGTTCTGCCCGATTGGTCAGGTATAAACGTTTTCCCTATTTTTGGAATGGGGGTTTAGGTTTTTGGGCCGTTATGCTGGCCGTTTTTGCATATGGTGCCTGATTTCTTTTATTTTTGGATTTTTGGGGTTTTTAAACCCAAAGGCCAAATGGGTTTTAATTTTGAAAATTTTTCAAAATTTGGGGTTTTTACCTCATTTTGCGTGCCACCCTATTTTGACAAGTTTTCTTGGCACGTTGTGGTTCGTGGACTTGGGTGATCCATTTGGATACCAATTAGACCACTTTTGCATCTTGGGTTGCATTGGGATGCGTGAGCATCCGTCATCCCGATTATGTTTCGGTTGATTGACTTTTGTTTGCATTCTCATCTTGTCTTTGTGCATGATCTTTGTGATGGTGGTGTGCCACACACGTCTACATCCGTCAAGTGACCTGTGGGGCCTGATCTTTCATGGTACTTTCGAAAGTTGTGATCATTGGGGTCGGGTTGGGAGTTTGCATGCCTATGGGAACTCATCGTTGGATGAGCATGGGTAGGGTAGGGTAGCATATGGAGGGGGCTTCTACCTCGCAGCCTGTGATCATTGTGCCCAGAGGGTTGGTGAAGGAAGCTTTAATTAAGTGAAAATTAAATAAATATTGGGTGGTATTAATCTTAAGATAATAAAATATTTGGGGTGCAAGAGCCTTTTCGTTGAGGGATATTGAATCTGCACAAATCCTAGCTTGGGCTTTTTGATACCAAGCGACTCTCCATGATGTTAGTTCCTACATAATAAGCCCATTGAGGTGTCTGACTAGGACTTGTAGTTTATGCATTGTCTATGTCTTGGTTTCAGTCATCATACTGCTTGGCGTGAGTGTTAGCCATGGTTGTTGTGTTTTTGTGTGTTTGTGGTTGGATCACTATCTCCATCAGCACAACGAGTGTGGACCTACGGGTGCCACGTGGTTAGGAGGTGTAGCTACCTTCACCACTGCTAGGGACCAGTGTACAGAGATGGTCTATTTTCCTAGTATGACTGTAGCTAGATGTGTCACTTGGTACTTCGGTATACAGAGTATGCTTCTTGTGATTTATGCTCTCATTATGATGTTATCATATTTAGATGATGTTAGTTTTAACGTATTCCTCATTATGATGATTAGCATGTAGTAGATGATGTTATCTGATTACAGTTTTATCTTATGCTTACTACTAGCATGTTAGATTTTATTTACTTACATTGTAGCATGTTTAGTAGTAACGTCCCTATTATGACAACACCAATGATTTGATCGGTGGCTTGGGATGTTATGCACGGGGGATGGCTAGGGCCCACGATGGGCCTATGACTCCATTGACAGTTGGGAGGAACCACATGCTTAGTTGGTTATTTTGCTCATTGCAATTTTAACTATGTTATTGCGATGTTCTTTCAGTTGAATGTGATGTTTCCTTTTTGTAATTTTCCCTTCTTTGTTTGGTAGATAGTTAGATTCTGGTGTTCTATCTTTCAGTTACTCTATTATTGTTCGAGTGCTCTCCCCTTAGAATGTGGATCCGGTACTCCCCGGTGTGGAGCTTTTTCTATGTGTTTGGCCTTTTTTGAGTTTCTTGAAGTGTTTTTGTTTTCTATGGGTGACATTTGTTCAGCATTGTGCGACACTGTTAAAGTATCGCACGCCCATATAAAGAATGTCGTATGATACTGTAAAGTATCACATGCATTACTGGAGAAGTATCGTACGACATTGGAAGAGTGTCGCATGGCTTCATGAGAAATGTCATGCGATACTTTTCTAGTATCACATGCCTTCTTGAATAGTATCGCACACACTAAGGGAGAAGTGTCGCCCTCCCTTAGTAAAAAGTGTTGCACGCCCTTTGCTTAAAACCTATGTGTGCCAATAGAGGGCACTTTTTGTAGTGTTCTGATATTTTTGAGAGTTGATCTAGATACCCTTTTGGGCGTTCTTCAAGCCTATGTTGTTGCATTTTGAATTTAGGAGGTTCCTTTTGAAATTCAATTTTTGGATTTTTGTTTTAGTCCTTTGAGGTTTAAAATATATCGTTTAAGTATAAGTTGATTACTTAAGATATATTTTAATATATGCGACGATTCATTTGAGATGGGTTTCAGAATTCTGCGAGCTAAGGTGTAGATTTTAGGAAAAATTAGGGCTTCAAAAATTCAGACTTAGCCAAATTTTAGGGCTTCAAGATTTTAGACTTAGCCATTTTCCAAGAGTCAGCTTATGTCTTTCAGCTTGGTAGGTCTTTTTGGTTTTCGTGGTTGTGTTCTGGTTGGTAGTGGTTTTTGGAGATCCGTTGGTGCTTGGTTGTCTTTCAGTCTTCCATTGCGATCTTTTGGTTTGTGTAGGTTGTATCTTGTGCTCTTACACTTGTTTAAAAAAAAATTGTTCTAGCTTGTTTTTCATCCTTGTTTCCAAGGATCTCCAGGCAGGGCATTACATTTGGTATCAGAGCTAGGTTGCAACATTGGGATCTCTGTGTTATGCTTCCACTATGGTTTTGCTTTCTATTGAGTATTGCTATTTTGTTTTATTATTTGTTATCTCGTTGGTTTATGGTTTTAACTCTTATCCTGTGATCTGATATTTCTATCATTATCTTGTTGCTTCCTATCAGTGATGTGTCCTGCACGTAGACCTAGTGGCTGTGGTGGTACCTGCAGTGGTAACCATGGAAATGAACACCATGAAGAGGAATGATAGGGAGGAGGGGGAGAACAGGGTAATAACAATGCTAATCAGGCTCTCTTGGGGGCAATGATGCTAGTGCTCCAGGAAATTCTTACTCGAATGGGCCCTCGTGTTGAGGAGTGCCAACAGGATCAGAATTAGGAAGAGGGATCTCATCATGGAGAATCCCACCATTCAGAGCATAGAGAGGAAGAGCATGAGCGTGATCATTCTCATACACCACCTGGGGGTAGAAGGCATCATCGAGGTGGTAGGGATCGAGACAGTGAGGATTCCATCAGATTGGATATCATTAAGTCCCTTCAGAGTTCTAGACCACCACCGTTTGATGGTAAGGGAAGTGGCCTCAAGGCTGAGACTTGGTTGTTGGACATGGAACGCTGCTTCACCATGTATCCATATTCAACCAACATGAGGGCTCGTTGTGCAATTATGCAGTTGAGGGACCATAGATCTATTTGGTGGAATACTGAGAGTAAGAAGCTTTAGATTGGTGTTGCAGATCTCACCTAGGAGATATTTGAGGAGAGGTTTCGAGAGAGATTCTTATCTCCTCAATTTAGAGAGCCCCGTGCTGACGAGTTCCACACAATTTGACAAGGAAATATGATTGTGGATCAGTACGAGATCATATTTTTTGAACTTAGGTAGTATTCATGTTATGACAATGATGATTTACTCTTGGCTCATCATTTTATCAGAGGCCTTAAGGATTCCATCATCGGAGAAGTCTGCATGCATCAACCTAGGACTCTTGCCCTCGCTGTAGAGAAGGCACATATTATAGAGGAAAATCTGGCTAGAGGTTTCTATGGTAGATCCAGTTCCCAGAACCAAAGTGCAAGGAATTCAGGACAGGATGCTTAGTTCACTTAGTCCTAAGGCAAGGGCCAATCCCAATAAAAACCCTCTCAGGTTGGTCCTTCCCGTAAGAATAAGAAGAAGTTTTGGAGCAAGAGTGGACAAGATTCCGGTACCTCAGGAAAGAAAGGAGACTTTTAGAAACAAGGATAGAAATCTCAACAGGATCGTCCTCCCCAGTTCAGTCAGCAAAATTCCAACAGAGGTAGTGCACCATATCCTAGTGCTACTCAGAGTGGTCGTGGGGCAGAACCCAACTTTTCTGGGAATTGTTACACTTGTGGCCAACCTGGTCATAAATCATATATTTTTTGATCAAACCATCTACAGGACCTGGTAAGGGTGTAGCTAGATCTGAGCCTATTGTAGGAGATGCGGGTAGGAATCACAGAGTCTTTGCGATGGTTGACAACTGTCAAGCTGAGCATCAAGGTATGGTAGTCGAGGCTATAGGTACATTGCATGGTATTTCAACTTTAGTTTTTTTTGACTCTGGTGCTTTCGATTCTTTCATTTCACCATCTCTTGTTTAGTGATGTGGGCTAGTGGCAATGCGTCAGGTTGATAGGTGGTAGGTTGAGTTAGCCACAGGTTCTAAGGTGGCTATTGACTCATTGGTTAGAAGTTGTGTTTTGAGTTTGGGAACCTTTACCACCACAATGGATTTACACATTCTACCTCTGGGATCGTATATCATTGTGTTGGGCATGGATTGGTTAGCCGACCATCAGGCAAATATCAATTTCCATCATAAGGTGGTACAATGTGTGGATGACACAGGTGGGCAGGTGGAACTTTTGGGAGTCCAGTGACCAGTCTCACTTTGTATGATCTCAGCTAATTAGCTGAAGTGGAGTGTGTGGAAGGGTTGTCAGTTGTTTCTTGTGTCTCTTAGTGACCTTGAGAAAGCTGAGAGCTATACGGTGACACTTGATGATCACCCACTACTTCGTGAGTATGCAAATGTGTTTCCTGATGAAATTCTAGGTATGCCACCGCAACATGACATTGCTTTTTGGATTGATCTTGTACCAAGAGTAGAGATGATTTCATGAGCTCCTTATCGCATGACTACTCAGGAGTTGAGTGAGCTCAGATTGCAGTTGGAGGAATTGTTGGTGAAGGGCCATCTTCATCCTAGTGTATCCCCTTGGGGTGCACTAGTCATCTTTGTGAAAAAGAAGGATGGTTCATTGCATTTGTGCATTGACTACTGGCAGCTGAATAAATTGACAGTGAAGAACCATTATCCTTTGCCAAGGATAGATGATTTGTTCAATCAAATGAAGGGGGCACGAGTGTTCTCAAAGATTGATCTGAAGTCAAGATACCATCAGCTTCATATCCAAGAGGCTGATATTCATCGAACAAATTTTCGTACACGGTATAGGCATTATGAGTTCACGGTTGTACCCTTTGGGTTGACCAATGTGCCATCAGTGTTTATGAGTTTGATGAATGGTGTATTTTGCACTTACCTTGATCAATGTGTCATTGTATTCCTGGATGACATATTGATCTATTCTAAGACTGAGGAGGAGCATGAAGTCCATTTACGTCAGGTATTGCAGTGCTTGAGAGACCATCAGTTGTATGGAAACTTGAGTAAATGTGGATTCTTTCAGTCAGAGGTGAAGTATTTGGGACACATCATCATTGGTGATGGTATTGTAGTGGATCCAAAGAAGATTCGCGCTATCATGGATTGGCTGGCACCCACTAATGTCTCAGAAGTTCGTAGTTTCATGGGATTAGCAGGTTACTACCATCGCTTTGTGAATGATTTCTCATGAGTAGTCCATCCCATCACTTCTCTTCAGAGGAAAGGGAAGAATTTTGTTTGGTTAGACCAGTGCGAGGTAGCTTTTAATGCCCTTAAGGAGTGTTTGACCAGTGCACCAATCCTTGCAGTGCCTAATCCTGTATGTGATTTCATGGTTTGCACAGATGCTTCGTTGAAAGGCGTGGGTGTGGTGTTAATGCAGGATGGCCAAATGATTGCTTTTGAGTCTAGAAAACTCAAGGACCATGAGCTAAACTACCCCACTCATGATTTGGAACTTGCGGTCGTAGTGCATGCCCTTGTCCATTGGAGGCATTTTCTTTTGGGACACAGGTTTGAGTTGCATAGCGATCATAGGAGCTTGTAGTATATTTTTACTCAACCAAACTTGAATGCACGACAGCGTCATTGGATGGAGTTCCTATGTGAGTATGAATTTGATGTTCATTACATTAAAGGGAAGGAGAATGTCATCGTGGATGCTTTGAGCAGAAGGCAACATGAGATATCAATGATGTCATTGGGAGTGGATCTATGAGGCCGTATCTTAGAGGCCTTGCCTAGTGATACTTGGCATCAGGAGGTGAGGGCAGAGATCGAGTCCGAACGTACCCTTGAGGGGAGATTTTCAAGTTATGTACTTGAGTTTGATGGAATATTGTGTCATTTGGGGCATATCTATGTACTCATGTTGGGTGACCTTCATACATTAGTTTTGTCAGAAGCGCATCATGCACCGTATTCTACACATCCTGGTGTTAAGAAGATGCATGCTGATCTCAAACAACTATAGTTTTGGGCAGGGATGAGGCACGATGTTGCTGATTTTGTAGCTAGATGCCTTGAGTGCCAGAGAGTAAAGGCAGAGCATCAACATCTGGTAGGTCTTTTGTAGCCACATACCATTCCAAAGTTGAAGTGGGATACGATATCTATTGATTTTATCACAAGGTTGCCTATGTCATCACAGAGACATGATTGCATCATGGTGACAGTGGACAAGTTGTCTAAGGTAGCACATTTTTCACCCATGAGAACATCCTACACAGCTTCTTTTGTAGCACATGTTTTCTTGGAGGATATTGTTCATTTGCATGGGATTCCTTGTCGGATCATTCGGATCGAGATCCAATGTTTACTTCTACACTGTGGACATCTCTCCAGCATGCGTTGGGTGTGCAGCTCAATTTTAGTTCAGCTTATCACCCAGAGACCGATGGTTAGATTGAGAGAGTTAATCAAGTTCTGGAGGATATGCTTCGCATGTATGTTATGGATAGGTAGATGAAGTGGGAGGACTATTTGTACCTTGTTGAGTTTGCATACAACAATGGTTATCATAGTTCTCTTGGCATGTCACCTTTTCAGGCCTTGTATGGTAGACCATGTCATACCCCTTTGAGTTGGGATCAATTGGAGGACCGAGTTCTTTTGGGTCCAGAGATGCTTTAGGATATGGAGCAGCAGGTTGTTTGCATTAGGGAGCATTTGGTTACTACTCAGGATAGGTAGAAGAAGTATGCAGATGCCCATAGGTTGGATCATCACTTTTCTGTTGGTGACATGGTATTTTTGAGAGTGCATCTGAGGAAGAGCCCCATCCATTATGGGAAAGGATCTAAGTTGGCACCACATTTTGTCGGACCTTTTGAGATCCTTGAGAGTATTGGTCCTGTTGCTTATCATCTAGCGTTGCCACCTAGCCTTTCACGCATCCATGATGTTTTTCATGTTTCTGTGTTGAGACAGTATATTCTAGATGTGACCCATGTGCTTGATTGGGATGCTTTGCAGGTAGCGGACGGGCAGCTTACTTTGGAGCCCATTCGTATCCTACAGCACCAAAGGCTAACCTTGCGAGGTCGGGACATAGAGCAGGTAAGGGTCCAATGGGACCTGAGCGATGAGACCTCTGCGACTTGGGAGGATGCTACATGATTGAGGGAATTGTACCCCTATCTTTTTTGCTGGCTTCCAGGAGTAAGCCTATGCTTGCAGTCTATGTCTTGTCTATTTTGATTCGAGAGATACTTGATACTCTTATTATTTTGTACCTTATGATGACTCGAGGGTCAAATGTTTCACTTGGATTTAGTACCATAGATGCTTTACTGCTACTGTTTAGTTTATCACATTTGCATGTTGATGCCATTTTTAGATGACAGTAGATCTATGATGGTATCTGGTTATATGATGTATTGGACATATTTGTTGATTATGTTATGAGATGGATTCTACGCTATGGATATTTACTTCATTCTTGTATCTTTACGCTTTCTGTGAATGTGAGTGATGTAAATGGATTAAATAGATATTTTAATACATGTTGCTTCAGCTATGATAGTATTTGCCATTGCACTTGATCGTGTGTTTTAGTGTGCAGGAATTATACCCCTGACAGTGGCACATGGAGTTAGTGATTCAGCTATTCATATTTACCCATGTCATTCCTATATGGTCGACGTACCCTTATTGTTATTGTTTAGATCAAAACCTTTCGGTGATTAGTAAATCCGAACTCATTTGCATTATGTGATTAGACTAGTGAGTGTGTTTGTGCATTTAGAAGTTTGCATTTGTTGTGAAAGTGTTAAGTGTTTTTCTATGCTTTTGGGGTTTTCGGGTTTTAATCTTTGTAGATTTAATTTCTGGCATCTTTGTCTTAGGTGAATTTCCATTATGGATAATAACCTGTGTTCATTTGGGTCGATTCAGAGTTTAACTGCTCCAGCTAGCTATTTTCCAAAATCGACTGTTCACCCAAAAAGTGAATAAGTATTGGAAAAGTGATTTCATAAATCACTTATCACAATTTGGAAATAAAAATTTGGAGAGCAATTTGGAAATCCTCTTCTGTAGGATTCTTGTTTTGTTCATTCTGGGAGCTGTGAGCATTGGATCTTTGCAAGGTTGGTCTCATTGGATTCAACTCAAGGAGTTCTTGCTTTACCGTCAGTTTCAGTAGTTTTGGCAGATTGATTATTTTATCGTGCGGGTTTTAGTTTCTGCCCTTTTTCCATCAGGTAGGGCCTTCCCGTTTTATTGGTTTTACTCCATTTTTGCTTCCGTTTCTTGTAGCTGTATGTTAGGAGGATGAGAACTAGTGCTCCCCTCCATTTTTGTTTGTTGGTTCTGCCCAGTTGGTCGGGTATGAATGTTTTCCCTGTTTTTGGAATGGGAGTTTGGGTTTTTGGGCCGTTATGCTAGTTGTTTTTGCATACGGTGCCTAATTTCTTTTATTTTTGGATTTTTTGGGTTTTTAAACCCAAAGGCCTAATGGGTTTTAATTTTGAAATTTTTTCAAAATTTGGGGTTTTTACCTCGTTTTGCGTGCTACCCTATTTTCTTGAGTTTTCTTGGCACATTGTGGTTCATGGACTTGGGTGATCCATTTGGATACTAGTTAGATGACTTTTGCATCTTGGGTTGCATTGGGATGCGTGAGCATCCATCATCCCAATTATGTTTCGGTTGATTGACTTCTGTTTGCATTCTCATCCTATCTTTGTCCATGAAATTTGTGATGGTGGTGTGCCACACATGTGTACATCCATCGGGTGACTTGCGGGGCTCAATCTTCTGTGGTACTTTCAGAAGTTGTGATCATTGGGGTCAAGTTGGGAGTTTGCATGCCTATGGGCACTCATCGTTGGATGAGCATGGGTAGGGTAGGGTAGCATATGGAGGGGGCTTCTAACTCGTAGCCTAGTGATCATTGTGCCCAGAGGGTTGGTGAAGGAAGCTTTAATTAAGTGAAAATTAAATAAATATTGGGTGGTAATAATCTTAAGATAATAAAATATTTGGGGTGCAAGAGCCTTTCCGTTGAGGGATGTTGAATCTGCGCATGTCCTAGCTTGGGCTTTTTGATGCCAAGCGACTCTCCATGATGTTAGTACCTACATAATAAGCCCATTGAGGTGTCTGACTAGGACCAATAGTTTATGCATTGTCTATGTCTTGGTTTCAGTCATCATACTGCTTGGCGTAAGTGTTAGCCATGGTGGTTGTGTTTTTGTGTGTTTGTGGTTGGATCACTATCTCCATCAGCATGACGGGTGTGGACCTATGGGTACCACGTGGTTGGGAGGCATAGCTACCTTCACCACTGCTAGGAACCAGTGTACAGAGATGGTCTATTTTCCTAATATGACTATAGCTGGATGTGTCACTTGGTACTTCGGTATACGGAGTATGCTTCTTGTGATTTATGCTCTCATTACGATGTTATCATATTTATATGATGTTAGTTTTAACGCATTCCTCATTATGATGATTAGCATGTAGTAGATGATGTTATCTGATTACAGTTTTATCTTATGCTTACTACTAGCATGTTAGATTTTACTTACATTGTAGCATGTTTAGTAGTAACATCCCTATTACGACAGCACCAATGATTTGATCGGTGGCTTGGGATGTTATGCGTGGGGGATGGCTAGGGCCCACGATGGTCCTATGATGCCATTGATGGTTGGGAGGAACCGCATACTTAGTTGGTTATTTTGCTCATTGCAATGTTAACTATGTTATTGCGATGTTTTTTCAGTTGAATGTGATGTTTCCTTTCTGTAA
The DNA here is from genome assembly GCA_028749045.1 of Cupressus sempervirens. Classification (NCBI taxonomy): domain Eukaryota; kingdom Viridiplantae; phylum Streptophyta; class Pinopsida; order Cupressales; family Cupressaceae; genus Cupressus; species Cupressus sempervirens. The sequence continues at coordinate 522,171,699 of CM053788.1, forward strand.
TTTTCCCTTCTTTGTTTGGTAGATGGTTAGATTCTGGTGTTCTATCTTTTAGTTACTCTATTATTGTTCGAGTGCTCTCGGCTCGGAATGTGGATCCGGTACTCCCCGGTGTGGAGCTTTTTTGTGTGTTTGGCCTTTTTTGAGTTTTTTGAAGTGTTTTTGTTTTCTATGGGCGACATTTGTTTAGCATTGTGTGACATTGTTAAAGTATCGCATGCCCATATAAAGAATGTCGTATGATACTATAAAGTATCGCACACATTACTGGAGAAGTATCATACGACACTGGAAGAGTGTCGCACGACTTCATGAGAAATGTCGCGCGATACTTTTCCAGTATCGTACACCTTCTTGAAAAGTATCACATGCACTAAGGTAGTTGTGTTGCCCCCCCTTAGTAAAAAGTATCACACGCCCTTTGGTTAAAACCTACGAGTGCCAACAACGGGCACTTTTTGTAGTGTTTTGATATTTTTGAGAGTTGATCTAGATACCCTTTTGGGCATTCTTCAAGCCTATGTTGTTGCATTTTGAATTTAGGAGGTTCCTTTTGAAATTCAATTTTTGGATTTTTGTTGTAGTCTTTCGAGGTTTAAAATATATCATTTAAGTATAAGTTGACTACTTAAGATATATTTTAATATATGTGACGATTCATTTGAGATGGGTTTCAGACCTCTACGAGCTAAGGTGTAGATTCTAGGAAAAATCAAGGCTTCAGAAATTCAGACTTAGCCAAATTTTAGGGCTTTAGGATTTCAAACTTAGCCAGTTTCCAAGAGTCAGCTTATGTCTTTCAGCTTGGTAGGTCTTTGTGGTTTTCATGGTTGTGTTCTGGTTGGTAGTGGCGTTTGGAGATCCGTTGGTGCTTGGTTATCTTTCAGTCTTCCATTGCGATCTTTTGTTTTGTGTAGGTTGTATCTTGTGCTCTTATACTTGTTTAAAAAAAAATTGTTCTGGCTTGTTTTTCATCCTTGTTTCCAAGGATCTCTAAGTGGGGCATTACAAAGAAGGTCATCATGCCTTTTAATTCCCTCAATGACAAGGAAGGATAGGTAGGAGAGTTGATCATCAAGCAAGGGTTTCTCATGTGGATGAGGATGCATATTCATCGCATTCAGAGGATGAAAAAGTGGAGAGGCTCTAGTAAATGAAAGTGTCTTACTAAATGGTGAGACTGAACCTCGATAAAGGAGGATTTTTTTTCATACAAGGTACAAGTGCAAGGATAAGTTTTGTGATGTGATTGTTGATGGTGGAAGCACTGAAAACTTGGTGTTAGAAGAGATGGTCTCAAAGCTAAAGCTCAAGAGGGAAAAACACCCCCAACCCTATAAAATTTCTTAGTTGAAGGATGATTATAAGGTCTTGGTTAGTGAAGAATGTTTGGTAAAGTTTAAGATTAGGAGTTACCATGATGAGCTTCTCTGTGACATCATTCCAATGGATGTATGCCATTTATTATTGGGTAGACTATGGTAGTTTGATAGGCATGTTGTACATGATGGTCATGTAAATACATACTTTTTGACAAAGGATGGAGTTCACCACAAACTGAAGCCCTTGATAAAGGAAGGTGAAAAGGTATGTAGTAGTGATAGGATATTTTTTGTTGATGGAAGAAATTTTTTGGATGGCATGAAACATCAGCATATGTGTTATGCTTTGATTCCTAGAATAGATAAGGAAGGTAGTAGTGAAATTCCACTTGAAGTTTCAGGCCTATTAAGTGAGTATTGAGATGTCATCTCTGATAATGTTCTATAAGGGTTGCCACTAGTAAGAAAAATACATTGTCAAATAGATTTAATCCCTGGGCTAGCTTGCCTAACAAGGTTATTCTTCGGATGACTCCTATTGAAACTAAGGAGCTAAACAAACAAGTTCAGGAGCTATTGAGGAAAGGTTTGATTCGAGAGAGCCTAAGTCTATGTGTAGTTCTTGTAGTGCTAGCACCAAAGAAGGATGGAGAATGGAGAATGTGCATAGACTCTCAAGCTATAAATATAATAACCATCAAGTATTGGCTCTCTTTACCAAGAATGGATGATCCTATGGACTGGTTGAGTGGAGCTCACTACTTTACAAAGATTGATATCAAGAGTGGCTATCACCAGATATGGATATGAGAGGGAGACGAGTGGAAGACTAAATTCAAGATCAAGGAGGGTCTATATGAGTGGTTAGTCATGCCCTTTGGATTGACCAATGCACCAAGAACCTTCATGCGGCTTATGAATGATGTACTAAAGAAATTCTTGGGAAAATTTGTTATTGTCTATCTAGATGATATTTTAATTGTCAGAAAGTCTTTGGATGAACATTTATTGCACATTCATAGTGTCCTTGAAAGGTTGAGGGAAGAGAAATTGTTGATTAATTTGAAATATTGTAGCTTCATAAAAAAGGAGTTAGTCTATTTGGGGTTTGTTGTATTAGCTAAGGGTCTCAAAATGAATCCAAAGAAGGTAAAGGTCATCTTGGAATGGCCTACTCCAAAATTTTCTATTGAGGTGAGATCATTCTATGGTCTGGTTAGTTTTGCAAGAAGTTCATTAGGAATTTCAATGACATATGTCATCCTTGACTGAAAAATGAGGTGGGATAGAAAATAGTTCAAGTGGACTACAAGAGCTGCAAGGAGTTTTGAATTGTTGAAGAAGAAGGTGATAGAGCAACTTGTGTTGGCACTTCTTGATTTCAATAAAGTGTTCTAGGTGGACTGCGATGCTAGTGGTAGTGCTATTGGGGGTTGTATTAAGCCAAGAAGGTAAGCCCATTGCCTATTTTAGTGAATAACTAAATGATGCAAGGGTAAAAGCACAAACTTGTGTCACCTTTTATAAAGAAACAAGATATCAGAATGTGACAGTTCAACATTAATGACAAAAAAAATTGTATTTGTGTTTAAAATATGAAGCTGATGTAAATTGATGAAATGCATAGAATTGGATGAATTTTATGCCTATAATTTTTATAATTTTTTTGTGTAAGAATTTATTCATTTTATTGTATTTTGAAGTCCATTTTTTAACTGTAAAAAATATAGGGTGTAGTTCCCATCAAACAAGTATATGCAAATCATCTTTTTTTGTTCTAATTTGAAAATATCTTATAAATGGCATGTATAGCTAGTAAACAAAAAAAGAACTAATTATTTTTTATGTATATTTTCTTTGTTATAAGTACTCAAGTTCGACCTTATGAGAATCTAATAGTTTTTTCCTCCCATCAAAACTTCCCTATCAAATCTATACCTTCTTGAAAAAAAAATTACATATTCGTGAAGAGGATTCTCTCCTCTACAGATAAATATTATTTTTTTTATTTTTTTGATATGATTTACTATTTTTTTTCCTTTTTTGAGTGAGCATATTCTAAAATGTTGAAATATTGACTTATAATATTTTGAGATTATGACATATTATAACTAATCAAAACACTCAAAAAATTATATAATGATGATATTGAATCTAAGATCTATAAAAGGGTATTTTTAGTTTTTGAAAAAAAAAGAGTTTTGATAGAGAAATAAGATTTGATCAAAATAAGTTTTGTTATCATAAATAGTGACACAAATCTATGCTTTTACCCACAAAGAAGTATTCTATTTATGATCAGGAGTTTTATGCAATAGTTCATGCCTTAATGAAATGGAGGCATTATTTGTTGCCAAAATAATTTGTCTTGTATATTGATCACCAGGCATTGGAGTACCTAAATAGCAAAGGTAAATTGAATTAGAGACATTTGAAATGGGTAGAGTTCATGCAAATCTATACATTTGTATTGAAACATAGAAGTGGAAGGTCTAATAGGGTTGTAGATGCATTAAGTAGGAGACAGTTGTTACTGATAGTAATGTAGGTTAAAGTGGTTGGATTTGATGAACTCAAGAATCTATACCCTAAGGATCCTAATTTTTTCAAAGCATAGAAGGCTTGTAAAGAACTTGTTAGTCTAGATAGGACAGGTGGCTAGATTGTTTGATCAGAATTATATGTTGTTCAAGGGTAGTCAATTATGTATTCCAAGGAGTTCTATGAGGGAGAACTTGATCAAGGACAAACATAGTGGAGGAATGAAAAAAAACTTTGGTCGGGATAATGCCATTACCATTATTTTTGGCCTCAATTGTCATAGGATGTGAAGAAGTTTGTGTAGAGTTATCACATATGTCAAGCAACCAAAGGATTTAGTCACAATACTAGACTCTAATAGCCATTGCATGTTCCATCAAAGCCTTGGGAGGACATAAGTATGGAATTTGTTATTGGATTTCCGAGGGCACAAAGGGGTAATGACTCAATATTTGTGGTTGTTGATAGGTTCTCCAAGATGGCACATTTCATTCCATGTAATAGGATTCATGATGCAATACATATTGCAGATTTTTTTTTTAGAGAGGTGGTGAGACTACATGGTCTCCCAAATAGTATTATTTTTGATAGAGATACTAAATTCGTGGGGTATTTCTGGAGGAATTTGTGGAAGAAGTTGAGGATAGAATTGAAGTTTAGTTCTACACATCATCCATAGATTGATGGACAAATAGAAGTAGTAAATAGAAGTCTATGCAATTTGCTGAGGTGTTTAGTGGGAGATGAGACCATGGGATGGGATTTGATTCTACCAAGAGTAGAAATTGCTTACAATAATTCTATAAACATGAGTACTGGTAGATCACCATTTCAAATTGTGTATGGGAGTAGTCCAAGGACTGCACTAGAATTGAGGAAGATGGAGCAAGGGGAAAGGACAAGTGTCCAAGCAAAAGAATTTGCTGAACATGTCAAGAATCTACATGAGGAGGTACATGCACATATTACCAAGATGAACCAATAGTATAAGGCTAGGGCGAATCAAAAGAGGAGACATAAGGAGTTCCAAGTAGGGGATTTGGTTATGGTATACTTAAGGAAGGAACAATTTCCAGTAGGTACCTACAACAAGCTAAAGATGAAGAAATTTGGCCCTTGCAAAATTTTGAAGAAACATGACTCAAGAAATGCATATGAGGTGGAGTTGCTAGATGAGATTCACATTTCTCCTATATTCAATATTGTATACTTAACATAATATCATGATGATGGTGTAGATGAGGGGTTGATGCTAGAGCCATGTCCAATTCCTAGTTCGATGAAGGAAGAGATTGAAGAAATTCTAGATAGTCATGTAGGCCAGAGTACCAAAAATAGGCAATATGAAGAATACCTAGTGAAGTAGAAATGACAACTAATAGAAGAATCAACTTTGATATCTATAGTGGAGGTTGCCCATTTTGGGTTTCCCTCTACTAGCTATAAAGTGACAGGGTCAGTTTTTCAATCTACCCTAAGTGTCTGATGCAGGAGCATCCAATGGTGTAAGGGCAATCTTGTATCACCCAAAAATATGCTTAGTGTTAGTTTTTGTTTAAAGTGTTTTCATTTCTAGATACCATTTAGGTTAAATAAAGATTTCAACTCTCATACTTCCACTATTGATTTTTTGGGTTAGAGTTTTTGAGCACCTTGGGATATGTGCCAATGTAAAAAATGGGTTATTTTGTAATTGAGCCATAATTATGATGAGTTAGAGGGTGTAAGTTGGAGGGATTATTATATTTGAATTTAAAGAACTCCAAAAAAAGAATTAGGTCAAAAGGCTTTTTGGTTTGAATGTTATTGTAGTTTTAAGTTGCTTGGAGACCTCCTAAGAATACTTCAAGTCTAATTTGAGGCACTAGATGACCTTGTACAGGCTTGAAAAATGGGGGATGAGTGAAGCTGGTCCATGGGTTATAGAGCTCTTTGAGAGGTTTCCAAAAATGTAAACAATTTGTCAATCAGAGTCCTAGATCAAAAGTTATGCCTCCTAGAATTTGGACTACCATTTCTGGATACTTCTAATTTTATGCCGACTTCTAACATGATTTATAGAACCTTTGATTTTGGAAGTGGATGCCAAATGGCATATTCTAGAATGTATTCCTAACCCTAAACCTAATTGGGGTTTATTTAAGAGCATTTCTGGCACTGTAAAGGCAGTTCTGGGTGGAGTTTGAGAGAGGGTACTATGAGGAGGACTTTTCTCTAAGATCAGACCATTGAAAGCCCATAAGCCATGTCTTAGAGTCTATTTTCAATGTACTGAATGTAGTAGCAGATTATTACTAATAATAATATTTCACTTTCCTATTGTGTCCATTTTGGTCTTTGGGTTGCTCCCCATCAAGAGTAGCGGAGCTTAGGAGGGTGCGAAGGTGCGATGCTTAGAGGTCTAGGAGATGATAAGCGAGGATGAATGTGGGGGGGGAGGAGGGTAGGTGTAATATTTATAGGTTAGACCCATTACGATGTATACCTTTAAGGGTATGCACATGCATATTTTTGGATGCATGCATCCTCAATAGGAGGTGAGTGTGTAGATGCACACTTAGGGCACATGCGCATAGTGTGCTAGTGCACAACTACACACTTTTTGCACTATGAAGGAAATTTTTTTGTGTTTCTAACATTCAAACATGACTTGATCTTGCCTGACTAGGGATCGGGGACTGGCCTAGATGTAGAAGAAGATTCTGATCGATCAATGTACTTGAATGAGTGTTTCAGAAGGTTCTTAAAAAAATGGGGTCCCCATTTTGGACGATCAAAATGGGGCATGTGTTGTGAGACCACAACAAATATACACATACATGCATACCCATGCAGTATTGTGTATTATTTTCACCTCATCTAAAGATAATGTAATGGAATTTGATCCTTTAATTTTTCACTTGATATTTTTCTTTTCAACCTCGACAAGACAATTTGCACATTTCCATCAAATGTTTACTAATTGGTGAGTCCTAGGATAATAATGAAAATTCAAAAAGTATAATAAAAAACTCAATGATGGGTAGTTTTTCATGGTATACCCTTTTCCCAAAATATTAAAGATAACACTTAACTAAAGAGCTTTTCAATTTGCATTAATTTTCCAAGAAAAGATTCAATTCAACCATACACTTCAGTAGGCTTCATTTATATTTTTTTTCCTAAAATTCAAATATTTTTGCATTCTTAACATGTTGACACTCGTCCTTGTTTTCCCATCTTATCACATGATTTTCTGCTCTATCTACAATTTTCTTTTCATAAAATTTACCCATATACTTTTCTATGGTGTCGATTTTCAGCTACAACCACTTTTCCTTTTTATTTATCCTAATACATATGGTGCACCTACATTCTAGTAAAGGCTCACCTTCAATTGGATTGCACACAAGTTCAATGAATGAATACTTTTAGGCCCATTCTATTTGAAAATTCCTAACTGATAGATCCCAATTCTGATCTTTTTTGGATTTTGCATCATTTTTTGTTTTGTATTACCTTTTTCTCTTTTCTTAATGTGCACCATCACCATCTTTTTAATTCTCATCTAATTCAATTATATTATTCTGGCTACTCTTGGTATTGACCTAAAGATCTTGGCTACTCTAAGTATTTATCTAAAAATATTCTTCAAGTTCATCATGACTGGATATATCAAGTTCACCAACCTCTTCAATATGTGTCAGTGGCATTGGAAGTGGTTGGGAATCTTGTAAATGTACTTGTGATGTTGTAGCTTCCTAATTTTGGCCACTAAAATATGATAACAAGGTTTTGTAAGTGTATTTGGCTACCCTTTCTTGACTTCCACTACATGTAGGTCTCTTACTCTTGTTCATGTTCAACATCTCCAATTCTCCAAAGAGATATAAGCTACCAAAAAAATAAACTTTTTGAAAAAGTGATAGTCAACTATTGCATATATTTTCCTAATAGGATTCATTGGTTGTATGACCTACACTATAAAATATAGATGTCCTAGGTCTCCCTTGTTACTGGATGACTAAGTAGTCACTAGTCTTAGGAGAAAACTGACCACTAGCTGCCTCACTTGTACCTATTAAATAAGAATTAACTAAAATTCTAGAGTCTAGATAGATAGGGGTCTGAGTTACTCACCTTTTCCTAAATTGCAATCATCACTTGCAAATGCTTTAGGAGGTTTAAGAAATTGAGACTTTGCATTTGAATGGAGATAGCCTACTAATATATGAAGTTAAGAAATTGAGACTTTGCTCTTGATTTGAATGAAGATAGCCTACTAATATATGAATGTATTCATACCAATCCTCTTTGGTAAATTTTTTTCGAATATTATAGCATATACAAAATATTTGGCAAATCTTGCGTAATTAAAAATACATCTTATGTAATTTCCAAGGCAATTATCATTTTTCCAATATATGGCCATATATAATAGAGTTGGAAAAATTAAGTTACTGTGGGAAATGCATCCACATATTTGTGGGGTGAATGTCATCCCTCTCCCAATTTTTTTTTAAAACCATGGGAAAATTTAGGCTGTGCAAAAATTTCCCTTCAGAAATCATAGGAAAATGTGTTTGATTTTTTGTGCTCAATTTTTTTTTTGATTAGCTATATCAAGTGAAAAGGAGAGTTGATTTCATAAATCTTTTGGCGATGGGACTAGGATCACTACCCATTTTTGATAAAAGTTGGGGCAACACACCCTACCACATACATAGATAAAATTTACCAAATTAGCATAGGCTAATGTGAAATTTTTTCCAATTGGTAAATATTTGTCACTAAAGTTAACCCTATAAGGAAGATAATAAACATACCCTTGCAAAATATCTTAAGCTTATCCCTAAATAGGTTTCTATTTGCTAGTGAACAATTTTCCCCTTTTTACTTATATGTGCTCTTTATATTCTGATAGCAAGAAAAACTACTCCACAACAAATGAGTTCTTCATTTGAAACTCTATGTGTTTAGAGGCACAACTCCCTCCAAGATAAATTAAACAATAATATCCTTTATTTAAAAATAATAAAATGGAGAATGTTCTTTTAACTAGAAATAACTAAAAGCATTCAAAATACTTTTCCATAAACATGTAAATGAATTGCTAATAGGTAAATGATCCACAAATAAGCCTTAAGAGTTATAAAATGGAAATGAGTCATACAAATTGATCAATTCCACTAAACATAATTGATTCAAATAACATTCACAAAATAATAGACAATCAATCCCCATAATCAAGATTGCATTCCCTATGAAACCAATCCAAATTACTTAAAACCATAAGATTTCAAGTCAAAGACAATATTATGAGAAGAACTAATAGATTCACCACTATTTTTTATTAATTCATATGAAATTAGTACCATCAAAATATTTCTTTTAACCAAGTCTTATATCTAATTACTATAAACAATTTCCAGAGTATTGACCCTTGCATTATCAAATAAAACAATATTTATAGCCACACATGACTTTGGAAAGTAGTTTTAAAACTAACTCCATAAAGAGATATTAAAAAGGTTTTTAACTTAAAGCTATTGTGGTTCCACAACACACGCCTCATTCCCTACTCCAAAATGGGGACCCCCTAAATTTGTTTGGAATCTCAAACTCACAATTTGAGATTCGAGAAAGTGTTAGAGTCAAAAAATCATAAAATATCAAAAAAATGAAAAGTCAAGAAAATAAAAAATATAAAAACAAATCAAAATTCAAAAAAATCAAAAAATTGAAAAGATACAAAAAATTATAAAAGTCAAAAAAAAATGCACCATGCACCTCGCACATTCATTGGGGTAATAAACCCCCCCTCCTCTAACTCATATCATACTCCATTTTCATTGTTGACTTCATACGTTGATAAGCCTTCACACCACAAGGTAACCACTCCATGTGCATTTATTTAATGGGGCACTATGGTTGTGGCCATGCTGCATGCACCCGCGCAATGTACACCACCCATGCATTGTGTTTGTAGCTACACCTCACATGCCATGGCAATACACTGTATAGCAAACACCGCCCATGCCTATTCAAAAAATATAGCGCCACATGCCCATGAAAACTTAGCGTTGTACACCCAAACTTGGTGTCGTGTGCCCTTTACAAGCTAATGTCATGAGCCCCTAACTTGGCACCTCACGCCCTTGGTGATGGCACCACGTACCCTTAGCAATATAGTGTTGCACACCTATGGAAATATGGCACCCTATGCCCTTGAAACATGGTACCACACGCTTTGCAATTGTGGTGCCCCATGCCACTGTGCGTGCTCTGTGCCAGCGGCATGCACTCCATTCTTCTGCACCCACTTCATACACACAACCTTCCACTTCCTCACCTGCATGCATGCATAGTGCACACTTCACCTCCACCCTCTTGCATCATGCAAACCCTAACTGTGGGCGTGCAACATGTGCCACGCATCAACGTGCTCTTGTGTGCAGTCTTTTGCTGCACACCTGCTCATTTCTTCATCCCCCCTAAAAAACCTAAAAGCTAAAAAAATTAAAAAAATTTAAAAATTTAAAAATAATAAAAAATTAAACGTAAAAATAAATAGAAATAGAGTGAAAAATAGATTTAAAAATTAAATTAAAGTGCCCAAATTGGGCATTTCATTTTGTTCTTTATGTTTATCTTCTTTTCTTTCATTAGTGAAATTTAAGGCATTTTTATTTTTATTTCCAAGTTTTATCGTTGACCTAATGAGTGTTTTTCTTGTGTTGTGTAGAGAGTAAATGGCATCCACATCCAAAATGGCACCCAAGCCCATCATTTTCAAGTTTCAAGGCGTACCATCAAAATCAAGATTCCATGATGATCACGTAGAAATTAGAGATACTAACTTATGAGATTTCCTCAAAATATGCAACAAACCAATGGAGAGATCTGCATTAGTATCTTCACTAATTCATTTTGGGCTGGTGAGCATAGCTTCACATCTAGTGTTGGTGCAATTGGTAGAATTGATCATGACACTGGCACAACATTTTGTTTCTTAGGAGAGAGTGGTCAAAAGTGTCACTGAAGAAGTTTTGTTACACCTACAACCCAACAAAATTGAGAGGGTCTTCCACATCCTAAGGGTAGACCAATTCATTAGACTCTCATATGAAGCAATAGAGAGATGGTACAGGGAGCACTAAAAGGAGAGAAAAAACATCATACAATCATCTTACCTTATTGATAAACCTCCACGAGGAAGGATAACAAGCAAAGTGGATATGACTCGGGGATATATGAAGGAGGATATTGGTTATTCCATCATTCTCTTGAGAAGAGTTATGGGTTTATCAGCAGCGGGTCACCTCAGTACTTTCATGGTTGACTTTATTGAGACCATCAAAGTAGCAAATATACCATTGGAATGGGCCACCACACTAAGTGAAAACTTGTGTGAGAAATTGGGGGTAGTAAAAGATAAGAAGAAGTTCTATATGACTTCTTACATGGTATAATTTCTTGCATCAAGAGCAAGAAACTACCCCAGTTTGTACAAGAAAGGCAATATGGAGGATCCTAATGCATGGCCTTACATTGTCTACCCTCAACTAGTGAGGAAGAAGCTTTTAGCATAGAGCAAGGAGTATAGAAATGTGAATGATGCATTCATTTTTTGCGATCATCTGATTCATTGAAGGAGATTATGGAAAGAGGCCATTCGATGAAGAAAAAGCATAGATAATAGTTCTTGGAGCTTACTTCATTCAGTTTAAGACATTCACATATCAGTGAGTAGCTGGTGCCTCCATTAACCCTAAGAAGCTCCCAAGATATCCAAGTGACAAATTGATATTATTAGAGATTGCTTGGTAGATTAAATCTGCACATGAGAGGGTAAAGAGACAATGGAGACCTTGCTGGGCATGGCCCTTGGTCATAGGGCCCTATAAGGTGAAATAGAAAAAAGATATTCTATCTTTCGAGTGGGAGTGGGAGAATTATCCCATTGAGGAATATAACTCTTGCCAGCCCTATTTTGATAATATTGGGAGAGTGGAGAGTCTAGGAGGAAAGGAGTTCCACCATGAGGATGCTATTGAAGATCACTGGATGAGCATAGCAAATGACTACGATGTCTGCATAAGAGACTATTGTAGAATGATTTTTTATCTAGCAAAGAAGGTTCTCCAGTTGAACATCCAGGAGTAGATAAGGCAATAGGATTCAAAGGAGTTACTAGGCCTTCTATTCAAGTTCGACAAAATAGGAGAAAGACCCATCGTGAATGCTGAGGTTGATAGAGAGGAGGTCGATGATATTAATCATCAAGTGAAGCATGTCATCAGAATGATGAAGGATTAGATCAAGAAGCCTTTTCCACTTGATCTAATACCTGACATAGTGATATTTCATGTGCATGCCCACCTAGAAAGAGGTAGAGGGAAGAAAGTAACACTTCCTACCTTTGTGGCCCACTCTCCTATCAGGCTAGAGACAGTATACCAGCTTGATCACCTAGTTGGATACTATCACCCTCTAGAGAGGAAGGGAGAGAGAAAAAGGAAGAGGACCTCCCCTCAAAGGATTCAAATAGAGCAAGCCGAAGAACAAGAGCCTCCCCAATAGTAGGAAGAGAGTGTACAAGGGTCCAAAGATATTGGAGCTATGCAAGTTTAGGATGACCCTCAATTGCCTCCCATTGTGCCTAGCCAATTAGAAGAGGGAGAGATTCCATAGGTTTCCATTCCTCCTTCATAAGAAGAGCCAAATTCTCCTTCTACCTCCAAGAAATGAAAGAAGATTAAGATCTAGATGAAAAAGAGGTAAAGGATCAACATAAGATTGGTGCTTTCCCCATTTTTTCTTGAAACCATTCTAGAGGGAGACAAAGAGGAGGAGGAAGAAGAATTAGAAGAGGAAGAGGAAAAAGTGCCCCTACAAGGAAGAACTTAGCTAGCTAGAGCCACTGAGCTACAAAGGAGAAAGAGTGCCATGGGTACCTTGCCATCCAGCCAAGTAGAACCCTTAGAACTCTCTTCTTTGAAAGATGAAGTACAATAGTGGGTGGATGAGCAAAGTGAAGAGGGTGATGACATTTTAAAAATGTTATATTTTGATTTTATGCCCATAGGAATAGAGTTAATTGGGGATAAGATTAGGGACACCCCTACAGGTGAACCTCAATAAGAGGATTGGACCTAGATGCCACCAGATGCACAAGGTCCTGATCTTACTCGCCCATCTCCACCATAAGTCACGGTGGTAGATTGTGGCTTGATTACTCCTCTACCTCAAAGTTGTGAAGAAGAGCAGGTTCAAAAGGAACCATCACAAGATGAGGAGCCAAAACAAATGGCAATTGATGAAGTGTCAAAGGAGGGAAAAATGGTGGAATATTCTCAACCACCTTCCCAAGACATTGAGGTGCAAGCTGTAGGGTCCACTAATACTAATACTTCAGAAGGAGAGCCCTCACAACAAGAAACAACTCCGAGGAGGATCAATAAGGGGAAGGAGGTAGTAGAACACACCCCTTCATCCTTGAGAGCTAGGTCTTCACCTGAACACATCCCTAGATGGCTCTAGAAAGAAATAATGAGAAGTACCAGGCCTCAATTCCATGCTTTGGAACAAGATATTTGTGATATTATAGATATTTTGAATAAACTTGAGTCCCCATCACATGAGGCAACACCATTGGAGTTTGTCACTAGCACATGGAACCAGGAATTATTTGCACAAGTGGCTATCCCTCCTAAAGACATAGATACAGGAAGCCTTGGTCTCAAAGATTACAAATTGAAAGAGGTTATGTTGGGAAAACCTACACAGGATACGACCCAATTAATGATGACCATGGGAGTCAAAGAGGTCCTCAAGAACATGGAACAAGGTGAGGTCAAAATCTAAACACTTCATAGGAAGGTCAAGATCCTAAAGGGATATTTAGCCAAAGTGGTTGGTCCTCTAGATTCTAAGCACCTCGAGTAGACTTTGAATACTATACTCAAAGAAAGGGGAGTTATAAAGCTAGACACATTTTTGAAAGCTTGTCAGCAATGGCAAGAAAATTTTGAAGAGAAAGGTGTGTTGATTATCATGGGAAATTTGAAGTTATTGCATGCTACGCAGGAGAACATAAATAAGATTGTAGCAATTTTGAAGCAGGACTTTGGTATTATGGACAAAGTATAGGCCTAGAGTAAGGATTTACAAACTCTGCAAGCCATAAAAGGGTAAAGGTACTAGATTTTGATTGATGTATATATAGGAGAAGAGTTAGATATGATTGATGATTGGATAGAGAAAATATCAAATAGCAATAAAGTAATGGAAATATTACATGCAAATATTCATTGGCTCAAGGACCAAGCCCGAGAGCGAATTTTGGAAGTAGAGAGACACTATAGTGATGCATGCTTGGATATTTTTGAAGATGAGGAACAAGAAAATTTGTTACCTATAGAGATAGTGGTTGAGAATTTTAGAAAGATTTTTGTGGAAGCTGCTGATGATGAGGACATATGACAAGCCTTCAGAACTAAAGATGCATTGTTAGAATTAGATACCAAACTCGAAGATTTTTTTGAAACTCAAATTGAGGTAGACAATTATAGACAAAAGGTCAAGGAAAAATATGAGGCTTTATATTTACTAGATGTGGTCAAAATTATTGAAATTATAGAGAAATTCAAGGGCAAACATCCAAACATAGCTTTGGGATGAAGAAGAACAAAACCCAGATGCTAGAATTTTGATTTTGACAGTCAGTAAAATTTTGATATTTTGGACCATTTTGAGGTGCGTAGCTTCATAGGTCCGTAGGTCTACAAGTACATAGATCTATAGCTCTGTAGCTCCATAGGTGTGCATGTTTGAAAAAGTTCCGCTGATAGTTAACTGCCAGTTCCAAAAATAGAGCTTTCTATGCATCAAAAATGCATTCTGATGATAGTTTAACTCCTACAAATGCCCTGTGAAGGATCAGCTTCCAATTTTGGCACTTCTAGTCACTTCCACTTCGACTTAGAGCATTCTCATTCTTTCTTCTCTCATAATTCTTTATTTTTCAACATGTAAAGGCTCATGCATCCAATTAATGAATAAAATATGGATGGATTCCTACTTAGCACCAATTACATTGCAGTTTCTATATAATTAGTTTATTTTGTTAATTAAAAAAGTATTTTATTGCATGAAGATATCTCTCACTCTCAACACAAATTGAGGAGACAATTTCTTATAAATACCCTATTGTAATATGTAATCAAGTTCGCCATTATTATGCAATAAAATTATATTTTTGGTGCTCACATTTGAAGTGTAGTGATTCTTGCCTAAATGTGTCATATTTTGTGAATATTTTTCATAAAATTATGGTTGAGCCAAAGGTTTATTGCTTTGTTTCTGGTTGTGCGATCTTTTAGTTTTGGTGTTTGCTACAGATTTATAAATTTCATTGACATAATGAGCTTGAGAAGACACCACCAAATTGTGTCTACATAACTCTTTTTCTTGCATGAGTGCACTTTCCATGGCCTTGAAATTTCGATGAAGAGTGAAACATCATTTGGTTATTGAAATTTCCCATCGATGATTGCATCAGTGGAATCTACAAGCGCTACTCTTATTTTCATTAGTTACCAACAAATTTCTTTGAAAGGTTTGAATTTCATGTTATTTGCTTAAAAATTCTTTATATTTACTTTATTAACCTCGTTGTTAGAATAGGATTTCATATTAGCTACACAGTTAAATTGTATTCATAAAAAACACAAAAATACAAAAATATAGTTCCCCCTTTTTTCATGTTATTTTGAAACAGCGTGTAGATTTTTCATTCCATCTAAAATCAAAATGAACAAGAAAAGGACTCCTCATGAACATTCACATTTATCTTCAACTGAGCAGATTCTAGTAGGTCACAAGATCACCTAGAACCTTTGAGTTGATTCACAAAATCAGCTTTTCAAGAGAGGAGTTTGCAAGAATTCCTACCATTTAGCATCGTGTAAAATGACAGCTCAACAAAAGTGGCAATAGAAGGAGGGCCACACTTTTAGATCTTAGAGAAAAGTGGAAAATTTACCAAAGTTTTGAAATTCTACACTTTTTTCAAAAATTTGTGCTTCACACAAGTTCAATTTTTTTTGAGTTTTTGAGAAATTCAGGTGCATAGGTGTGCAAGTACGTAGATCTACAACTACACAGGTGCACAGGTGTGCAAAAATTTGTGGTGCACAAAATACAGTGAGGTGAGAAAGAGTATTTCTACAGAGGTGCACTGTTTCTAGAATTGATGCAAACTAGAGGGTTTTGATCCAGATCCCCTTTTTAGTGAGCATTAAGGTCTATGCCAAGTGCACACGAGTTTCTTGAGCTTACCCACTGCTAAAAACTACGCAGTGACAAAGGAATACCTTGAATTCAACCACTTTCATTTGAACTTTCATCATCTTCTTCAAGTCCACCTCCACTCCAACCTCCTGGTGGACCACCACATATTCCAATAGCTACACCTCAACAACCACTGTTAGGTTTTCCAAACCTTTCAATGGTCTTTTTCACAAATGTCATAGACTCACCAATAAACTTGAGAGGTGCACTCCATGACCCCTCTAAGAATCCCAAGAAGTTTTTCCCAAGATTCACCTATGGTGAGACATGAACTGTCAAAGATCACATCAAGGTATTCAAAGAAATTTGCAACCACAAGCAGATTGCTAACAAGGATGTGCTTCTTCGTTTATTCCCCCACTCTTTGGGGGAAATTGCCTTCAATTAGTACATTAATTTGACACTTGGATGTATTGGAGATTGGGATACTTTCAAAAAATTGTTCTTGGAACAATTTAAAACATTCATCAACCCAGCTGTGATACATCAACAATTCATATTAATCAAGAGGGGCCCAGTTGAGACAATTTCTTGCTTCAACCATCATTTTCATATAACATATCGCAAGCTAGAGACGCCATACACTATACCAGGTGAAGTAGCTATTCAGATTTATCTAAATTCTATGGATCATCTTACTACAATTTTCTTGAGAAGACTTCCTATAGAAAATATTGACAAATTGGACAAAGTCTTCATAGAAGCAATTACCTTTACTAAGAAAGCTAATCCTAATAGAGGAGGATTAATGCTTCTAGCACCAGTTGTTGCAACAATGCCAACATACCCCACTGGAGTACCCATGATGCCTAGTTAGTTCATACCTATGAATCCAATTCCATTACAATAGGCACCCACTCCGCAAAATCTTGCTCTAACGTATCTAAGTTTTGAACCTCTAAAAACTGCCTTCTTTGAGCAAAAGGCAGCATCACCCGATAAAGTAGACAATGGTTTCATTTTTGAATTTTGTTAGATGAAAATGACTATGTGCCAAATGAAGAATGAATTGACTCATCTTAGGTTGTCTCAAGGATAGAAAAACAAATTTTAAAGGAACAATGCTGGCTCCTACAATAATAATTATGGCCAGAATTCTAACAAGAACTTCAATGGAAACAACAACAATAATGCAGGAAACAACAATGGGGGGAACAAATTCAATCCTCTTGATTGTAATAATGGCTTCCAAAGATAGAACTGAAAATGGAACACTTGACTAAATAATGGAAGTATTCCTACCAACAACAACAATAACAATGTTTAGTATGCAGAAATAAATCAGTATGATGATAGTCAAAATGCACCCAACAATGATGGTTCATATTACAATGGGAATTGAGAGATGGCTCAAAGTCCACAAGTGAATGATAATGCTCCTCCTATGTAGTTTAATGCTATTTTACTAGAATCCTATGATTCTACATAGAATGTGTAGGTAGAACAACTAGCTAGTGAAGAGTTCTCTTTTCCATTTAGTCAGGAACCTGATCTTCAGCACGATGAGATGTTTTCTTTTCGCAATGACAATCAAAAAATGTATAATCTGAGAAATAGAAAATAACCTTTGATGGATGGAATTCCTCCACCTTTACAACCAACTCCTCATGATCTGAGAGTGAGTAACAATCTGACACCAATTAGACCACCATATGGAGGACAATAGAAGTAGAATCAAGTGAATGTAGCAACAATATTGAAAAATCCTACTTGGTCTGCTGAAAAGTATAATGCCATTGAAGACTTGAAATGAACCAAAGTAAATATGTCTATGTTTGACATGTTTCAAAATTGTCCACAATAGCGAGAAGCACTCATGAAGATTCTAGATCATACAAAGGTACCTCATAACACCAATATAGTCACTCAAAAGATAGTATCTCAACAAGTCAATGTTGTAGAAGCAATGCCTACCATGTTTAAAGACAAGGTTTAAGTACCGCCATTTTTTCTCAACATCAAGATATATGGAAATAATCTCCACAATTACTTAATTGATTTAGGGGCCTCATGTAATGTCATGCTACTATCAATAGCACAAAGCTTAGGGGTAAGTCCTCAACCTCCCAATCGGATAGTGATATAGTTGGAAAAAATAGAAGTGAAAGTCATCAGCATGTTGAAAGACATTCAAATATAGTTGACAATTGATCCTTGGATTCAAGATGTCATTGAAATACCTGTGGTGGACATTCCAGAGATGTATGGGTTGCTCTTGAGTAGAGAATGGACAAAATGCCTAAGAGGATAGTTCTCTATGGATTTTAGTCAGCTATGGTTACCATGGAAAGGATTGAACAATCAAATCAAGATAGATGCAAAACCCAAATTGAAAATAATGATTACAGACTACAATGCCCTAAATGAGATAGCATTCTTACAATCAAATTTGGGTTCATACAATGTGATGGAATTCAACACTATTCCAATCAAAGAACCCCAAGATTAGGATAAGGAACTCAAGATACCAATCGCAAAGGATGAGATCATGACACAATTCATAGATAATATGGTGACTAATTTGAAATTCTTGGGAGAAGCTGATCCTAGTATCTTACTCCCATGATTTTTTTGATTACACAAAGTTAGCCACTCTAAATTTGAATGCTCATCATGCCAAGAAGCAATCACAAAAGTGTTAACACCTATGATGTAAGGAAAGGGTAATCAAATTTTGGAAAAGGGACCTATGGGAGATCAAAGTAATATAAACTCAATTGAGTGAATGGAGTAGATCAAAGAGGAAATTGAAGATCTAAATTTATCATATAGTGATACCTCTTCTAATGGTGGAGGTTTGTCTTCTCTTCCCCCAGGAATGATCAAGATTCAGAGAAGAAGATGGTACGTGAAAGGCGAAGGGTGGAATTCATTCGTTGTTCACCCTAAACCCAAAATAGATGAAATTAAGGAATTGATAGAGGAAATTCAAGAAAAACAATAAAAAAATACATTTTCTCTATCAACTTGTTACAAATGGGAATGATCAAGTCCACCTTGCGAGAAGTTGCAATGGATTCCCAAGAAACAATATTTTAACTCTTAGGTGAAAGAAAAGTTAAGAATGAACAAACACAAGGTTAAAAAGCCCAAGGACGATCTAATTTGGACATTTTTCTTCAACGGTTCCAAATGCAAATTAGGAGCTGGAGCAGGTATAGAATTGGTTAATTTGAAAGGTAAGTCCTTTTACACCACATATCGATTACAATTTAGATGTACTAACAATGCTGTAGAATATGAAGTGTTGATCTGAGGACTTCTCTTTAGACTTGAGAAAGGATTCATGACTCTCATAGTCAAAGGAGATTCTTAGTTGGTTATTTGGAAAAAATAAAAATGATACTCTTGCAATGACAAAAAGTTACTTTCTAATAGGAAGAGAGTATGAGATTTACTAGATGATTTTGAAGCTTTAAACATAAGGTCCATTCCAAGGAGGAAGAACATGGTGGTAGATGCTCTCACTATTTCAGCAAGCACATTACAACTAGTTAAAAGAATGAAGTTGAAAAGATTTTTAGTAGAGTTGGTTGTTGCCCCATCTATTCTAGACAATATTAAAAACTTTCAAGTCTTTTAGGATGATCAACACATACTTGAATTTATCATGTGCAGTGGTCACTTTAGAGGACAAGAAATTCATGACAATCCAGATGATAAGCTTGAGGATGATGAACTTGAAGATGAAAATGGGATCCTACATTTAAAGACTAACACCATTCCCAAGGGGATGGTTGAGTTAGAACACATTTTTGATCATGATGAATCAACACTTAATAAAAGAACAATCCAAGAAAAGGGGATCGAGGAGTGTGATGAATACAACCTAGGAACTGAAGAAGATTTGAGGATGGTCCAAATAGGGAAAGCATGCAATACACAAGAAAGGGAAAAAATGCTCAAGTTGCTTACTGAGTATAAGGATGTCATTTCTTGGAGCTATGAAGAGCTAAAGACATATGACCCCAAGATTATAACTCATGAAATCCCATTGAAACTAGATGCCAAGCCTTTTCGGCAATGAAAAAGGCCTGTTAATCCTATCATCAAACCACTAATAATGAAAGAAGTTAAGAAGTTACTGGATGCCAATATCATATTCCTCATCCATCATTCGACATGGGTGGCTAATTTGGTTCCTATACAAAAGAAGACTGGAGAGATTCACCTTTGCTTTGATTTTCATAAGTTGAACCTGGCATCTCAAAAGGACAATTATCCTCTACCCTCACTTGATGAGGTTTTGCAAATTGTAAATGGTTCAAAAATGATGTCTTTCCTAGATGGATATTTAGGTGATGGTTGAAGAAGAAGATCAACTAAAGACAACTTTTAAAACTAAATGGGGAGCTTTTGCTTACAAGAGAATGGATTTTGGACTAATTAATGTAGGGGCTACATTTCAACGAGCCATGGATGAAGCTTTTAAAGGATTAGTAAATAAGTGTATAGTCATCTACATGGGTGATTTAAATGTCCTTTCAAAAGATTGAAGCACTCACATTGCTGATTTAAGGTGGGTATTCAATAGATGCCACAGGTACAACATATCCCTCAATCCCAAGAAATGTTCATTTGGGGTCACTAAAGGAAAGCTTCTGGGTCATATCATTTCTAAAGCTAGGATCTCCATCAATCCTGATAGAATCAAAGCTATTCTAAAGTTGTCACCTCTCCATAGTTGAAAATAACTCAAGTCTTTCTTTGGGAAGATAAATTTTGTGTGAAAATTCATAAGCGGATTTGCAAAAATTGTTCATCCCCTTAATGATTTACTCAAAAAGGGAGCTAAGATAGAATGGGTTACAGAGACTGAGAAATCATTTGAGGATATCAAAGTGGCCATTTCTATGGCTCCAATTTTAGTAAGTCTTGATTATGAGCTACCCTTTAAGATATATTCCTTCGCTTCAGAATACTCTTGTGTTGGGATCCTGATGCAAAAAAAAGAAAAGGAAGATGAAAGATCGATCACTTTATGAGTTGCCCTCTAAAGAAAATTGAGTTGAATTATTCAAACCTTGATAAACAATCCTTTACATTAATCAAGATGGTGAACAAGTTCCATCATTACATATTAAGAAGTAAGGTGTATGCAATTGTACCTGATCTAGCAGTAAAGACACTTTTGATGCAGAATGAACTTGGTGAAAGGAGAGGTAAATGGATGGCCATACTTCAAGAATTTGATCTAGAAATTCAACCTATGAGATTGATTCAAAGTCAAGGGTTGTTAAGAATGATAGCTAATAACCAAGAAATATACAAAAAGGAGTTCAAGTTCAATAATGAAACAAATGAGGGTGATCAGAATAAAAGGATTGTATCTCAAGTTGATATTGGTCAAGGTGTGGTGATAGATGTTTGGTACTAGGATATTGTGTATTACCTCCTATAGAATCAATGCCCAAGTTGGATGAATAGCTTACAACGCAGAGGACTTAAAATGAAATGCAAGTTCTATATGTTATGTGATAACAAGTTGTATAAAAGGAACTATGAAGGGATTTATCTAAAGTGCTTAGGTCATGAGGAAGCAAAGGAAGTCTTAGAACATTTTCATGACAAGTATGGTATAGGACATGGTTCAGTAGAAGCAACAACTCACATGATTTTAAGATCAGGTTATTTTTGGCCCTCAATATTCAAAGACACTTTCAAGCATGTGTGTTCTTGCCATATTTGTCAAACTAGTGCCAAACAAGAAAGGAATCTAGTGATGCCACTATAACTAGTAGGGGCTGGACTTCATTGGTTTGGTCAATCCACCATCATCAATTGGACATGCATTTATTCTCACAGCTATAGATTATTGTACACAATGGATGGAAGCAGAAACATTAGAAAATTGCATTGCTAAAGTGGTAACAAACTTCCTCAAAGAACACATTGTTACTAGGTTCAGAATGCCATTCACCCTTGTAATGGGTTTTCTTTTGCATCAGCATTCCTAACCAAATGGGCATTTAAAAATAAAGTCATTATCAAGTTCTCTTCAAATTATTACCCGCAAGGAAATGGGGTAGTAGAATCTAAAAATAAGAACTTGATCACAGTAATAACACAATTGTTGAAGGAGAACCCTAGGGATTGGCATACACAACTCAAATATTCTTTATGGACAGATCAAGTGAGAGTTAAAAATACTTTGGGGACTTCTTCATATTTTCTTATTTATGGACAAGAACTAGTGTTCCCACTTAACCTTAGGATTCCTATTTTGAAATTTATGAGTGGGTACGTTGAAGATGCTGACCGAGTACAAATTCGATTGATGAATCTTTTAGAGATGGATGAGAAACATATAGTTGCATTGGAGCACATGGCTAAACATTAAGTTTTTGTGAAGAGATGGTTTGACAAGAGAGCCACGATAAAGTCATTTAGAATTTTTGACCTTGTTCTACTCTAGGATAAGGTGAAAGAAAAGTTGGGCAGTCATACCAAGTTTCAATGCTTGTGGATAGGTCCTTATCAGATTGCAAAAATCCTTAGAGAAAATACTTTTAGGCTCAGTTCCTTATAGGAGGAATTTCTTCCTTTTCCCATAAATGGGAAATTTATGAAGCATTATTTTGAAGCCTAAAAGACACAAAAAAATGACAAAAAAAAAACAACTAGTTAGATTTTATTTCTGCATTTAGCTTAGATTTTTATTTCTGCAAGTGTGTTTATTTTTTGCAAGTGTGTTTCGCTTTCATGTTGTGTGTTTGCTTTCAGTCACATTTTACTTTTCAAAGTTGTGTCAATCCTTGGGGGTAAGGTGTACTTGAGATTTTATCTTGAGATATTTCATTAACCACTCTTTGGTTCTAATTCTAGGAAGAGGTATTTCTTTGTCAAAATATCTGGATGACTGTGTATTTTATATAAACTGAACAATGGACATTTCTTGTAGAAATAATGAGGCTTTCAGTCCTAAGTTCAAGGTTCTGAACCAATGATCTCTCAACACTCTATAAACTTAAGAATTGACCATCTTAGGTGTTGTCAAATTAAGGTCAAAGGAAATAAGGGATGATTCAAACTCTGATTGATTTAAATAGGATGGGTCTCCTTGAAGGATTGCTAAGATCATTGTTGGGCGTGAGAGTTTCTTAAAGTTCTAAAAGAGGAATGCAAGGGATTTTTGCAAAAGATTGAATCCAAGAAATGACACCGATGTCCTAGCTACACAGTCTAAGCATGGTTAGGATACAAGAAAAAGAGAAAGAAAGAAAAGAAAAGGAAGGTGTTAAGACTAAAGGATTCTAAGGATCTAAAATGGCAAAAGATATTTTTCGAAATAAAGTATCTTGTATCCAAAACATTGCCTCATCAAAGAGTAACATTATAAACTAATTGGAGAAATTATTCAAAATTTTCCAAAAGCATAAAAGAAGGTGACATCCTACTATGAGCCCTCAAACTGATTTTGTCACTTGGTCAAGCAGTGATTGATAAACAACCTTCGTAAAGATTCTAAATGGGTGGGCCAGGAGGAGTGGAAGATTGTTTCCAAGTTTCCCACAAACTTTGATAGATTTCATCTTGAGAAGTCAAAGGGAATGAATCCACTAATCACACACTAATTTTGAAGGTTTTGAATTCTAGAATTTTGATTACAAAGTCATTCAAAATATGCTTGAGGCATTCAAAGTTTGGTTGGTGTTTGACACACGGTCCAAGGATATTTACTGATAAAGAAATGCTATCGTCATTTCTTCCTTTTTTTTGGGGCTATTTGTTGTGGTTCCACAACACACACCCCATTCCCTACTCTAGAATGGGGACTCCCTAATATTTTTCAAACTCCTGAACTCATAGTTCAAAATTCGAGAAAGTGTTAGAGTCAAAAAATCATAAAATATCAAAAAATTGAAAAGTCAAAAAAATTGAAATTTTTTTTAAAAATTGAAAAATTGAAAAGATACAAAAAATTATAAAAGTAAAAAAAATGCACTACACACCCGCACAAGGGCACAAGGTGCATCCCGCATGTTCACTGGGGTTATAAAACCCCCCTCATCTAACTCATATCATTTTCCATTTTCATTATTGACTCCATGCGCCAATAAGCCTTTGCACCACAAAGTAACCACTCCATGCACATTTGTTTGATGTGGCACTGTGCTTGCAGCCACACTACGTGCGCCCGCACAATGCACACCACCCATGGTAGTGCCCGTGCATAACATCCGTAGGTACACCATAGCAACACACCACATAGCATCTAGTGCCCATGACCACACCATGCATGCCCACACCTGTAACGTGCACGCTGTGGTGACACACCACACATACTCGTTCAAAAAATCTAGCGTCACGTGCCTATGAAAAATTGGCACTATGCACTTAAACTTAGTGTCGTGTGCCCTTTACAACCCAACACCATGAACCCCTAACTTTTCACCATGTGCCCTTGGCAATATGGTACCATGCACCCTTGGCAAGATGGGATTGCATGCCTTTGAAGCATGGCCCCACACGCTTTGTGCCCACGGTGCCCTACACCACCGTGTGCTCTCTATGCCCACATCATGCACTCCATTCTTCCACACCCACTTCATACACACAACCTTCTACTTTTGCACCCACACGCATGTGCAACGTGCACTTTACCTTTTCCCTCTTACATCATGCAAACCCTAGCTATAGGCATGCATCGCGTGCCAAAAGCCAACATGCCCTTGGGTGCACTCTTTTGTTGTGCACCTGCACGTTTCTTCACCCCCCCTAAAAAATGTAAAAGATAAAAAAAAAAGAAAAAAGAAAAAAGAAGAAATAGTGAAAAATAGATTTAAAAAATAAATAAAAGCACCCAAATTGGGCATTCATTTTGTTCTTTATGTTTATTTTCTTTTCTTTCGTTAGTGAAATTTAAAGCATTTCCATTTTTATTTCCAAGTTTTATCATTGACCTAATAAGCATTTTTCTTGTGTTGTGAAAAGATTAAATGGCATCCACATCCGAAATGGCACCGAAGTCTGTCATTTTTAAGTTTCAAGGAATACCATCAAAATCAAGATTCCATGATGATCACATAGAAATTAGAGATACTAACTTAGGAGATTTCCTTAGAATATGCAGCAAACCAACAAAGAGATTTGCATTAGTATCCTGACTGATTCGTTTTGGGCTGGTGAGTGCAGCCTCACATCCAGTGTTGGTGCAATTGAAAGAACTGATCATGACACTGGTACAACATTTTGTTTCTAAGGAGAGAGTGGTCAAAAGCATCACTGAAGAAGTTGTGTTAGACCTACAACTTGAAAACATTGAGAGGGTCTTCCACCTCCTAAGGGCAGACCAATTAATTAGACTCTCATATGAAGCAGTAGAGAGATGGTATAGGGAGCACTAGAAGGAGGCGATAGACATCATACAATCATCTTACCTTATTGAGAAACCTCCTCGAGGAAGGATAACAGGCAAGGTGGATATGACTCAGGGATATATGAAGGAGGATATTGGTTATTCCATCATTCTCTTGAGTAGAGTTATGGGTTTACCGACAGCGGGTTACCTTAGCACTTTCATGGTCAACCTCATTGAGACCATCAGAGTAGCAAAGATACCACTGGTTTGGGCCACCACACTAAGTGAAAAATTGTGTGAGAAATTGGGGGTAGTAAAAGATAAGAAGTTCTATATGACTTCTTACATGGTATACCTACTTGCAGATAGAGAAACAAACTACCCTAGTTTGTAGAGGAAAGGCAGTATGCAAGATCCTAATGCATGGCCTTACATTATCTACCCTTAGCCGGTGAGGAAGAAGCTTTCAACATAGATCAAGGAGTATAGAATCGTGAATGATGCATTCATTTTTGTGATCATCCAATTTATTGAGGGAGATTATGGAAAGAGGCTATCTGATGAAGCAAAAGCACATATAATAGTTCTCAAAGCCTACTTCATTCAGTTTAAGAAGTTCACATATCTATGAGTAGCTAGCGCCTCCATTAACCCTAAGAATCTCCCAAGATATCCAAGTGATAAATTGATATTATTGGAGATTGCTTAGTAGATTGAATCTACATATGAGAGGGTAAAGAGACAATAGAGACCTTTCTAGGCATGGTCCTTGGTCATAGGGCCCTATCAAGTGAAATGAAAATAAGATGTTCCATCTTTCAAGTGGGAGTGGGAGAATTATCCCCTTGAGGAATAAAAATTTCCCCAGCTCTATTTTGATAATATTGGGAGAGTGGAGAGTTTGGGAAAGGAGTTCCACCATGAGGATTTTGTTGAAGATCACTAGATGAATGCAACAAATGACTAAAATGTACACATAATGGACTATTGTAGAATGAATTTGTATCTAGTAAAGAAGGCTCTCTATTTGAAAATTCTAGAGGAGATAAGGAAATAGGATTCAAAGGAGTTACTGGACCCCCTATTCAACTCAGAAAAAATAGGAGAAAGATCCATCATGAATGTTGAGGTTGACAGGGATGAGACCGATGATATTAATTATTGGGTGAGGCATGTCATCAGAATGATGAAGGATTGGATCAAGAAGCCTTTTCCACTTGATCCAATACCTAACATAGTGATCTTTCATGTGCATGACTACCTAGAAAGAGTTAGAGGGAAGAAAGTAACAATTCCTACCTTTGCAGCCTAGTCTCCTACCAGGCTAGAGATAGTATACTAGCTTGATCGCTCGATTGGATACTATCACCCTCCAAAGAGGAAGGGAAAGAACAAAAGGAAGAGGAACTCTCCTCAAAGGATTCAAATAGAGCAAGCTAAAGAATAAGATCCTCCCCAGTAGTAGCAAGAGAGTGTATAAGGGTCTGAAGATACAGGAGCTATGCAAGTACAAGATGACCCTCAATTGCCTCCCATTGTGCCTTGCTAATCAGAAGAGGGAGAGATTCCATAGGTTTCCATTCCTCCTTCGCAAGAAGAGCCAAATTCTCCTTCTTACTCCAAGAAATGAAAGAAGATTAAGATCCAAATGAAAAAGAGGCAAAGGATCAACTTAAGATTGGTGCCTTCCTCATCTATTCCCAAAGAGGAAGAGGAAGAAGAATCAGAAGAGGAAGAGGAACACGTGCCCCTATTGGGAAGAACTCGGCTAGCTAGAGCTATTGAGCTACAAAGGAGAAAGAGTTCCATTAGTACCTCACCATCCACCCAAGTAGAACCCTTAGAACTCTCTTCTTCAGAAGATGAAGTACAATAGTGGGTGGATGAGCAAAGTGAAGATGGCGATGAAATTTTCACAATGTTAGATTTTGATTTTATGCCTGTAGGAATAGAGTTAATTAGGGATAAGATCAAGGACACCCCTACAGGTGAACCTTAACAAGAAGATTGGACACAGATGCTACTAGATGCACAAGGTCTTGATCTTACTCCCCCATCTCAACCACAAGTCACGATGGTAGATAAAATCTCAGTTACTCCACCTCAGAGTTTGGAAGAAGAGCAGGTTTAGAAGGAGCCATCATAGGAGGAGGAACTAGAACAAATGGTGACCGATGAAGTGTTAAAGGAGAGAAAAATGGTGGAATATTCTTAGCCACCTTCCCAAGACACTAAGGTGCAAGCTATAGGGAAATTTAGAAGGAGAGCCCTCACAATAGGAAACAACTTTGAGGAGGAGCGATAAGTGGAAGGAGGTAGTAGAACACACCCCTTCATCCTCGAGAGCCACGTCTTTAGATAAACACATCCCTAGATGGCTCTAGAAAGAAATAACGAGGAGTACCAGGCCTCAATTCTCTTCTTTGGAACAAGATATTTGTGATATTGTAGAGATTTTGAATAAACCTAAGTCCCCGTCACACGAGGTAGCACCGTTGGTGTTTGTCACTAGCACATGGAACCAATAATTGTTTGCAAAAGTGGCTTTCCCTCCTGAAGACACATATATGAGAAGCCTTGGTCTCAAAGATTACTAATTGAAAGAGGTTATTTTGGGAAAACCTACATGGGATAAAACTCAATTAATGATGACCATGGGAGTCAAAGAGATCCTCAAGAACATGGAATAGGATGAGGTCAAACTTCAAATACTTCGAAAGCAGGTCAAGATCTTAAAGGGATATTTAGTTGAAGTGGTTGGTCCTCTAGATTCTAAGTGCCCTGAGCAGACATTGAATACTATACTCAAAGAAGGGGGAGGTGTACAACTAGACCCATTTTTGAAAGCTTGTTAGCAATGGTAGGAAAATTTTGAGGAGAAAGGTGTTTTCATTATCATTGGAAATTTGAAGTTACTACATACTACATAGGAGAATGTAAATAAGATCATAGCAATTTTGAAGCAGGATTTTGGTATTATGGACAAAGTACGGGCCTGGAGTAAGGATTTACGAACTCTACAAGCCATTAAAGGGAAAAGGTACCAAATTTTGATTGATGTATATATAGAAGAAGAGTTAGATATGATTGATGATTGGATAGAGAAAATAGTAGATAACAATAAAGTAATGGAAACATTACATGAGGAGATTCATTGGCTCAAGGACCAAGCTAGAGAGAAAATTTTTGAAGCAAAGAGACACTACAGTGATGCATGCCTAGATATTTTTGAAGATTAGGAATGAGAAAAGTTGTTACCTTTAGAGATGGTGGTTGAGAATTTTAGGAAGATTTTTGTGGAAGCTGCTGATGATGAGGACATCTAACAAGCCTTCAGAACTGAAGAAGCATTATTAGAATTAGATACCAAACTTAGAGATTTTGCTGACACCCAAATCAAGGTAAAAAATTGTAGACAAAAGGTCAAGGAAAAATATGAGGCTTTAGATTTACTAGATGCAACCAAAATTTCTAAAATTATAGAAAAATTCAAGGGCAAACATCCAAACATAGCTTTGGGATGAAGAAGAACAAAACCCATATGCTAGAATTTTGATTTTGACACTTAGTAAATTTTTGAGATTTTGGACCATTTTGAGGTGCACAACTCCTAGGTAAATAGGTCCACAGCTATGTAGGTACACAACTTTGTAACTTCGCAGCTTTGTAGCTCTGTAGCTCTACAGCTCCATAGCTCTGCAAGTGCACGTGTTTGAAAAAGTTCTGCCAATAGTTAACTGATAGTTTCAAAAATAGAGGATTTCATGCATTGAAAATGCATTCTAATGGCAGTTTAACTCCTACAAACACCCTGTGAAGGACCAGCTTCCAATTTTGGCACTTCAAGTCACTTCCACTTTGACTTGGAGCTTTCTCATTCTTTCTTCTCTCATAATAATTTTTTTTTCAACATGTAAAGGCTCATGCATCAATTAATGAATGAAATATGGATGGAGTCCTACTTAGCACCAATTAAAAAAGTATTTTATTACATGAAGATATCTCTCATTCGCAACACAAATTAAGGAGATGATTTCCTATAAATACCCTATTGTAATATGTAATCAAGGCCACTGTGATTATGCAATAAAATTATGCTTCTGTTGCTTGCATTTGGAGTGTAGTGATTCTTGCCTGAATGTGTCATATTTCTGTGAATTTTGTTCATAAAATTTTGATTGAGCCAAAGGTTTATTTCTTTGTTTCTAGTTGTGCGATCTTTTAGTTCTGGTGTTCGCTATAGATTTACAAATTCTACTGACATAACGTGCTTGAGAAGAAATCACGAAATTGTGCCTGAATAACTCTTTTTCTTGCATGAACACACTTTCCATGGCCTTGTGATTTTGATGAAGAGTGAAACTTCATTCAGTAATTGAAATTTTCCATCGATGATTGCATTAGTAGAATCTAGGAAGCACTGCTCCTATTTTCATTGGTTACCCACTAATTTCTTCGAAAGCTTAACTTGCAGACGTGTTGTTTTTTGTAGCTTATGTCCGTTAGGATTTCAATTTCATGTTATTTTCTTTAAGGTTATTTTTATTTTATTTATTAACCCCCTTGTTAGAATATGATTTCATATTAGCTGCATGGTTAAATTGTATTCATAAAAAAACAAAAATACAAAAAAATAGTTCCCCCTTTTTTTGTGTTATTTTGAAATAACGTGTAGATTTTTCATTCAATCTGAAACCAAAATGAACCAAAAAAGGCCTCCTCATGAAAATTCACATTTATCTTCAACTGAGTGGATTTTAGTAAGTCACAAGATCACCCAAAACCTTGGATTTGATTCACAAAATCATCTTTTCAAGAGAGGAGTTCACAAGAATTCCTGTCGTTTAGCATCATGTAAAATGACAGCTCAAAAAAAGCCTAACACAACTAACCAAAAATAAGAATAGCTATTGGCTAAAGCCCCTAATTTCTATCTAACTATCAGCTACATTGGACAAGATGGTTTCCTATTCATGATTTTTAGGTGCATTCCCACTTCCTTCTTTACACTCCTTATAGGTAAATTTGAACTCCATGAACTTTTACAATGGGATTCCCAGTTGCTCTATACTTAATTTCCAAATAGCAACCACTCTGCGAGCATGCTCTAGTTTCTTGTCTTGAACCATTAGGTGATCTTCATAGATGATAATCATGGAGTATTCCTAAGCAAAAATAATGAAATTGATGATAAAGATCTCTTTGGTTTCTTTCATCGCCCTCAGTTTATCTTGATAGGTGACATGTATATCCCTTAAATCTTTTTCTAGTTGATCCTTATTCCTCATGATTTCCACATCAATGCATTTTATATCATTTTGTAGAATCTTCTTTAGACATTCTAATTGTTTAACCAATTTTTAGTACCAATCCAAGCACTGTTCGATCACTATATTTCTTCATTCTAAATTAGTCCTAGATACATATAGGAAATCAATTTCTAAGCTTGGATCATTGTCTCTCTACTAGGAACTTATTTGTTCCACACTCTTGGACTTTAGTCATATGAATGATCACTTCATCCCATTTCACTTTCTTTTCTTCCCAAGTGTTTAGCTTTGATTGTAGATCCACCATCATCTGATTAAATTTTTTTCTTGTCTTGGCAAGGAGGGGAATGTAATTGACTTCATGAGAGACAATTGATTCAATCCACTTGTCAAATGCATGAGATACTGATCCATCTATTTTTACTTGGTCGATGAATTATTGATTCGTAGGAGAAGTCACATCAACCATAGAAATGACATGGGGTTGAGATTCAAGTTCAACATTTTGTAGAGTATGGATATATTCCACCGGAAAATAGATAGATTGCTTTATTTCCTTCTTCTCTTTCCAATCTTTCCATATTTGGCTGGTGACACTTACATGTAATATCATCTGAGTTTTTATTCACCAATGGTTTATAAATGTCAGCTACCAAGTGTCCTATTTTATCATCTACCTCAAATAAGGTCTCTATTTTGGGCTTTTTGCTTTTTAGGGTTCTACCTAGGCACTTTCTAACCATGTCCTCTATTGACACATTCACCAAGAGTATGCTTCTTTTCTTGCTCATAGATAGATCAAACCAATTTAGTGTAGAAGAGCCACTCTTCTATGAATGAGTTTGAAGAATAGGGGAATTCTTGATAGCTAGTGCATTCAAGAAATTAGCTCTTTACACTAATTTTTGGCTTTTTTGATACATTATTTTGATTGGGTTTTCTCTAGTAGACTCAACCATGACTTCAATTTTAATTGGTTCTACACTGGGATTTACCACAATGACTTGTTCATCTCTTTTCTTCTTAGTGTGGGAATGATTCCACTTGGATGAAGTGAACTCTAAACAATAAGTTTAGCTTCTATTTCAGGTTCAGGGTTGAAGGTGCCTGTAGAGGAAAATGTGACAATTTTATTAGTATAATGAATAGGCAACTATGATCTAGAACTAGTAGGGCCCTTATGAAGTTATAACTTGGAAGGTCCTAACTTGAACCTCATTATCTCTACTAGAAAATTCTTAGTTCTTTCAATGACAGGGAGAGTTTTAGCTTGAAGATTGTCCTCCTGAGGTAAATTCCAGTATATTTCAAGTAAGGGAAAAGCTTTGACCTCAGCTACATAGAAGAGATCAACTATTTATTCACTCTCATCTTCTTCTACCTCCTTAACATCCATAGGTATCTTGAACTCTTTGATTTGATTCAAGGTAAACTTAGACCACCATTTTTTCCTTACCTTATAGTCTTCTTCACAATCTACCCATAAATATTCTAAGAATGTGGGTAAAAGATGGGTGCAATTTGAATTGAGATTTTGCAAAGCATTTACTATCAAACCTTGATTGTGTAGAATAGAATTCCAAGTTTATAGTCTTTAATTCAATTTCAAGACCAAAATCATCTTGAATTCTTTTGCATTGATAATGGCCAAGATCAATAGGGAAGATAAAATTAGAACTTTTCCTAGCTTTACAATTTTTATCCACTTCACCTACTTGCCTGCAAACTTCAATCGAGACATAGCAGTCTAAGTAATGTCTGGGGAATTTTAGAGGTTTACCTTCATAATTTCCTATTCTTATGTAGATGAATTTGGGAAATTGGGTAAAGAAGATACCATATATAGTGACAAATTGAGCTACTTCTTTAGTTGATCTCCTATGCTCTCTACCTTGGAGCTCAAAAACCAATCTAACAAGGAAAGTGTCTTGTACCATTTTGAAATATTTGGGATTCTTCTCTTTCTATAGTAGGGAAAATAATCATAGATAGGCATATGATTTACCCAATCTAGGTGGGGAAAACCTTCCCATTCTTTACAAAATGCTAGGATATAAAATAGATAAGAAGCCATATAAAAACTATAAACCCTAGATGCTTATGAAAGATCTTCATGCAATTGGTTTGCTATAATTTCAGCCTAGTCAATATATTTCCTTTCACTTAGAATGGTCTGAAGAAATAATTACATCCAATTTTCCCAAAAAAGGCATTCATATTCCCTTTGATTATTTTTAGAAGAGTGATTATATCTTTAATCTTAGGAATAATATGTTCTCACATCAGGGGGTGGGGAATATGAGAACCTCCTTTCTTGGGTGTGAGAAACCAATTCCTAGCTATGACATTATTAAATTGGTGAGTGCCAGTGGAAAATTGGGAGTCAAACAGATAGATGGTCTATGCTTCATATTCTTCACATGAAGGGATTCTCAGGGAACCCATTATTGTAACCTTGTTAACATACACCAACATTTATCATGTATGCATTCTAATGCACCTTTGGGTAGCATCATACTTGTCTCTACATCCTAAAACCATCTCAAGGAAAGGAACTCCTTCTGAAAAAACTTTAGCTTGCAACAATCCACTCTTAACTACCCTTTCTGTAATAGATCTTGAGTTAGGTTTTGCAAACCTTGTCATCAATTTTTTGATATCCTCATTAGCAAGAAAGATGTCTCCTAGTTTTGGTAAGAAACTAGCTAGGGTGGTGGTGATCTTTTCTTTAGGTAACTTAGGGTGAGAAGTGGCCATGGTAGAAGGAAGAATACAAATTTTAACCCAAGGAAAAGACAAAATGAAAAGGACCAGAAAATCTATATTTTCTTTTAAACATAATTAATAACAACTAATGAGGAAAAGGAATCAGACTCACCAAAAGGAAGACATAAAAATTTCTTGATGAAAAAGACAATGTTGTAGGCTTCTTACATATCTAGGGAAATCAGATGCTTACCTCATATGGTGAAAACAACATGAATAAGAAAGGAAACTTTTAACAGTTTAAACAAGAAATTAAATCATAGATGAATGAGGAAAGTACCAATTTGATAGGGATTTTTAGTCATTAATGAGAATTTATTAACTCCACACATACCAAATCACTTCACCACCTTTCGCACCAATTAGCCATCAAGACATGTCTTTGTAGCTTTTCAGAAAAAATTGATCATCTCCATACCACCATATGTCATATGTTGGGGAAGCTTTGAGACTCATGAAGCTTGAACTATGGAAATTGTTCAAGGTTCAAGTTTAGAAGTTTGAAAATATTGGGATATGGTGCTTATGTACTGACCCACCATGACTGAAAGATTCCATTTTAACAAAAAACTCTAAACTTGAACCTTAATGATTTAATGTTTAAGTTCAAAAGGAGCACCAAGATCCACTTGGTATCATGAGAACTACTGGGAAGTACTCATACCATTATGATATGAACTCTTAAACTTTGAACATTGAACCAATGATTCAAGAGTTCGAGTTCAAGGTTTAGGCTTGAGAAGAAGATGTCATGAAACCAAAAACTAAAGAAGACTTTCTCAAGACACTTTGGCGACATTGAACTTTTGAACCTTGAACCTATTGGTTCAAGTTCAAGGTTCAAACTAAAACTTTATTTTTCACAAAATACTCTAGAAAAATGTCTAAAAGGTTAAGATTAAAATGTGGGTAACATTGTTGAAGAAGCTAAATATCTAAGCAATCCTATTGAGATTAGGGAAATTAAAGGAGCTATAAAAAACATGAATACTGATAAGAATATAGGCCTAATGGAATTTTTGATGAATTCTACAAGCATAACATTCATCAAATCTATGAGGAAATAAATTCTCTATATGAGTATGCCTTTGATAGTGGCTTTCTTGGTAAAAATATTAACAAAGGACTATTCAAATATTTTTGAAGAAATGTGGACAAAATCTTGATGAAAACTTGGCAACCCATTACTCTCCTTAATATTTCTTATAATATTATTACTAAGATCCTTACTAGAATAATCTCTAGTAGTCTCAATAAGATCATCTTTTTCACCTAAAATGGCTTTATTAAAGTCAGATATATCTTGGAAAACCTGATCACAAGTTGGGTAGTAATGAATTGGAAAAAATTCTTTCAGAAGGATGTTGGAATGGTTCTTCTTGATTTCAGAAATGCATTTGACAGAATTGAATGGCCTTTTTTTTAGAATTCTTGAGGCTTTTGGCTTCCGTTAGAAAAGGTTCCTCTATTGTACCTTCTTTATTTGATATTGTTGTAGATGTCATGCACTATATTCTTAGAGCCACTAAACTTCCCCCCTCATCATTGGAATCTTTCTCCCTAATTGAAATACTTTGATTAATGCCCAATTTATAAATGACACTGCTTTATTTTTTGAGTTTGATAATACATGTTTTGATAATATGATTTACAGACTTAAATTCTTTTTCCTAGCATCTGGTTCCAAGATTGGTCCTCAAAAGTCTACTAATTTAGGATAAATGAATCTCCCACTAATTGGTTATCTCAAAGAGGTTGGTTATGTAATAATCCTCAAAACATTGTAAGATATCATGGGGTATATTTTTCTATTGACCCATCTTGCAAGGATATGTGGCAGTGAGTGTATTCCAAGATTGATAGGAAACATATTAAATGGAAAACTAATTTGTTATCTTTGGTAGGCCACATGTTAGTTGTTATAAATTTCTTTCTTCTTATGATATCTATTATACCTCCTCTTAGCTACTTGCAAACTATTAGATTAATAATGTTGAGAAAATCCTTAGGGACTTGTTATGGTCAGATGGTTTGGGTCATAATAAAAGATAGTTTATCAGTTGGGATTGGTGCTACACTCCAAGGAGCATGAGAGGTATGGGAATTAGAGACTTAAAGGTGCATGGGATGACTCTTTCTTCCAAATGGTTCATAAATTTCCTTGAAGCAATGAACCTTGGAAATATTTGGCTAGAAATAATCTGCACATATCTTTAAAAAAAAGCCAAACATTCGAATAATGTACCCCTCTATGATATTCTATTATTTGAGAGATTTGAATTCAAAACATTTTGGTTCAAAATTATTATGCTCTATGTGGAAAGAATGGAGTCACATGAGAAATATTTTGTGTTCCATGGATTTTGTGGGAGGTCCTCCTTTTTATCTCTAAAAGATCTATTTGATGGGGTATTTATCTAAATAATAAGCCTTTAGCCCTAACCTTGTCTTCTTCAACTACAACATGATTGGAAAAAGGTATCAAGCTTATTAGGGACCTTCTAATTGAAAAAAACCTAGTAATTCATAAAAATAAAAGGAGACATTCATGCTTCCTTACATTAAGAAGAAAATATTCACTCTCATTTCTAAAGCTACTGATCTTTATTTTCGTAGAAAATTATTAATTCTAATAACTTTTTGAATACGTTAAAATGGGAAGATGGAAAGTAAATTTTTTGATACTTCTACTAAGGTGTGTGACATGTTAAAATATAATGACTATATTATTAATTGGATTAATAATAGATGGAATTTTAGTTGGTCTAACTATATATGAAACCTTGGATTTGATTTGGTTTGGCATTATCGAGTTGAACAAAAAAACATACTTCAGATGGATTATGCTTCTCCAAAATCTTAATATTGGGATTAGATTGTCTTTTTTTTTCTTGGATCATATTAGTTTCTCTTTGTGTGGATGTGTTGAAACATTTGAAAACATTTTTTTTAAATGTCAATTTTCTATCAAAACTTGGTCCTTGTTCTTTAGCAACCTTATAATTTGGAATTTCATTCAAAAGATTGCTTGGTAGGAAAGTTTAGTTGGTTTTCTTGAATCATTTTATTTTAAGATGAAAATATTTTTTATTTTTCTTACAATGTAAGTTTTATGGTTTTTTTTGATGATGATAAACGATGAGATTTTTTAAAACAAAAAGAGGGCATTTACTGGGTTTAATCTTAACTCAACCATTTCAATATAATGTCTTAGGTTTCTATAGTCTTGGATGTCCCAAAATATAGATTTATGAACCTGATCCAACAGGGAGAAATGATCCTATTATAGAAAGGTTGCACTCTATACAATATTTTGATAAGTTTTTTTGACATTTTGAACAAGAAGAAAAGAGAAAAAATTAATGAGTAAACCCAAACAAACATGATTGATATAGTTATTGTTAACCTAACTAAAACTGAAAGTAACCCTTGTCTTGTATGGGTGAATCTAGTGATAACTCCTCTCTTGTTGGTAGAAACATCCATGGAGATGTTATTCTCGATGAAACTACCATCACTACTCAATGAAAGTGATCTCAGAAATGATATATTTATTGTATTTTGTAAATAGTACCTAGGATGATGCTTAGTCCTTTGGACATTTTGTATCTATGCCTTCCATTATTACTATTTGGAAGTGGTGATATGTTTATCTCTAACTCTTAGTACTTTTTGATGTTCCAACTTTTAAAATTAATTTAATATGAAAATATATTAGACAAATTATTCCTATTAACTGAGTGGTCAAGTGCAAGTATAATCACAAAATGTTGTATCATCCTAGGTTTATGGCTAGGTCATTTTAATTTTTTTTTTCATGACATGAAAACATCAAATCCTAAATGTCCTTTTTGGCTTGATAACATGTGGCTTAGATATGAACCATTTATAAACTATGTATATGACTTAAAACATTCATTAAATAGAAAGAAAGACATAACAATGTACTCATTGCTAAAAAAAATATAGCCCTCAAATTGGAGACCAAGTAGTGGGAAATAACCAACCACAAGATTTTTTTTTTGAAAAATGGAAGAGCTAAAAGAGAGATATCCACTCTCAATGAAGAAGTCGTTATAGGTGGAATGTTGTAGGATTATCTTATGATCTAGGGAAGGCTCCATTCAAATTAATAAAAAAATATGTAGTTGAATGAGAAAAATTTCGATGATAAAATTCAAGGGAGATATAATTAAAGGAAGAACACTATTTTTAAAAAATTACATTGCCACCCCAATTAAGAAAAGTGTATGTGAAATGAGCTCAATTACCACATCATTTAGAATCAAGTTGAGTAGTAAGTAAGAAATAGATAAAGAACTTGTTTCTATTTTTACCATTTCTTGGTAGTATGAAAAACCCTCTAAATTGGTTAAGAAACTAAAATTTGTGAGGGTCATTCCCAAGTTAAATATTGACATTGATAACTAAATGTTAATCAAACTCTTATTTGATGAGGAAATTCAACTTTCTCTAAACTAGACACATTTTGATGTAACCTTGACCCTAGATGAATATCAATTTTTATTCTATCAAGAGTATTGAAATATTATGGGAGAACAAGTGGCAGGGTCATGCAATGCGACCATGAAATACAAAAAGGTATTGAAGACTCTCAATTACACTTTCATGACTCTCATTTTGAATATTTACAAAACTATTTCGACAAATTCAACCAATCTCATTTTGCAATTCTCTTTATGATGTTTTAACAATGAAAAACATGTTGTGGTTCTCACACAATTAATTTTGGATATTAAAAGTGGTTTTATAAGAGATATAATAATATTAGAGGATATTATTACCACCCATGAGATCATTCATTTAGTCTTTAATTTTAATAACAAGAACATGTTTATTAAATTGGATATTAGTGAAGCATATGGAAAAGAGTTTTACTTTCACATCAAGTTTCTTAAGTTTAGGTTTTAGAATTTTTATTTATTCTTCTAGGTATTAATTGTCCCCATATTTTTCTACTCACCCTATCACTTGATTATCATTTTTAGTCAAGATATATTCATACTATACCAATTGTTTGTCAAATTACTTTAGTGACTAGGCCAAACTATGGAACACATCATAGTTAAAGGATATATATATATATATATATATATATATATATATATATATATATATATATATATATATATATATATATATATATATACATATACATAAAATTTCTATAGTCTACATTATTAATCTAAATAATTATAGAATATAAATTAAATGCCTTTTCTTAGTGGGCTCAAGGACCATGGTCAACATAGAGTAAGCATGTTTATTTCTACTTACACACACACACACACACACACACACACACACACACACACACACACACACACACACACACACACACACACACACACACACACACACACACACACACACACACACACACACACACACATGCACACACACACACACACAAGCCTTCAAAGTCATAACCATAATAAATAAATTTATGTGAACAAGAATTAATCCACACATCCCATGCCATGCTTCTAACCTCCAAAAAATGCTACCTTGGCTAACCTGTCTCACTCCTATCTTGCTTATCAAT
Source organism: Cupressus sempervirens (assembly GCA_028749045.1). Classification (NCBI taxonomy): domain Eukaryota; kingdom Viridiplantae; phylum Streptophyta; class Pinopsida; order Cupressales; family Cupressaceae; genus Cupressus; species Cupressus sempervirens. The sequence goes on from CM053788.1 coordinate 522,210,795, forward strand.
AGCTACCCTTGTGGTTATTTATATAGTAGAAAGCTTCTACAAAATCACCAAGTGGTATTACATAAACCCCATATGATAAATCATATGCTACCAAACACCCATTGACCCACATTGAATATTGGGCATTTAATTAATTTTTTCCCAAAGTTAAATAGTTACATCAAATAGTGTCACAATATATCAATACAACTCATCAAGATTATTATATGGGAATCTCGCCATGTTGCATGCCCACCTAGGTGAAACATATACATAATAAAATAAAATAATACAATATAAAAAATATTATGCAATGTGTGCAACACACATTATCTCAACAATTTTCCACTTGTTGTATACATTGCATAGGGTCAATCCATATCCACATAAATGAAGAAGGAAAAAATTTCTCCTAGGACATCCACCATCATTGATCAAAGTACACCATGTGCTCCATCTAGGTACCTACAACAAGATTAAAGTATGTAACATCTCAAACATGAATGATCCCACCTCCTAATATGTCACAATCACTAAACATACATAGAGGCCATCTAAAGAGAAGGCCACCAACTTGTCACATAAGAATCATAAATTTTTGTACCAATTTAAATGAAAAGTACAAAAACATGATCTAAAGGTAATCACATGTATCCATAGCTATCCAAATCCATAGATGAAATAGAACTCACAAAAAGTGCCACCCCATCCAATTATCCATACCTTTAAAGGTACACCAAGTAAATCTCATGTCTTTTGAAATTAGGTAAAATGACCATGGAAGACTCATTTGAGGGTCATGTAATAAAAATGAGAAAATGTGTAAAATAAAACAATTGTAGTGGGTATGTGTAGGATCATGGTGTGCCAAAAAGTGGTGATCTAAAAAATATGTAGTTCTAAAATTCCTCAAACCATTTCAAAATCTATTCCAACTTTTTTCCCACCCACCTTGATATGAAATAAAAATAATTAATATCTTTATAAGGTCTACTATATCTTTTGGTACCAATCCTATGTGGTCAACTTTAAAAACATTCTAAAAATGTGTTTTTGGCTTGTTTTTATGTGATTTTTACTTCAAACATGTAGCTGATGACTTTTTTTCACTAAAATTTGATGAAATGAAAAGGATTTCTTAAGAATGTTCTTATCTTTCCATAAATGTAAGGTTTGTCAAATTATGAGTTTAGTAAGTAATTATTACTTATTTTCTAATGGAGTTATGTATAAGGTATTGACTGACACACTACTTGAAAAAAAACTATAACTCTCAAATAGTACAACATATTTTAAATCCAAAAGATGCCTCACGTTCTATGTTTCTTCCACTATAAGGGAAAAAAATGAAAAATTAAATTTTGCAGAGTTTTGAATTACTTAAGGTCGTTAGACACTAGAGTTTTTTAATTCCAAAAATAGTAAAGTCAAAAATTAATTAATTATTATTTATTTAGAATAAAAATACACAAAAATATGTGTCACATCTAGGCATGAGTCTACTACTTATATCTAGAATATTATTAAAAAATATTATCATTTGATTTTGATTAAGGTGGTTAGACATACGTCTACTTTTTATTTTTGTTCTAAAATTTTTGTAATATTCCATTGAAATTCAAAATTTTGACCAATCAATTTTTTTTTTTTTGAGATAAGTCTGAGTAGTTTAGAAACTAGATACAATTTCCTAGATATTCTTTTCTCTCAACTTTTTGATATAAAGTTAATAACAAGTAGAAAATTGCATGTTAAGTTGACATAACCCTAATTTTAAAATTTTTTATTGCCACTTAAGAGCATGGTTTGGTTGACCATGATCCTGCACATACCCTAGTGTGCTTTGAATATAGTTTCTAAACTACTAAGGTTTTTAAAAAATGGATAAGATAAAGAGGGTCAAACTCTGTGAGCATAAAAAATTATTCCTATTTTTTGTTGAAAAAACATAACATAGTTATTTCCGTGTGCTCATATTATTTTATTTAGTATTTTGAAAACTTCTTTGGGAGATGAAAGGTAAGAGCGAGCTCTATAATTTGTGTATTTTTTCATTATGTTTTGATTAGTAGTTTTTTTCTATGATTTTTTGGAGTGACTCCATCCTAGAATTATGATACCTCTTTGTGCACTAGGCATAACTTGCATCAAAATAATCTAAAATCATTTTTAAAAAAAGTGTATAGTATCTAGTGTAGAACAATAATATGTAATTTATTTTTCATTTGGTTAAGTAGATCAAAAGTTACTAAAAATGGTAGACATATGTCTGAGAGAATTGTCAAGACACTGATATAGAAAAATTAACTCCACAATGCTAAACTTGTCAAAAAATTTAAAAAATCACATGGTTAGAAAGGTAAGAGAATATTTGACATTATGTTGGTAATTTTGGAGATACCCACTTCACCATTTGCAAACATGATGAAGTCAAAGGCATGAATTGATCTTAGAAGATGAAAAAACATTTAAACCAAGAAAAATGGAGGAAAAACATTAACCCAAGCCTTTGGGTAGTTTAATAGACCTATTACAAAGCCTAAACATGATCCCACCTTTTTGTTAACAAAATAAAATCACATTATGCTTTGTATGAGTAAAATGTCATACTAGACATAACACAATAATGTTATGTTTAGTAAAACTATTCTAGCAATAATGTGATCATTTTATGTTTGTCTAAAAGTAAAGTTAGTTCTTTAGAGGTCTAATACCCTAATTAGGCCTAGCCAAAGAAGAAAATAGCAAAAAAAGATGTATTTCATCAAATAAATGACTGGATTAGCTAGGGTACTATAATTTTTTTCTAAATCCTGAGTTTCATGCTTTGAATTATTCATGCATGGGACTCATTCAAACCATCACAATTTTCAATCACTTCATCATTTGGTTTAGAATATTGTTATAGTAATCAGAAAAATACTATAAGGAAAACATGTATATTACCAAAGACTGCCAAAATCCCATCACATAATTAGTGTGGTGGAGGCACAATGCACAGTGAATTTTATAAAAAGTTTTAAATGCCAATTTTATCAAGGAACTTTTAGCTTTTGGAACTCATACCATGGATCTTGGAATCATTCAATTTGTTGTTCATCTACATGGTGAACCTTACAAGGAAAACCTAATTGCAATGAAACAATACAATGTAAGGTTAGGATATAGGAGAGATATTATTGTGGTTGAACTAGAAGATAAATCATCTTGTAAAGAAATGATAGAGATTGCTTGTGAAATCTTAGAGGTACGTCAGTTCATTTTAGTCAACTTTCTATTTGATTTTTATCATGTAGGAAAATTTAGTGATGGGTTTTTGTGTGTATGTCAAGAATAGGAGGAAGAAGGGTATAGAATTGAGCCAAGGGTCCATTATTGTGATAAAAGACAAAACTTGTAGCAATATTCTTCTTGAATGACTAGAAAAATTATTGGAGCTCTTGCCAAATGAAAGAAAAATTGATGGTCGATATTGATAGCCAATTTAGTTTAGATTTAAAAAAAATAAAACATGTTGATAAATGCTTCAATGAATGTATGTATATAGTTGTGGAGGTTCCTCAATTGCTCTCCCTCCCTCTCTCTATTTTCACACTAATAAAACCATGTTCCTCAATAGAAGTAACAATTAATTATGTAAGAAGGAATGGAATCAATAAAGACATAATTAAGAAACAAAGATGGATTTAAAAGTCAATCAATCAACTTGTATACACACTATACACTCAAAAAATAAATTTAAAATAAGAGAAATAAAAATTTCCCTAAGAATCTAGTAGTTTTAGGTGTCATCTTCATCACAAGTTTTGTATGGAAGTCTAGTAGTTGTAGGTGTCATCTTCAAAGTCTAGTAGTTGTAGGTGCCATCTTCATCACAAGTTTTCCATGAAACTCTGGAAGTTGTAGGTTCCATCTTCATCACACATTTTTCCATGATAGTCTAGTAGTTGTAGGTGCCACCTTCATCACACATTTTATATGAAAGTCTAGTAGTTTTAGGTTCCATCTTCATCACACATTTTACATGGTAGTCTAGTGGTTGCATGTGCCATCTTCATCACAAGTTTTCCATTATAGTCTAGTAGTTTCATGTTCCATCTTCATCACAAGTTTTCTATGATAGTAGAGTAGTTGTAGTGCCATCTTCATCTCAAGTTTTCCATGATAGCATAGTAGTTGTAGGTACCATCATCATTAGAAGTTTTCCATGAAAATCTAGTATTTATAGGTGATATGTTCATCACAAGTTTTGTATGATAGTCTAGTAGTTGTAGGTGTCATCTTCATCTCAAGTTTTCCATGAAACTCTAGTTGTTGTAAGTGCCATATTTATCACCCATTTTGCATAATAGTCTAGTAGTTGCAAGTACCACCTTCATCACACATTTTACATGACAACCTAGTAGTTGTAGGTGCCATCTTCATCACACATTTTCCATGGAAGTCTAGTAGTTATAGGTTCTATCTTCATCACAAGTTTTCATGAAATTCTAGTAGTTTTAGGTGCCATATTCACCACAAGTTTTTCATGATAGTATAGTAGTTTCAAGTGCCATCTTCATAAAAAGTGTTTTTTAATTATACTATAGTAGTTATAGGTACTGTCATCATCAAAAAATTTCCATGATAGTATAGTAGTTGCAGGTGACATCTTCATCACACATTTTATTTTAAAATATTGTAGTTGTAGGTGTCATCTTCATCACAAGTTTTCCATGATATTCTAGTAGGTACTAGATAAAAGGACAAGGAGGTCTAGTTGGAAGAAAACTTAAGAACTGATGACATAAATTAAGGTGAGATATCTAAGATTATCTTTTCCTTCTTAATTTACATAGGCAAAACCTTTCTATCCAAATTATACCATTACCTTTTATTAGGTTTTTTCTCTTTCTCTTCTCTCTCCACTATCTTGCTCTCCTACTCCCCTAATACCCCTATCCCCCATTTTCTCTCTCTCATATCTTACTTCTATTATTCCTCCCTCTCTAGATATAAATTTATCATAGATGCAATAGGTGTATCTCCTCCATTGACAAATATAAGTTCTTTGAGAGACTTGTTGGCTCTAATGTGTCAAAAGGGGTCTACTATGTTGAAAGGGGCATTAGGATCCCTTAAGATCCCTCAAAATTTTGTTTCTAAGTACATGTGAACCAAAGACCTTCTTTGTTGCTTTTTCCATCCTAGCTCTTTAGGTCCTTATCTGTAACTTTTATCATTAGTCCAAGAAGCTCTTCCCACTCTTTCCCATTACCCAAGTGGGATTTGTCTCTTAATCCTGAGTAACTTTTTAATATTTTCATTCTTAACAAAATTCATAACCAGATTCTCCATGGTATTCTTAATCCCTTCAATATTTTCTCTTCAATTGGATATTTTGTAATCAGTTTATATACAGCCATGACTTTCTCTTGGCCAATCCTTTAGAAATATGATTGAGCCTATAGATCCACAAAAGTGTTGAAATATAGATATATTAGAATAATAGTATTAGATCAATTAATTATGCCCTAAGGGGTCATAAGACCCCTTATGGTACACTTGATATCTATAATATGTTGAAAGGGGCCATAAGGGGTCTTAGAAATTGTTGAAAGAGATATTACCTAACCCCTAATGAACCAATATAACCCCTTGGAAAATATTACAACCATCAAGTATGCCTTAAGCGGTTGTTACACTTGATGGACTTAATTGTTTGAATTACAAGTGGGAAAGGAGTAAAATTATTGGGGGGGGTGTGTGAATCAGGAGTTTGAACTTGGACACACATAAAAATTTCACCATTCATTAGATGCATTCAATATATAGATTGAAATAACATGTAAAGTAAATGCATCCAAAATATGTAAGTAATCATACACACATAACACTAGATATGATTACCCAAAAACCCTCCAAATGAGAAGGTAAACCTAGGGTGGGGATGACGCCCAAAATTTTTTACTACTACAATTGTAAAGTGTATCCAATTAAGGTTACAATTGAATCATGGTTTACCCTATGAAAGGCCTACCCTGTTAAAGACTTACAAAGACTGCCATGTTCCACCTTGTTAGAGAATTTCAACACCTTGTTAGAATTATGCCTGGTTAGAGGAATTTGGATCATTCACTTGGAATGCCACCCTATTAAAGGATTTGGTAAAGCCTATTAGGACTACTTTTCCTAGGAGATTTAACTGATATCACCTATCAAAATGTCTTAGCATTGATCTTGCGGTTGGCACTTGCTTGCCTGATAATAGATCACCTCTATCCAATCTCTAATTAACCCTTCACAATTAGATGTATTAATGTTGTATCCTCTATCTATTCTTTGTTCTTCTTAATTTATTTTGCAATTCATTTCTTCTTCATAACTTCTAAGCCTCCATGAATGATCTATCTTTTGCATGCATACTTCTCTATACTTCTTCTTAATCTCTTGCACACTCATTAGAAGTTTAGGGTTTCATCATCCTTAAGAAGACAAGGAGACTTAGGGTTAGGTATGAATCTATGGCTGAGATTCATCCATATTTCCAGTTAAACTTTCCCATTTTTTGATTGGCTACATGTAATTGCATAGGAAATCTATATATAGATTTGTCCTTATCTTCATAAGATTGAAATCTATCTTTAGGTTGGAAAAAAATGGTTTACATAGTTGTTTGTGCCATAAAAAAAAATGTTGGATTTGTGTCACTTGGCATATGAAGTCTCTCATGCATGACATACATTATAATTCTATTCTGACTCGACACTTGAACTACTCAGCATCCACTATTTACTCAGCTCTTGAATCACTCGACATGGTCTATATGCTTGACACTTGAGTGACTGGACATGTGAGTGACTTAGCACTCATTGTAACTTGACATGGTCTAATATTTACATGTTGTACTTGGCATGCATTACTAGTTTGGCATGAACTAAGTAAATGACTTAAGTGTGTTGACACTCGTCAAAACCAATTTGAGATCAACAATCTCCCCCTTTGACATGAGTGTCAAAAACACTTGAATATACATAATCAATCTAATCTTCTCGAGTATAACATCTCCATGAATCAAATTATATACAAAACTTCAAAATTTTCAAAATTTTGTAATAACCTATATACCTCAAAATTTATAACTCCCCCTAAGTTAATATGTCTGTTCTGTATCCAAAATATATTCTCCATTCTGAGTAGATTTTTCTCTGTTGACTTATAGTCTTTGACTTCAATGCACTTATACTCTTTCATGCTACTCTATTTCTCCCCTTTCTTTATTCTCTCCCTTTTTGCTATCTCCCCCATAGGATATTCACCCCCTTTTTTGACACTTATGTCAAATGGGCTATACACGTATAGTGTGTTTGTCCAAAAAATGATATATGGAACTCCATTATAATTTTTAGAGCTGCATCCAGTTGTCACATGCAACATCCAGTGACTTGATTTGGATGGAAAGCTCAATAGCAAGGTGTACTAGGCCATCTAGAGTAGAAAGATTAGGGTCTTTCTTTAGCAAATTTTCTACATAGCCTAGCTCCTTGTATAGTATCTCCATATGAGGGGTGAGAGATGCCTACATATTTGTCAATTTGGCTCTTATCCTAACCTCTTCTATTTTTAACACAACTGATTAACATTGTGTTTGAAGAAATGTATGAAAATGCTTCTCACTCTGAGCTGGGTTCTGAGGTAACCTTGTACCTAATATGTTGAGATTTCTCTTCAGGCCCTGAATATGATGTCTAGTCTCTTGGGTGAAGAGTGTAGGGTCACACAATTTGGTGTACAATGAGAATATGTTCTCAAGTATCTTTTTCACATCCTCAACCTTTGTTGCCAGTGCAACTTGAGTCAGTGCTATCTCACTAGATATCTTCTCATTGGCCTTGCTCTGGAATTTCTTTTCAGACCACTCTAAAATTTTTGCACTTGTATTAATGTCTTCATTGTTGACCTTTTCTACTATGACTGACATCTGTTCTAGTAGTGGCTTGTCTCTTCATGAGTAAGAAAATTGAATGCATCTAAAAGGATGTCTTTAATTTCTTACAGTGCTCTCTTTTTCTTATATTATTTCCTAAGCATTTCTTGATGCTTCTTCTTCTCTAAAGCTTGTTTTAAAATGCTTATTTGATCTAGTGTCATGATATCATAATCAAACTTGGGAATAATAATCTCTTCATCAAGAGTGATATCACCATAGTGAATTACCTTTTTAGCTTTTGAAGAGCTTGAGCCTGGCACTAATATTTGCAAAGGTATAGCTTCCATGCTTGACTTCTGAAGAGCTTTTGTAGGAGAATTGCCAGATGTTGGTAGAATTACCAATGCTTGGATGGCCTCTTTTTCATTTAACTTAGGTGTATCCTCACTCTCTTTAAATATTCTCTTGTCTAATACAATGAAATGTACAACACCTTTTCCTTGTGCTTTAGGTATAGATGCATCTATCTATCCTATTTTGTCTTTTTCTTCTACCTGCTTCCTTTCAGTAGTAACAACTTTATCACTTGTGTCAACCTTAGTAGAGTTATCTACAAGGATTCGAGTCAAAGGTTTCCTAAAGGGATGACAGAAGTTGGTTCTTGTGGCTTCATCTTGTCCCTTGTGATATCTGCTACTGCCATTTGGAACTCATCTACACTAACCAACACTAGATTTTCACATAACTTAGCTTGTAAGGTAGATTGGTCCAATATTTTCTTCAAGTCATCTACAGTCAGTGGTTTGATGTTTTGACCTGATGCATCAGGAACATCCTTGACAATAATAGTTTCAGTTGACTTGATTGTGTCATGTGGGGGACTAACACTCAACACTTGTGTGTCTTGCACACTCTATTCATCTTGCTTCTATTCAACTATAGTTGCGTCATCATCTTGCTTTTGTGTTTCTTCCCCAACTATATTATCTTTATTCTCATCTTCTTTTTTTTCATCATCTTCTTTGTCATCTTCATCTTTATCATCATCTTTACCCTCAAAAGGGTCAGCTTCACCTTGTTTTATAGTGGTCAACTCATAGATTAGTTTCCATATTTGGGTAGACTTCTTGACCACATCTTTAATATTATTTTGAAGAATGTTGAAGGCTCTATACTTAGGTGTAAACCTAACTCCATATTTCTTAGTAGCCTTAAAAATATGACCTTTTGTCAATTTTGGTATTACTTGGGCCAGAGTAGTTTCCCTTTTTTTTCCCCCAACTTTAAACAATAGTGCCATTTTTGCTCAACTAAATCATATAATTTCTTGGGTACTAAGTTAAAAAATTCTAATGCCGTAGTCTTAAATCTTGACATCATTGCATATAGGGCTTCTTCAACTAACTTCTATTCCTCTTTCTCAAGTTTCTCAAGATTAATATGCTTAAATCCAGAAAAATCTACATTATTTCTAATATTTTCACACACATTTTCAATATTAGATAGTAGTTTATGACTTACCACTTTGAATTGACTTAAATCATTTGATTTAGTCTTTTCTTCATCTGAGTCAGGCTATGCAACATATTTTCTTCTCTATTTCTTCTACACTTGGCCTCCTTGTCTTGTAGCCTTAGTCTTATCCTTGACCTTTTGTGTGTTTGCACATGTGCTGGCTTTGGTGGTAGGTGCACTCGTCTTGGCTTGGCTAGGTTTAGCAATTTTCTTTACCTTAGCCACATGTTGTGCCTTAGCCTTTCTTTCTTTGGCTTGGCTTGTGTGGGTGCTTCCTTAGCTTCTTCTTCCTCAACACATTTTATTTCTTCTTCTTCCATGTCCTCTCCCATGCCTTGGGTCAATGCAAGAGGTCCTCATGTTTGTTCTTGTTCTTGTTTTTCTTTCTCCTCTTCATCTTCTTCCTCTTCTTGCTCCTCTACACCTTCAACAAATTTTTCTTTAAGTTTCTTTACCGACCTTTCCTTCTTCTTGAGTGTAGAGGTTGTCTTCAATTCCATTTCAGCCTTAGATTTCATCACATCATAGTTTCCAAAGATTTTTTCCTTTTTATCAACTTCCTCTACTAGGAGTGTTGTAATTGTTGCTGAAGCTTCATCAACATTGATTTCATAACCTAAGGGTCTTAACCATCTTACCCTAGGTGTAGCAGCTTGTACATATGTGAAATCAATGTCCACAAGGAAACATATGTCATTATAATATTTTTCAACCAAGGAAACAAATATCTGGAGTCTTTACTTCATTGACTTCTTAAAGTCTTCAAAATAGCTTGTCATGATGGTTTCAAAATTTTCTCCCATTTGTTCAATGTACTCATTTATTTGTACAATAACTAACCTATTTGTCTTTCATCCTATAGTACCAAAAGATGGGAATGTATTATGTACATAGAAGAATATGAAAACTAGAATAGAACCAAGTTTGCACTGTGCACATTTGGTCTTCTTAATTACTCCAAGGTTCTCCATAAATTGTTGTAGCTAGAGTTTTGCTAGATCATAAGTATGATCTTTCTTCACAAATTTGTAACCAAAATCTACAACAATATAGGGTACATTGTTCAATCTACTAGATTGATAGAATTTGTGTGAGATTACCCTAACAAAAAAATTTAGTAGCGGATCAGTGATAGTGTCAATTTTCATCCCTCTCTTGTTCTATTTTGTTCCAGTGTTTTTCTCTATCACTTCCTTGGAGTCACTCCTCAAAGTCTTTGGCCTATCTAGGGTTGGATAACTAGTAACCCTGTGGATTATTCATTTAGTAATCTTTATTGGTCCACCTTCTAGCCATAAGGTTCCATCATGTATTTGGTTTAACACAATTTTAATCCATTTAGTTTTGAATATACTAGGAAAATCTAGGCCATGCATCAAACCCTTCCTTTCAATGATTTTGAATTCTTCTTTTAGAACACCATTTTCACATAATCTATCATAGGCTTCTCTGATTTCTACATCTCCTATTCCTCCTATTTTACAATTATAGCACTTCTTAACATCTTGGGTCATAATGACCTTTGGGGGAATCATGGACAACATGCCTGAAGGATCTTGTTTATAGGCTATATCTGGAATTGCCTTGAATATTGGTTGTTTTACTTCATTACTAACTAGCTAAAAATCCAAAACTTCTTTCCCTTCTATAATTTTTTGAGGTATATGCCATTTTGTCAAACTAGGGTTTATGGAAATGTAAGCTGCATAGCTTGGCTTGTGATAAATACCTTGTAAAATCTTCTAGAACTGGTGTGAAATCATCATTGAGATCTTTGAAAATCCCTCAAATCAAGTTTTTGAGTCGCCTTCTAATATAGTTACTCTTTCTTGAATTCAAAATGATGAATAATGAGCACTAATTGATCAAATACCCTACAAAACCCTTGCATTTCATGCTTAGTGCTTGTATAGCTGTATACTCAACATCAAATTGATTTCATATTCATTTGGCATCCATTAATATTTCCATCACTCAGTAGCTTCTACAGACTTGAAATCAGCTAGCTATTCTGGTAGCTCAACATCAACTAGCATTCCACTTGGCATTCATTGAAAATTTTCCATGCTTGGCAACAACATGAAAAACTTAAAGATTTAATCTTGAATTTTGAACAACATTTTGCATCTTCATTTATGCTAATGTAGTCCTTTCAATACTAACTTCTTTTGGAACTAATGTATGATACAACACTTTGAATATCAACCCCTAATACCTCTTGATTGTTTAGTTTGATGAGGTGTGATCACTTGACCGATTGGGTGAAGGGATCCCTTTTGCATTTGATGTGCTGCAATCATCTTTCTTTTTCCATATGTTATTCATCTCATCTCTGATGTGTTCAACATTTTCCTTGTCTTTGTCATTATCAAATTCACAACTTGGTGCCTTTGACCTAGTTGGACAATGCTTACTAATGCGACCAGTCTTCAAATAGCTAAAGCACGTGGTTTGACTCAACCACCTTTTGTAGTTATCACTAAAGTGTGTTCTAATGCAATTTATAGGAACATGTCCATATTCTTGTTGGTAATGATAGCTATATCTTGTATTGTAATCCCAATTATAAAGGTTTTCATAGCTTCTTACCTTTGTTGGCTTGTTTGATGACCACATGGATTTGGATCTACATTCAAAAGATCTATGTCCATAATTCTAATAGTTGTAGCAATATCCTTCAAATCTTTGTGCATTCATAGTCCTGATTCTGCATTCATATGCTCGATGACCTTGCTTGTTGTACTTTTGACAATGAATCATGTTCTTGGGCTTGGCATTTTGATTTGTATTCTATCTTCTACACACATTAGCATTATGTCCTTTCTTTCAAAAAAAAATGACAAGTAGATTTGGAGTTCTTACCTTTGATGTTCCTTTCTTCAGTAACTTTGGATGATTCTCCTTCTCCAGTTGTTGTGTAGCCTAATCCTACTACATCATTGTTGGATCTTGGGGATTTTAGTAATTGTTCAAAGTACTTGATGGCTTCATTTGGCTTGTTGAAACTTTCAACAATTTCTCTTTCTCTTTTTAGATCATTTTTTAGTTGTTTATTCTGCAACTTCAGTGTGGTTATCTCAATGTCTTTGAACTCAACTCATGATGAGAATTCATCATTTGGCTTAAGGCATCCAATTGCATGTTTGAGATCTTAGTTAGCTTTGTTGATTTCTCTTTCAATTTTTTGTTCAAGATTATTTAATCTTCATCAATCATGACCTTGTCTTCTATGGCTCTCTTCTTTTATTCAGTTACCTCACATAGCATCATGGCTTGAGATTCTTGTTCTAGCTTGAGATTTCTGATTTCCTCAGCTTGTGTTCCATTTTTTCTATTAGATCTCCAACTGCTGCATCAAATTCATTAGAGTCTCCATTTGCAAATAGCTTGGTAGTGTCAATCTCTTTGTATTGTGTGTCATTCTCTACAATACCAATTTATTTCCTTCTCTTTAATGATTTATTTAGTTCCTCTCTTGCCTCATTCAACTGATGTAGTATGAGATGTATTTCAATCTCCTAGTTCTCAATAGTTTTTCCCAATTTGTAGACTTCCAATTACAAGATCTTTCCTCCAAGCTACAAAGCTTATCTTTCAGAGAACTAGGCTTTGATACCAATTTTTGGAATTACAAGTTGGAAAGGAGTAAAATTTTGAGAAAGCGAGGGGGTGGGGGGCGGGGGGGGGGGGGGGAAATTAGGAGTTTGAACTTGGAACCATAAAAATTTCACCATTCATTAGATGTATTCAATATATAAAATAAAATAACATGTAAAGTAAATACATCTAAAACATGTAAGTAATCAAACACACACACATAACACTAGATATGATTACCGAAAAAACCTCCAAATGATAAGGTAAAACTGGGTTGGAGATGACACCCACAAATCTTTACTACTGTAGTTGTAAACTATATCTAATTAAGGTTACAATGGTTTAACCATGAATGATGGTCTACCTTGTGAAAGGCCTACCTTATTAAAGGCTTACAAAGACTGTTATGTCCCACCTTGTTAGAGGATTTTAACACCCTTTTAGAAATGTGCCTAGTTAAAGGAATTTGGATTATTCACTTGGAATGCCACCCTATTAAAGGATTTGGTAAAGCTTATTAAGACTATTTTGCATAGGAGATTTAACTAAAATCACCTATCAAAATATCTTAGCATAGATCCCATGGTTGACACTTGCTTTCCTAATAACAGATCACCTCTATTCAATCTTTGATTGACCCTTCACAATCAGATATATCAATGTTGTATCCTCTATCTATCCTTTTCTCTTCTTAACTAATTCTACAATTCATTTCTTCTTCATAATTTCTAAGCCTCCATGAATGCTCTATCTTTTGCATGCATACTTCTCTATACTTCTCCTTAATCTCTCACACACTCATTAGAAGTTTAGGGTTTCATCCTCCTGAAGAAGACTAAGAGACTTAGGGTTAGGTATGAATCTACAATTGAGATTCATCCATATTGCCTCTTAAAATTTCTCATTTATCTAATTGGCTACATGTAATTGCATAGGGAATCTACATACAGATTCATCCTTATCTTCAAAAGATCAAAATCTATCTTTAGGTCAGCAAAAAAATGGTTTACATAGTTGTTTGTGCCATAACAAATAAATATGTACAATCTGTGTCACTCGGCATATGAAGTCTTTAATGCTTGACATACACTATAATTCTATTCTAACTCGACAACTAAATTTCTTGGCATCCACTATTTACTCAACTCCTAAATCACTCGGCATGATCTATCTACTTAGCACTTGAGTTACTTGAAACATGAGTGACTTGACACTCATTGTAACTCGACATGGTCTAATATTTACATGTTGTACTCTACATGCATTACTATTTTGACATGAACTAAGTAAATTACTTAAGTGTGTTGACACTCGCTTGTCAAAACCAATCCAAGATCAACACTAATACTATTATTCCAACTGATCTAGATTTCAACTCTTTTTTGTATCTACAAGCTCAATCAAAAGCTTAAAGGATATGAAAAGAAACTAGGATTGTATATCAATTGATTACAAAATGTTCAGTTTAGGAGAAAATATTATAGTGATGAAGAAGAAAAATAGTTATGAAGAATTAAGTTATGATTTCTATTAAGAATGAAACTACTAACAAAATACTTAGGATTAAGAGACAAATCCCACTTAGTTAATGAGAAAGAGTGAGAAGAGCTTCTTGGACTCATGCCAAAAGTTACAAACAAGACTTGAAGAGATAGGAAGGGGAAAGAAAAAAATAAAATAAGTAATACATGCATGTGAGCCTATGTTAGATGATGATGATGAATACTCAACATCTACTAGTAGCTCAAATAGTTACATAAGGTCTTCAGTGTACATGTACTCAAAAACATAATTTTCAAATAGAGAAGTGACAATTGTTGTCGAATTATCCACAAAGTAATGTGAACTATATCACCCCCCTTCTCTCTCCCTCTCCCCCTTTATCTCTCACTCCTCCCTTGCATCTCCTCCCCCCCTCTCCATCTCTCACTCTCAATCTCTCTAATTTCTTCTAGTTCTTCATTATGTGACCACATTATTAAGAATAACATGATCATGTTTAAAATGTGGTCACATTATATCCAAGATATTTTTTTTTAATGTTATTTTCTTGGCTTGTTAATGAGCCAAGACCCATTCTTAAATTTGATGAAAAGTACACATAACATGATCATATTATATGTAATTTAGATTTTTTCATGGTTTCCACTTTTTTGTACACTATTTTGGTGCATATTCCCATGTATCATAGGTCAATGTCCATATCAGTGAAAGAAAATCATAAAAATAATGCACTTGAGAGAAATAATGGGTTGTACCTCTCAAGTAATAAACTACCAAGTAGACCAAGAGTGGGGAGTGATATTTCTCACCAAGATATCCAAGTCTCTAACTAAGACTCAACTAAGGGTAATCTCCTCTCAAGTTCATATTAGGTGAATGTACTTTATAATTCCTACTAAAACTATCAACTATCCCAAAAAATGCCTCTCTAATCCAAGAGAAATCAACATCACCATCGTCTTTACATATTCATGAGCACCTATAACCAATCCATCCATGCCAACTCCAAATGCAATATAGAAATATTAAGAAATATCCAACAAATGATCAATGTAGTCAACACAAAGAAAATAAACCAATATTGACGTCAAAGTTCCAACCATGGCCTTAGGAACATAAATAAGACAACATGATCTAACCATCTCAACCGAAGAAATAATATGCTCCATATGAATATACCATAAAATGTCAAAAATATAAACATGTATCAAGAGTATACCATGACATAATAATGAATGCACATATACCATGTATATTGAGTTACAACATGAAATTGAAAACTTGAAGTAAACATCCAACAAGATTAAAATTCACACATTTTGACACAAGTATTTTTAATATGGAAAACGTGTAAAAGGAAAAACCACTTAGGAACCAACAATCCAATTTTTTCACTCCTATGAAGTGAGCTTTGTTAGAATCCAACCTTGTTAATGTGACCTAATAAGAGGATTTGCACCAAATACCATCTATACCTTATCACTCCTCAATATGAGAGAACTTCTCTAAAGGACTTACAAACATTCAAAGTAATGTCACCATGAAAGTGGATTTACAAATAATACTTATAATCCCATTTGATTAAGAGATTTTATGCTACAATAATTAAAGAATAATAGTAAGATGACCTATTTGAAAAAAAAACTACATTTTCTTGATCAAATCTCCATTTCATTCATTCTTTTCCCTCTATTCGTCCTCTTTCTTTCTTCTAACTAATGCAATCACTTACACATCAAGTTCACACTTCACTTGCTAGATCTCACAATGTTTCTACATTCAATTTCACCTTCTATCTTGTTCTTCACACAAAACTTGATCAGAAATAATGATCATCTTGTTCGTCTCTTAAATAGACAATTTATTTCCACTTCACTAGATTCTCCTATGCTTTTTCCTTAATGATAATCATCCAATCTTTATCCATCTAAGATTCATTGAATCTAGACAATCAATTATCATTCCTTCACCTTGAACTTTTTTCTTCATTTTAGATAATTAATCTTCTTTAGTAGATCTTGTTTGAATTTCTCTAGTCATAGATATCATAACTAACTTCATCCTTATCTTCAAAGCTTCTTGACCAATCCATATTTTCATCAAATATTGGCCTCAAATTAATTCTTCTCCAAACTATTTTTCTTTCCCTTGCTTGGTTAACACTACACTCACTTAGCTAATACTAAGCTCAGCTAACACTATTCTTTCTCAGTTAGTACTACTCATTCTTAATCTAGTTGTCATATGCTCTATGACAACTATAATAGATTGTGATAATTATTCCTTCATTCAACAACCTCATTAACTACCTTAATAGAACTTACTATTTCTTTGTGTTCTCACTTCATGACTTTATACTTTTCATATACATGATATTAATAGTAAATCAAACCATGTAAAACAATCAAACCAACATAATACTATAGAATTATAACTCATCAAGTTCCCATTGAAACCCATACACTTATCAACACTTTATTCATCATTATACTTTCTTCAAATCCTCTTCATTAATAAAATGATATGGCACTCTATCGAATTAGCATAAATTCTTATCAATTCAAGCTTGATATTAATGAAAACAAAACAATTGATATGACTCTTTCACAAACATTAAATCTCTTGTCTTCAATAGTATTAGTTGGGATTAAAAATTCCCTCATTTGGTATTTAAGGGAATTATATATTATTATATTATGTAACAATACCATCATACCATCATAGATCCTCATCTATGACTTCATTAGGTTCTCTGGAACTTCAGTTCTCTTCTCTCTACCATGTTCTTTACGTCAGGTCTCAATGCTAGCTTGATCTGAAAGTTCTTCATACTCCCCTATTGACCACACATAAAATCACTCCTTATAAAAAATAACCCATAGGAAATCACATCCTTTGTTTCATATGCACAACATGTCCATCAAATAATTCTCCCTATTGTATCTTGCATATTCTCCACCTTTCCATGTACAATTTCATAGACATCATCTCCCCCTTTGACAAAAATGCCAAAGGTAAATATAAGCTTCAAGTAGAAACTTATAAAATTTTATAATTATACCTTATACCTTGCATCTACTAATTAAATCTTATGCATTACAATAATTTTGAAAACTCTAGGATTTTCCCTAAAGGGTGAACTTATGCATCAATTGATATGGGAGCATCTCACATCTTTGAGAAATATTAGATCAGCCAAAAATATTTCTTGTTTTATGTACCAGTCTATTATTCACAAAGTATTCATTGGTGATATTGGTTTCTTGTTGTGCACAATTTTCATTATGTTGAGGAACTATCTTAGATCCTTTCCCTAAGTTCAAATTCTTATGTCTTATATTTCTCGAGATTATGTGTCATTCTTTGCAATCACTGTTTCCTTCCATTTTCATCCATTGAAGTGGGTTATTATGATTGGAAAATTTTCCTTTGAATTCATGGTGCCTTTCTTAGCTTAGAGTTGACTCCTAGCATGCATGTGGACCTATTTTAAGTGTGTGTTACTTCATATTGTCCTTTTCTTGGATTTTGGTTTACTCTTCCAAGTTTGGACCTATATTGTAACTAAATGATTGAACAACTATCTTGTGGCTTAGTTGGCTACTAAAGAAGCTTTGTTAGATGTAGGAGATGAGGATCTTAGAGGAGGGAAGATAAATAATGTGAGCTTGGACTCTAATTTCATGAATTCATTTGTATATGGTCACAAGTAGCAAGTTCTCACAGTCAGACATGTTGTGATTTCTTTATATGTGAAGTGAAATAATTACACATACAAATATGCTACATATGGCCTTATATTTTTTGTAGTTTTACTAATTTGTGTATAGCTTCCATGTGTAGCTCTGAGTAGGGGAGTGTTGGTAGGTTTAAGTTGAGTTTATTCTTTCTTACTTCCTACCTTCACTACATAGGGTGGTGTTAGAGAGGAGTTCTTTCTTGTGGCTTGGATCATGGAAAACCTTGTTGATTTTTTTTGTAGGGTGGAAGATCTAAAATCTAACCTATAACTTGTAGAAGGTTATGATCCTACAAAAACTATTGTAAAAATGGTTTAAGGTAGAGGAAATGTTGGTAATGCTAAAATGGATATATTGAGGAAAATTACAACAAGGCTTGAAGCTATTGAGACAACCTAGAGAAGAGGTATACATCTTGAAGATATTAGTGATGACGAAGAAGGAACACCTAACCCAAATCCTAAACTTGAGGCTAAATAAGATGAAGAAATATTTTTGAGAGTTTTGTCTAGGGCTAACTCTAGACCTATTGTTGAGGATTCTTGCTATGATAGAAGACTTGAGACTAACACATTATTGGAATAGATCATTGATATGGATAAGTACTTTGAGTATGAAATAACTACTAATAATAGGAAAGACAACATAGAAGTCAAGAAGTTGAATGGTCATGCTTCACTTTGGTTGCATCAGACAAAAAAGTGGAAACAAAATATCAGACATGGGAAAAGATGATTGGATAGATGAAAAAGAAGTTTCTCCTTACAAATTACCAAGTTAATTTGTTAATGAAGATGAAAATTTTGAGGCAAAATGACATGAGTATGAAAGAATATACTGAGAAATTTTACAAATTGGATATCAAATCTGGACACATGGATGATGAAGTTGAGAAAGTGGGTAGATAATGAAAGGAAACTCAGGTGCAGAAACATCTTCCTACACTAATCCCTTAAGGAATGTATTGTGAAAATCCCTATTAAATCCTTACAATTTTAGATTCAATATTATGTAAACAATAATGTTGCAGTCAACCATAAATACAAAAAATAGATAGATAAAGAAAATACATAAACACAAAGATATGCTAGTGGGGAAAAACCTTTTGGTAAAACAACCCCACCCCTCCAAAACTTGAACAATGTATTTCCTTCAACACAAAGGTTATGACACACTTGCAATGCAAGTTCTTTTAGGACACATAAGACTAATCTAGTGGCAACCAACAATAAACTTTTCACTCTCTCCAATCTACAACCCTAAAAATTCTTATACCATGCACTTTCCATTTTAGGACAACTTTCAAAGAACAACCATATTAGGGTTTTACCATTCTCCGAAAAAGTAGGAAATAATTTTTTTTTGGGGCAATGCCATAAACCCGATGCACTAGATGGAGATTCAAGTGTATAGTACTCAATGATCAATTTCCACATGTCTACCCATCATCATATATTCCAAAGATAACTCTTACGTATCATAGGAATTTGTCATAACTATTTTAGTCATGATCTCCTTACACCCAATTCAAGATGCTAACACATGCAAGTGGAGTGACACATGAACATACCAACTAGACATGTACACTTACACTTAATTACATTATTTGAAAAAATACATTTACAAAAAAGATAATAAGAGTAGAAATTATCCAAGGTTGAGACACCTTATTCCTAACAATCTCCCACTTGTTGAACACCTTGTAAGAGAAACAAGAACTAACCGCTATAGGATGAAATGCCCATGGACTCCGAAAACCATCTAAACTTCTCTACATTGACTAGTTTCATCATTGCATCTGCAAAATTCTTTATAGTATCTATCTCCCCAAAATTTAAGTTTCCATCTTCCACCATATCTCTCACAAAGTGAAACTACACATCAATGTGCTTTTTTTTGGCATGGAAAATTGGATTCTTTGTAAGAAAAATAACACTCTAACTATCACACCAAATAATAATCTATCCTACATCAACACCAATATCAGAACACAATCTCATAAGCCAAATGGCTTGCTTAAAAGCATGAGTAGGAGCCATGCACTTAGCTTTTGTAGTGGAAAAAGCAACCACAGGTTGTTGCTTACTCATCCAACTGATGGCACCACCAAACATAGTAAACACATAAGCACTAGTGGATCTACTGCTATCAATATCACCTGCCCAATATAAATCCAAAAAATCATGAATATAAACTAAATGTGGAGCTCTAGAAGAGTTACCATGATAACAAGTGGAGTAATCTGATGTACCCCTCAAATATTTGAATAATAGCTTAACTAGATCCCAATGTACCCATCTAGGATTAGTCATAAATTGGTTCAGAACTCCCACTCCATGGGCAATGTCTGGTCTAGTATATACCATAGCATACATAAGATTGCCAATTGCACTAGCATAAGGTACTCTACTCATGTCCTCCACCTCACTAGGAGATTTTGGACAATCATCTATAGATAACTTTGTTCCCATAGAAATAGGAACACACAATGGTCTACAAACTGCCATGCTGAACCTGTCCAACATAGACTTCACATACTTACTCTGACTTAACCAAAGTTTTATATTAGACCTATCTCTATTGATTTCCATACCCAAGATGTACTTTTCTGCCCCAAGATCTTTCATCTCAAACTGTGTTGACAACTAAGATTTAAAGTAAAAAATCATACCCTTACCCTTCCCAAATAGCAACATATCATAAACATATAATGCAACAATAAGAAGGCAATCATTTTAAACTTTAAAATAAACACAATGATCTAATTTTGATCTTACAAATCAAATTGACAATACAAAGGCATCAAACTTAAGGTACCACATCCTAGGAGATTGTTTTATACCATGCAAAGACTTCTTTAATTTACAAACCAAAGATTCTTTACCTTTAACAATGTAGTGCTCAGGCTATGACATATAAATCTCTTCCTAAAAATCACCATGAAGGAAAGTTGTCTTCACATCCACCTATTCTATCTCTAAATCATATGATGCAGTAAGAGATAAAAAAAATCTAATGGATGTCAAATTTTCAAAAAGAGATAATATTTCACCATAATCTATTCTCTCCACTTGTGAGTAACCCTTCACAACCAATCTAGCTTTGTACCTTTCAACACTATCATATGCACAAAATTTCTTCATGAACACCCATTTTCTACCAATAGGTTTCCATCCTTTAGGCAAAGGTACAAGGTACCAAGCTTTTTTTTAATCTAATGAAGCCATCTCATCATCCATGGCCTCAATCTAGGAACCTACATCTTCCATATCCAAGGCCTATTTCACAGATCTAGGCTCATTAGTGTTAGTATTCAAAGAAAAGGCACAACTGGAATCTAATATAGAATAACCAAACCTTTCTGGCTACCTTCTTACTCTCATGGATCTCCTCAAGGGCTGAGGTTGAGGTTTTTTTTCCTCTTCTTTTGAACTATCAGAGCTACTAGACCTCATCATTAGACCTAACATGGTCTTTCTATTTAGTCTTCTCAGGGGTAGGAGGCAACTAAACAATATCTTCTTTTTTCTCTTTTTCATCTAGTTTTAACACAATAGGAGAAGATGTTAGCCCTCTAAAAATAACATTTTTACTATATAACACCTTACTAGTCACAAAGTCCCAAAGCTTGTATCCCTTTACACCAACACTGTATTCGATGAAAATACATTTGATAGCTTCATTTTCCAAATTTTATTTTTTCTCCTCTGGAACATGTGCATAAGATTCACAACCAAAAACATGAAGATGTCTAATTGAAGGCTTCTTACTAGACCACACCTCCATAGGTGTCTTACCAACAAGGGCTGATGTAGGAGATCTATTAACCAGATAGCAAGAAATGGCCATAGCTTCAGCCTAAAACCTTTGTTCAAGACAAGCTCCACTAAGCATACTCCTAGCCTTCTCCATTAGTGTCCTATTCATCCTTTCTGCAACTCCATTTGGTTGTGGGTTATAAGGAGTTTTCTTATGCCTCTTGATACCCTATTCTTTATAGAACTATTCAAACTCTACTGAGAAGAACTCACCACCATTGTCAGTTCTTACACACTTAATCTTCTTACTAGTTTGATTCTCTATAAAGGATTTAAATACCTTGAACCAACTAAAGACTTGTGTCTTACTTTTTAGGAAATAAATCCATGTCCTTCTACTGTAATCATCTATGAAAGATATAAACTTGGAGATTGAAGGAACTTTTATAGGACCAAATACATTAGAATGACTAAGATCCAAAAAATCAAAAGATTTGTGAGAACTAGACTAAAATTGAACACAATTTTGTTTACCATAGACACAATTTTCAGAGAATTCAAACTCAAGATTACAATCATTTAACCCCTCAATGAGGTTCTTATTTTTTAGGGTTCTAAGACCCTTCTCACCAATGTGGCTAAATCTCATATGCCACAACATTGTCTTTTCTATAGGAAGCTTTCCTTCCAATGTGTATGCACCCTTAGGTACACATGCTACACTGCAATAACCACAATTTTCTTTACTCCTTATTCAAATGGTGGGATGAAGTAATAGCTACTCTCTTCTTTGAAATAGAAGAACTATTGCACTAAGAAATGCATCAAGCTAAAAAAAGGTACCTCTCCTAGTACCCTTAGCAAGCACCATAGCTCCTCTCATCATCTTACATCCATCTTTAGAAAAACAACTTTCACACCTACATCATTTAGCATACTTATAGATAATAGGTTTCATGCCAAACTAGGGATATGCATTAGCTTGTTGATCCCCTTTACTTGTCCATCAGGGAATCTAATATTGACTTGTCCTCATCCAACTATCTTTAGGTGAGAATCATCACCCAAGTACACCTTTCCACCATTGAAAACTTCATACAATGAGAACCAAATTTAATGAGAGGTCATGCAGAAAAAAGTACCCAAGTCTATCAACCACACATCATTAGATGCATGATCTACCAAGGCTGCAATGAAAGCATCACCATCTTTTTGAGTTTTTTTTAAACCTAAATTTGAGACCTTCTTCTTCTTATTTTTCTCTTTATGGTCTTTACAAAAGTGCTCAATCTTATCACAGTTCCAACATTTTTCCTTGGACTTTCTAGGAGTCTTTGATTTTCCATGGGATTTAGATCTACCCTTTTTACCATTTTGCTTCCCTATGTCATTGGATCTAGCATGAACAATAAGAGCTTCCTTATCTAAATTTGAAGAATTTCGCTATGTCTCCTTAGATAACAATGAAGACACCACATCATCCATTTTGAAAGTGACTAAAGTACTTCCAAGAGCCATCAAAAGATGGTCCCATGAATTCAACAAGGAACATAATAGGGTCATACATTGATCCTCCTCCTCTATCTTGACACCAGATGATGTCAACTATGCAATCAATAAATTAAAAGCATTTAGATGATCTATAATAGATCCTCCTTCATCCATTCTTAGAGAATACAACTTCTTCCTCAAGAAAAACTTGTTGACCAAAGATTTGGCCTAATACATAGACCCAATCCATGTCCACAAATTGTTTGTGGTATTCTCATCAAGAACATTTAGGAGAACAAAATCAGCTAGACAGAGTCTAATGAGACCCTTAGCTTTCTAATCCTTGAGATCCCAATGTTCTTAAGATATATTTGTGGGTCTCACATCAAGTGAAGCCACCTCCCATAGATCATGATCTTCAAGCAAGTCTTCCATCTTGAGTTTCCACAACTTGAAATTACTACCATTAAATTTCTCCACCTCCACTTTTCCATATGATGAACTAGCCATCTTAATTTGCAAATAATATTAAGAATGCTTTGTAAAAAAATCCTGCTCAACTTGAGATTAGCTCAAAAAACCCTACCCAACAACTAGGATCAAAAGTTGATCAAGCTCTAATACCACTTGAAAGGAAACTCAGGTGTAGAAACAACTTCCTACACTAATCCCTTAAGGAATGTATTCTGAAAATTGCTATTAAATCCTTACAATTTCAGATTTGAAATTATGTAAACAATAATATTGTAGTCAACCATGAATACATAGAACAAATAGAGAAAGAAAATACATAAACATAAGGATATGATAGTGGGGAAAAACCTTTCAGTAAAACAACCCCACCCCTCCAAAACATGCACAATGCATTGTCTTCAACACAAAGGTTACAACACACTTACAATGCAAATTTTTTTAGGACACGAAAGACTAGTCTAGCAACAACCAACAATACACTTTGCAATCTCTCCAATCTACAACCCTAAAAATGCTTATATCATGCACTTTCCATTTTAGGGCAACCTTATTAGGGTTTTACCATTCTCTAGAAAAGTAGGAACCCACTTTTTTTTAGGGTGATGCCCTAAATCCTGTGTGCTAGATGGATCATCGAGTGTACAATACTCAATGATCAATTGCCACATGTCTACACATCATCAAATATTTCAAAGATATATCTTATGTGTCATAGGAATTTGTCATAACCATTTCAGTCATGATCTCCTTACACACAATTTAGGATTCTAACACATGCAAGTGGAGTGACACATGAACATGCCAACTAGACATGTACACTCACACTTAATTACATTATTTACAAAAAAAAAATTTACAAAATAAGTAATAAGAACAAGAAATATCCAAGGTTGAGACATCTTATTCCTAACAGAAACCTAAATGTCTTGAGGACATCAATTCAAGATGAGATCAATTATGATAAGATGAGTAGTATGGAGGAAGCATACTAGTATTCTCTAAAGATTGAAGAAATATTGGAAAAGATACATGATCAAAGAAAAAGAGTAAGAGGTGGTGGATTTTAAAGAGGGGGAGGTAGAACATATTGAGAAAGTAGAAGATTTGACAAAAAAATGCAAGATAAAGGAAAATTAGCATGGGAGGAAGAACCTTCTAGTAGAAGAGGCAATTACACTAGAGGCAACTATAATGGTTACTCTAGCAATATTAATAGTGGAAAATTAGAGGAAAGAGATTAATTTAAATGTACTTGTTACAAATGTGGTGAACAAGGACATAAAGCTTTTGAATGTACTAACTCTGGAAAGAAGATTGGAGGTAATGGAATAAGTACCTTGGCTTGCAAAGAAGTTGCTAAAACACCTAATGAACCTAAAAATGGTGAGAAAATGATGTTGGGAATAATTTTGTGGAATAAAGAAATTGATGGAGAACCTATTTTAGAAGAAGTTTGTTCAAAACTAGATGTAAGATTGCTAGAAAATATTGCAAGGTAATCTTTGATAGTGGAAGTTATTTTAATTTTGAATTTGAGGAGTAAATTAATATATTGTAGTTGTAGATATTGAGACATCCTAAACCTTACCACATTTCTTGGATCCAAAAGGAGCATAAATTACTTGTAAGTGAAGAATGCCTTGTTAAATAAAAAATGAGAATTACCATGATGAAGTCTTGTGTGATATTATGCTTATGGATTGTTGTCATATTCTTTTATGGAGACCTTAGCAGTATGATAGAAAATATTTGCATGATGGTATATTGAACAAGTATACTATTTGGGTTGATGGAAATAAAAAATTCTTATTACATTTGATAGAAATACTAGATGAGAATTATTGTTCCATGATCAGAATATGTTTGGTTGAAGTTAATCAATTTTCAGAAGAAGTAAAAGAATAGAATATGCTTTTAGTTTTATTCCTAAGAAAATAGGGAAATAAGATGAGTGAGAAAATGCACCTGAGATTGAGTCTTTATTAGTGAAGTTTTTAACATATTATTTCTAATAATATAACTAATGATTTATCACCTATGAGAAGCATAAGTCATTGTAGAGATTTGATACCTAGAGCTACTTTTCCTAATAAAGTACTACATAGATTGACACCTAATGAAAAATCTAAATTAAATAGGCAAGTACATGAATTTATTGAGAAAGGTTTGAGTAGATAAAGTTTGAATCCTTGTGTAGCACCCATTGTGTTAGCACCTAAAAAGAATCGAGAATGGAGAATGTGCACTAACTCTAGAGTCATAAACAAGATAATAGTGAAATATAGGTTTCCTTTGCCTAGGATAGATGACATAATGGATAGTTTAGATGGAGAAAAATACTTTACCCATATTTACTTGAAAATTGTATACCATTAGATCAGAATTAGAGAAGGAGATAAATGAGAAACTACTTTTAAGACTAATGAAGGTTTGTATGAGTGGGTGGTTATGCCTTTTGGTCTAACTAATGCACCAAGTAATTTTATGAGGATGATAAATGAGGTTTTGAAAAGATTCTTGGGTAGTTTTACTTATATTATCATTTGATTGTGCTCCTCTTTTTTTTTTCTTTCTCAATTGTCATGTGTCTAGGTACTTCAATATATTTATTGTCCAAGAAATATAGTGCATAATCTCTAACTCTAGATTGATGTAATCTGATCAAGCATTGTCACGCTATAAAGTTCTCTTTGTTAAGCTTGGGCACCTTTCTCTTGTACATCTTGATCTTTATATTAAGCCCCAGAAAAAAATTTCCTTAAAAGCACTAGAGGCTCTGATACTAATTGTTAGAATGATTTGAATAACTAATAGGGGGAGGGTAAATCAGTTATCCTTAAGTCCAAATACTATTTTAACTTTTAAAAACTTCAAAAAACTTAACTGCATTCATAAATCCACTTGGAAATATATGATAATCCAACTTATTCATCTCATTGTTAGCTTCCTATTTAGTATATAATGAATAATAGAAATATATAATAGTAAACAACATGAAATATGAAAACAACATTCACACAATTATGACACCAAGATTGAACATGGAAACCCAATTTGGGAAAAACCACCAAGTAACATGCTACCACTTTTTCACTCTTCTTAAGTGATCTTGGTTAAGATATAACCTTGTTAAAGGTTACTAAATATACTATTAGTTGTGATCCTATTAAAGGATTTAATCACCCTATTAGGACTGACCTTGTTAGAGGACTTTATAACACTCTATTATAATGTCACCTTTATTAAAAGATTTACACTATGACTATTAGGTCAATGTTGATTAAAGGATTTTACTGCCATAATGGTTAGAAAGTAATAGCTAGGTTGATTTGATAAAATAAAAATCACTTTGCAAATTTAGATCCACATTCAGCTCATTCCTAGTTCATTAACTGAACTCCACACACTCCATCTTTGATTTTCTGGGAAATCCTTCAAGAAAGCTTTTATTCACCAACTTCTCACTTTACTCTAAAACTCAATTTTTTATTTGTTCATAAATTCTCCAACTAACCAACACTCTAAATCTTCTCATATGTCTTCTTAAATAGATATATTAATCCTTTTCCACTTAAACATAACTATACATCTTAGGGTTTAATCAAATTCATTGAATGTATTCATCATTTTCACCTTCTACTTCTTCCTTGAAACTTTTGGAAACTTCTCATTGAATTCTTACCTTAGATAGATTAA
This sequence comes from Cupressus sempervirens, assembly GCA_028749045.1. Taxonomy (NCBI): domain Eukaryota; kingdom Viridiplantae; phylum Streptophyta; class Pinopsida; order Cupressales; family Cupressaceae; genus Cupressus; species Cupressus sempervirens. The sequence goes on from CM053788.1 coordinate 522,238,457, forward strand.
CACACTCAATTGATGCATTAAATACTCTAGTTCATCAATTCTTATCATTCACATGTTTTGACGAATTCATAAATTCAACTATTACCCTTAAATATTGATTCTTTCTCAAATTGTTAAGTTTTTAACACTTAGTCATCACTATCTTCTTCACCTCAATCATCACTAGGTTGCTCAATCTCCATTGTTTTCTCTCAGTTGACTTACACTAGATTTCTCGACCTTCACTATGCTCGATCACTTCTTTAGTTTACCTTTATCTTTCTCGACCATAACCATCACTTAGATAATGTTGTTTTTCTCAGCTCTATATTAAGTTCCTTAATATTTTTCTTCAATTTCTTTATTGACCTAGTAAATTATCACTCAATCAAGGTTAATATATTACTCAACTTCTTGATTTTCATCAAACATCTCCTCTACACTTCAACACAATTTTTTCCATTCATAATACAATGATCAAACAACACATTATCTTGTCAAATAATAACTAATAAAGTGCCCGTTATAATTCCATCATACTTCTCTTTACTCAACAACTTCACTAGCTTTCCTTGTTATCTTGTCAAATCCTCTTCACTCATCAACTAATATGGCACACTACACTATTAGTAAATGTCTTACCAATAAGGTTTGGCATCAATGATAACATAACAGTTGTTCCAATTGTAGTTTACAATAATTTTGGATAATATACCTGATGGTTTACCACCTGTGAGAAACTTAAGCCATTGTATGGATCTAGTACCTGGAGCTAGTTTTCATAATAAAAAACCACATAGATTGACACTTGATGAGAATGATGAATTGAATAGGAAAGTATATGAATTTCTTAAGAAATATTTGATTAGAGAGAGTTTGAGTCCTTGTGGTGTACCCACTATGTTTGAACCTAAATAGAATGGAGAATTGAGAATGTGCACTAACTCTAGAGCCATAAACACGATAATAGTGAAATGTAGATTTTCTTTCCCTAGGATGGATGAAATAATAGATAGTATGGATGGAGAAAAATACTTTACAATGATTGACTTGAAAAGTGGACATCATCATATTAGAATTAGAGAAGGAGATGAATGGAAAGCTTCTCTTAAGAGTAATGAAGGTTTGTATGAATGGTTGGTTATGCCTTTTTGTCTAACCAATCCAACTAGTACTTTTATGAGGCTGGTGAATCAGATTTGAAAATACTCTTGGGTAAGTTTGCGATTGCATATCTGGATGACATTTTGATATCTAGTTAACTAAGGAAGATCATATTGATAATGAAAGATAAGTATTGTAGAGATTAAAGGAGGATGAATTGCTAATTAATTTGAAGAAATGCTTATTCATGAATGAGGAAATTGTGTATCTTGGTATTTTTATTTCAGCCGATGGTTTGAATATGGATCCTAAAAATGTAAAAGTTATTCTCGATTGGTGTACACTTGAGAGCATTGAAGAGGTAAGATCATTTCAAAGGGTTAACAAGTTTTAATAAGAAGTTCATCAAAAATTTTAGTTCTATTTGTAATGTATGAATGAGATTATGAGAGGAGATAAAAAGGAATTCAAATGGACACAAGGGGAAAAAAATATTTTTGAAATATTGAAGCAAAATATTACATAATTTTCTACACTTACTTTGCCTAATTTTAATAAAGTTTTTCAAGTTGAATGTAGTGTTAGTAGAAGTGCCATTGGAGCTATTTTGAGTCAATAAAGAAGACTTGTAGCTTACTTTAGTGAGAAGTTGAGTGATTCTAAGAGAAAATATTCAGTTTATGAGCAATAATTCTATACTATTTTTCAAGCTTTGAATAAATGGAGACATTATTTGATGCCTAAAGATTTTGTGATGTATAGTAACCATAGAGATTTTTAGTATTTGGGAAATTAGAATAAGTTGAATTAGAGACATATGAAGTGGGTTGATTTTTTACAAAAAAATTCATTTTCATTAAAACATAAGAGTGGACAACTGAACAAGGTTGTTGATGCTTTGAGCTAAAGGACAAGTTTTCTGAGAGAAAGGAGAGTTGAGGTACTTGGTTTTGATGATTTGAAATATTTGAATGAAATTGATCCTAATTTTGCAGAACCTTGGAAATATTGTAGAGAATAGATAGTGAGAGATAAGTGGGCTAATTATTTCATCTAGGAAGATATGTTATTTAAGGGAACTCAGTTGTATATACCCCAATTATCTATGAGAGAGAACATCACAAAGGAAAAATATAGTGGTGTACTTGTTGAACATTTTGGAATTGATAAGATACTAAAGTTAATTTTAGATAGGTACTTTAGGCCAAAAATTTATAAGGATGTGTAGGAGATGGTGAGAAGTTGCATAATTCTTTAAATAACAAAAGGAACTAGTCAAAATTTAGGATTGTATTCACCATTGCCTATACTCGATAAGCCTTGGGAAGATATCAATATGGATTTTGTTCTTGGTTTGCCTAGAACTTAGAGAGGCAATGATTCCATTTTGGTAGTACTTGAAAGATTTTTAAAAATGGCTCATTTCACACCTTGTAAGAAGACATTTGGTGTTATACATATAGCTGAATTATTCTTTAATAAAGTACTGGTAAGATTGCATGGTTTTCCCAAGACTATTATTTCAGATAGAGATACTAAGTTTACTAGTTATTTCTAGAGGAAACTTTGGAAGAAGCTGAATATAGAGTTGAATTTTAGTTCTTAATTTCATCGAGAAAAAGATGGACAAACTAAAGTTGTGAATAGAAGTTTGGGTAACTTGTTGAGATGTTTGGTTGGATATACTCCTACTAATTAGGATTTGATTTTGGCACAAGAAGAGTTTGTGTTTAATAATTTAGTGACTAGGATTACTAAGAAGATACTTTTTGAGATTGTTACTACATGAATCCTAAGAGAACTACTAAGTTGAGGGATCTCAATTTTGAGACAAAAAGAAGTGTTCAAGCTGATGAATTTGTAGATTTCATGAAGACTTTGCATGAGGATGTGAAAATGAATTTGGAGGACAATAATCAAGAATACAAATAGAGAGAAGATAAAAGTAAGAGACAAAAATATTTTGAAGTTGGTGATGAGGTTATGATTCACTTGAAGAGGAGTGGATTCCCAATTTGTACCTATACTAAGCTAAAAATGAACAAGTTTGGTCCTTGTAAGATTATAAGAAATTTTGATAGTGGAAATGCCTTTGAAATAGATTTACCAAAGGACACCAATATCTCAACTATGTTCAACATTGCAAATATATTTGAATATTTTGAATCAGATGATGAACTGAAAAAATAACTTGGATTATCCTAAGAAAAACACATATAGAATTGAAAAAATATTGGATAGTAGAATAAATAAAAGTTCCAGAGGAAAAGACTACATGGAATGCCTAGCTCAATGGAAGGATAATCTATTTGAAGATAGTACATGGATTACAAAAGATGAGATGAATCTTTATGATCCAAGTTAGAACATCTTTAAAGCTTGATGTGACCTCAGTTCTTATTAACCCTACATTTTTTATGCAGGAGCATCTTGGGTCTTTAAGAAATTTTGCATCAATAAAAAACATTTCTTTTTTCCCATACCAAGCTATTGTTTGAAAAGTAGCCATTTTTATTGTTGGTTTCTTGTTGTGCATAGTTGTCATCATGTTAAGGACCTATCTTAGATCCTTTCCCTAAGTGTGCAAATTTCTATGTCTCATATTTCTTGAGTTCTATGGCATTCTTTGTAGTCCCTATTTCCTCCTATTTTCATCTAGCAAAGCATGTTATTTCAATTGGCATTGTTTCCTTTGATTTTGTGGCATCTTGTGCAGTTAGGAGATAACTTCTAACACACACATGGACATACCTTTAAGTGCACATAATTTTATATTATTCTTTGCTTGGATTTTGGTTTACTTTTCCAAATTTGGACCTATGTTATAATTAAATTCTTGACTAATTGAATTGTGGTGTAGCTGGCTACAAAATAAGCTTGGTTAGATGTAGGAGTGGAGGATCTCAAAGGATCTTAGAGAAGGGAACATAGAGGATGTGATCTTGGAATTTGATTTCATAAATTCATTTGTATATGTCTACAACTTTGAAGGCCTCACAACTGGGCATGTTGTGATTTCTTTATATGTAAAGTGAAATAATTATAATTAATTTTATGTTGCATTTGACCTTTCTATTGATCTCTATAGTTTTATCAATTTGTATATATCTTCTATGTGTAACTCTGAGCAGGGGAGTGTTGGTAGGTTTAAGTTAAATTTATTCTATCTTACTCTCTATCTTCATTGCCTCAAGTGAGACAAGCCTATTGAAGATAGTTCATGGATTGCACAAGATGAGATGAATTATATGATTCAAGTTAGAACATCAATAAATTATGATGTGACCTAAGTTCTTATTAACCCTAAGTGTTTGATGCAGGAGCATCCTGGTTCTCTGAGAAATATTGCATCAACCAAAATATTTCTTTTTTTCTATACTAGTTGAATGTTAGAAAAGTGGCTATTCCTGGTCTTGGTTTCTTGTTGTTTTTAGTTTTCATCATGTCAAGGATCTATCTTAGATCCTTTCCCCTAGTGCACATATTATTATATCTTATATTTCTAGAGTTTTGTTCTATTTTTTGTAGTCCCTATTTCCTACTATTTTCATCTAGTGAAGCATCTTGTTATGATTGGTGTAGTTTCCTTTGATTTTGTGGTGTTTTCATAGTTGGCGATAATCTGTATCACACATGTGGACCTACCTTTAAGTGCACATGCTTTCATTTTTTTCTTTTCTTGGTTTTTGGTTCACTCTTCCAAGTATGGACCTATATTGTAATTAAATGCTTGACTAGATGACTTGTGGCTTAGCTGGCTATAAAAGAAGCCTGGTTAGATGTAGGAGAGGAGGATAAAAAATGATCTTAGAGAGATAGAAAATAGAATATGTAAGCAAAGAATTTGATTTCATAGTTTCATTTGTATATAGTCGCAACCTAGAAGGTCTCACAATTGGGCATGTTGTGATTTATTTATATGTGAAGTGAAATAATTACACCTTCAAAAAAGATGCATTTAGCCTTGTGTTCTCTATAGTTTTACTAATATGTGTATATCTTCCATGTGCAACTCTTATTACAGAAGTGTTGGTAGGTTTAAGTTAAGTTTATTCTCTCTTCTCCCTACCTACCTTGAATCATCAACTCCATAAAGATATTATGATCATCCATGAATCGATGCAACATGAATCTTCACTTCATGAATATTTGATAGGGGTAGGACCCTTAACTTACATACTCAAAAACATTCTTAGGAAATGACTTTGTGAATATATCTTATGTCTCCTCCCTGAACTTCACATACTCTAATCTGACTTATTTTTCTTGAACTTGACCTCTCAAGTACTGATACTTGATAGAGATGTGCTTTTTGCATCAGTGGATTCTTTGATATATTAATTGCACTAGTATTGTCATAACAAATGGTTACAAGTTCTATGATTTCCTCTTACATACCTTCCAATATTTTTTTGATCCATATGATGTTTGAACAATTGATTGCAATATCAATATACTCAGCTTCAATAGTGGGCTAAGAGGTACAACTCTATTTCTTTCTTATCCATGTTACTAATCTTTCTCTTAAAAATAAATCTCCACCACTAGTAATTTTTGTGTCATCAACATTTTATGTGCAATCAATATTAGTGTAGACTCTTAGCTCCAAATATCCTTCTTTCTGGTACCATAATCCATATTCTTTAGTTCCCTTCAAATATATGAATAATATTTTCAATGCACTCATGTGTGTCTCCTTAGGATTGATTTTATATCTTGCAACTATTCCAACTACATGTGCAATACTAGGTCCTCTATGAACTACATATTGTGATTTTGTAATAATAGATCTATACAAAGTTTCATTCACTTTTTCCGAGGTTTATTCCTTAGAAAATTTATATCTAGTGACCATAGGGTGTCCATCTAGTCTTGACTTATCCTTGCAAAAAAAAAATAGTATCTCCTTCATGTATTTGGATTGGGTAGCATATATTCCTCCTTTAGTTTGAGTATCTTTTAAACTAATAAAGAACATCATCTAACCAAACATAGACATTTCAAACTCTTTACTCATTGGATCAGATAATGACTTGTAAAAATAATAATTTCTACCAAATATAATATTGATGTAGCACAAGGCAGGAGAATCCCCAAAGGAGGTGTCCTAGCCCCTAGCAAATAACCACACAACAAAAACATAATAACAAAGAAAGAGTTGATGCCAAATTAAAATAATTTATTCATAAAATAAATATTACATGCAATGTGCTAGGTTGTAAGACCTTCTTAGTTATGGCCAAATAAAAAGCAATTACAATAATAGTTCTACAAGATCCCTCAAGATCCAATCCAAACCCTAGCTAGTCCAGATCACACTCTAGTAGAAACCTCCAAGGAAAATCTAAACTTGTGTTCGCAAGCCCACCAAGCAATCTCCTTATTTTCCAAGCTGTAGCTACCAACCCTTCTCAAACTTGATCCAAGATCCAAGTGTAAACTACCTCACATTTAGTGCTCTATCCACACACTCACAAGTCCACCATAATCCTACTATAAACTACCTTGCATTCAATGCTCTATCCACAAACTCAAGAAAAACTCACTCTTTGGCTAATCTCCACACTCACTCCTCCTCCTCTAAATGAATCACTCCATGAATGTATAAAAGAATCCACAAGACCCCCTACTTATACCCAGCTAAGCCACAAGTTGGCCTAGCAATTAAAAATTAAATAAAATTAACATTAAATACTTGAAGAGCCACAAGTCGGCCTTCAATAGCAATTAAATGTCCAAAAATTGATACCTAAGAAAAATTGTGATATTTACTAGCTCCAATTTAATTAGAAATCATTATTATAATTAAAGGTAGAACTTTATGTACTCTAAAACCCCTAAAATGTGCAAAGGCTGATTCATTAATGGTATTTGTGAATCCATCCTGAAAGTCATGCATAGAAACCTGTTGTGCAAACTGCCAGAAAGTGATACTCTAGGAGAATTTCCATATCTCCCAACTTATAAAGAATTAGGACTTGAACCTTTGAAAAAAGGAAGTACTATAGGCCCTCTTAAATATCTAAAATTTTAATCCTCTCATTCATTGCAAAAAATTATTTACATGGCTTGCAGTAGGCACCCAAAAATTAGAAAACACAGTTCTAGTAGCAAGGTAAAAATAGCTCAAACTTAAACTCAATCCATCCAATCTCTATGCAATCATGAGGAAAGGTTACCCAATGTGTCTCCAACATATTATTAACCATTAAAAGCATAACTCCACCAAAATCCAAGCTTGATGCTCCTACATCAGACTCCCCAAATAAATAGAAAAGTATGTCCCATACTTTGATGCCCAAAGAAAGATCTGCAACCAACTTTGTCTTTACCAAAGGCTTCCACTTCATCAAAGTCAATAGAAAAAATCTAAAAATAAGCCATCTATGTTTCATCCACTAACACATTATAATCAAATACATATTAGCAACCCAATTAGCATGCTCACACCCAAGAACAAACTAATCATAATGCTTCACCAAAAAAAACCTCATTCACATTAGCAACTAGTGAATCCACACCAATAACAACAAACTCCATATCAAAAAAAATATGTAGATCTCCATCAACACATGCCAAACTCTCAATACCAATGGTATCATTACTCACAACAAGATGCATTATAACATACAAGTCACCACCAACAACAACTAGATCATCCATGACCAAGTGCTCTACAATTTCCATGTCAGACTGAATCGACTGATCATGAAAACCAATGTCTATCCTAGCATCAACAAGGTTAGGAATATCTTCAGAAATAACCCCTAGCTTCTCTAAAGGTTCCATATCAAGCTCAACAAATTGATTAACAAAACCAACCTCTTCCACCTTGACCTTGCTATGCCATCTTCTCTCACAAATAAGTCTCTTAACTGTCCAGACAACTCTCTTCTAGATTGTTAAACTCCAACTCCATGAAGATCTATGGAATGCCTTCCTTATCGTATCCTTATCTTGATTAATCAAACTAGTTTAAAATTGAGAAACCTTCTTCTTAGTTTGATTAGCCAAACTAATTTCAACCAAAGTAGACATCTCAGAAAGCCTCCTCTCCAACACATCATGGATATATGCAATCATCTTAGGGTCCAATCCTCTCAGAGCCATCTTCCAAGATATTTGCAAACCATTCCCATGCTCCTTATGACAACCTCAAATTGTTTACAAGTTAGATCACAACCTTCCACCTCGCATGAATAATCAAGAACCACATCACAAGTCTAGGACCACAGATCTACAATCCACAAACTCTCTATGATCATGCCTCGACAAGATTAGTCTTCTATCTTTGCATCCATTGATCCATTTGTATGCCCTCTACAATTGCAAGTTAGAACCATGATCTACCACCTTGCAACCAAGAGATCTAGGACTCAAAAAATAAAATCTACCACTAGATCAAGATCAACTCAAATCTACTTCTCCAACCCAAGTCCTAGTGCAAACTACCTCAGCTTTGGTTATCTGTCTACATGCTCAGGAATAACCTTCACTTTGATACCACTTGACACAACATAAGGAAAGAAAATCCCCAAAGGAGATGTCCTAGCCCCTATAAAATAACCACACAATGGAAATAGAATAAAAATTCAAGATCTAATACAAAATTATAATAATTTATTCATAAAATAACTATTACATGCAATGTGTCAAGATTTAAGGCCTTCCCAGTTATGACCAAATACAAAGAAATTACAATAATAGTTTTGCAAGATCCCTTAAGATCCAATCCAAACCCTAGCTAGTCTAGATCACACTCTGGTAGAAACCTCCAAGGAAGGTCTAAACTAGTGCTCACAAGCCCACCAAGAAATCTCCTTGTTTTCCAAGCCATAGCTACTAGCCCTTCTCAAACTTGATCCAAGATCCAAGTGTTAACTACCTTAAATTTGGTGCTCTATCCACACACTCACAACTCTACCACAATCCTGTTATAAACTACCTTACATTCGGCACTCTATCCATAGACTTAGGAAAAACTTGCTCTTTAGCTACTCTCCACACTCACTCTTCCTCCTCTGAATGAATCACTCCATGAATGTATAAAAGACTCAACAAGACCCCATACTTATACTCAACTAAGCCACAAGTTTTCCTAGAAATTAAAAATTAAATAAAACTAACATTAAATACTTGAAGAGCCACTAGTCGACCTTTAACAATAATTAAATGTCCAAAAATTGATACTCGAGAAAAACTATTATATCTCCTAGATCCAATTGAATTAGAACCTTTTCTTCAAAATAATGGTATTAATTTAGGTCCTCTACAACTCTTAAAAATTTAAAAGTGTGATTCATTAAGGATATTTGTACATCCATCCTGAAAGTCATGCACATAAACCTATCATGCAAATTGCTAGAAATTGATAATCTAGGAGAATTACCATTTCTCCCAACTTATAAAGAATTAGGACTTTTTCCTTTGAAAAAGAGAATTAATCTAGGCTCTCTTCAATATCTTAAATTTTCATCCTCTCATTAATTGTGAAAAATTAGTTACACGGCCTACAATGGGCACCCAGAAACCAGAAACATAGTTCTAGCAACAAGGTAAAAACAACTAAAACTTCAACTCAATCCATCCAATCTCTATGCAATCATGAGGAAAAGTTCCCCAATGTGTGTCCAACACATCCATAACCATTAAAATCATAACTTCACCAAAATCCAATCTTGATCCTCTTGCATGAAATATCATACATAAATATTTATAGTATCAAAACCTTATACTCATCTTCACTCTTCAAGTATAGGTTTTTGTTATCACCAATTCTAACAAAACTTATTCTAATCAAATAGGAATGAAATCCTTCATACTATACTCTTAGTGCTTGCTTCAATCCATACAAATATTTGTACAATTTACATACCATGTACTTTTGATTTAGCTTTATGACCCTTCAAATTAATCAATGTAGACCTCTTCTTTTAGGAATTCCATTTATAAATGCAGACTTGACATCCATTTGATAGACCTTGTGTCTTTTGTATGTCATATATGTAAGTAGAGATTTTTCTCATTCTAAACTTACAATAGGGAAAAAGGTTTCTCCATAGTCAATTCCTTCTTCTTGTATATAATCTTTACATACAAGTCTAGCCTTTTTTCTCACAACTCCTTTTTCATTCAACTCATTCCTAAAAATCCATTTTGTTCCAATCACACTCTTTTATGTGGGCCTAACTACCAATGTACAAGTTTTCTCTCTCTCAATCTAGTCTATCTCTTCATTCATTGTATTGATCCAATATTCATCTTCAAGTGTATCTTTTATAGTTCTAGGCTCAAAATAAGAAATCAAATATTATCTCTAAACTTACTTCTTGTCACGACTCCAATACTATTATCTCTAATTATATGATTTTGTGAATGGTGTCTTCTAACATATTTTTCTAAAATAAGATTTTTTTTTTCTTTCTTTAGAATTTTCAACACTTGGTTGCAACTCATCACTCTTCTCAGTGTGCTCTATTTGTGGTTTAGATACTACACGATGTTGCTTGGCGACTCTCTATTATTGTTTGATTTGGCATTCATGTATAGTGTCAGGCGATCCTTCTTGTACATAGAAAAATTTATTATAGTATTTAGATTCTTTCTTACTTCTCTCAACATTCGTATCTACAATCTCATTGATTATTAAATTTGAACTTTCATCCATTGTGTCATTCACTTTATTCAAACACTTGTATGCTTTAATCCTAGCATTATAACTTAGTAATATCCCTTCATCTCCTTTTGAATCAAAATTTTCATTTCTAGTGTCCTTATGAATACAAAACCTACTTCCAAATATTTTGAAATGACTTACATTCGGTGTGTGTCCATACTAGAGTTCATAGGGTGACTTTTTTGCACCTCTCTTTAACTGAACTCAATTGAGAGGTAAAAATAGTACAATTATTACCTTCTCTCTAGAATATTTGTGCAACTCCTTTCTCAATTAGCAACATTCTAGCACACTCTATAATGGATTTGTTCCTCCTTTTTGTAATAGCAATTTGTTGAATTTTCTAGGTACAAATACTTGTTTTTAATACCATGCTCAATAAAAAGTTAGTAAATTCATCAGAAATAAACTCACCAACTCTTTTAAACCTTAAACATTTCAACTTCTCACTAGTTTCCTTCTACAGTCTTGCCTTGTACCATTTGAATATTTGAAATGCATCAGATTTAACTTTTAGAAACATCACCATAATTATTTTTGAATAATCATCAAAAAATAGAATAAAGTATCTATCACCATAATAACTTTCAACTTTCATTGCACAAAAAACACCAGTATGAACCAACTCAAAAATTTCATTTCATGAGTGTGACTTGCTTGAGAAACTTGACTTAGTCATCTTACAATATTGACATTCTTTACACATAACATTATAAGGTTTATGCAAGTTTGGTAAGCTTATAACTTTCTTCTTTTTACTTAGTTTAATTATATTATCAAAATTCACATGATAGAGTCTCTTATTCCATAACCAAACATCTTCAACTTTAGCAAACAAGCTATTGAAATCTAATTGAAAAGATCATTGCTACATGTCAAAAAACTGCTTGCCCATATTACTTATCTCTCATTGGAGTTTTAAAACTACTGTGCAATAGAGGGCCTCAATACAAAAATGATAATTCTTATGCAACCTAAGGACTAGTGATTTCCTATTTTTAGTTACACATGCACACCATTTGGATCCAACATTAACAAAACCAGGAATGGTTTTCTTCTTTTTAGGCTCTGCAAAACCAAGGTGGGTATACCTAAGGGATGACTCAATCTGATTGTTGTTGTATGCAAACTATCTTAGTTTCATTCTGATTCTCATCCTCAATCCATAAACATACAACTAATTGTGACATTTTAAACATAATACATCCCATTTAGCAGATTTGGTCATAAAGTCTTCTATAGATTTGCAAGTATTCTTTGCAATAGTAGCTAACTAAGGCTAGAATATTTCATGCAAACAAGTATTGACCAACTTTGAAGATCTCTAGGAAATAAAAGTAAAATTGATTGAAATTTTACATTTGATACCTATTTATGATCTATTTCTCTTTCAGCTAAACCACTTTGATCAGTGCCTAATCCAATAGGGTTTAGAGTCTACTACAAATCTATAGATCTAATTTGTTGCATTACAAAAAATATTATCAGCAATTCTCACTAAAATCCATCATTCAAAATATCCTTCTCATTACTTACAACAACCTTATCCAATTCATCAAAGCATTTACTCAATTCATTGAATTAATAGCAGTGGTGAACAGATATACAACCTAAGTGGATTGCATTCAATTGCACAAGCCTTTACTTAAACAACATCAAGAAGACTAAATAATAAAAATGGAGACAAAATTCAGAAAGTACTGGTATGGGGACAACTCATAATTTGTATTCATTTTCTTTGAAAATTGTATACACTTGCAGTAAAACTCAGAATGACCTTAGGACGAAACACATAGATCATTCTATATTAATGTATCCTCATAAAATAATAGAGAAAATACATCATAAAACTTGCTCCAAATATTGGACCAAAAAAAAACTAAGTATTTCACCTACAACCTTAGAAATCAGACCATCACATTGCCTTGAGAACTCATTTATATAGGCATGAGTTGCAATAAGCAAAGGGAAAATGTGATTGACAGGTGTCCTTCAAAATATTTTTACATACAACTATCACAAGGAGACAAAACTATGGATAACAGAAAGACTGGTACATTGAAAATCCTTTTGTGGGTCCCTTTCTGTTATTCCACTTGGAAAGACAAAAATACTATGATCAGATTCTTTTATCATTTTGGTTCCTTGGGGTAGGTGGCCATCAAATGTGAAATTGATGAGTCATCTCCTACTACCTGAGGATTTTCTTTGTCTTTATCATCAATGGCAGGAGTGACTTCTATTTTTGTACCTTCTTCTTCCTCATCATCCTCCACCTCATCATCTCCTACCATTTGTTCTATAGACATAAAATTTTCTTTCCACTCATTGTAGGTAGTGTCATCCAACGAATCAAAACTTAGGACCTCTCTTTATATAGTTATCAATGAATTTGCAATTGCCTCCATATCCCCAAGATCTTTTCTAATGATGTTGTAGAACAACTGCACTCTTACTAGCTCTTCATGTGTCATTGCCCATAATAAATGGCCTGGTTCATTTATAACTTTATTTATTCTTTCACAAAATATTTCATCCAGCTCCTTCCATTCTTCCCTTTCCTTCACTTTCTCAATTTTCTTTAAAGCACAAGGGAATAAATCAAATTTCTCCATAATATACTTTGAAAAAGAAGAAGTTAATCTTCTTTGGAAGGAATCTTTTTTATCATCAAAACCTTGCAATTTATTTAAAAAATCAAAAATCCTTTCTATTTGATGACATGTCAACTGAATAACAAATATACACATAGTAGAGATATCTTCATTTCTTTCTAGCCATTTCTATACAATGGGTCTAAATACAACTTCATTTCCTTTTAACTCATCCCTGATAGCTACAATCCTTGTTATTAAATCAAAAAATGATGGCCATTCAATTCTATCTACTAAATACATGATACCCTGCCTCAATTTTTCTACATATTGATTATTAAGTTCTAAATGTAATGCATATAGTTTATTTTTCTCTGCTTCAAAATCCTCTACAATATAGAATTGAGGCCTTTCTAGGGTATCTAGTATCTCAACAATTGGTGTTGATTTAAAAGGCCCAACATTTGGTCATGAGGGGTATGCAATCCTAGGTTTACTAGATTCTCGTAATTTTCTTTTCTTGAGAATCTTCTCCATTTGAGTCACTTTATTTTCTAATGATTGTATGTGCATACCCCTCTCCTCATATGCTTTCAGAACTTCTTCAAACCTAGCATTGAGTTGGGAAAATCTATCTCCTTCTTGGCCAGACACCACACTACCAAATTTTAGCATTTTTGATGCCATTCCCATTATTTGTTTACTACCTACCTCACCAACCCTGAATACTGTCAATGCACCAGTATGCTCTACAATAGAAATCTCATACATTCTAGTATTGTTCCTTTTTTCCATAGACCAAAGAACAAGGGCTTGGTGGTCATCACTAAACTTGACTCCTTTATGAGCCTGTAATATCTCTTCCTCAGTCCTTAGTTGAACATCCCTCTATTTTCTTACTGAATAAAAAATAATGGTATTTACTATATCCCATTCTGGCATAAGGAGGACCCCTGACTATTTAACTATCTACCTCCTAGCTTCAAGAGTAAATAGAGAAAATTCATTAAAATTTTTAGACTTTACCTCTTCCTTAATATCAGAGTCAGGTTTGTGTAACTGTTCTGCCTTTATCATCTCACAAGTTTTCTCAAAATTTCCCATATTTAATCTCCATAAAAACTGAGAAAAAGCCCTCAATTTTACAAAATTCTCATCATTAATAAATTTTTTTGAGGCTTGGGAAACTATGGGATCAATCTCCTTACCTTGATAATTAGCCACAATGAGATCCAATGAAGGTGCAAGTGGTTCTTGAGGCTCTCCAATCTCCAAATCTGTGGAAGTAACAATTACATCTCTCTCTCCACCAATTTGGCTAAGCTTCTCCCTTAGGGATGTTTCATCATCAATTTTGATAGGGGATTGGCTTGGGGAATATTGCTCCACTTGGGAAGAAGATCCTTGCTCTAATATTTGTCTTTTTTATAGCACTAGGTATAGATGGGCTTCTTGGATCTGGTCTCTGCTGAAGAGGAACCTATTACACATTCTGGATCATCACATATCCTACCCTTTTCTACAGGGTATATTGGCTAGGGGCCACTACATTTCTACTATTTATCCTCCTTTGCACCTTTGCAGCCTTGTCTAGATATGTCTCAACATATGTGGCTTTATTTTCATTCATAGTTTGGATAATCATAGCAAAATTATTCATTAATTCTTGCATCTTGGCTGCCCAATATTTTTTTATCTTTCAATGGGTCATACTGGGGGTCAAAATAATTAATAAATTCTAGGGTCTTGCTGAATACTATCCATTTTTCCTTTCTCAGTTCTTGTTCTTGCAATGTAAAAATATTTTTGATTATGTCCTCTGGATAATAAACTTGTTGCACCATGCAAGAAGCTTTCACCCTCTCTCTTAAGAGGTCATAGAATCCTTCAGGATCAATAAATCTGGCATGAGATTCTACCATGTTATATCTATCTAGAAACTAATTCAAGTGCTTCCACTCGTTACTCACAAAGAAAAAATCATGTACCATAGTAACAATTGGAAAAAAGGTACCCTTATTAGGCAACTCCATCTCATCTATAGTGCCTATTTGCCATAATAGCTCAGCTATTCCTATCATCAAGGGCACATGAAATGGAAACACATGTGGTTTCCCCAAAAAACCATATACTCTTATTATAGTTGAGATATTATAAGGGATTATATCCCCCCAATTATGACTAACCAATAGTTCTTGTGCATGGTCCTTAGGTTTGACCAATTCTAATAATGCTTGTGGAATCTTGTGGCTGTCCCCTTTCAAAAGTAATCTAAGATTTGATGCAAACTATTTGTCAAACCTCACATAACTAGCATCTATAGCCTCTGAGGTCATATCCACACTCCATAACTACATAGGATTCCTCTCTCTATCCTTGGTTATTTCTAGCTCCATACACTTGGAGAAAAAGGTAAATATCTTGTACAAGCATATATGCATAAGTAATGAATACCAAAAAAATGGTTTGTCCACTTTTCCTTGCACTATCCCCACCAAACCATTGTGAATTTCCTTTACAAGAAAAGTAGCAAAATCTAGAATGGTGCTCATCCCAAATTGAAGAGTTTGAGCCATAACAAGGACAATTGAGCCTGGGATTTGATCAGCTTCATTTATCTCAAAAATTTTGCAAAGAGAAAAATATAATGCCTGATCCCTAATGTTAAAATGTCTTCTCATTAATGGCTCCACGGTGCTGGCAATAATCACAAACAAAGTACCAATTTTAGCAACATGTTCTTGTAGTGGCCTTGTCCTTAAGTAAATCCTTTGTGCATCATACCTTGCTTGAAGGTCATCCATATCAATAGTTTCATGCACAACATGGTTAGGGTTGAGATTGAAAACTTCAATGATTAATTTAGGGCAAACCCTAAAAAGACTTACTCCAGCATGGTTCTTTACCAACCTTGTAATTAGATCATACTTTTTGGCTAAATCCATCAATAAATCACTATCAAAGAAAACTGTGGGGACTATTAATTTACCAATATCAAACTCCCAGACATTGCTCATAGGGGTATCCAGTTTGTGCTCTAAAAACCATTTCTTGAACAACTCCAAACGCCTCATAGAAACCTGGGCATCTCTCACCCAATTTTCTTTATCATAAAAATCTTCTGCTACAGCTACCGTAGGGTGTTTTGGAATGAGTTCCCTCCCCTTAGTTATTTCATGTACTGATAAAGGGAATTTTTCAAGAAAATCATCATGCATAGAACATTTCAAATAATCCATTTGTCTAGTGAACTCTTTTCAGGAAGGCATTTTGAATAAACCCTAGAAATTTTATAACAATAGATTCTTGATTTTCAAAGAAAAATAGAGTACTTACCTGCTAAATTTCCACTTCTACACTGTGTGATTTCTTCTGCAACTTACTGGATCACTAGATAAAAATTTTGTGCCTTGGTTCTAAAATTTTTGTATGCTCTGATATTCTTTTTGCACTTTGGTGATTCATTAATGGTGAAATCGTTAGTTCTTTTCATGCATTGAGATTGCACGAATGAACTTTGAGCCATATTTACTTTCAGTAATTGTTACCTCCAAATTGCAACTAGATTAAAATGCTATCCATATATTTTCATTAGATTAGATGAATTTGATTTAAAAATAATGAGCTTTATGACTTTAAAAATAAAGCTACATGTCGCAATATCGCTTACCCACATTCCTTAAATTTCTTGCACCTTAGAATTGCAAGGAAGTGCCATTCATTGATCAAGATAAGATCAATGATTATATAGATCCACAAATGAACAAAGTCTAGTCAGCTACATTGATCAATAGGAAGCCTTTATATGAGTTTATGCCTCCTGACAACTTCCACATTGATAGGTCCTGTATCTTCTTCTAAGCAAGCAATACTTGATGTCATTCTTTCCACATGTCAAGCTAGTGCATTCTCGCTTTCATTATTGAACAAACATCTTCAAATTGTGAGCTTGCGCCATTCATCAATTTTGTAAAGATCAATGGTGACACTGCTCAAATCCTATAAGCCCTCTAAGATAGGGATAGTGACATCATCATGGACACATGCTCGCATGGCGCATACTCACATTCCTTAAATTTCTTTCATGTTCAAAATGCAGGCCTATGCTCATCGTTGATCAAGACAAGATCCATGGTGTGAAAAACTCTATACTTTGTGATCAAAGCATCCACATGTACCAATGGAATGACTCTTCTCAACCCTCATGCACTAACCCATCTAACTGACCCTGTAGCATAAGTACTTCCAGCTAAGCACAAGTGATGGACCACATGGCGTGACTCAACATTCTTCCATAATTTGGCCCCATTGTGACACATGACACAAAGGTACATTCCCACTTTCATTATTGAATGAGCATCTTCAAATTTTTGGCTTGCTCTAACCCTCGATCTTTAAAATATCTATGTTTGATAAAGTTTCACTTCCATCTAGTAGAAAAAATTCTTTAGTGGCACATCTGGTAGTACATATTAGTGATCATTTTACAAATTAGTACATATTAGTTGTCAAAATCTTTTGCAGATTTGTAAAATGATCATTTTACATATTAGTACATATTAGGTGTCTTAAGTACCACGTCGGTTGAAGTGATGAATAAAATACTTCCATGCATTCCAACTCATCTGACACTTGCCACGAAGGACATCTCAACATCACCCTTAGGAATGGTGGGCCCATGTTGTCAGACTATGCCACTTGTCCTATTGATGCTTCCTCGCATTATTTAATTCATTAGCATCTCCTTTTTGCAGGAAAGTGCTAGCCCTTGACTTAAATGAAATTAGTGGTTGATGAATCTTGGTAATAAAGGCATACCTCTGTTAATAACTCAACCAATGACATTGCAAGAATTCTAAAATGTGCACAAAAAGTACTGACAAATCTGCAAAAGATTTTGACAACTTATGACTCATCATAAAATTTACAGCTCACTGAAACTTGAAAAGGGCAAGGGCTATGTGTCACCAAAGCACATGCCTGCATTATTTAAAAACCTTGCATCTTGAAATTGCATGAATGCAATACCCATTGATCTAAACAAGATCAACAATCATATAAATTTTTTATCACAAGGTGTAGACACCTAAATCTAATTACACCGCTTTGGTAATCCTATTTAGCTATCTCTAAAGGCATCATTAATTAAATTCTTATTTAATTAATCCTTTTCCATCCCCTAGCTAATTAATTTAATTAATCATCTATAGTCCTAATTGATAAATCAAATAACCCATCATTTATCAATTAAATCCTATTCTCCTATCTAATTCCAAATCCAAAATTTATTAAAATCACTTTAATAAATAAAACCCTCAAATCTAATAGCTCCTAAACTATCCTAAATCCTCCATTTAGCCTAATCCACCCCATCCACCCATACTAACTAAGCTTAGACACTAACTCACCCACCTTCATCAATACCATCCACTTGCACATCTCTAACATCCCTAAACTAATCCTAACCCAAGCCTAACCCATCCCCTAATCATTTGCACATTCCTAAGCAAGCTTAAGACTTTCCTAAACCAAGCCAAAGTCTCCCCTCAAAATATCCCAACCACCAAGCCATAAGTGCTCTTACAAGCCATAAATGACTCTTAAAAGCCCATTTGTTTCTCTTACAAGCCATTATGAAGGTCTTTATGAGCTTTGAGCCTCCTCTGTTGACTCTTCAACTCCTCTTACTGTAACCAATGACCCTATGATATGTGTCACTCCCTAATTGGCTATAATGAAGCACAATCCATGTGCTCTCCTCTCATTCAATTTGAGCCCTCCATAAGATTTTTCCTTTCCTTCCATCCTAGCCATCAATCCCTCAAGCCCTTTGCCTATTTAAGGAATCCCCTCCCAAGCCATTTTAAACACAATCCATTTAGTAAAGTTATCATGCTAGTTTGAAAAACACAATCCTTTATGCAAAGCCATAATGTCATTTTGAGAAACAAAGCCATCAACCATATCCTCATAATGCCAAATTGAGAGCTCACAAGGCTACCAAATTTTCATTATCCATCTCCAACATTGAAGCAATTGAGCATACATCCATATCAAAGGACACGTCTACAAATCAAGTGATCATCCTCATTGAGAGAGCCTATCCATGACTCACATTCTCATTTGAGGACCTCACTTTGTCTCTCTTTATATGTTTTGTTAGTTTGGTTTTGTGAATGCTTTGTTTATTTCATTATTTTCCTAACATCACTAAATACACATACACATTTTGGCATGCCTAGTGGGACCCCGCAAGGGTCATTTTGATCTTCATTAATGCTAGTTTTATATGCTTTTTTTTTCATGTTTTGGCTAACCATACAAAAACTAACATTAATGGCAATATCTTTTGTTTGTGTTGCTTTCTGATTTTGCTTGTAGGGCAACATTGAATGCCTCAGGAATGTGCTCCCAACCTTGTTCTCAATTTTCACCTAGTGAACAATCAAAATACAAAACTTTTTGCATCCCCCTGACCCTAAGAATGCAACCTCGTAGTCCTAGTAACACGCCATACTCCAACGAGATTGCGAACCCACAGCCCTAGGAACATAGAAAGACTAGCAGGAATGCTAGCAAGCCAGTCCTAACCAACTCACACGTGTTGATAAACCCAACCAATGAACCCACAGGCCAATCTTTCAACAAGAATGTGCCTCAGAACAGCGGGATCATCATTTCTGCCTTACAGAAACATTGACTTTTTCCTGTCTTAAACTTTTTAGAATTGTAATAAAAATTTGTCCGCGGGATCGTCATTCCCACTTACGGGAATGTTGTAAGGCCATAAATCTATAGAATCGCTTTGTTAAAAAGAGCTCTCAAGTTTTTGGCTCATGGTTTTAATTTTTTTTACCATTTTTTTTCACATTCTTGTGCCTGGGTAAACCTGCGGGAACGCATCCCCATGAAAGAAAACTCCAGCAGGATCATGAACCTACTTGCAGGAACGCTACCCTCCTAGCAATGCTACTTCTCACATTTTCTCTATGAGAACACTATTTTTTTTGTAGAGTCTGGTCATTATCATTGTCTTTGTGTTTATCTTGCATGGTTAAATCTTAGGAAATGAACATGTATGCATAATCACAAACAAAACACACATCTCAATTTGGGCTTAAAATAAACAATGTTTTTTAAAAAATTTATTGGAATGTATGTTCGCTCAAATTCACTCTTGAATGCAAAGTTAAAAAGAACACCATCTTGTCATGAAGGACCTCTAGGTGCATGTTGAAAACAATCTTGCAAACACATTTCATCTTTTGGGGCATAAAAAGAATCCACATTTCAGGAACTTTCTAAGTTATAAAAACTAATAAAGACACTTTGAGTGAGTTTGTTGTTGGACTCACCCTCTTTAATCACCCATCATTCTAACCATTGGTTGCAATATTAGTGCCATATATGGGGATGGGTCCACCTAAGAGGGTGTTAAGTGCTCCACAAGAATGAAACTCCACTCACTCGAGTTGTTATTGGTTTTTCTAAGATAGAAAATTTCTTGAATGCACATTAGTCTCACTAACACTTCATTTGGGCATAAAAATTGAACAAATCTTGACGTGGAGGGCCTTTGGGTGTGCATTTGAAATCAAGCTTTACACACATCTTTTTTTTGGCCTTAAAACGAACAAACACCAACTCTTGAATGCCTTAAAGGAAATAAATTGATACTTGACATGGAGGGCCTCTGGGTGCATGGGTTTTCTTTCTTGTTGCCCCTAACTCTCCTTTGTGTATTCATTCTTCGATCACATTTTCTTTTGTTCACGTATATCAAGTTGGAATTGAACATTTGCATCCTAAACATGTGTGTTTGCAAGGTCTAGACTAAACAACTTAAGTGTCAGTTGGAGAAAGAACTTTTCCTTTTAGCCCAAGGTCATCTAAATCTTCTCTCCCCTTGTCGCCATTGCAAGCCATCTTGGGTGCATAAAACTAGGATCCAAAACCTTGTTTTTAGTTTTAGGAGGCTTCCTTGGGGATTTCATCACCCCTTGGGATGACCTCAACTCCAGCATTTCGGTGGAGTATAAAAATTGGGAGGTGAATCCAAAGACACCTCTCTTGGGATCAAGATTTTGTCACTCGGGCTAAGCCTCAAGGAACTTTATACCCTTGAGAAGTGAAAGAGGAGAAGTGGGTTACCACTCCTCTCAGTTGTGTGACATCTTTTTGGTTTCATCTATGGATTTGGGCCTCACGTACCTTGCATATATCGAGGACTCCCCAGATAAACCAACTGTTAGCTTTGTAGCCAACAATCTAGGATGTTCATGTGCTTGAAGTGATTGTTTGAAACATTTGTAAAAACATACACCCTTCTTGGAACAAGTATCACATTTTGGGAATCAAAACTTCTATCTAGTTGTTCCTATCTATTGCTTGATCTTTTACTTGTTGAATGAATATTTATCAAACTTGGTCAATCCTAGCTTAGGGCACTTAGCGTGGTCACTACCTCCAAAAACCCCATAGTTGTGATTTTAATCCTTGGAAATATCTCACGTCAAGCCATCCCAAGACTAAGTTTAAGAAGGCTAAGCTTCCTCAAATACTAGCCTATAAGGAAATCAAAGCAGAGCATAAGAAGCATACCCCTAACCCTAAGATTGCCAAATTGAATCAAATTGAGAAAGATGGAGTTGAGGTAGCATTGCAAATTGAATGGGACTACAAAATCCAAAACCTAACCCTTTGACGTGGTGTTAATATGAGCCTTATCAACAACTCTATTGTTACTCATTCTGATTAGGTCCTTCCTTTTTCTGCACACACTTACACACTTATAAGTCTAATCTCTCATCTAGGAATTGCACTATCCCATTCAAGCATTTGAAGTTAGACCATCTCCTCTCATCTTAGGTTATTGAAGGAGAATCCTCCATCGACATTGTTAAAATCTTAGCATTATTTGCATCACATCTCTCATCATCTTGAGTATCCTTGAAAAACAACACTTTGCTAGGAATAGGTTGTTATTGGTGTCCCACATCACCTTGAGCCAAAGGTCAGGGTCACACCTTTTGCATCACTGTCACATTTCCCACATTCATATTTTAGGAAAACAAAAGCTTCTTGCACAAACACCATATCCTTTAGACATCCTTAGTATCATCCCTCGCTGCATTTGCATCTTTAGGAGAAGCATCCTTTCATGCGACCCACCACATGTCTTGGTAGGCACACATAGAAAAAAGACATGGATCCTAGTCATAGTGGTAACACATATTGAGCTGAGTTGTACTCTATAGTATCCATGACACCATCAGACCCACCACTGCAAATCCAAAAAGAACTAGGATCATCCATATATATTGCGGCTTTCATGAACCAACCTGGTCATGCTACTATCATAAATGCCATCATAGATTGCAACAAGGAAACCATCATGGAAAATTTCTTATGAGACAATGTTGGTGTCTTTGAGTTTGGATGTCCACCACCTATTAACATAATATATCCTACTCACCCATTGTTTGGATGGCAACCAACTCAAGTAGAACCAACAGACCCAAATATCCCCTGAACCCAAGTGCTGGTTCCCATTCTATAGAACACTCATCCCATTCCCACTCAACCATTAGTGTATACTACATATCAACCAACCTCAAATATACCATTTGCATTTGTTTCCACCACTCATTTTTTTGCTCCACCAAATCCTCCATTTGCATCTAGCAGCACTACCTTTTTGCTTCCACCCCATATCACATCTAGTTCATTTGCTACTCAAATACCACCATTAGGGTCCAATACCTCATCCTCCATCCCACCAAACATCACTATCAACCCCTTTGTAACTAGCCAAAGCTCTTAAGCCACTTTTCCTTTGGGACCTTAGAATATTGCTACGACACGGGCACCTATCATTAGTCTTCACCCTAGCACTACAATTATGTTCCAACCTTTGACACTGTCATCCACTACTTCACATAACTATTCACTCCCACCCCTCACCAACTATTTCTCCATGCCACCTCTAGGCCATAGCCCAAATCCACTGCCACTGCAGTTCCCTATAGTAAACACTTTGTCACAAATTAACTACCTTGTGCCTACTCCAAATCCATCCTACTCTCAAGAAGGTGCACAACCCACATATATTGGGCATGGTATGTATTCCCAAAGCATAGCACAAGCATTATCTACATTAACACCATTCCAACTGCAATCTTCACATCATCAGTATGCCCAAGCACCCACACAAAACTATCTCATAGGGCAACAACCTCATAGTTATCTACCACACCAACCTTAGCAGATGCAATAGTATGCAAAACCCACATTCCAACAAACCATAGCATCCACTCCACTGGCTATGTAAACCATTTTTCCATAGGTGTCATATGTCATCAGAGTTCTCCATATTACACTTCAAATTTTGGCACGTATCCTACACTGGGGGCACCTAGATCGGGGGCACCCGCTCCTCCACCTATAAAGTCTGAATGGGAAGAAATGAAAAATTCTCTCAAAGCCCTCAATGATGGGATAGACACCAAAACTTTCAAATTTGAAAATGATTGCCCATACCCATTTGATAGGACTATCACATTGACTCCATTTCCTAAACATTTCGAGATCCCCAAGTTTGAAAAATATAGGGGGAAGAGTGATCTAGTCACACATGTTAAGGAATTCTATATGCATGGTTAGGAGATAGCTTATAATGATGTGTTCCTCATGCGGCTCTTTCCTAAGAGCCTAGCAGGACCAGCCTTGGAATGGTTCTATCGTATCCCTCAAGGTACTATTAAAACTTTTGCAAAAATTTTTGAGGCCTTTGTTGCTCAGTATACCCATCTCGTTGAAACTGAATTATCTATAGTAGACCTCGTCCACACTAAACAAAAGGGAGGATAAAGTCTTACAGAGTACCTATAATACTGGCAGATCCTCACAACAAGGATCTCTTGCACCATCCCTGAGTGCCATCTTGTCAAGATGTTCATAAACAATGCACACCCTAGCCTTGCTCATCATATGGTTATGAACTATATGCAAATATACAAGGACATAAAAGAAAAAGGAATGGGCCTTGAGCAAGGCCTCATTAAGGATGGTGTCATCAAATTGTACAAAAAAAACATCTAGGACCATGGTTTGAGCAATGAAAACACCTAATATTGGAATAAAAACAAATATACAGTGACAAATGGTGCCACTGACACTCAATAGGTCCATATTGTTGGGGTAGCTACCAGTGTTTCCACCACATTTTGCCAACAACAAACTTATCAACAGAAACCTCCTATGTATCACTAGCCATCCGTGCAAACTCATCAGCAAATACCTGTTCCTTATAATCAAACTAATGTTATCACATTGTTAGCAAGTAATAAACCTTGTGTTCATAGACAACCATGAACATACACCCCGTTGGGGGAACCTCTTGATACAATCTTCAAAAAATTGGCCAAAGATAACCTTGTTCGATATCTACAAATGCAACCCTTGGAACCTAATCAGTCTAGAGCATCTTGGTACAAAGATAATGAATATTGAAAATTCCATCATGTCAAAGGGCACACTACCCTTAAATGCATGCAACTTAAGGATTATGTATAGGACCTCATTGACCGCAAAGAGGTCATAGTGGGGGCACAACCCTCACCTAATGTAGGATTAATGATGTATCAAAATGCTTTCCCTCCTCATAACACGAACTCGAGAAAGGAACTTACAAACCCTCCTATCAAAAAACCTAGCAATGCTCTAGGTAAACAAGGTGACAACTGAGACACATCTCAGAATTATACATCGGCATACTTAGAGTATGGTAGCTTAATTGGTTGCATATCCCAAGTTGAACCATCTGTCAATGTTGTCAATATCAAAGGCCCAGACACTCAGTGTGTAGTTGCTACTCATCGAACATGACTCAATATAGTTGTTCCACCTATATCCACACAAATTAGACCACCATCAGTACATCCACCTCCATCTCGAGCATCTCCATTAGAATCACCTTCACTAGGGCCATAGTATAAAATTTCAGAACACCTTGGAAACATGCTGGCCCAGATCTCCATCTTGGATCTCTTACGGACAAGCCCAATTTATCAAGAGATCCTTGACAGGACTCTACATGAGTCCCACATCCCCTTCGACATAAATGCCACTGAGTTTCACAACTTGGTTGGCCATCTTTCAACTTCCTGTGCCTTATCTTTCAAAACCACTGATATCCCAATAGTTGAACCCGATTACATCCTCCCACTTTGCATCACTGTCATGGTCCTTGACTTTGCAGTTAAACATGTCATGACAGATAATGGATCAGCTCTAAACCTATGTACTCTAAAGTTCATCAAGCAGGTAGGATATACTGAAGCAGATATCATCAATGAGGTGATCACCATCAAGGCATATGACAATTTGGAGCATACTACTAAAGGAACCATCTTGCTCCCTATCAGAGTCAGCCCAACCACTCAAGAAACACTTTGTCATGTAGTTGATCTTAATCTTCCATGTAACATCCTCCTCGATCATCCATGGATTCATGCCATGAAGGTCATTCCATCCACATATCATTAGTGTGTCAAATTTCCGCATAATGGCACTGAGATAACCATCCACTTAGATCCTAAACCCTTTGCTTATTGCAATGCAGTTGAAGCTTCATACACCAATCACTTTCTTGGGATCAAAATTGGCACCACCATGGCCAGCTCCTCTGGCACTTTCCATGATCTAGACACCATTCTAGCCTCCACTCTCTCCACAGTTAAGATCAACTACCAAGGTTGTGGCGAGTATAGTCTCATAGATGCTTTTGCTGTTGGTGCTCTACCACTCGACTCACATACTTAAGGATGCCCAATACATCAAGGGCCTATACTAGAAATCCCTTCTCAACTTCATGAGTTGGGCCCTACCACTTTTGTCACCAAAGTTATCCTTGATGGAGCAAAAAACACACCAGACATTAACAAATGGTTATACAATGAGCCACCTCCTAAAAGTGAAGCACTTCTTGATCACTTTAAATAGAAATATCCCTGGTCACATTGCTTTGCCACAGAGCAATGGGATTATCAAGGAGGTGGTTTAGGCTGCCAAGAATCAAGTATGAGATTTCCTATAGAAGCACCCAAGGGCAGAAAACCAAAGGCTTGGGCTATGGACTCCCCATAATTGGGGGCACTACAACGGAAGGCCATGCCTTTATGAACATCCAAAACACTCTCGTCAAGGTTGAAGACATTCCTGAGGAAGTTGAAAAGAAAGCTTACGACGATATTTTCCTTGACAAAATAATCCTTGGAGCCTTTGTGCTCTGCCAGTTATCCTTGAATCTCATAGATCTCCCCAGTGCTCACCCTGAACTCATAGATTGGGACCAACCAAGTGTCATTCATGTTGATGAGTTCTCTACCGAGCACACACTCCTTAAATTCATGGGGGCAGAAATGCCACATAAATGGCCACCTCCACCATCAATGTATGTCTACAAGTTAGATCCTATGGGTTACTTCGAGGAGGAGGAAATCTCTAGTCGCAAAAATGAAAGCCTAAAAGAAACAAAAAAGCAAAAAGATAAAAGAAAAACATCCCATGGTGAAAACTCCTCTAGAGTGCCATTGGGTGACTCAAAAAATGAAACAAAAATAAAGGATGTATCCAATAGTGAAAAGCTCTCAGAGGCACTTGAGGATGGAGATTTCATCCTCCCCCCATAAGAGCATCGACCTCCTATATCTTTAGTTTTGACAGAAGAAACTCAACCTCTAAACATCAGTCTGACAGAGATACCACATATCACATACATCATAGCCTCATTACCACCTAAACAAGAAGAGATTCTTCTTGAAGTTCTTTGTGAAAATATAGGCCGCTTTGCATGGTCATATCAGGATATGTTGGGGTTGGACCGCAAACTAGTTGTACACTATCTAGTAGTGGATCTAGGGGCCAAGCCTATCAAGCAAAAACTTTGAAACATGCACCCCAAGGTGGCTTTATTAGTCAAAGCAGAGGTAGAGAAGTTGTTAGAGGCCAAAATCATTTAGCCAATAGATTATTTTGAATGGATTTCTAAAATGGTACCTGGTGATATTAGAATTTGCACTGATTTCAGGGATCTTAATAAAGCTTGTCCAAAGGATGACTTTCCCCTACCAAATATCGACATGATTGTGGATCTCACTGTAGGTCATGAACTCTTGTCACTAATGGATGGTTTCTCTGGAAATAATTAGATTCGTATAGCAGAAGAAGATTAGAATAAGATAGCATTTACTAAACCTTAGGGCACATTCTACTATAATATGATGCCATTTGGGTTAAAGAATGCCAGGGCAACCTATCAGCGTGCAATGACAATCATTTTCCATGACCTAATCCATAAAATACTTGAGGATTACGTGGATGATATTCTAGTCAAGTCTCTCAATGCTTTGGATCACTTATCTCACCTCGAGGAAGTGTTTAACTGACTGGTAGAATATCGTCTCATGTTAAATCCAAAGAAGTGTGTGTTCGATGTTACTTCAGGAAAGCTCCTAGGCTTCGTTGTGTCACAACATAGTATTGAGATTGACCCTAAGAAGGTCAAAACCATCATGGATATGGCTCCTCCTAAGACACTCAGGCACCTTCATTCTTTGCAAGGAAAACTCCAATTAGTTCGGTGGTTCATTTCTCAGCTTGCTGATAAGTATCAATCTTTCACTCGCTTGCTTAAAAAAGATCAAAATTTCAAATGGGACCCAGCTTGCCAGTGCAATTTTGAGCTCATCAAGTAATACTTAGCTAATCCACCTATTTTGGTTCCTCCAATTGTAGGGGACCCCCTCATATTGTACATCATAGCTACTCCTATAGCATTAGGTGCTCTTCTAGCACAACTTGATGATGTAGGAAAGGAACAAGCTATTCATTACATCAGCCAAACATTAGTGGGCTATGAGCTCAACTACACGCCAATGGAGAAGGCATGCTTAGCAGTGGTGTTTGCCACCCAAAAGCTATGTCACTACATGTTGAGTCATACTATACAACTGATATCAAAGATTGATCCATTAAAATATATGCTCTCTTGTACAGTACTCACCAGATGCCTCGCAAAATGGGTTATGCTTCTTAGTGAGTTTGACATTCAATATTTTGATAGAAAGGCCATCAAGGGCCAAGCTATTGCAGATCACTTGGTTGATGCACCCTCAGTTGCAGATCACCCACTCATCATGGAATTTCTAGATGAATATTTGTATTTGATAGAAAAAAAATCACTTTGGAAGCTATATTTTGATGGCTCCTATACATCTCATGGCTTTGGTGTAGGCATACTTTTGGTTACACCTCAAGGTGATTATATCCCTAAGTCTTTCAAGCTATAATTCTAGTGTACCAATAACATTGCAAAGTATGAGGCCCTTGTTGCCAGACTAAAAATTGCTATTGAATGGAATATCAGAGAGCATCAGGTCTATGGTGATTCTCAGCTTATCATCAAACAAGCTTTGAATGAATATCAAACCAAGGATGACAAGTTACTACCTTACAAAGATCTAGTTGATCAACTAAAGGAGCATTTCACTTAGATCTAGTTCATACAGATACCTAGACTCCAGAATAAGGCAACTAATGCTATGGCTACTATTGGTTCTCCCTTGGAAATACCACATGAAGCTATGCAGTATGAATTCTTGGTTGAGCAGCTACACGAACCCACATATGATAATGATGAATCAACACGGGTCTATTTATTGTTTGGTCCCCAATCTCCATGGTACCACAAAATTCATGCTTACCAACTAAATGGTATCATATCTCCTCACCTCACACAAATACAACACCAATACCTTATTCGCAAAGCTTCCTGTTACACTATCATTGCCCAAACCCTATATTGTCATGGTTATCATGATACTCTCTCTTGATGTTTAGATCAAAATGAGGCTACGATGGCTCTCAAAGAGGTACATGCTAAACTTTTTGGTGCTCACATGAGTGGGATGGTGCTAGCAAAGCAGATCCTTTGGGGTGGATATTGTTGGCCTACTCTAGAACAGGATGCATGTGAATTTTTGAAACGATGTTTACCTTGTCAAAAACATGCTAATTTAATGTAGGCTCCAGCACAGGACTTGCAACCCATTGCACCACCATGGCCTTTTGCCTACTGGGGATTTGATCTTGTTGGTCTTATCATGCCACTTTCTTCAGAAGGGCACAAGTGGATAATCATCGCCACTGATTACTTCACTAAATGGGTCAAAGCAGTTCCCCTTGTTATGGCCATGGGATTTTAGGTGTCCAAGTTTATATTGTATCATATCATATGCCACTTTGGCATCCCAGCTACCATTTTTACAGACCATGGAGGTAATTTTGAAAACTTAAATATGGAAGAATTGTGCACTTCCCTTTGCATCCACCACCACTTCTCGAGCCCATATTTCTCACAAGGTAATGGTTAGACTGAGGCAACTAATAAGACCCTCCTCAAAATGCTCAAGAAAGTTGTTAATGACTCCGAACATGATTGGCATTTGCAAATTAATCTTGCCCTATGGGCATACCACACTTCATTCCGTATAGCCACTAGCACAACTCCATACTCCTTGGTCAATGGTACTGAAGTAGTCCTACCTATTGAGGTTGAACTCCCATCACTCCACATTTCTCTCCGAGGATAGATATCTATTGAAGAATATAGAGTGGCTCAACTTACTCAACTTGATTTACTTGATGAAAAAAGGCAATAGGCCTACAACCATCTCATGGTCTATCAAAGTAGCCTCAAGTGTAATTTCAACAAGAAAGTCCATCTATGCAATTTTTAGGAAGGTGACATGGTCCTTAAAGAGAATATGAAGGTTCAAGCTAATAGAGAAAAGAAAGGCAAGTTTGAGCCCACCTGGCTTGGTCCTTATGTGGTCATGACATCTTTTGGCTCAGGAGCCTATTAGCTATCTACCCTTGAGGGTGAAGTCCTAAATGATCCTACCAACATTATTCACCTCAAGAAATTCTACGCCTAAGGATAGAATTTTCACATCAAGAAAAGAAAAAAGGCACAAAATAAAAATAAAGCGTCCAATGGTGAAAACTTGGCAATTCAAGCACCTTGGATAGGTCCCTGGTGAAAACCTAGCAAATAGGCGCCAGGTGTACTACAGCTCTTCTATTATCTATCACCGACACACACCCCTTTATCACTCCTCCATAATATATCACTCATCCCCCCCCCCCCACTTTTTCCAAGGTGTTCCTTATTGTTATTCACCATGCTTTGCCACATCATCCTCTAGCACTTTGCACTATGCCAACATCCCACCTCATTCCAATATTATAGCATCCCATGTATCATCCTTGATGTATCCCACCATTGTACTCTACTAGATCTACCCTATCAAGTTCTTTTATCTGTGTACTTTACCATATGTAGCATATGCAACCCATATAATATGTGTCTCATACCTCTGCACTAACCCTTCTCTCCCATGTGCCATACCTATGTGAATACAACAATATCTGGACCCTTGTACATAAATCATGCTTTATAAAATCCCACCTAACAAAAACCATGTATTATAACAATTCTATCTCCTCATCCTGAGCTTTCCCCCATCATGCATATACCTACTACTATGTTTTGCATATACCTACTACTATGACAACAAAAGATTCCTTTTTCACTTTGCAAAATCTTTTGTTGTTTCTTTTTTGGTTGATTGTTTCCATGTATCTTTTGTTGCTTCCTCCTCAAGATTGCCATGATCATTTCATTTCATGGTGTGTTTTGACTGGGACAACTAAGGAGGTTGGTTTCGATCACAATCTTTTGCTGCTTGTGAGTTAGTTTGATATTATCCTTGCATATTTCCAACATGTTTTCATCTTTCGATAAAACATGATGCACTTGGGTAATCTCATTTGCTTGTGGATCATCTAGCATCATTCCAACACTAATCTCTTTGAGACTCATGTGTGATGTTGGGGCAATCCTTGCATGCTTGTTTGAGTCAGTCCTATGGAATTTTGGGGAAAAGGCCTTGATGTTCTTAGTAACCTTGGCAGATCTCTAACAATCCTATATCAACTAAAGTGTTTACACTACATAGTGGTATGTCCTCACAAAGTACCCCATGCTCAAGCTTCCCCTATGCCTCACTTTAGAAACCCCTAGGTATCTTCCTCCTTGTCATCACCCCTCTCCTTTGAACTATCACTTTTTACATCCTCAGAATCATTTGCTTCAAAGCCTTGAACATCAATCCTTATTCTTTCTCATGATGTGATCCCTATCATAAGTTACTATCCTAGCTCTAAAAAATCTTTGCTATCCTCTTGACTGTGAGTTTTTTGGTCACTCTTTTTTCAACATTATTCTCCTTAGAGTCAGTATCTCCTATGAACACTTTTTATATCATAAAACACTATCATAAGTTAAAGCATTGGTTATCCTATTCCACCATCATTGTTTGTCTTACATCTCCTAGAATCTTGCATGTTGTATTATCATAGCTTGTATCCTTTTATCATATCATGGAATATCATTGCATTCAGTCTTTTTATGTTATTCTCACAAGCTTATCATAAATCCTAGGTGTATCTCTCAGTTTGTGTTTTTTTTAGCATATCATAAATTTACTGTTCTCTCTTTTGGTTCATTTTAGCATAGTCATTCATCATTAGATTATCAATCATTTTATCACAGTCGCTCATTATTAGATTATGATTCATTTTAGCATTATAGTCATTCATTATTAGTATAGGTTTCATTTTAGCATTGTAGTTCATCATTAAGTTGTACTTAATTTTTTTTATGGTTTTATTTTGTAATTCTTTTGTTTTAATCTTTGATCCATCTTTAGTTTGTGTTAACATATCACAAGTGTCATGACATTATATTCCTTTTTCGTATCATAAATCTATTGTTTATCCTTTAGTTGGTGATTCATTTTACATTTGTCACTTATTTTATAGTTTGTACTTATCATCATACAACATCATATCAAATACTCTCCAAAGAAATTAATGTTCTGGGATCATGTCACATCCATCATAAGCCACATCACATCATCAGGATCATACCAAAAACCTATCACATCTATCATACTAAAAATCTCATCATCATTACATCTACAATTTCATAAGGAAAAAGATGTCATCAAGGATCACATCACATCTATGATATCATAGGTAAAAATCACATCACATCATATCTGCACTATCATAGCTGAATCACATCAAAATCATATTATATCATGTATACAATGTCATCAAAAATCACATCCTGCATCACAAATTGTAAGCACAATCATAAAATCATAGCACATATTGCATCCTACATCACCAATCATCAACAATACCATCAAAACATCACTATCAACCACTATACATAACACCACTAGTCCATAACACATATATCACCAGAATCATCATATCTATATATCAATGAATGAATGAAGAATAAAAGTCCATCAGTGTACAATGTCCATATCATACAAACGGGTCTAAGTCCACACAAAACCTCCATGTATCTCAAAAAGCCAATACATATATGATACTCAGTATCCCAAAAAGTTACCTACTCATCAGTAATCAACCCATCGTCCCTGCTTCATCAGTCTCCTCATGTGCCCCTCTCCCGGCTCCTAACACTAATGGTGGTGGAGGTGGTGGCCTCATCAGTCCTCCCACTATCCTAGAGCTCTCTACCTCCTCTCTCATCCCATGCTGCTGGCTTAGCCTTGCCCTCTGACTATGCCATGTGTGCTAGGACCCACTTTTACTCTCCCCCCCAATGCTCCATCCACTTTCCCCTCCTCCCTACATCCCTATGTGGGTACCCATTGTCCTTGACCGAGTTGGCTGCCTATAATGCTCAATCTACGATGCTGGCACTGTGGCATGGTACCTCCCTTGGTAGAATCCAACCCTCTCCCTCAACTCCTCCATCTCTGCTCATAGTCTTTGCAGCTCATCCAAACCCCCTCCCACTACCACCTACACCTATAAGGTCACTGTTACCTCTGGTTTTGCCACCAAAAGGTTCAAATTCAAATTCGTGGCCTGTTCAACGGTTAGCCAAAAAATTGCTATTTTAATGTCCTGACTCGCCAAGGTTCTGTGACCGTCAGATTTTAGATAGATCAACGGTCGGCGCGATCTCGTCATCGAAAGTTGCACGGGAGGTAGTGTTGGCGACATCATGCCCAAACGACACATGTTGGCAGGCCCAATAGTTCAGGAGGGATGGCGAGTGAAGTACATCGCTCTGACCGTTAGATTTGAGGAGATCTACGGCTAGCACTATCTCACCATCAGGAGCTGCTCAAACTTTAGCATCGGTGACATGGTGCTCGTGCGCCACGTGTCCTGGCGGGGCTGCATTTCATGCCATTAGAAGAAAATAGGGTGGGGTGACTGACGAACCAATAGGGGGATGCCATGTGTTGGCGAGCCCAGCGAATCAATAGGAATGGAGGGTTACGGAGGGTCAGGTTCTCCACCGTCAGATTTGAAGAGATCAACGGTAGGCACCATGTCGCCTTAGTGAAGCTGCGGGATTTTTACCATGGTGACATCGTGCTCGACTGACACGTATCGGTGGGGTCAGGTCTCACCGGATGCACCATTGAGGTGGCACCGATTTGGATGGGGCCCAGTCATAGGAAAGAGATTCTGCGGCAAATCAGAAACAACCAAGTGTGCCAAGTCAGAACACAGATGCGTCATGGGGCCAAGTTTCTTAATGCGATTAGTGCATTGAGGGGTCGATTCTCCACCATCAGATCTGCAAGAATCTAGGGTTGGCACTATCTCGCCATGGAGGAATTGCGCAGATTTTACAATAGTGAGTTAGCGCTCGAAAGACACGTGTCCTTGCATTTTGGTTTTCAATGTGGCAATTAGCTGACGGCCAGCAGTTAGGTGATAAGGTGGCGTGATTAGTTCGATGAAGGCAGTCAACCGTGGAAGGACTCTCTAGGTGGCAAGACAAAGGATTATAATTGGCCCGCGTGGGCTAGTTGGCTTATAGGGAGTTGTGTCGACTGATAGGCTTGGATGATTCATGAACCAAAATGCAGAGGCGATCGACATATCTTGCGATCTGATCTTCGCGATCATTTTTGACCTACCAGGAATGAATGCAGGACATAAGGACACTCCACCCATCCGGTCGATCCATCTACCATGTCAGGGAATGTTGTGGCACCATTTCTATCTTCTCCAGGCTCTTCTCAGAAGAAATGAGATTTCTCAGTACGCAGGCCAGGATTTCAATCCAGATCCCTGATTGGATTCTCATGATAGGAAGTTAATGCCAGTAGGTAAGAAGTGAATGTAACGCGGAAATCTTCAGTTGTGTCTGATCTATAAATGTAGTTTCGTGATCTGTTCTGAGGGTCGATTCTTCCTGATTCCTCTGCTACTACTTGCAGACTTGCAGTGTAAGACCCCTTTATCTCTGAGCCATGTAATAACCTGTATCATCTCTTTCAGCCATCAGTGTGAATGTGCATCACTTTGCCTCCCATTGGTGTATTTTTGAGTTCAATGATCTGCATACTGTATCTATCTTTGGCCTATCGAATAATAAATAAGTGAAATCTCCTTTTCCTAGTGTCATTCGATTGGTTTCTCCTGATCTGTATGTGATTACTGATCGATATAAGTCTGGATGTGTATGAATTTTGTATGTTATTCTGGTTTTTTAGCATATACATGGGCAGGAATGAGTCTGAACACTCTATTTTGGTGCATCACCGCCTTAGATTAGACTAGGTAGATTTGCTTTGATGCTCTCTTTCTCCCTTTCCCTTCTGAGAATAGATAGGTGCACCCTGACAGTAAGAGGAGGCTGGCCTTCTCTGGAGACTCAACCTCGTAGTCCAAGTCCCATAGCTTGGAGGTTGTTTCCATGTTTCACTAGGTTGTCCTTGCGCATAGGCCTTGGACAAGGGTGCAAACCTAAGTGACAATAGTTTTTGGCACGCCCGATGGGACCTATATTAGAAGATTTCATGTCTACTGGTGTCAAAAGAAGAAAGAGTTTCTGAGATTAATGCTGAAGAAGCAGTGCTGGCTTCAGTATTCAAGCCTTAAAGAGGCTGATTCATCAAGTACTTGGCGACTCTGAGCATCAACAAATCTGGTTTCAGGCTAAAGTTGCAGAAATTCATGCCCAGAGCTGAAACAAGGGCGTCTTCTAGAGGTAATTTTCAATATCAAGAACTCTCACTTTCAAGTCCTAGAAGAAGGAGGGCTAGAGCTTCATTATCACCAGTTAGAGGTGGAGTAACAATCAACATACCTGTGAGATCTGTCTCTACTCCTCCTTCTATCCGAACTCAGCCTAGATTGCCATCAGCACTCATCAATAGAACACTTGTTTATATGGAACAACCAAGAGTTCATCCTTTTGCCACCTTTAATGGTGGAAGTCCTCTGTTGTTAGCCCAAAGACATGATATACCAGTAGCTTCACTAAAAAGCATACCTAATTTTACTGGTGAAACTTCTATTTCCCCCTTAGAGCATATCCAAGAGGTAGCGAACGTCTGCAATATTCATGGTATTACGGAAGATGATGTTGCTATCAGACTTCTAGCCTCATCTCTAAAAGGAAAAGCATTACAGTGGTATAGAGGCTTAGCTCATGGTTCCATAACTGATTGGGATGGACTAGGAGCAGGATTATGCAAACATTTTGAGGATAAAAGTGACCATTTGTCACTATTAGAGCAGCTGACTACAATAAAAAGAGCCCCCCATGAATGTATGACTGATTTTAATTACAAATTCCAAAAGACATGGGATAGAATACCTACTATAGTGAAACCTACCCCTGGTAATGCTTTCTTGCATTACCTTAGAGCTTTTAACAGTGATATTGCCACTACAATCCAAACTATGGGAGGAGATACATTACCTAATGCTTATGAGACAGCCATAAAAGCTGAGAACATTCTAATACAAGGAGGAAAGTTGGCCCCAAGGCCTCCTATGCCTTTCTTTCCTGATGTTCCCAACCACCAACTAGCAATAGCCCCTCTCCCTATGATCTCTACATCACAAGCCCTTACTCCAGTTCCCCAAGCTTCCACATCCTCAAACGGAATAGATGAACTCAAGGAAATGCTCAAGGCCTAGTATTGAACGCAGATAAAAGAGAAAAGACCCTGGATAAAAAATTACAAGAGCAGGGGAGAGAGTTGAAGGACCAAGGGAAGAAACTAGAGGATAGTTTTTCTCTAATACAAAAGATGAGTAACAAGGTGGTGGCCCTAGAAAGATAGCAGGCCCAGAGTGGCAAGCCTCCCCAATTGCAATATCAGGCTCCAAGTGGTGGTAGGCCTCCTAATCAGTGGAATAGCTCTTTTGATCATAATAGGCAGAATAGTCATGCTTCTGCTTCAAGCTCAAATCAGAATAGAGCTATAGTCCCTCAAAATAACTTGGCCCAAGACCAAGATTTTTGTCCCTCATGTAACTATTCTTATACCTACTGCTTGTGTCAGAAAGTAGAATCTTATTTGGCCCTAACTGTCCAGGAGTCTATAGTAAAGCAATCACACAAAGAAGATCATCCCAAGGAAGCCTCA
Source organism: Cupressus sempervirens (assembly GCA_028749045.1). Lineage (NCBI taxonomy): Eukaryota > Viridiplantae > Streptophyta > Pinopsida > Cupressales > Cupressaceae > Cupressus > Cupressus sempervirens. The sequence goes on from CM053788.1 coordinate 522,275,380, forward strand.
TATGTTCAGAGGTAGGGTGATTGCTCTTTTATGAATCACCGAATGGAGGAACATTGTAATGTAAACTAGGACTCCATTGCTCATAACACAAGAAGCAAGAAGAGAGCTATGGAACATGTTGCTCCTCCTTCTCCTAAATAGGCCTCAACTTCAAGTGTTATACCTAACACACAGACAACAAATGAGCAGACAGACACCTCACAACAGCAAAAGCAAGGTCCAAGAAATGAGGATGCAAGTGATCCTTTTGTTGTCCCACCTCAACCTCTTATATGTGCAGCCCCCAAAGTTTCTACCAAAATCCCTAGTGCACCATTGAGTGTGGTAGAGAAAATGAAGAAGACCAATGTAAACATTTCCATGTGGGATGTTGTTGCTACCATACCAATGCAGAGGAAGATGATGCAGCGAGAATTGGAAAGGATTGAGCCCAAGGATCAGTCATCTACCATGGAGAGTGCCACTAGTTTAGTACAACCAGCAGGAGATGTGGAGGCAAATAAAAAGGTTAGACCTCCTCCATTTTATGTTTCTCTGATTATAGGGGGCAAATTAGTCCATAATTGCATGATAGATTCAGGGGCTAGCAGCTCAGTAATGCCTAGGTGTGTTGCTGATGCTTTAGGGATGAAATATGAGCCCATTGTTAGGGAGGTGTTACAACTAGATGGGAGTACTGTCAAAACCGTAGGCATCCTTAGAAGTGTGGAAATGGCCGTACATGCATGCCCTGGTTGTACTATGATTCAAGACATATCTATTGCTGAGGTTAAGCCCTATTTTTCCATCTGTCTTTTGAGAGACTTCACTGCTCAAATTGGTGGATTCATATCTGCTGATTGGTCTTACATGTCGTTTAAGACCAGATATGGGGCCAATGCTTCAATAAGAGCAGAACCTCAAGCCCTTCACCACACTGAACCCTACACTCCCAACTTCATCAATATGAATTTCCCTATCCTAGAAGTGAACAAAAATAACATAGTAAACGAGCCTGCCACTTCCATAGCAGAGATTCCTGATTTCTTCTTGGATGAGTGGGCAAATGCATGTCAGTTTGAATCTATGTCGGAAACCCTTGAGACGGGCCTTAGTACATATTGCATAATAGAGAAGGAGGTTCAAGTTCCTGACCTTGTTAGGACTAATGATGACATAAATGGAGTATGGAGAATGTACTTTGATGGCTTAAGGAATAAAAATGGATCAGGGGCTGGTGTTATGTTGATCTCTCCTACACAAATAAGATACTACTTCTCCTTTAGGTTCCAATTCAGTTGTACCAATAATGTGGCCGAGTATGAATCCTTGATCCAAGGTCTCCTACTTGCCCAAAAGAGGGGAATTCAAGCCTTGAAAGTATATGGGGATAGTGAGTTGGTAGTGAACCAAGTGAGAAATCAGAATATCACCAAAAATGGCCTGCTAAAGTCTTATAAACATAGAGTCTGGGATTTGCTCGAAGGTTTCAATGCATTTAACATTCAGAGCATTCCTAGGAAAGAAAATAAACATGCTGATAGACTTGCAGCAGTGGGTGCATCTTATGATGTGCCAGGGAATCTTGAGGAAGAAAAGAAACAACAAATAAGGGTAGTGGTGAGGCCTGCTATTCCTGATAATAATACTCATTGGCAAGTGTTCGAGTCTGATGAGAAAATTGTGAGCTTCTTGCAGAATGAAGCAAAATTTTCAGAGAGAAGTCAGCTAAGACTACAAGATCAATATGGTGATCAGATCATTCATCTCAGTTCCAACAAGCTACCCAAGGGTCTCATTACCTTGGAGGGCGTCTTTAATCCTGATGATCAAACAAGGGGCAAAGGGATGAATCTAGTTGCAGAAAAGGATGACCATGCCCCAGTTACTATTGCTGATGGAAAATATCTTAACATGGGGAAGGTATGTTCTAAAGCTGAGCAAGAAGATTTCATTCATCTATGTCAAGAATTTAGTGATGTATTTGCTTGGACATATGATGATTTAAAAGGGTTTGACCCTAGTTTGTTTCAGCATACCATAGATTTAGTTGATAGGGTCAAACCAGTAAGGCAAAAGTAGAGGCCAGTGAATCCCAAGATTGAACTGTTAATGAGGAAAGAACTATCCAAACTGATTGAGGCTAACATAATTTTTCCTATCAAATACTCATCATGGGTAGCTAACCTTGTCCCTGTGAGGAAGAAGAATGGAGAAATCAGATTATGTGTGGACTTTAGGGATCTCAATCAGGCTTCCCTTAAAGATCATCATCCTCTCCCTTCTATGGAGCAAATTCTATCCAAGGTCAGTGGGTCAAGGAGATTCTCTTTTCTTGATGGCTTTTCTGGTTATAACCAAGTGCTGGTTAAAGAGTCTGATAGATACAAGACAGCATTTACTACTAAATGGGGCACCTATGCTTATTGCAAAATGCCATTTGGGTTAACAAATGCAGGTGCCACATTTCAAAAGGCAATGGAGGTAGCTTTCAGAAGATTAATTGACAAGTTTGTCTTGGTATACCTTGATGATATAACTGTGTATTCCAAGAATGTGGAAGATCATCTTGATCATTTGAGACAGGTATTTCTAAGATGTAGAGAGTTTGGGGTATCTCTCAACCCAGCCAAATGTGTCTTTGCTACAAACTAGGGAAAACTATTGGGACACATTATATCTAAGGATGGATTGACCATTGATCCAGAAAGGACAAAAGCAATACTTGCCCTTCCTCTACCTAAACACAAGAAAGGGCTACAAAGTTTCCTTGGTAGGATAAATTTTGTAAGAAGGTTTATTCCTAATCTTGCCAGCATGGTGAAACCCCTTACAACCATGCTCAAGAAAGATATGGTCTTCTCATGGACCAAGGAGGGGAAGGAGAGTTTTGAAAAGATCAAGGCAGCCATAGCATCGGCCCCTACCCTCATGAACCCAAAATTTGAGAAAGATTTCATCCTCTACACTTTAGGTGGTGAGTCAAGTATCTCTGCTATTTTGACCCAAACAAATGACAGGAATGAGGAGCAGCCCATAGCCTTCTTTAGTGAAGGGCTTAAGGAATATGAAGATAAGTATAGCTTTGTTGAGAAGCAGGCCCTTGCAGTCATTAGAGCCTTAAAGAAGTTCAGACACCTCTTATCCCATAATAGGATCCATTTGTTGGTGCCCCATGCAAGTGTAAAAGACTTCCTGTTAAACAAAGATGTCAGTGAGAAGAGAGCTGGATGGATCACTAGGGTAATGGAATATGATGTTGAAATTAAGATTACCAAATTGGTAAGAGGAAGAGGATTATGTAAAGAAATGTTATCAGATCAGAATTCAGATGAAGAAGTTGCCATGGTGATAGCAGAGCAGCAGGAGGAAAGGTATGCTGATGGTCCAAGGAGTTAGATAAATAACATGAAGAATTTCTTATTAGGGAATGGATACCCTCAGGGATTGGATAGAACTAAAAGAAGACAATATAGACTACAATCCATCCCCTATGTTGTGATTGACAATATCCTATTCAGGAGGGATTTTAATGGGACCCTATTGAGGTGTGTTGAAGTGAATCAGGCCGAAAGGGTGATTAGAGAACTCCACGATGGCCCTGATGGCGGCCACTTCTCTGCAAGAACAACTGCTATGAAAATCATGAGGGCTGGATATTATTGGCCATCTCTGTTCCATGATTGTTACAGGTATGTGAGGAAATGTGAGAAATGTGCTTTTTTTTCAGGCAAACAGAGACTTGTAGCTCTTCCTCTTCATCCTATTCAGGTGGATCAGCCCTTCACTCAGTGGGGGTTGGATTTTATAGGCCCCATTAATCCTCCATCTAGTGCAGGTCATAAATGGATCTTGGTTGCTACTGATTATTTCAGTAGGTGGACAGAGGCAATTGCCTTGAAGGATGCCACAGAGCCATCTGTTGTTGAATTCCTTGATGGAATTGTATCTAGATTTGGTGCTCCTTCTACTATCATCTCAGATAATGCCAAGTCTTTTATTGGAACCCAAATTTGTGCATGGGCTATGAATCACAATATCTACCTGAGCACATCATCAAACTACTATCCTCAGGGTAATGGTTTGGCTGAATCTTCCAACAAGAATCTGATCAGAATTATGAAGAGGACAATAGAAGACAATCAGAGGACCTGGCATAAGAAATTAAGGACTGCTCTGTGGGCTGATAGGATAACACCCAAGAGATCTATTGGGAATTCACCTTTTGTGCTAGTATATGGTAGGGAAGCTAGACTCCCAATCTCATTGGAGTTCCCATCCTTGGAGTTGGCTCATCAGCTGGAAGTGGTTGAAAATGATGCCATGTCAGTAAGAATGGCAGAACTAATTGAGTTGGAAGAAAAGAGAAACAAAGCCATGAAAACTCTAGGGATTCACCAGCAATAGATGAAGAGGAATTTTGACAAGAAGGCAAGGGCTAGAATCTTCAGAGAGGGAGATTTAGTTCTCAAGTGGGACTCAGACAGAGCAAAACTAGGAAGGCACTCCAAATTTGACCCATTATGGAGTGGCCCTTATCTGATTTCCAGTTGCAAACAGGCCAACGCATTCCAACTAAGCAGGCCAAGTGGTGAAGTTCTACCCATTCCAGTCAATGGGATCTATCTGAAGCCCTATTTCTGAAGGGTTGTGAATCTATGTACATAGTTAATCTAGTTGCTTCCTGCTTGTTCTGTTTTGTAATAAGTGCACGAGCACATGGCCCTCTTCGTGAGTCATCTTTGACATGTCTCATGCTGCTGAGGAGGTCCCATTTTTTGTTTTTTTTTTTCCAATCATAGAAGCAGAGTTAGAACCTTAAGGGATTTTAATGTTTTGATTTCCTCTTTAAGGGTTAGGGTTCTTGCAGCTCTCAGCTTGTGCCTCCTGGTCCTCTTTTGACTCCATAGCCCAATGGATCATTCTCAGGCACTGGTCATGCATCGAGCAGGCTCATGCCCCCTGCGAGTCGCCAAAAGTGTTACCTCTGGTTTTGCCAGCAAAAGGTTCAAATTCAAATTCGCGGCCTGTTCAACGGTTAGCCAAAAAATTGCTATTTTAATGCCCTGACTCGCCAAGGTTCTGTGACCGTCAGATTTTAGATAGATCAACGGTCGGCACGATCTCGTCATTGAAAGTTGCATAGGAGGTAGTGTTGGTGACATAACGCCCAAATGACACGTGTTGGCGGGCCCAGTAGTTCAGGAGGGATGGCGAGTGAAGTACGTCGCTCTGACCGTCAGATTTGAGGAGATCTACGGCTGGCGCTATCTCGCCATCAGGAGCTGCTCGGACTTTAGCATCGGCAACATGGCGCCCGTGCGCCACGTATCCTGGTGGGGCTGCGTTTCATGCCGTCAGAAGAAAATAGGGTGGGGTGAGTGATGAACCAATAGGGGGATGCCATGTGTTGGTGGGCCCAGCAAATCAATAGGAACAGAGGGTTACGGAGGGTCAGGTTCTCCACCGTCAGATTTGAAGAGATCAACGGTAGGCGCCATGTCGCCTTAGTGAAGCTGCGGGATTTTTACCATGGTGACATTGCGCCCAACTGACACGTATCGGTGGGGTCAGGTCTCACCAAATGCATCATTGAGGTGGTGCCGATTTGGATGGGGCCTAGTCACAGGAAAGAGATTCCACGGTGAATCAGAAACAACCAAGTGTGCCAAGTCAGAACATAGATGCGTCGTGGGGCCGAGTTTCTTAATGCGATCAATGCATTGAGGGGTCGATTCTCCACCATCAGATCTACAAGAATCTAGGGTCGACGCTATCTCACCATGGAGGAATTGCGCAGATTTTACAATAGCGAGTTAGTGCTCGGAAGACACGTGTCCTCGCATTTTGGTTTTTAATGTGGCAATTAGCTGACAGCCAGCGGTTAGGTGATAAGGTGGAACGGTTAGTTCGATGAAGGCGGTCAACTGCGGAGGGACTCTCCAGGTGGCAAGACAAAGGATTATAATTGGCCTGCGTGGCTAGTCGGCTTATAGGGAGTCGTGTTGACTGATAGGCTTGGATGATTCATGAACCAAAATGCAGAGGCGATCAACATATCTTGCGATCTGATCTTCGCGATCATTTTTGACCTACCAGGAATGAATGCAGGACATAAGGACACTCCACCCATCCGGTCGATCCATCTACCATGTCAGGGAATGTTGTAGTGCCTTTTCTATCTTCTCCAGGCTCTTCTCAGAAGAAATGAGATTTCTCGGTACGCAGGCCAAGATTTTAATCCAGATCCCCGATTAGATTCTCATGACAAGAAGTTAATGCCAGTAGGTAAGAAGTGAATGTAACACAGAAATCTTCAGTTGTGCCTGATCTATAAAGGCAGTTTTGTGATCTGTTCTGAGGGTCGATTCTTCCTGATTCCTCTGCTACTGCTTGCAGACTTGCAGTGTAAGACCCCTTTATCTCTGAGCCATGTAATAACCTGTATCATCTCTTTCAGCCATCAGTGTGAATGTGCATCACTTTGCCTCCCATTGGTGTATTGTTGAGATCAACGATCTGCATACTGTATCTATCTTTGGCCTATCGAATAATACATAAGTGAAATCTCCTTTTCCTAGTGTCATTTGGTTGGTTTCTCCTGATCTGTATGTGATTACTGATCGATATAAGTCTGGATGTGTATGACTTTTGTATGTTATTCTAGTTTTGTAGCATATACATGGGAAGGAATGAGTCTGAACACTCTATTTTGGTGCATCACCGCCTTAGATTAGACTGGGTAGATTTGCTTTGATGCTCTCTTTCTCCCTTTCCCTTCTGAGAATAGATAGGTGCGCCCTGACAGTAAGAGGAAGCTGGCCTTCTCTGAAGACTCAACCTCGTAGTCCAAGTCCCACATCTTGGAGGTTGTTTCCATGTTTCACTAGGTTGTCCTCGCGCATAGGCCTTGGACAAGGGTGCAAACCTAAGTGACAACAGTCACCACCTTCACCACCAGCCTATCTTGCTCCTGCTGGAGAGTGTCTAGTCTAACCTGCACCCCCTGTCGCTCCATAGTCATGGCATCCAACCTCCCCTCCACTCAACCCACCTCCATTTGTAGCCTCCCCACATCCACCCTTGCCCTATTTTTCTTCCCTTGGGTTGTATCCTGCTCCTATCTAAATTGATCCCACTCTACCCCGAGATGATCTCTCTCCTGTTGTGTATCCTGGAGCAGCTAGCTCATCATTGCACGTTCCTACTCTAGCAAGGCATACTGGCCTTCCAATCTGTCATCTCCTCCCTTGATAGATGATCCCCCTACCTCTCCCCCTACCACCCTTTGTCGCCCCTGTGCCTCCTCTCCTCTCCTCTTTGGCTAGGCTCCCCTCTCCTCCACTCTCCTCTCCTCCCCCCCACCCTCCTCCTTTGCCAGGTTGACTCCTCTTGTGTAACTACTACTGCCCATTGTCGTAACCCCCTCATGACATACTGCCCCTGTCAGGCTACTCAGGCTAGCTTCCCTGCCACCACCACCACCCTCGTGTCCTGTGCTCTCCCCATTGGTCTCGGCCTCACAAAAGTATCTCGGTACTCCTATGTGGAGCCTACATCTGCTGTCCTACCAAACCAATCCCATTGTTGTGGCTCTAGCTCTCACCATGCCCTCAACAACCCATCCCTCCGTAGGGCTGGCCCGTACATCAACACTGGCTCATGTGTGACCCACTAATACCAGTGCGGATCTCCTAATGCCACCTACTGCCACCCAAACTGTCGCAGTGCCCTATCTGGCCTATACTACTTTGCCACATACTCCCATCTCCCAAACATAAAACATGGAGAAATGGTGTATGAGAGCTGCTCTCCCTCCTTTGCCCATGGTCCTAGGCCCATGTATGGCCTCCATACCACTGTCACTATCTCATCAATCCACACTCTCTAGTAATCCATTGAATTCGTATGGTGGTATGTCAATTGCTCAGCCCAGCTGTATGCCACTGGCTCCTTTGGCTACCTATCTCTACACCCCAATGGTGTGAAGAACCTCCTTATAGCAATATCGTGAGAATGCTCAAAATAATAGAATACAAAGTGATAGCAGAACTCAGAATGAATCTACTGATCGCAGGCCACTTCGAGGGGGTAACCTCCTTTGAGCAAGCTCAATACAATAAATTCGTCCGTGCCCATCAAGGGCCTCAACCTATTCTTATATACTGAGTACGATCTAGAAAAGTAATACTACCTATGCATGTGGGATAATAAAATATACTCACGGGATGACTTACAAAGCATATGCGTCCAACAACACTACTCTACCAAAATAAACAGAAGGAACACACAGGTTCCTAACATCCCCTCTCCCTTAGAAAAAAGCTTTGTCCTCAAAGCTTAAGGTGTGAAAATTGTTGTTGAATCTGAAGAAGGGGTTCCCAGGTAGCATCCTCTGGTTGCATGCCATGCCACTGAATCAAGACCTCAGAGATGGAGCGAGAGCGAAGCTGGCGAGTGCGCTGGTCAATGATTGCCACCGGCTCCAGGATAATGGATCCTTCCGTATCCATTTCAGGGAGAGTAGTTTGTGCTCTGACAGTGGTACCCAGAACTTTCTTTAGACAAGAAACATGAAAGACTGGATGAATGTGGGAAGAAGGAGGAAGTTCCAGTTTATAAGCAACTAAACCAATCTTCTGCAGAACCTTATAAGGCCCATAAAATTTTGGGGCCAGCTTATGACGCCCTTTCAGCTTTAGGGAGGATTGTTTGTATGGCTGTAGACGAAGAAAAACCATATCCCCAACTTGAAATGAGCGCTTAGAACGGTGTTGATCTGCTTGCTGTTTCATCCGATTACGGGCCATGTGAAGATTATCCTGTAAGGTACGAAGAATCTGATCCCTGCTGCGGAGAACTATGTCAACTGCCTGGACTGGTGAGCTGTTGGGAGTGTAGGGAAGGAGCACTGGAGGTGCCTGACCATAGACTGCTTCATATGGAGTCATTTTAGAGGCAGTGTGGTAAGAGGTATTGTACCACCATTCAGCTAAAGGGAGCCACTTGGCCCACTGATGTTGCTGTTCGGAAGTGAAGCAACGAAGATAAGTTTCCAAGCATTTATTGACAATTTCAGTTTGACCATCAGTTTGTGGGTGATAGCCTGAACTCATCTTCAATTTGGTGCCAGTTTTCTGAAACAGTTCAGTCCAAAAATGACTGGTAAAAGTTTCATCATGATCAGAGACAATGGAAGAAGGGAGTCCATGAAGACGAAATATCTGGTCCATGAAGATTTGTGCAACAGAGGAGGTAGTATAGGGGTGGCTGAGGGCACAAAAATGACTATATTTCGAGAGACGATCAACCACAACCAAGATCACTGTCTTGCCACCGGATTTAGGAAGCCCTTCAATGAAATCCATAGAAATATCAGTCCAAATCCGTGTAGGGATGGGCAATGGTTCGAGCAAGCCAGGAAGGAGGGTCGTTTCACCCTTGTGGCGTTGGCAAGTATCACATTCAGCCACCATCTGTTGAATCTTCTGTTTCATCCCTTTCCAAAAGAAGTTTCTCCTTGCTCGCTCATAAGTTTTGAGGAAGCCTGAGTGCCCTGCTGAAGGAGAAGCATGGAGTTCATAAAAAATAGCCTGATGTAGAGCTGGGTTCTGAGGAAGCACTAGCCGACCCTTGTATCGAAGAGAAGCACCATCCCAAGAGTAATGTGGTATAGCAGAAGGATTATTGGCTAGCTGGTGAATGATTTGAGATAAAGAAGAGTCACTGTCATAGCCCTGCTGAACAGACGCTAACCAATTGGGAATGGGCATAGAAATAGCAGAAAGGGAAACTTGATTATCAAATGTGCGAGAAAGAGCATCTGCCACAATATTCTCCTTACCCTTCTTGTAGGTGATCTCATAATCATACCCCATGAGTTTGCTGACCCATTTCTGTTGTGTAGGAGAGGATACCCGTTGTTCCAGGAAGTATTTCAGACTTTGGTGATCGGTTCTGATGCAAAAATGACTCCCTAAGAGGTATGGCCGCCACTTCTGTACAGCATGCAAAATAGCCATCATTTCTTTTTCATAAGTAGAGAGGGCTAGATTCTTGCCAGAGAGGGCTTTGCTAGTGAACGCAATAGGATGGTCATCTTGTAGGAGAACAGCACCCAATCCATTGCCGCAAGCATCACTCTCAATAGTGAAGGGTTTGGAAAAATCTGGCATCGCGAGAACAGGTGTACTGCACATAGCCTGTTTGAGTTGTTCAAATGCAGTCTCAGCAACAGGGGTCCAGGAGAAGGCATCCTTTTTTAACAGAGCTGTCAATGGTGCTGCAATTTTCCCGTAATCTTTGACAAACTTGCGGTAGTAGCCAGTCAACCCCAAAAAACCCCGAAGGCTCTTGAGAGTTTTAGGATGCGGCCAAGTTTTCATGACATCTATTTTTGTAGGATCCACCCGCACTCCATGGTGTGCAACAATATGCCCGAGATACTCCACTTCCTCCTAGCCAAACACACATTTAGATAGTTTTGCACAGAGTTGATGATCAGAGAGAAGTTGCAAGACAAGCTCCAGATGATGGAGATGCTCAGCCCAAGTTTTGCTATATATGAGGATATCATCAAAGAAGACCAGAATGAATTTTCGGAGGTATGGTCGAAATATGTTATTCATCACTGCCTGAAATGTTGAAGGAGCATTCGTGAGGCCAAAGGGCATGACTAAAAATTCATAGTGACCATCATGTGTGCGAAAGGCAGTTTTAGGTATATCCTCCTCATTAACCCGAATTTGATGATACCCAGAACGAAGATCTAACTTGGAGAAAAAATGAGCCCCATGAAGTTCATCAAGAAGTTCATCAACAACTGGAATGGGAAACTTGTCCTTTATAGTGAGATGATTAAGTGCTCAGAAATCAATGCAGAGTTGCCATGACCCATCTTTTTTGCGAAAAAGCAGAACTGGAGAAGAAAAGGAACTGGTACTAGGGCGAATAATACCTTGCTTCAGTAAGTCACAGACAAGTATCTCAATTTTGGTCTTCTGATGAAATGGGTAGCGGTAGGGCCTAATGTTGGGTGGAACACTGCCAGGAAGGAGCTGAATATGGTGGTCCTCTGGACGAGAAGGAGGTAATCCCACAGGTTCAACAAATACACCAGAATACTTGTCCAAAATGTGTTGGAGATCGGCAGGAGTGCTAGAGACTGCTGATGGCTGCATCTGAATGGAATGGAGCTGAGCGATGACACCATGTGAATTCTTCTTAAGAAGTTTTTCCATACGGTGTGAACTGATGATGCTAAGAGACCCTGGTTGTAAGCCTTTCAAAGTGTGTTGGTGCCCCTCGGCTGAAAACTGCATCCAAAGTTCAGCAAAATCCCAGAGAATGGGGCCAAGAGTGCGTAACCATTGGGCACCCAAAACCACATCACAGCCACCTAAGGGTAAGGAAAACATGTCAGAGCGCATGTTATAATCTCCAATAGAGAGACGCACATTGCGACATTTCCCTTTACAAGGTAAAGTGCCCCCATTGGCAATCATGACTTCAAAGCTAGAGCAGGGATGGATAAAGCAATCAGCCTGTTTGGCTATTCGTGGATCAATGAAGTTATGAGTGCTACCAGAATCAATGAGTATAGTAAGAGGGATCTTCTTGAAGAAACCCTGGACTCGCATGGTTTGTGGAGTAGTGACTCCTGCCAAAGCATGGACAGATATCTCTGGTGGAGCTTCTGGTGAAGGAGGTTCAGGCTGGTGAGGCTCAACCTCATCATCCACTGTTTCCTGAGCATCTACATATTCTTCCAGTTCCGGTGGAGAATCCACATCCAAGAGATAGAGCTTTTGCTGAACACATCTATGGCCCCGAGACCATTTCTCATCACAATTATAACAAAGCCCTTTGTCTCGCCTGACTCGCATCTCTGTTTCAGACAAGTGCTTGATCGGAGTAGTTCTGGGAGCTGGTATGACTGGAGGGTTGTGAGAACCTGTATTTCTGAATGGAACAAAATTAGATCTGGAGCGTTGTAGAGCACTAATCTTGTCTTCCACTAACTTAGCCAACCCAAGGGCTTCCATCATTGTAGTAGGTCAAAACATTTTGACTTCTGAGCGAAGTGCATCCTTCAGACCACTGACAAAACAACTACGGAAGAATTCATCAGACAAGCCCTCTGTGTAATTAGCTAATTTTTCAAACTCTGTCTGGTATTCTCTTATAGTGCCTGTTTGACGCAGTTTAGTGAGTGCTCCTATGAAATCATCAAAGGAACTAGGGCCAAAGCGCTCCAAAATGAGGGTGCACAATTCTCTCCACGTTGGGCCTACATTAGCCTTGATGTACCAACGGAACCATTGAAGAGCTTCATGTTCCAAATGAAAAGATGCAAGGGGGACTTTGTGGTTATCCAAAGTATTATGCAAGCTGAAATACTGCTCTGCCCTATAGATCCATCCAGTTGGATCAGAACCATCGAAGCGTGGAAAATCAAGCTTTGGTCCACGGAAATTGCCAGAAGAGGACCCAGTATCTCCTGAATGGTTTCGGCTCATGGCTGACTGCTGAAAGTTAAGACCCAGAATTTTGTCATCCAGATCTTGAAGTTTGGTTTTGAGGGATGCAATTTCCTCTTCCATGATTTTTGCTCCTGTACGCGTAACAACCATAAAGCAAGGTTTTTTTTTTTTTTTTTTTGAACAGTCGACTTAGAAAAATTCACTCACAGACAGAACAACTGAAAAGAGTTATTGCAATAACAAGAGATATTAGAAGTGAGAGGAACTTGAAGGCCACGACAGAAAAAAAATTTTGATGTAATTTCCACCCAGCGAGCCCAAGAGAGTGCTCTGATACCAGATGTGAAGAACCTCCTTATAGCAATATCGTGAGAATGCTCGAAATAACAGAATACAAAGTGATAGCAGAACTCAGAATGAATCTACTGATCGCAGGCCACTTTGAGGGGGTAACCTCCTTTGAGCAAGCTCAATACAATAAATTCGTTCGTGCCCATCAAGGGCCTCAACCTATTCTTATATACTGAGTACGATCTAGAAAAGTAATACTACCTATGCATGTGGGATAATAAAATATACTCACGGGACGACTTACAAAGCATATGCATCCAAAAACACTACTCTAACAAAATAAATAGAAGGAACACACAGGTTCCTAAAAAATGGCCTGAGCACTACAATATACTCCCATGCCGATACCTATAAAAGTGTGGGGAACCCAATACTCCTCCCCTGTCAGCCACTGCCCTAATACACTATCTGATGTAGGTCTCGGTATAACTCGGCCAACATCAAAGAACCCCATGCGGCTAGGCATCCCACATCCACAATCTGCATCACTATTGGAATCAATGCCAGTGTAACCCTTGTCCCTCCTATATTTGGGGCAATGTACCTTGACACCAGCCCTAGCACATAGAAGTAGATCTGCCTCTCTACCATCACATGATCCAGATGCTCATCCAATGCAAACTATCCCCTTTAGATCTTATACTCCACTCCAGGCCCCACCAGTCTCTACACGGTCACCTCTACTATCATCTCTCTAGGTTCCATGACTGGCATCCCCCGCACTAGTAGTCTAAATATATGGTACACATCTTCCAATGTCACTGTCATCTCCCCCATCGGTAGGTGGAATGTCGCTATCTCACTATGCCATCTCTCACATAGCACTATGACCATAGTCATGTAGGTGTGGGTATGGGGCAACCTCGCTAGGTGGCCTAGCCCGATCACCTCAATCCTCACCCAGTTAGTTGGCGTCAACGTCTCTCTAATGAGCAACACTGCCGCTCGCCACTCCTATGACACTAATGCATCTAGCAACCACTACACACCACCAAAGCCAATCCAAATGTCAATTTTTTTTTATCTCCTTGTTTATCCTCCCACCCTCCCTAGCTTTTTTTGCCTATATTCTGTAAAAATCACGTTCTCGCAGAAACAACTTTCCTGTGAAGCCTAACCTCTCATATTCTTGCGGAACTATCTTCTAGTGGGATCATGATGTTGACTCTACTCTAACCCTTGACCTTTTACCCCGATCTCGCTAGCGCGTTCCTACAATTTGTACACTTGGTGATCCCACCGATCCTTGATCCCATGGGATCGCATTCCTACACTATCCCCTTTTTCCCATGTTCCTGCCGTGCAAAACCCTTAATGCGTGGGGATGCGTTCCCACTATTTGAATCACATTCCTCTTTGCAGGGATGTGATCTCGCTGACCCTACCCTATTCCTAGATAATTTCTCACCCCGAGATTGCTTTCTTGCAAATGCTTGTTTAAACCCCACGTCACTCCCTCCCGACACTATTTTTCACGAGATCATGATCCCGCTGATCCCGCTTGTGTTCCTGCTAGACCCGTGCCTATAGGATCACATTTTTGCCTTCACGAGAATGATCTATCAAAAGTAAAAATTAAAATCATGAAGAGGTTTTAGACCCTACTGATTGATCGAACGTCCCTCATACTTGTACTTGTCATACGATGTTCACTCAATGCTCTAGTCACCCAATACCTGCCATCATAATCTCCACTATAGAGCTTCGAATCAACAATATCTCCTCCTTAATCTAACTAAAAATGACCCCTTCTAGCCCCCTCTTCGCCCCTTATAGCCCACCCTAGTACCCTGACTACCCCTCTCGGTCATCCCACCCTTCAAACAAATTCCCATCTCACATAAACAAAACAAAACAACTTATAACATATCTTGGTCTGTCAGCTTGGCCATCCTCTTTCACTTTGTATCATTGTCTCTATCCCAGCTTTCACATCCATTCATGCTTACTCCCCATCTTTCACACCTCACCACAACTCTTGGTTAGCTATTCCAATGCATCCTTTAGCTCGATCTCCTATCACCATAGTGTTATCCTCCTTAGTTCAGCTTGCCAGACACATCCCTCATCCTGCTCCCTCTGCCTAGGTGTTGTCCGATAGATCCTTGTAGGATATTGCTTTCCTCTTGTCTGATCTTGGTCCGTTAGTACCTCATCCTACACATCTCGTTGGCAAATAGTTCTCTTTTGCATTTTCACTTTCTTTTGATTTGGTTTTTTCCCTTTGAATCTTACCGTATCTTTTCCAAACAATCTTGTTTGTTCCCTCCTCACAGTCGCCATGATCTTTTATATCCTAGTGTGCTACAAATGGGGAAATTCAAGTGCCAGGTCTTGATCAGGTCTTTTTTTTTCTTTTTCTTTTCTGCTTGTGGGTTACCTAACATCGGTTCCATGCTGCTTCCTTTGGGATTCATGTGCAATGCTGGGGAAATCCTTGCATGTTTGTTTTGAGTCAGTTCATTAGTCCTCTAGAAAGTTGGTCACAAGGCCTTGCTATTCTTGGTAACCTTGGGCATTACCCAACATTCCTATATTAAATCTCGTGCTCAACTACGTGGTCATACTTCTCTTCGAAGTCTTCCTCCATCCAAACCACTTTATCTTCCCATCATCCCTCCCCTCCTCTTGGTTTCCTTTTCTCATGCTCCCCCTCTTCATCCCCCCCCCCCCCCCAATCCTAGATCATCTTAGGCTTGCTTTGGATTGTGCATCTGACCTCCCTTTATCATTCTCCCGCAGTGAGAGTTTGAGCTAATTCAACCCCTTTTCTTTGCCCATCTCTGTCTCTGTTCATCTTGAATTCTTTTGCTTTTCAAGAAGCCATCGAGCTTCATCTTCTCTCTCTGTCACCTTCTTGAGGGGGCATCTCTAAGTCTAGTCTCTCCTCTTCTTACCTGAGACTAGGGAAACCTTGTTGCTAAAACATCTTCCTCATGTCATCTCCGTTTGAACTTCTTTGAAATAGTGTTGTCTCAACACTATGTCAAAGAGGGGCAAAATGTAGACACCTAAATCTAATTACACCTCTTCGATAATCCTATTTAGCTATCTCTAAAGGCATCATTAATTAAATGCTTATTTAATTAATCTTTTTCCATCCCCTAGCTGATTAATTTAATTATTCATCTATAGTCCTAATTGATAAATCAATTAACCCATCATTTATCAATTAAATCCTATTCTCCTATCTAATTCCAAATTCAAAATTTATTAAAATCACTTTAATAAATAAAACCCTCAAATCTAATAGCCCCTAAACTATCCTAAATCCTCCATTTAGTCTAATCCACCCCATCCACCCATACTAACTAAGCTTAGCCACTAACTCACCCACCCTCATCAATACCATCCACTTGCACATATGTAACATCCCTAAACTAATCCTAACCCAAGCCTAACCCATCCCCTAATCATTTTCACATTCCTAAGCAACCTTAAGACTTTCCTAAACCAAGCCAAAGTCTCCCCTCAAAATATCCCAACCACCAAGCCATAAGTGCTCTTACAATCCATAAATGACTCTTACAAGCCCATTTATTTCTCGTACAAGCCATTATGAAGGTCTTTCTGAGCTTTGAGCCTCCTTTGTTGACCCCTCAACCCCTCTTGCTCTAACCAATGACCTTGTGACATGTGTCACTCCTTGATTGGCTATAAGGAAGCACAATTCATGTGCTCTCCTCTCATTCAATCTGAGCCCTCCATAAGATTTTTCCTTTCCTTCCATCCTAGCCATCAATCCCTCAAGCCCTTTTCCTATTTAAGGAATCCCCTCCCAAGCCATTTTAAACACAATCCATTTAGTAAAGTTATCATGCTAGTTTGAAAAACACAATCCTTCATGCAAAGCCATAATTCCATTTTGAGAAAGAAAGCCATCAACCATACCCTCATAATGCCAAATTGAGAGCTCACAAGGTTACCAATTTTCTATTATCCATCTCCAACATTGAAGCAATTGAGCATACATCCATATCAAAGGACACATCTACAAATCAATTGATCATTGTTATTGAGAGAGCCTATCCATGGCTCATATTCTCATTTGAGGACCTCACTTTGTCTCTCTTTATATGTTTTGTTAGTTTGGTTTTGTGAATGATTTGTTTATTTCATTGTTTTCCTAACATCACTAAATTCACATACACACAAGGGGTATTTATTAATAAAATTATCTAGCAATTTGCAAGCAAATCACAACCACGTAAGGTTTAAACAAGATTTTAATGAAGTCATGCTTGCGCAAGCCCTTCCTTGGGGAAAAAGTAATATGCCTTAAGAGCATTTTTTGAAATATTACTTTTGAGGGTTTCCAAGACTAAGGTAAAATGTAATAAGGCATTAGGGTTTCCACATTTAGGGTTTTTCAACTAATTTCTTTGATGAAAAACCTTGAGAAATTGATAAAATTTGAACAACACAAAGATCAGGACATGAACTAGGGCAATCTAAGAATTTAGAGAAATGCAACGAGAAAACCCTACATTGCATAATATAATGCCCACAAATGACTTTTCACTAATTTTTTCAAAATTTTCTCTATACTATTAAAAATAAGACCAACAATAGAGTCTCTTATTCCATAACCAAACATCTTCAACTTTAGCAAACAAGCTATTGAAATCTAATTGAAAAGATCATTGCTAAAAGAGATTATTGAAAGAAAGAGATTGTTGAAGAAGACTATGTGTTTCAATCATTTTTTGTCAATGATGTCAAACCTACTATTTTCTAGTAAGACAACTACTTATAAGATTCAAGTACTATCACTTAGTTGATTGATGAGGAGGATTTGATCAACAAGATGTAACAAATGAACCTAGAGGAAAGGTTGAGTTATGATTATGTAATGAAGTACAAGGATCAATTAAGATAGTGATGACATGATGTATTGATAATCTACTTAAGGTTACAAATGTTGGCTACACTTAGAAATTTTAGAAAAATAAGCTACACAAAGTTTTTCTACTAAGCTTGACCAATTGGATAGTAGGTGTTAAGAAAAGTTAGTACAAGCCAATAAGAAAGTCAGTTGGAGCCAAGTAAAAGAGAATTCTAGTGGATGCAGAGCAAGACAGTTGACGCTAAGTAAAGTTTAGTTGATGCTAACCATCAATAAACTTTAGTTGATGCCAAGTAATATTACTATTGATGTTGAGAAACATAGTGTGTGCCAAACATTGGAAGATTGATAATGTTGAGTTTCTACATTATGTTAAAGATTGAAGGTTTGTTGAATCTAAGCTGACAAGTTTGTTTTCTTGAAACTTGTGAACTAGTAAAGATAAGGATGATGAAATGGTGGCATAAAAATTTATGTGAACCATTTTGAAGAAAATTCAAGTGGATTCTAGAAGAAGTTTCTAGAAGAGACAAGATATGGGATAGATACATTGTATCCTACCTAATCCATTCGAACCCTAGATTGGACTATAAAAAATGAGTGGGAAAACACCCTAATTTCCTACTTATAGGAATGTTTGGTCATGAAGCAAAGAGGTCATGTGCAAGAACCCAAGGAAGAGGAGTTAAGGGTTTTGCTTCATCAAGTGACATAAGAGAAAATTTTGCAATGGCATGTTAAGAAAGAAGGCTTCAGGAGATGAATGCTTGAAGGGTAAACAAGCTATTAGAGCTACAAAGTATGAAGGCCAAGTACAATGGAGGACTTAATAGAGATCTATAATCTACAAGAGAAGTTGTAAGTTGTATCATATCAAAGCTCTAATGTTATTTTCTAACAATTGTATCAGTCTAGGGTAAATCCTTTGGATTAAGGTTGAACTAATAGTCATTTGTAAATTTTTTAACCAAGTGGCATTCCAAGTGAATGGCCTAAAGTCCTCTAATGAGGCTCACTTGTAACAGGGTGATTGAAATCCTTTAACCAGGTCACATTTAATAGTGTGTATTGTAACCTTTAATAGAGTTGGTCTTTCACAAGACATCAATTTAGAAGAGTGAAAAAGAGTAGCATGTTACTAGTGGTTTCTCTCAAATTGAGTTTCCATGTAAATCATTATGTCAAATGTGCTAATGAATCTGTCATGTTTCGTGCTTTACATTTCTGCAAGTTGATTTGATAGTAACCTACAAGTTTTAGGGATTGCATTATCTTAATGGATGCATGCATGGGTATGAATGTTTTATGGGTTCACTAAACTATGAAAAGTTTTATATATACATCTAAACCTTGGATAACTAATTCATCCCCCCAGTTATTCTAAAGAATTTCAACAATTGGTATTAGAGCCTAGTTGCTTAAGAGGACTAGTTTCAAGGTACTAGAAGCACAAAGATCAATATGTAAAAAAGAGATGTACCCAAGCTTAATAGAGATAAATTTTATGCATGGAAAAGTTTGATGAAGCTACACCTTGGAGGACTTGGAGATCATGCAAAATCTACCATTACAGTGGAACATGTTGATCCAGTTGGGGCCTTAATTGCTGAAGATATGAAGAAGAAGAAAGAACACAATTAGGCAATTTTTGAGATTGCCTCTACTCTAAGCTATGTCAAATTTGATGATATCAAAGGCTGTGACACTATAAAGAAAATGTGGGATTCCCTACACACTATCTATGGAGGAGACAAAAATGTCCAAAGAGCCAAATTTGAGACTCTCAAAGGTAAGTTTGATGATATGAGAATGGAAGAAGGTGAGAATATTGCTTAATATGTTGCTAGAATAAAAGAAGTTGTTAGTGCAATAATAGGAGTTACTAGTCATATAGATGATGATATTGTGTTAAGTAAAGTCTTGAGAACACTACTACCTATTTATGCTATTAGAAATTCTATAATTCAAGAATTGAGATGTATTCTAGGCAATGATTTAACTCTTGAAGGTCTGGTAGGTAGACTCATTACTTTTGAGCTATCTAACTATGGTAATTATAAACCTAAGAGTCTTGAATCTTCTTTCAAAGCTAAGCTACTATTGAAGGACTCTAATGAGGTGAAGCAACATAAGAAGAAAAGAATGATAAAATATGTGTCTAGTGATAGTGATACATATGAGGAAGATATTGAACAATTGAAAGCACTACTAGGAAGAAGATTCCACAGAGGTAAAGGCAAGTTCGAAGGTAAGTTACCCATCATTTGTTTCAATTGCAATGAAGTTGGTTATATTACTGCAAGATGTATACTGAAGAAGAACTATAGAGATGGAAACAAGTACAAAAATAGAAGAGAAGATGATAGTAAAGATTACAAAGACAAAGGAAAGAAGTCATGCTACATTGCTAAAGAGGAAACCAAGGATGATTCTGATAAAAATGAAGATGAAGTGGTGTATGTTGCAATGAAGGATGAATCTGATGAAGATGAGACAACTACACTTGTGACTTGTGTGAACAAAAATGATAGATGGATCATTGATAGTGGATGCTCACATCACATGACTGGAGACAAAAGTAAGTTTAGTTCTTTGAATTTTTATGAAGGAAATAGTGTAAGATTTGGTAATGATGCACCATGTTTGATAAATGGAAAGGGTTCTATTAAGCTCACAAACAAGATTTCATGTGACAATGCTTACTATGTTGAAGAATTAAATTATAACCTATTAAATGTGTCACAATTGAACAATTTGGGATGCAAAGTTGAATTTGAAAATAAGATTGCTAAGATATATGACACAAATGGGGAATTGATTGGAAAAGGTGATCATACTAGAAGTAATCTGTTCTATTTTGATATAGAGGATGCTACTTATTTTGTTGTAAGATTTGATGATGTATGGCTTTGGCACAAGAGGTTATGTCATGTTAATTTTGATAACTTGGTTAGTATCAGTAACATGAAGAAAGTTAGAGGTTTGTCAAAGTTAAAGAAGCCTAATAATGTAATGTGCAAAAAATGTCAATTAGGAAAAATGATAAAGTCAAGCTTTAAGAGTAAAGCTTATATCTCTAAAGAGATACTAGAGATTGTTCATACTGACTTGTGTGGACCAATTGAAGTGCAAAGCTATAGAGGAGATAAGTGCATAATGCTATTTGTTGATGATTATTCTAGGATGATGAAAGTCATGTTTTTGAAACATAAATCTAATGCTTTTTAAATGTTTAAGTGGTACTTAGAAAGAGTTGAGAAAGAAATGGGTAAGAGTCTAAAATGTTTGAGATTTGACAGAAGAGAAGAATTCACATTAAATGAATTTGAGATGTTTTGTAATGATAGAGGAATCAAAAGACAAACATCTGCACCTAGGACCCCTCCACAAAATGGAATAGCTAAAAGAAGAAATAGATCTATAATGGACTGTGCTAGAACACTCATGATGTAGAAGAATGTTTCTCTAAAATACTAGAGAGAAGCTATAAGTATAGTTGTTTATACCTTGAACCATGTGAAAATTAAGAAAGGTACTCATTCAAAACCTTTTGAACCTTGGTATAGATGTTCACCCAATGTGAAATACTTTAAGGTATTTGGAATTAAATGTTACACTCCTAAAGATATTAGGAATGGAAAGCTTGATGCAAAAAGTGAAGAAGGTATATTCCTAAGATACTTCACAAGAAGTAAAGCTGATAAGTGTTTGAATACTAAGATTAACAAAATTGTGGAAAGTGCAAATATGAATTTCAATGAATATACAAAAGTACATGAGATTGAACCTATGAAAGAACCATAAGAATAAAAATCATTTGTATACTTTTATGAAGGAATGCCTATTGAAGATGTTACAAATCAAGTTGGAAACCAACATCAAGTTTCAGTGACTGTTGAGTCACATCCTATGAATGTCGAGTTACATTCAAGAACTGAGCTGCATTCAGATGCTAAGTTACAAAATGAAGTGGATGCACATTCTAATTCTAAAAATAGTACACATGAAGGAGATGTTGAGATACCTAACAGAGATATAAACAGTGATTCTGAATCTAGAGGACCAAATGAAGAAACAAGAGCTAAGCCAAGATTGTCCAAATATGTTAAAAGACATCATCTTGTTGATCAAAGCATTGAAAATAAAGATGGTATGCCAATGAAAAGAAACAAATTGAGGAGTGAATCATGCTTGTTGAGCATGAAGGAACATAAAATAGTGAAAGATGCATTAAAAGATGTTGACTGGTATAAAGCCATGGAAGAAGAGATTGAGCAAATAGAGAAGAACAAAATATGGAGTCTAGTTCCTAAACCAGAAGAAAAGAATGTGATTGGCACCAAGTGGGTATTTAGAAACAAGCTAGATGAGAATGGTGAAGTCACATGAAACAAAGCAAGATTAGTTTGCAAGGGACATGCACAAGAAGAAGGAATACACTATGGGGAGACATTTGCCCCTATTGCTATAATGGAAGGAGTAAGAACTCTACTTTCTTATTCTGCATACAAAGGTTTCAAAGTTTATTAGATGCATGTTAAATCTACATTTCTGAATGGCATACTAGATGAAGAGGTTTACATGGAATAGCCAACAGGTTTTGTTGATGAAAACAATAAGAACAAGGTATGTAGACTACACAAAGCTCTATATGGTTTGAAACAAGCACCAAGAGCTTGGTATGAGAGACTTCATACTTATCTTGTGAAAATTGGATTTGAAAGGACTAATGATAACAATAATTTGTACATAAAGACAGAGAAAGGAAAAGGTATCTTGTTATCTAAAATATTTGTTGATGATATCATATTTGGAGGTCAAGATGCCTTATGTAAGGATTTTGCAAATAAAATGAAGCAAGAATTTGAAATGTCTATATTTGGAGAAATCAATTTTTTTGTGGGTTTGCAAGTATATAAGATGAAATATGGTATTTACATCACTCATTCAAAGTATGTAAAATAAATATTAAAGACTTTTAGATTAGAGGATTCTAAGCTAGTAAGTATACCTATGGTGATAGGACACAAGTTATCAAAGAACGATGATTCAGATGAGGTGAATCAAACATTATATAGGTCTATGATTGGAAAATTGTAATATGTAGTACATAGAAGACTTGATATTGCATTATCTATAGGGATAGTTGAAAGATTCTCTACTAATCCTAGGGAGAATAACTTAATGGATATGAAGAGAATAATGAGATATCTAAAAGGAACAGAAGAATTTGGTCTATACTACAAGAAGAAAGAAAAGTTTGAACTAAGAGCCTACACTAATGCTAATTGGGTTGAAAACATTGATGACAAAAAGAGCACCTATGTAGGAGCATTTTTCTTAGGCAAAAGACTAGTTACATGGACCAGCAAGAAAAAGAGTTGTACTTCACAATCTATTTCTGAAGTTGAATATGTTGTTTCTATTGTAAACTACACAAATATTGTATGAATCAAACAACTGCTCAAAGGAATGAAGGGAGAAATCATAGAACTAGTGATACTTTATTGTGATAACACAAGTCCTATCAATATATCAAAGAATCAAGTAATACACACAAAGACTAAACACATTGCAATCAAGTATCATTACTTAAGAGAATTAGTTCAAGATAAAGAGGTGAAGATGGAATATGTTAACACAAAGGAGAAAATTGTTGATATCTTCACAAAACCATTACCTAAGGATGCTTGTGAACATCTAAGAGGTAAACTAGGGGTGATACCCCTATCAAAGGCTATCTAAGCAACAAGAGGAGTGCAGTACATCAAACAAGTTGATGTTCATATGTTACAAATTGATGCTAAGGATCTTACTTTAGGAGTTGTCTAAAGTAATTAGAGAACTAAAACTTCAAATCAATCACAAGAAAGGTGATGGAGGGAGAAACTAAAGAAACTACAAAAGCTTATATCTACATATTTTAAGATGATAAGGTTTTGGTATATGTCTTTGGCATTGTTGTCAAAGAGGGAGAGATTTACTGATCAAGAGCTAAAAGAGAGAGATTCGCTAACTAAAAGGGAGATACTCTACTGGTCAAGAGTTAGAAATCAAGAATTAGAATAGACAGAGAGATTTACTAATAAGAAAAGGAGAAATTATATCAGAGAAAGATATCAAGAGTCAAGTCAGAACAAAGTGGGAGAAAATGATTAGAGAGCCAAAATGTATAATCACAGAGGGAGATATTTAGCTGATCAATCCAGTATAAAAGAAAAAGGGAGAAATCCTAATCGACCTAGTAAGAGGGAGATACAAGAAGAAACTTAGAGGGAGTTTTAAGAAAGAGTTTTGTAACCTAATCAGAAGATGGAAGTTGCTGATAGAGGGAGAAATTTTGATACAAGTTTTTCTTTTTTTGGTATTATCTTACTATTTTAACTTAGTCAATTTGGTTGAATAAGATGTTCATCATTTGATTGACTTAGTTGATTAGTTTGGTTTTCCATCAATGCCAAAGAGGGAGATTGTTGAAATCTAATAAAAAGGATCATTGCTGAAAGAGATTATTGAAAGAAAGAGATTGCTGAAGAATACTATATGTTTTATTTATTATTTTTTCATTGATGTCAAACCTTCTATTTTCTGGTAAGACAATTTCTTATAAGATTCAAGCACTATCACTTAGTTGATTGATGAGGAGGATTTGATCAACAAGATGTAACAAAAACACCTAGAGGAAAGGTTAAGTGATGATTATGTAATGAAGTACAAGGATTAGTTAAGATAGTGATGACATGATGTATTGATAATCTACTTAAGGTTACAAATGTTGGCTACACTTAGAAAGTTTAGAAGAACAAGTTACACAAAGTTTGTCTACCAAGCTTGACCAAGTGGATAGTAGGTGCTAAGAAAAGTTAGTACAAGCCAATCAAAAATTCAGTTGGACTCAAGTAAAAGAAAATTCTAGTGGATGCCAAGGAAGATAGTTGACCTTGAGTAAAGTTTAGTTAATGTTGAGCATCGATAAACTTTAGTTGATGCCAAGTAATTTATAGTTGATGCCGAGTAATGCAGTGTGTGTTGAGCATTAGAAGATTGATAATTCCAAGCTACTACATTATGTTAAAGATCAAAGATTTGCCAAATCTAAGCAGACAAGTTTTTTTTCTTGAAACTTGTAAACTAGGAGGAAGATAAGGATGATGAGATAGTAGCACATAAATTGATGTAAACTATTTTGAGGAGAATTCAAGTAGATTCTAGGCAAAGATTCTAGAAGAGACAAGATATGGGATAGATATAGTATATCCTACCTAATCATCCAAACTCTAAATTGGATGATGGAAAATGAGGGGGAAAATATCCTAATTTCCTACTTATAGGAATGTCTAGTTATGAATCAAAGAGTCATATGCGAGAACCCAAGGAAGAGAAGGAGTTAAGGGTTTTGATTCATCAAGTGACCTAAGATTCTACAATGGCATGTTAAGAAAGAAGGCTTAAGGAGATGAATGCTTGAAGGGTGAACAAACTATCAGAGCTAAAAAGTATGAAGGACAAGTAGAATGGATGACTAAATAGAGATCTATAATCTACAAGAGACGTTGTAAGTTGTAAGCTATACTGTTACTTTCTAAAAATTATATCAGTCTAGGTAAATCCTTTGAATTAAGGTTGACCTAATAGTCATTTGTAAATCTTTCAACTGGGTGGCATTCCAAGTGAATGGCCTAAATTCCTCTAACAAGGCTCACTTCTAATAGGGTGATTGAAATTCTTTAACCAGGTCACATTTAACTATGTATATTGTAACCTTTAATAGAGTTGACCTTTCATAGGGCATCACTTCAAAAGAGTGAAAAAGAGTAGCATATTACTAATGGTTTTTCCCAAATTGGATTTCCACATAAATCATTGTGTTAAATGTGCTAATGAATCTATTACGTTTCATGTTTTACATTTCTGCAAGTTGATTTGATAGTAACCTACAAGTTTTAGGGATTGCATAATCTTAATGGATGCATGCATGGGTATGAATATTTTATGGGTTCTCTAAACTATGAAATTTTTTATTTATAGACCTAGACCTTGGATAACTAATTCACCCACCCCCCCTCCCCCAACACCCCCACTTTAGTTATTCTAAAGAATTCCAACACAAGCATGTACTTATAGTAGGATCCAAGTAAAATAGGTTACCTCTTGTTTGATCACCAGTTCCAACTAATTCACCATTAACATCAAATATTTTTACCTTTTTATTTAG
Source organism: Cupressus sempervirens (assembly GCA_028749045.1). Lineage (NCBI taxonomy): Eukaryota > Viridiplantae > Streptophyta > Pinopsida > Cupressales > Cupressaceae > Cupressus > Cupressus sempervirens. The sequence continues at coordinate 522,301,253 of CM053788.1, forward strand.
AAAATCTAGTTGGTGGCATAATTTATTTAGTTGTACAACACTTAACAAATTGTATTGAAGACCTTGAACCCAATAAGAATCATCATAGCTAATTTTTTTCATTCAATATTAGTGAACCTCTTCCTTTTACAAGACATAGAACATCATTTCCAAACTTAACAAATCCACCATCATACTATTCTATTTTATCAAACTTATCAATATCACTAGTCATGTGATGTGAACAACCACTATTAATAATAAAAATTCCATTCCTATTAACATGAGATATAAGGGATTTTTCTTCTTTATAAATTTCCTCCTTTCAATCTTCTTTGAAAACAACATACATAACTCTCTCACCTTCATTTTCATCACCAAAATCTGACTTGGTGTCTTCTTCATCAACAATGTAACATGACTTCTTTCCCTTATCTTTGTAATATTTGTTTCTTAATTTTTTTTGTTGTTGTCTCTTTTGTCATTATTTCATTCCTGCTCTTCCCAAGACATCTGGATGCAAATTGACCAAATTTATTACATTTAAAACATATCATGGGTAATTTACCTTTGAAATTTCCTTTTCCTCTTGGTAGCCTCCCAACCTAGAGTGCTTCAATCTCATATAACTCTTTCTCATTAAAATTTAAATCACTTTCATCTCTACTACAATTATCTTTTCTTAAACTTCCAAAAGTTAGAGATGTCTTGAAATAATATTTAACATTAGGTATATTGTTATCAAAGTTATTCAACTAAAAAGTAGTCAATCTATCGACCAAAGCATCAAGAGTAAGAAAAAGCATCAAGAGTAAGAACATTGCCAAGAATAGCTCTAAATTCTTGAATAGACAACACTCTAATAAAATAAATAGGCAATAACATTCTTAGTTCTTTAATTATAACATATTCATCACTTATTTTTCCCTCAATGGATTTGATGGCACTAACCACTTCCATTATTTGGTTATTATATTGTGCAATGTCTCTCCTTTAATTTTCATATCATCAAATTTTCCACCTAGGATTTTATCTTTTTCTCTCAGCACATTCTAGTCTCCTCCATGAAAAAGTACTATCTTATCCCATATCTCTTTATTAGTAGAACAATATTTGATATCATCAAATTCAACATCATTTAGAGATGAAGTAATTTCTATCATCAGGTTATTTTGTTCTTACTTTGCCTTTATCTTCTCAAATTTCATAGGAGGGGTTGGAGGTGTACACTGGTTGTCTAGATATTATAGTGCATAGTCTCCAATTCATGAAAAGTACAATCTTATCCTACTTTTTCATGATGTAAAGTTATCTTTTCCCACCTTAGGAGCCTCTCTCTTATTCATCTTTAGATCTTTGACTTAAGTCCCTTCAGACTTTCTTCTTCAAGCACTTATCTTTGATACTAATTGTTAGATAATCGTGGAGGGGGGGGGGGGGGGGGGGGGGGTGTGTGTGTGGGTAGGAGGAGGGTAGGGAGAGGGGGTTGAATAAGTTATAACTAGTTATCCTATCGGAAAATTTAGTAGACTATTAACTTCATATAGTTCATCTACTAAGTATTAGAGTAAACTTAATGTCTATATACCATGTATATCAAGTTGTGATATGGAGTAGAAAAAATGCAATAAACATACAATAAGATCAACATTCACATATTTTGGCACAATAATTTTAAGGTGAAACCTTGTAAAGAGAAAAAATACCTTGGAAATGGAAATCAAAGATTTTCACTCTTCTCAAGTGATCTTTGGTAGGAGACAACCTTGTTAAAGGTTACATATGCATTATTAATGTGACTTAGTTAGAGGATTTAAACCAAAGATCATCTAGACCTTATAAATACTCAATATGAGTGGCCTTCTCTAAAGGACGTACAAATGTTCAAAGTAATGCCACCAAGAAAATGGATTTATAAATAAGACCAATAATTACACTCAGTTAAGAGATTTATGATACAATGATTAAATATTAATAGTAAGATGATATATTTGAAACAAAAACTAAATTTTCTTGATTAGATCTCCATTTTTATCATTCTTTATCCTATGTTCATCTTCTTTCTTTTTTATGACTGGTCCACTCACTTACACATCAACTTCACACTTCACTTGCTAGATCTCACAATGCTTCTCTACTCAGTTTCACCTTCTATCTTCTTCTTCATACACAACTTGATCAACAACAATATGTTGGATACAATTTTCTAATTATGTGTTTTCTTTGATGTTACAAAAATGTCATATTAGTTGGCAAACAGTGCTTATCGAGCTTAGTTGGTTAGAAAAGAAAATTTTAGAGTCTACCGAGTATTCCTGGAAATTACCCTGTGTAAATAGTGTCTACTGAGCTCACTTGGGCATTGAAGGAAAATGTGGTAGAAGTCAGTGTTAACTGAGCTTGCATGGTTAATGAAAGAAAGTTAGTGTCTATCGAGTTCACTCAGTCTCCTAAGGATTTTTTAGGATTCGCAATCTTAATTGAGCTTCTATTGTTTAACATAGGAAATCATTTTTGAAATACTATTTACTAAGTAGGGTCGGCTAATGAAGGATTTTGTTAATTTGAGAAATAAAGTTTAATTTTTTCAAGTATTAATTCCAGCCAACCAAGGTAATGATTATTAGTAATTGTAAGTTGAAAATGAGCCAACTTGACAATCTGAATGGTATATATGAAAGTTCAAGTTGAAAATTCTAAAGTGTGATGAGCGAGCATGCAAGTGTGTTGATTATTTGAAGAGGAAAGTGTGAGAAAACTTTAAAGGATGGTTAGATATCCTTGAGAAGCAGAAAAGTTATATTTGATCAGGAAGGATCTAGTGAAGCAGAACAAAGATCTGTATCAGCAATTCAGTTGCATTTCATTTAGGTCATTTCATTGTTACTTTCTCACCATTATAGCAGTGATTCCTAAATCTCTTAATAGAGTTGGTTTAACAACCATTTGAAAATTCTCTAACAAGGTGATAGTTCTATTGAATTGTTCTAAAGACCTTTTTCAAGGCCACTCCTAATAGGGTGATTAAATCCTCTAACAAATTCACACCTAATAGTGTGTTTTGTAACTTTTAACTAGGTTGGCTCGTAATAGGGCTCACTTTAGAAGAGTGAAAATCAATAGCTAGTTACTTGGTGGTTTTTCCCATATTGGGTTTCCACATTAAATATAGTGTCTAAAGTGTTCATGTTATTTATTTTATGGTTGCATGTTAATCACTTTGAAAGTTTAAGAATCTATTAAAGTTAACATACACTGCATCTACTAAGTTACAACAATTTTTTATGTATGTTTATCGAGTGACAATCATAACTAGTTTATTAGACATCTAAGGGATCTGTGGATTTTTTTTGTGGTAACTGATTCACCCCCCCACCCCACTCAGTTACTCCATCTATATTTCTAACAATTATTATTAGAGCTTTGGTGCTTGCAAGAGAGGTTTCAAGGACCTAAAGTAAAGATTAGGATGTCTTGCAAGAGAGAAATTCCAAGACTTATCCTGGATAACTTTTTAGCATGGCAAGGACTGATGAGACTTCATCTAGCTTCCATTGGAGATACATGATTGAAATATCTTGATGAAGAATATATAATTCCTTCTGGTACATTATTTATTAGTGACATTGTTGAGAAGAAGACTCATAACACCATCATGATAGACATTGCATCTACCCTAAGCTACGAAGAATTTGATGATATCAAGGACTGCAAGACTACCTTTGAAATGTGGAACAAGTTGAAAGATATCTATGAAGGTGATGAAAATGTGAGGAGAGCCAAAGCAAAAAGTCTAAGAGGAAAAATTGATCAAATGAGAATGAGAGAGGATGAAAACATTGCCAAATATGTTGAAAGGGTCAAAGCAAGTGTCAGTATAATCAAAGGTTCTAGAGGAGATATCAAGGAAGAAATAATTGTAAGTAAAGCTCTTAGAACATTGCTTCCCATTTATGCAATTAGAGTATCTACAATTCAAGAAAGAAGATGTGAAGAAAATCATAAGATATATTTGGATGCCATAGTAGGAAGATTGACTACATTTGAGCTAGATAACTATGATAATTATGTTCTAGGTTCTAAGAATATTGAATTAGCATTTGAAGCCAAGCTTTCACTCAAAGAAAAAGGCAAGAAAATAAAGGATACTTAGTTAGAAAGTGAAGAAGAATTAGAGGAAAGCTCTGACATTGATCTTGAGGTTGTCGAGGCTCTACTAGCAAGGAAATATTCTAGAGGCAAAGAAAAATACAAAGGTGAAGTTCCCCTAATTTGTTTTTCATGTGAGGAAATCGTCCATATTGCAGCCAGGTGCCTGAACAAGCAAAACAAGGGTAAGAAGAAAGGTTACAAGTGCAATGACAAGAAAGATTTCAAATCATTCAAGGACAAAGGTAAGAAAATATGGTTTATGGCTAAGGATCTAAGGATTCTGATAATAATGAGGATGAAATTGTTTACATTGCTATGAAATATGAATTTGATAATGATGAAGAAGATAAGATGGCACTTATCTCTCATGTGAGAAAAAATGATACATGGATCATAGATAATGGTTGTTCACATCATATGACTAGTGACAAAACTAAGTTTGAACATTTTGAAGACTATGATGGTGGCAGTGTGAGGTTTGGAAATAATGAACCTTGTTGCATAAAAGGAAGAGGACAAATCTCATTAACCAAAGAACTTGTATGTGATAATGCCTATTGGGTTGAAGGACTAAAATATAATCTGTTTAGTGTGGCATAGCTAATTAATATTGGATTAAAGGTGGAATTCATACATGGTAAGGAAAGATTGTTGGATGACAAAGGCAAGCTGATTGGATCATGCAAACAAAAAAAAAGTAACTTATTTTATCTTGATCTTGGTGAGTGCTCATGTTTTATTGCTCAAGTTGAAGAAAGTTGGTTATGGCATAGAAGATTATGTCACGTGAATTTTGATGACATGATAAAGATAAGCAAATTTAGGAAAGTAAGAGGCATTCCTAGTATAAAGAAACCTGATGTTGGTTTATACAAGAATTGTTAGATTGGTAAGATGAGAAAGACTAGCTTCAAAAGTAAAAACTATTAGTCTAAAGATATTTTGGAAATTGTGCATACTGATTTGTGTGGACCTATTAGAATTGAGAGCTATAATGGAGAAAAGTTCTTCATTCTTTTTGTTGATGACTACTCTAGAATGATGACTACTATGTATCTAAGAGAGAATTTAGAAACATTTGAGAAGTTCAAATGGTATTTGGCTAGAGTAGAAAGGGAAATAGAGAAAAGACTAAAATTCTTGAGATCAGACAGAGGTGGTCAATTCATTTCCAATGAATTCAATAACTTTTGCATTGAAAGAAGAATCAAAAGATAGGTATCAGCTCTTGGAACTCCCAAGAAGAATGGAATAGTTGAAAGGAGAAACACATCTATCATGGATTGTGCAAGGACTCTAATGATTGAAAAGAACATTGCTATCAAATACTAGAAGGAAGCTATCAACACTGTAGTTCATACCCATAACCGAGTACAGTTGAAGAAGGACTCATTCAAAGCCCCCTATGAGTTATGGTATGGCTATAAACCTAATGTAAGTTACTTGAAAGTATTTGGAAGTAAATGTTATATTTTGAAAGAATCTAGAAAATGAAAACTGATGTGAAGGGTGATGAAGGTATATTTTTGGGATATTCTTGCAAGAGTAAGGCATATAAATGTTTGAATTTGTCTACTCAAAAAATCATAGAAATTGCACATGTGAAAGTTGATGAATTTGTAGAAAGAACTGAAGAAGAAAGAAAAAAGGAACTAGAAGATTACATGAGATTTGTTTTCATTGAACCTGATACAGTGCTAGATACATCTGTCAATTAGGAGACTAGTTCAAATTAACTTGTAGGAACTCGAGTCACATTCTGAAGCTACTGAACCAATGTCTATCGAGTCAAAGTAGCTATAACCTAAAGTTGAAGTTCAAGAAGATGACAATGTAATTCATTCAAGAGGAAAGAAACTTGTATTGGCCAAGTATGTTAGGAGACATCATGCACCAAATCAGATTATTAGAGACAAATTAGAGAGTACTATGACAAGAAGAAAGCTAAAAGGTACTTGTTTACTTGCTAATTTTGAACCTATAAATGTCAAAGACACATTGGAAAATGAAAGTTGGATTAAGGCTATGAATGAAGAGATAGAGAAAATTGAGAAGAAAAAAACATGGACCCTTGTACTTAGGCCTAAAGATAAAAATGTGATTGAAATAAAATGGGTATTCAGGAATAAGTTGAATGAATTGTTGGATACAATTGTTCAATTGTGTGTTGTCTTTGATGTCACACAAATGTCATATCAATCATCAGATAGTGCCTACTAAACTCAAAAAGTCAACAAAGCAAAGGGCAGTGTCTACTGAGCTCAGTAGGTCAGCACGGCAATAGACAGTGTCTACTGAGCTTAGAAGGTCAGCAAGGCAATAGACAGTGTCTACTGAGCCCAAAACGTTAGTAAAGATAGCTTGTAGTGTCTATCAAGTAGATAGCTGGTTGTCGAGCCTTCAAGGTAATCAAAGAAATTTAGTTCTTATTGAGCTCACTCGGTAATTGACAAAAACATGACAAAAGCAGTTCCTACCGATATCACTTGGTAATCGAAGAAAATATGACAAAAATAGTTCTTATCGAGTTCACTTGGTCATCAAAGGTAACTTGGTAAAATTAGTTCTTATCGAGTTAACTCGAAAGCCAAAGGATTTTAAGATATTATAATGTTAACCGAATCAAGAAGGTTAACTCTAGAAATTCTTGGAAGCAGTATTTACCAAGTAGGGTCGGCCAGTAAAGGACATTTATTTGTTTAAGAATAAATTTTGTAGCTGACTGATGAATGGTTTATTGGTAAATGTAACATGTAAATGAGCTGACTTGAAAATCTGAATGGTATAAGTAAGAAGTCAAGTTGTGAATTCAAAGTTGTAGTATGTGGAGATATAAGAAGTTAATATGAAGATTGATTATTGTGGAAGCAAATTTGAAGAATGATCAGAGATCATTAAGAAGCAACAGAGCCATATTTGATCAAGGAGGATCTAATGATGTTGAATAGAGACCTATATCCAGCAAGTTCAGTTGCATCTTGTTCAAGTCAATTCAATGTTGCTTTTTAACCATTGTAGCAGTGATTTCAAATCTCTTAACAGAGTTGGTTTAATAGCCATTTTGTAAATCCTCTAACAAGGTGATAGTTTAGTTGAATTGTTCTAAAGACCTCTAGCAAGGCCACTCCTAACAGGGTGATTAAATCTTCTAACAAGTGATTTCAAATCTCTTAACAGATTTGGTTTAATAGCCATTTCGTAAATCCTCTAACAAGGTGATAGTTTAGTTGAATTGTTCTAAAGACCTCTAGCAAGGCCACTCCTAATAGGGTGATTAAATCTTCTAACAAGGTCACACCTAATAGTGTGTATTGTAACCTTTAACAAGGTTGGCTCCTAACAGGGCTCACTTCAGAAGATTGAAAAATTGGTGACTAGTTATTTGGTGGTTTTTCTCATATTGGGTTTCCACATTAAATTTGGTGTCTCTTGTGTTCACTTTATTTTCAGTTACATGCATAAATGCTTGAAAAGAAAGTAATAGTTTAATTTACTAAGTTACAACAGTTGTTTACCTAGTAAAAGCAGTAACTAGATCATTAAGACATCTATGGGATTTGTGGATTAATTTTTCTGAGTAACTAATTCACCCCCCTCTTAGTTACTCTATCTTTAACTCCAACATGAATATGGTAAAGTATCAAGAAAAAAAGTTAGATTAGTATGTAAAGGTTGCTCTCAAGAAGAAGGAATTGATTATGGTGAGACTTTTGCTCCTATTGCAAGATTGGAAGGTGTTAGGACCTTACTAGCATATGTAGCATACAAAAGATTTAAGGTATATCAGATGGATGTCAAATCTACATTTCTCAATGGTATTTTGGATGAAGAAGTCTACATTGAGCAACTTGAAGGTTTTTTTGATCTAGACAAAAAGGACATGGTCCAAAAATTACATAAAGCATTGTATGGTCTAAAACAAGCCCCTAGAGCATGGTATGAGAGATTGCATAACTACCTTATTCAAATCAATTTTTAGAGAACTAATGATAACAGTAGCTTTTACATTAAGGAAGGACCAAATAACAAGTTTTTTTGGAAGAAATATTTATGGATGATACTTTGTTTATAGGAAATGATGATCTATGCAAAGATTTTTTAGAGCAAATGAACAAAGAATTTGAAATGTCTATGTTTGGTGAGATTAAGTTATTTGTTGGTCTTCAAAATCAGTAGGGTAGAAATGGTAACTACATCACTCAATCTAAGTACATCAAGGAGATACTCAAAAATTTTGGTATGGAAGATTCAAAACTAGTTGGAACTCCCTTGTGTACTGGACTAAAGCTTATCAAAGATGTTGATTAAAAAGAGGTAGATCAGACCTTATATAGATCAATGATCGGCAAATTTTAGTATGCAGTTCATAGAAGGCCTGATATTGCTCTTGCAGTTGGTATAATGATAATATTTTTAGCAAAACATAGAGAAAATCACATGATGGCAATCAAGAGGATCTTGAGATACTTGAAAGGCACTGAAGATTATGGATTTTTTTATAAATTTTGAGAAAATTTGGACTTAAAAGTTTTTACTAATGCTAATTGGGTAGGAAACATTAATGATAGAAAGAGTACAAGTGGTGGAGCATTCTTTCTTGGAAAGAGGTTTGTATCTTGGACAAGCAAAAAGAAAAATTGCACATCCCAATCTACAGTAGAAGCAGAGTATGTTGCAGTAGCAGTAAAGTATTCTAATATTGTTTGGTACAGTTGTTGGAAGGCATGAAGGTTGAGATCAAAGAACTAGTTGTTACGTTTCATGATAATACAAGTGCAATTAACATATCAAAGAATTCAGTGATGCATTCCAAAACCAAGCACATTGCTATAAAATATCACTTTATCAGATAATTGGTGCAAGATAAGGAGATCAGATTGAAATATGTCTATACAAAAGAATAGATTTCTGACATATTCACCAAGCTATTACCTAAGGATGCATTCTTGTATCTAAGAGGTAAGTTAGGGGTCATTCCCCTATCTAAAGCTCACTAAAATAAATTTTTAGTGATGCATCAACAAGAATCGAGTTGAAGTTCTATTAGTTGATGCAACATAGTCATGGGAACATTGCATATGAATTAGTACTCAAAGTACATTGATACTCATTTGGTATCTGTTGTCTTTGGAATGTGTTGTCAAAGAGGGAGAGTTTACTATCATATTTTTTTGAAATTTGTTTGTGGGAGAGTTTACTATTTGGAGAAGAAGCTATGCAATTCCTTTATAGAGGGAGATTACTACATTAGAGAAGTTTTTGGTATAAAATCTAAGAGGGAGAAAATTTCTATCAAAAAAAGACTTGTTTTCAAATTTCATTGTGCTATGACATATTGTGTTGCCATCAATGCTAAAGAGGGAGATTGATGGATACAATTGTCTAATTGTGTGTTGTCTTTAATGTTATACAAATGTTATACTAGTTGGCAGACAGTGCTTACCAAGCTCAGTTGGTTAGCAAAGAAAATTTTAGAGTCTACCGAGCATTCCTAGGAATTATTCTGTGTAGACAGTGTCTACCAAGCTCACTCAGGAATTGTAGGAAAATGTGGCAGAAGTCAGTGTTAATAGAGCTCGCATGGTTAACGAAGGAAAGTTAGTGTCTACCGAGTTCACTTGGTCTCCTAAGAATTTTGCAAGATTCACAGTGTTAACCGAGCTTCTATTTGTTAACATAGGAAATCATTTTTGGAATAGTGTTTACCAAGTAGGGTCAGCTAATGAAGGATTTTGTTAATTTGAGAAATAAAGTTTAGTTGTTTCAAGTATTAATTCTAGCTGACTGAGGTAATGATTATTGGTAATTTTAAGTTGTAAATGAGTCGACTTGACAATTTGAATGGTATATATGAAAGGTCAAGTTGAGAATTCTAAAGTGTGATGAGCGAACATGTAAGTGTGTTGATTGTTTGAAGAGGAATGTGTGAGTGAAATTTGAAGGATGGTCAAATATCCTTGAGGAGAATTTTTTTTATATTTGATCATTAAGGATCTAGTGAAGAAGAATAGAGATCTATATCAACAATTCAATTGCATCTCATTCAGGTCATTTCATTGTTACTTTCTCACCATTGTAGCAGTGATTCCTAAATATCTTAACAGAGTTGGTTTAATAGCCATTTGTAAATCCTCTAACAAGGTGACAATTCTATTGAATTATTCTAAAGACCTTTTTCATGGCCACTTCTAATAGGGTGATTAAATTCTCTAACAAGGTCACACCTAATAGTGTGTTTTGTAACCTTTAACCAAGTTGGCTCCTAATAGGGCTCATTTCAAAAGAGTGAAAATTAGTAGCTAGTTATGTGGTGGTTTTTCCCATATTGGGTTTCCACGTTAAATCTAGTGTCTCATTTGTTCATGTTATTTCTTTTATGGTTGCATGTTAATCACTATGAATGTTTAAGAATTTGTTAAAGTTAACATACACTACATCTACCGAGTTACAACATTTTTTTCCTGTATGTTTAACAAGTGACAATAGTAGCTAGTTTATCAAACATCTAAGGGATCTATGGATTTTTTTTTTGTGGTAATTGATTCACCCCTTCCCCCCCCCTAGTTACTTCATCTATATTTCCAACACAATAAGCATCTTTTTCATCCCTTAAATATACAACTTGTTGCTTCTTCACTAGTTTATCCTATGTTTTCCCACCTAATCAAAACCATCCAATCTTCATCCAAATCATATTATTTGAATCTAGACACTCAATTATTGTACCTCCACCTTAAAATTTGTGCTATAGTTCAAATAATTAAATCTCCTTTATTAGTTCATATTTTAATTTCTAATATCATAGATCTCATAACTAACTTCATCCCTATCTTTGAAACTTCTTGGTCAATCCATATTTTCATCAAATTTTGGCCTCATTTCAATTCTTCTCCAAATAATTTTTCTTTCCCTTTTTTGATTAATACTATACTTGTTCAACCAATACTAAGCTCAGTTAACACTTTTCTTTCTCAGTTAGTACTTCTCATCCTTCATCCACTTATCATACGCTTGGTGATAACTATCATATCTCGATGATCATTAATCCTCCATTCACCAACTTCACTAACTAGCTTGGTATAACTTACTATTTCTTTATCTTCTCACTTCATGATTTTATACCTTATGTATACATGATCTCAACACTTAATCACATCATGTAAACCAACCAACCAAATATTATGTTGTTAAAGTATAACTCATTAAGTGCCCATTGAAACTCATGCACTTATCAACACTTTCTTCATCATTATACTTTCTTTAATTCCTCTTCATTAATCAAATGATATGACACTATATTGAATTAACATAATATCTTGCCAATTAAAGCTTGACATCAATGAAAACATGAAAAATGATATGACTCTTTCACAAACAATAACTCCCTTATCTTCAACATTATTAGTTGGGGGTAACAGATCCTCTAGGTAAACACAGGTACAAATAAAATTTTTGTACCAAGTAAATCCAAGATCTCAAAACCAAGAAAATAAAAACTAAACTAGGAACCAATCCTATACATCCACCTTATCACTATCATAAGATCCCACTAAATTTTGTATTCAATCTATCCATGAAATCATGATGAAAATATCCTCTAACCATGAGAATCAACCAAGTGATCAAACCATCAAAGAACTCGAAGTACACATCATGAACTCCTTATAAGAAATCAAATAAAAATGATCCTCAACTAAGAAAATATATTTCCATAACCAAATTAGGAATCCAAACTAATGAAAATCAATGAAGTACGTATACTTTCAATCATGTCATGTTTAAAAACCATGGTACCATGATGACATCCATGAATTGATCATCTAACTCTAAAAGTGTCCAACTTGTCAGCATAAAATAGTCAACCACAATCCTCCACCATGATTATACCTGGTCATAACATCTCATCCCTTATACATGAAGATAAAACAAAAAACCATGTGACTAAGGGCATAGAAAACCCAAATACAAGACACCAATCTGAATATGCATAAATACTGAAAGATTAATAGACAAAGATAACCCATATCTAATTCATAAATGCAACTTGTAAGTATATATCGCTTACACCACTGCATACTTTTAGACCCAATAAGTCATGATACTCATCCAAAACAAACACTGGTAACCATATCATCATGAGAATAATTAGAAATACAAGCTAAGTATACAATTACATTAAATCTCAAATCTCCAAACATACACTATGTCATAAACTCACAATGTTACCATAGTCAATATAAATCACAAATTATTCAAATCAGTATCACCTAATAACCATGCCAAACTTGTACTAAATCTAAACTAATGTGTAGAGATCTCCAATATCTTTCTATTAACTATTCAAAGCTTAAAATCTAACACTAGTGTATGTTCAAGTTATGCCCAAAATTGTGCTAGAAATAAACATCTAAGTTTCAGACTTATAAAACATGACAAAATATCAAAATCAAACCTATGCTAAACTATTATGCTCTAAATTAATTTTCTAATGACTATAAAAAGTCCAAAATCTAACATCTCGAGTGAAAGTTATTGTCATTTTAACAAGAAAACCTATATTCTCATATAAAACATTTAAAAAAAAATTAATGATGAAAATTTTGATAGGATTATAGTTGATGACTGTCAAAACTTGTAACTACTTTTCTTTTTGCATTTTCTTTCAACATGGCTAAACTAGAGAAAATTATATATCAAAATTTATGGAAAGGAAAATTCTAATCTAATGATGAGGTCTATTTTTTCCAAAGAGATAATTTTTGCAAGCTCCCCCCAAAACAAGCCTTTTTGACAAGCAATCTCACATGCCTCAAATTCCTCCAACAACCCATCATAATAGAAAATCTAGAACCCTCAGTTCTATAATAAACAACCTACAAAACCATATATCTTTCCTTTTCTTTCATTCTTTGATGCATTCTCATTGATTCAAATAAGGACTATAACAAAATAACCATAACTCTAATACAATTGTAAGGAAACTATTAGGGTTAAAGAGACATGAGTAAAAATTACAAGCAAGTATAACTAATATTAGAAAATAATAAAACATGTAGAAGAGAAAACAAGACACAAAGATTTAACAAGGTTCACCCAATCCCTTAGTTGCCTCCACAAAATAGCAAGTCAAATATTCTTATTATCCAGTGATCTATAATCCCTTAAAAATTAATACCATCAAAAGAAGATAATATCACCTCACATATATAAAAACCCTAACCTTAAGCCATTTTATACAAGATTTTTCTACTTATAAAATTAGGGCTAGATAATTTTGAGAATTTAACCTAAGAACACTTGATGAGTCAACCTTGGGTAATAGTTGATGAGTCAACATAGAAATCCTCGATGACTCAACCAACAAAATTTATGAGAAGTGTGTAATACTTCCCTAACTAGTCACTACATATCAATAATATCCCACTTGGGGAATGATCGGGCTCCACACTAAACCACCTCCCACTTGGAGACTGACCTTGGAGAAATATCTCTACCACATGAGGCTCCCACTAGATTGAAAATAATGTAGGATCATCATAGGGTAGTCAACAATCCTTTATGCAAGGGTATCAAGTCCAAATTTTTGGACTTATGGTTTGCATGATTGTGGATGTGTTCATGAAACATTGGGAAATCTTGTCCTAAGTGCACAAATAGTTTAGAGTAATTGTATTAGATTTAGAGCCATTTTGGTGGCTACTAGTGGCATGTTCCTCATTTCTTGGACTAAATTTGAAGATTGTTTTTGCAAGATTCATTATAAGAGAGTTGGATTATGCACTTTTGGATTTAGATTGCTAGATGAAACAAGGATCTATGTCTAAGTGCACATACTTTTATGTTGTTATATGAGTTAGTTATGCATTATAAACTTGGGGCTTGTACTAAGAATTTAGCTATTTCATGTATTTAATGTCTATTACCAAGATGATCTAGGGTTTATTTAATATGAGTGATTATTAATATAACTTTCCAAGTTGACTTGTGGCCTATTTTAGTATAAGTAGAGTGCCTTGTGATGTCTTGAGTCATTTATTTTTTAGTATGGAGTAGATGAGGAGAGAAAATTTGAGGACAACCAGTAGCAAAGTGTGGGCTTGAGAAAAAGAAGGTTGCTTGGTGGCTTGTGAGTAAAAGTCTAGATTCTTCTTGGGGTTTCTACTAGATTGTGGGTTTGACTATGTAGAGGTTGGCTCTTACGAGGTCTTGTAGAATTATTATTGTAATTGCTGATGTATTTGGCCATAACTTGAAATGCCTTACAATTTGGCCTATTGGATGTAAATCTTATGATTCTATTATGAGAATTGGTGTTGTTTTGGATCAAAATTTATGTGTTATTATTCTACTTCCACTCTCTGGTTATTTACTGGGGGCTAGGACATTTCCTTTGGGGATTATCCTTCCTTTCACTACATCAAGTAGTATCAGAGATAGTCGATCTTGTGGATTTTTTGCTTTAGATTTGTAAATATCTTGGAAGATTCCTTCAAAACATTCAACCCTAGGGAAACTATAGATCTATGTGATGCTATGGAGACTAAAATTTTAGATAAGGTTATAACAAATTTTAGATATAAGATGGAGCTAATGAAGAATGATATGGTCATTGAGATCATGAGAGCTATAGCTATTGTACTAAGGAGTGTGGGTATAGAGGATAGTTATGAAGAAATTACTCAAGAGTTTGAGGCTATTGGATCTAGTTGTGAAGAAAGAGATGATTAGATTGAGAGACCTATAAAAGACAAAGGTGGTCATTTGGATAGATTTGAAGCTTAGTTAAAGATGGATGTTTCTAATTTCTTAGGTACTTTGAATCTTGAAGATGTTATTGATTGGATTGGTGAGTTGGAAGACTACTTTGAGTTAGAATAAATTGGTGATCTACTCAGAGTGAGGCTTGTTGGAAATATTCAAGATATAATAGGTTACTAAGAGGGGAGGGGTGAATCAGTAACAATAAAATTTTTAAGTCAATTCAGAATAACCATATACAACATTCACTCATCTAGCCTACTGCATAAAAGAACTATTAAACATTTAAACCATATATGCACAGAGATTTGGTGACCCGAAAACCTTCCAAAATAGAAAGTAAAACTAGGGTGGGGATGATACCCACAAAGCTTCATTAATGCAGTATGAAGTTGGCCAATTAAGACTTACAATGATCACTTATGGTGATCTGCCCTATTAGGAGCACAGAGGATTGCTATATCCAACTTGTTAGAGGATTTACAAACATACTTACAAGTATGCACTCTGTTAGGAGATTTGAATAAAGACGGTTAAGTCTACCCTATTAAAGGATTCACAAGAATGATTCACCTGTTAGGATGAACCAACAAATCAACTTACAACTTGACTAGATTCTTTATTTTAGATCACCTTCTGTGATTGATGAAATCATTTCTGATCCTTGTAGACCTTGCTAAGTGTTCTTTACTACTGATGAATTCGCATATCATATCTTATGTCCCTCTTTTGCAATATTCTATCTCTTTTTTATTCTTGAATGTGTCAATTGAATGATATAATACATTATATATATACCATTTCAATAATTATTCATGCAAGGTCAGCCAAACACAAGTAAACAAAATATAACTGAGTTGGCCAAATAGTAAGATAAACTCGGGTTCTTCAAATAGACTTGATGACCTTCTGATACACGGCATCCACTACATTACTTGACATCATCATGCACTTGGTAGAGGTAGGGGCTCGGTTCATACTAGTCATACAACGTTGCCTGGAACTCGGTAACCATTGGTGACTCGATAGATATAGTGTCACTCGGTAGAAACTAACTTCTTCATTAACCTCCTGAGCTCACTTATTACTGAGTCCTTCATCACTCGGTCATCACTGAGTGCTTCCTCACTCAATTAATGCTAAGTGCATCTTCACTCAGTTAACACTAAGTGCATCTTCACTTGGTTAACACTAAGTGTATCTTCACTCGGTTAACACTAAGTGCTTCTTCACTCAGTTTGGACTATATCTTCGATGCTCGGTTTGAACTGTGTTGCCATCACTTGGTCTGAACTGTATTACTCAATGCTCGGTTAGAACTATGAGATTAGTGTTGTCACTAATGGAAAATAACTTTATGCCAACAGTCTCCCCCTTTGGCATTAGTGACAAAAACAATTATGATTCAAAGTTTATGTGCAAAAACTGACATACAATTCTGAATTTTCAAAATTGCTCTTTGCAAGTCTTATTACACATATTTCTTGCACAATTATCTCTTGGAGTGTGCTATCTCCCCCTTTTTGACAATAATGCCAAATTGAACAATATATATTTATATAGAGAGTCCAAAATGAGAGATAAACTCAGAATGTACCTTGAGAATAAGAGCCAATGTCTTATCCCAATTTTCTTGCAAAAGTTTTCTGGTCGAGAGTGCTATTTGAACTTCTGCAGAGAGTTCAATCATATGATCTGCAATTGAGAAGTTTGTGTCATGAATCAATGTTTTGGAATGGGCAATATGCTTCTGCATTGTGCCCATGACAGGAAGGATCATATTTTGGATGCCAATCAGAGTACACCTGATCCTTGCTTCCTCTCTCAACAATTTTGCATGTTTCTCTGAAAAAAATCTTATTCTGAGATGATGTGATGAACTTGAACTGTGGTCAAGCTCCAACATTTGGGCACTGAACTTCATATCCTCATCAATTTTATTCAATTTTTCTTTGATTTCCTTAGTATACTCAATAACATCACAAAGTTTTCCAAAAAGTGAAGTTACATTATTAAAAGAATGTTCAAATTTACTAAAAATTGTAGACAATTCTTCCTGTTTTAATGCAATGTGCTCAAGCACCTTATTGTCAAATTTCTTCTCTGCCTTTTCAATCAATTTTTCTTGGCCGGAGGTATCCTCATTGAATTTATAAATAGCCTCTTCTAACTGAATCAAAATGTGTTGAGTAGAATCTACTTCAACACCTATAGCCTCTGTTAGAATATTCTTAGCACTTTCAATAATACTATATTCTTGGTCTCTCTCATGCCTCAGTTGTTTTTGCCTTGCCTTTTGATCTAATAGCTGACTGATCATTCTCATTTCATCGACTAATACATTATCTAGATCTATCTTAGGAATGATAATGTCCTTATCCAAGTCTATTTCCTCATCCACTGCCTTGCTAGAAAACATGTATCTCTTTGCTTTTCTTGCAATGTCTTCACCTTTTCCCTTTGAATTTGAAACAATAGTTGATGATGCTAGACTGGCTGACAAAACTAAAATAGTACTAACTAGAGGTAGACTGAGAGAAGTGCTAATAGTATCAAAAATTGATGTTCCTCCCAAGATTGATGTACAAGTTGGAATGGGAGAACTAACAGATGCAAAAATTGGAGCAAATGAAGTTGTCGAAATTGAAGTACCAATGGGTACATTTATTGTACACTCTGTAGTAGAAGTTGATATGCTTGATGAACTTACTGCTATAGCTGATGATGACTCGGTCAATGAAGATGGCTACAACTCAGTTGATGAAGTGGTAGACACTTGCATAGATGGTACCCGAAGCTAAGAGGAGACAAGTGAAGATTGAGCAATTGATGAAGCTATTGTGCACACAATCTCACCAATAGAAGCTATCTCCATAGTTGATGTAGTTGCTTTAGGTGGAGAGTGAGGAAGAGATGCAATGACTTTGGCTGCAATTTTTACAGGATCATCTTCCTCCTTAGCTTGTTCAGCTTCTTCTTCCTCCATTTCATCTTCCTTGAATTCTTCCTCAACATTTATCATCATTGAATGCAGATCCCCTGGAATATCTTCAATGTCATCATCATCACTGCTGTCATTGTCCTTGATTTCAACAATATCCTCACTAGATTTATGTAGATGATAGATATGTTTCCACATGTTTGTTGCATCATTTACAACATGCTCAATGTCTTTGATTAGTATCAAACAAGTGTGGAATCTAATCATCATATTACCTTCATGATCTTTTAATGATTTCTTCACTTTTGCATTAGTGAGTCTCGGCAGGAGATTTTTTAGGGTTTGCTCAAAGATATCCTTAGCAGTCTTGATTGAAATTTCCCATCTTGGTTGCAACCTCTCCAATAGCTCTTTAGGGATCTAAGAGGCAATCTCATTCGGAGAGTATTTCCATCTTCCCATTTTATTCAATACCAGTTCTTCAATCTGTATTTTCTCTCTAGCTCTGTTCTTGTTTCAAACTTCAATCCTTTGAAGTTTGTCAAGCTAGTACCTTCTTCTAATTTCTTCAACCTTGCCTCAAATGTGAGTGGAGGCTTGACAAGTACAGGTTCCTTCTTCCCCTGTCTTGTTCTCCTGGAGAAGACTGTAGTAGCTTGCTTTTTAGGTTTGGTGATAATCACCTTACCTTTCTTCCGTTGAGGCTCCTCTACTTTTTTTGACTCGATTTCCTCTTCTTCTTCATCATCTTCTCCTTTCCCTTTAGTAATCATCAGAGGACCAAGTTCTATTTTTAGCTTTGCAATCTTCCTCTTTCCTTTCCTTTGATTGAAAGCTCAATTCTGGCCTTAGCTTCATCATAAGTTCCAAAGACTGGTTGCTTTGGGTCTACTGGTTCATTCACCAGTGCTTCTATGATATCTCTAGTTTCATCAATATTGACCTCATAAGGAAGAGGTTTCACCCATGCAACTCAGGGCCTGACTGCCTGTATGTATACTTTATCACAATCTACCATAAATCATACATCTTCTTTGTATTCCTCAACCAGTTTAGGTGGAATCCGAAACCTATTGTTCATTCTTTCCTTAAAATATTCAAAGTAATTATCTGAAACACTGTCAAAATTTTCACCTAACTCTACAATGAACTCATTTATTTGATAAAGAATGGGAATATCTTTTCTCCATACTACTGATCCTTTTGATGGAAAAGACTTTTGAACATAGAAAAATAAACAGATCAAAAGTGAACCGAATTTGCAGGAGTTGTTCTTTGAAGTCCTTATGCTTTCCATATTTTTATTAAATTGAGACAAAAGCAATTTAGACAGATCAAATTCAACATTCTTCTTTACTACCTTATATGCTAAATCTACTGCTTCACAAGGTACACTATTTGGACGACTCGAACTGTAAATTTTATGAGCAATGATGTGAATACCAAATCTTAATTCAGTGTTAGCTACTGTATTGAGCTTAAGTCCTCTGCCAACCCATTCTGCTTGGGTTAGCCTTTGCAATTCTTCCCGACCTAGGGTTTTGTTAGTCTTAGCTTTGCTCAACATGGGAAGGCCAGTAATCTTGTTAATCATTTTCTTTGTAATAAGCACTAGTTTCTCTAACCATAATTGCCTGTTGTAAACCCGACTAAGTACATACCTAACCCATTTAACTTGAAAATTCCTTGGAAAATGTGAAATGTGGGTTAACCCTTTTCTTTCAAGATGCTTATGCTTGAGTTTCAAATTTCCATCTATGCTCATTTCTCCTAGGGACTTATCAATTTCTAGGTTTCCAAGTTCTTGAATGGAACATTTGAAATGAGAGTGAATGCCATTTATAAGGAGTACCTTTGGAGGAATTTGAGACTGAGCACTGTTAGGGTCAAGAGATTCCGCAATTGCTGGTGCCAACTTGAAGTTCGGCGCCTTCCATTCCACACCTTTAACCAGCATTTTTGAGCCTCTCTTTGCCTTGGAGCTGCTACTTCCGGATGCCATTGTTGCTCGGTAAGTGAAGAGAAATTCTGAACAGATTCTTTGCCCTTTAAAATTTTCTTGAAATTTCTTTAAGCTTGCTCTAGAATCGTAGAAGATAACTTAGCTCAAAGTTCGTAGTGAAGAATGACATCAAATTTTGCCCTTTTTGAAGAAACATTCATCATAAATGCTTGGTACGATGGTAGATGAAATGACAGGTTGTCATCCACTTGCTTGGTAGATACTATTAACTTGGTGATCAAAAGAAAACATTGGTGTACTAACCTAACTCGGTAAGGTCATGAACCGACCTTTCTCGGTTGATATAACTTGATAAATGAAACTTTATTGCACTTGACCGAACTCAATTAAATCTAGGATCAAAGTGTATCTGAATACTATTTTGATCATCTTTCTTCTTGTGGAATTGTTTAGGATAATTCTTGGAGGATGCAATTCCATATTTTCTTTTATGAATATTAATTGGAAATGGTGGAGTCACTCATTTCTTGAGTGATATTGCCATTCCTTGACTTATCTTGTTCGCTAGATTTTGGAATCCACTGCTGCTTCATTTACTTTCGAATGTTGTCTGCTTTGATTTTCTTCTCATCTTCAATTCTTTCTATATTCATGCAATTTCTAGCTATATGACCAAGTTCTGTACATGTATAGCACCTTATAGTAGTGTACTTCTTCCTTAGATGATGTCTTGCACAATTTATGCCAGTATGTCCATATTCTCCACAATAGTGACATCTGCACCAGGTGTTGTAGTCCCATCCAAATATGGCTTTGACAACTTGTTCAGCTGGATTGAATCATTTGGATCTGCATTGGAATGCCTTGTGACCATATTTTTTGCATTTGTGATAGTTGCCTTCAAATTTTGGTTTTTCTTTGCACTCATTAGCTTTGTGACCATGCTTTTTGCAATTGAAGCATTTACCATTGAATTTTGCTTTTCCATTGCTCCAGCATTTGTTTGATGTATGACCTAACTTGCCATAGTGATTATAAGTGGGTTTTTGATTTCTTTGTTCTCCTTGTTTGGAGGATTCACCTTCTTCCTTATATCCAAGACCAACTTTACCTTTATGTCTATAAAGATTTTCCTCATTTTGTTGATTTAATTGATTCATATCTGCTTGGGATTTCATCATTCTTTCATTGACTTTCCTTTCAAAGATTAGATCATTTTCCAAGCTTTCATTGATTTGTCTTTCAGTTCTTAAATCATTCTATAAACTTTCATTTTGTACTCTGAGAATCCTAATTTCTTCATTTGCATTAGAGAGTTGGTCTATAAGGTCTTCATGCTGATGGGATTGATTATGGCTTTTATCTTCCAATTCTTCTTGTGCTTTTTTTCTTTGTTCCAAAACTTCACATAGCCTAATTGACTGTATTTCTTTCTCTCTTTTAAGCTTTCTTACCTCTTCTTGTAGAGATCCATTCTTTTCTAGAAGTTTTTTGATTGCCTTGTTAGCTTCTTCTGAACTACTTGATGGTAACAAATCTTCAATTTTTTCTTCAACATAGTGATGGTCATTCATTTGTCTTACATGTTCCTTTCTTCTTTTTAGGGATTGAGAGAGATTCTCCTTTGCTTCTTTGAGTTGAACGATGGCCATTTCTAGATCTAGTTTTTCATTTTCAATAACTTTCTCTAGTCTAAATATCTTCATAATCTTAGATCTTTGCTCAAGTTGTCAAACTTTGTCTTGAGAACCAAGAAGATCTAATACCAATTGTTGGAAATATTCAAGATATAATAGGTTACTGAGAGGGGAGGGGTGAATCAGTAACAATAAAACTTTTAAGTCAATTCAAAATAACCATATACAACATTCACTCATCTAGCCTACTGCATAAAATAACTATTAAACATTTAAACCATATATGCACAGAGATTTGGTGACCCAGAAACCTTCCAAAATAGAAAGTAAAACTAGGGTGGGGATGATACCCACAAAGCTTCATTACTGCAGTATGAAGTTGGCCAGTTAAGGCTTACAATGATCACTTATGGTGATCTGCCATGTTAGGAGCACAGAGGATTGCTAGATCCACCTTGTTAGAGGATTTACAAACATACTTTACAAGTATGCACTCTGTTAGGAGATTTGAATAAAGATAGTTAAGTCTACCCTATTAAAGGATTTACAAGAATGATTCACCTATTAGGATGAACCAACAGATCAACTTACAACTTGACTAGATTCTTTATTGTAGATCACCTTTTATGATTGATGAAATCATTTTTGCTCCTTTTAGACCTTGCTGAGTGTTCTTTACTGCTGATGAATTCGTATATCATATCTTATGTCCCTCTTTTGCAATATTCTATCTCTTTTGTATTCTTGAATGTGTCAATTGAATGATATAATACATTATATATATATATACCATTTCAATAATTATTCATGCAAGGTCATCCAAACACAAGTAAACAAAATATAACTGAGTCGGCCAAATAGTAAGATAAACTCGGGTTCTTCAGACAGACTTGATGACCTTCTAATACGCGGCATCCACTACGTTACTCGGCATCATCATGCACTCGATAGAGGTAGGGGCTCAGTTCATACTAGTCATACAACGTTGCCTGGAACTCGGTAACCATTGGTGACTCGGTAGATATAGTGTCACTTGGTAGAAACTAACTTCTTTGTTAACCTCTTGAGATCAGTTATCACTGAGTCCTTCGTCACTCGGTCATCACTGAGTGCTTCCTCACTTGGTTAATACTAAGTGCATCTTCACTCGGTTAGCACTAAGTGCATCTTCACTCGGTTAACACTAAGTGTATCTTCACTTGGTTAACACTAAATGCTTCTTCACTTGGTTTGGACTATATCTTCGATGCTCGGTTTGAACTGTGTTGCCATCACTCGGTCTAAACTGTATTACTTGATGCTCGGTTACAACTATGAGATGAGTGTTGTCACTAATGGAAAATAACTTTATGCCAACAAGGCTGGCGCAAACTAAGATGAAAGGAAACATTTCTTTATGGTGGAAAGAATTGCAAAGAGATAGAGAAGAGGAAGGTGAAATGAAGATGACTAGGTGGAGACTGATGGTAACTAAATTGAAGGCTAAGCTCATTCCTTCCAATTGTGAACTTGAGTTGTTTATAAGTTTTTAGAGTCTAAAATGGAAGGATATGACTATGAAGGATTATACTAAGGAGTTCTATAAGTTAACTATTTGGTTTGGACATAGAGAAATTTTGAAGGAAAATGTGTCTAGACATATCAGTGGTATAAAATTCAATATTCAAGATGAGATTGATATGCTAAAGATTGATTTAATTGAGGATTCTTACCAATATTCTTTGAGGAAAGAAGAGAAGTTGAAGAAAAGAAATCAAGGTAATTCTTGAGGGAAGGAGAAGAAAGATAATTTCGTGAAGAGAAAGCCAATCATTGAAGATATATTAAAACCCATTGAATAGAAAAAGAGAAAAAATAGAGGTGCATTCAAGGGTACTTGTTTCAAATATGGTGAGGAAGGTCACATATCATTTTAAAGTCCCCAAAAGGCTAGTGATAAAAGAGTTGATGTGATAAATGAGAATGTAGATTTAGTGACTAAGCCTAAGAAGGAGTAGGAGAACTTGTTGGTTTGGTGAGTGTTGCTTGGTAAGAAAGTTTTGGAGCCTTGTTAAAGGAGAAATTTTTTGAGGACTCATTACAAGTTAGGAGGTAAATACTAGAATGTTATTGTAGATGGTGGTAGTACTAACAACCTAGTTACTAAGGGGATGGCTCATAAACTTGGCTTAAAGAGAATGAGACATCCTTGTCCTTATAGGATCAGTTGGTTATAAGATGAACATTATTTTGAAGTGAAGGTCAATGTCTTGTTAATTTTATATTGGACAATGTTGTGATCAAGTGTTATGTGATAGTGTAGACAAGAGTAATTGTCATATATTACTTAGTAGACCTTGGCAGTATGATTGCAAGACTATGCATGATTGTGTCAAGAAAGTTTTTATTGTTGAGAAGGGTAGTAGGAAATTATCCTTCATTCCTTTGCAAAATGTAAATTTTTCTAGGAGAAACCTAAGTTTTGGTACCTAAGTTGAGTTGAAGGGTTCTCAAAGAGTTAGAGGTTAGCATGGAAAACATACCTATTGTACAAAAAAGATAGACTTGAGGAAACATATTGTAGGAAAGGATATAAAGAAATGGAATAAAGGCTCAAGTATACAAGTTGATAACTTTGAGGACATGTTTCTAAAAAAAATCTTAGGATTTATGAGTGGAATCTCAAAAGATGTTCTGCTAGTTGTTAAGAACATATTTTCTTCACACCTAGGGAGTTTGATATAGGAGCATCCTAGGGTAGTAAGAAATTCGACATGCAGGGGCATTAAGCTTAGATTTGTAGACTATGGTTTTCCTAGTTGGGAATGTAAAGATAGATTAGAAAACCTTCTCCTAAGTGTGTAAAAAGTTTGGAGTTAGAGCCATTTTGGTGTCTGTTAGTGGTGCATTCTTGATTTCTTAGATAGGCCTTGGCTATTGTTTTCATGAGCATTAATTTGAGTGAGTTGGCTTATGTTCTCTTGGATTTGGATAGTTTGATGGCACATTGACCTATGTATACTTTTATGTTTTCATATGAGTTATTTATGCATTGTAAACTTGGGAATTATCCTAAGTATTTAGTTATTTCATGTATTTATTGTTTTTTTCAAGCCAAAATATGGATTGAGGGTTTATTTAATGTGAGAGATTAGTAATGTAACTTTCTAGGTCAACATGAGGCTTGGTTTAGTATAAGTAGAAGACCTTGTGATGTCTTGAGTCATTCATTTTTCAACATGGAGTAGTTGAAAAAATTAATGTTGAGTAGAGTTAGTAGCTAAGTGTGGGTTTAGGAACAAGAAGGTTTCTTGTTGGCTTGTGAGCACATGTTTAGATTCTTCTTGGAGTTTCTACCAAATTGTAGGTTTGGAATAGCTAGAGAAGATTTCTTGGCAAGATGAATGACACTCTGATTATTTGTCTACAAATAAATATCCATCTAAGGATGTCCCATTTCTTCCATGAATAATCAAAGCCATATCATCTACCTAGCTACCTTTTTAGGAGAAACACACTCTACCTCTATAGTGGATAAGTCACCCACCTTCAAAAACTAAGAAACCCAACTCATTATTGTCCCATCAACAATCAATACATAGCTTGTATTACTTCATTTAGTATCAATATCCCTTGCCAAAGCTAAGTAAGTTTAGCCTTGTAAATTAGTAGCAAAGATCCCAAAGTGTAAACATTTACTAGATGTTTCTCTTAAATATTTAAGAATTCATTTGACTGCATTCCAGTGCTTAATTTGAGGGTGACTCATATACCTTCTAACAACTCCCACTACATGTGCAATATCTAGCCTAGTAAATACCATAGAATACATTAATCTCCCTACATTTAAATCATAAGGTACCTTGGACATCTTTTCCTCCTCTTCTTGTGTCCTTGAAGACATCTCCTTAGTCAGTTTCAAATGACTAGGTAAAGGTGTGATGACATTTTTGATATTCTACATAAAGAAATGTTACAAAACCTTCTTAATATAATAAACATGAGATAGAGTCAATTTACTATTTTTCATCTTTGTAAATTTTTATACCAAGGGGTTGTTTTTCTACCACCAAATCCTTCATATCAAATGAATGTGCTAACTATTGTTTTAACCCCTTAATGTGATCCATGTTAGACCAAACTACAAGTGTGTCATCAAAATATAAACTTAAAATAATGTAGCTATTATCATATAAATTCTTAAAATAAATACAATGATATAATTGACACCTAGTGTATCCATTCTCATTCATAAAACTATCAAATTTAAGATACCATTTTTGAGGTGCTTGCTTCAAGCCATATAAACTTTCCATCAATTTGTACACTAAATTATCCTTACCGTTGACCTTAAATCCATGCAGTTGTGTCATATGTATTTTTCCATCCAAATCACCATGAAAAAAACTATTTTAACATCAAGTTTCTCCAAATTTAAATATTTAGTAGCCACAATACTTAAAACAATGTGAATAGAAGTCATTTTAACAATAAGAGAAAATATCTCATCAAAATTAATGCCCTTTTTCTATGTAAATCCTTTTACAACTAGCTTGGCTTTAAATATTTTCTTACCTCTATCCTCTTCTTTCAACTTGTAAACCAAATTCATCAGTTCCATATCCAACAAATATATATTTCTTTGACTTAGCTTCTGCATTGGTTCTATTTTTAGAATCTATATGTGCAAATACTTCACAATTTAATGCTTAAAGAAAAGAATAACTCAGCTTCTTACCATTCCATACTTCCTCTAGAATACTACAACCCAAAAGATTAGAGGGACCTCTATTGATCAAATATAAAATACTATTGATAGCCTCTTCCCACATGTTTAAGAGAAGCCCAACATGCAACATCATGCTCCTTGTACACTCCATTATTGTCCTATTCATGTACACAACCACTCCATTTTCTTGTGGAGCCTATGGAACAATTTTCTACCTACAAATATCATTAGTAGAACAATAATATTCAAATTTATTTCTATAATACTCACCACCATTGTTATATCTTAGATATTTTAATCTTTTACCAGTCTCATTTTCAACCAAGTGTTTCTATTTCTTAAAAGTTACAAATACATCAGATTTTTGTCTAAGAAAATAGACCCATAATTTTTTAGTTGCATCATCAACAAATGTAACATAATAATGAGAGCTACCAAGGGAATATACCTAAGCTAGGCCCCATACATATTTATGCACAAGTTCTAATTTCTCATTTTTCTTTTCCTTCCTAGTCTTCACAAAACTCACACTCTTTTGCTTTACATACACACAACTTTCACATAGATTCATATTGACACATTTCAGAGCTGGTAAAACTTTATTTGAATGAAATTATTTCATACCTTTCTCATTTACATGTCCAAGTTTTTTATGCCATAGTGTTGTATCAGAATCTACAATATCTATTTATTCTCCCTCCTCAACTGCAACAATTGTTCCTGAACATTCATTTTTCTCTAAAACAATTAAAGTAGAAGGAACATAATCACATGTAAAAAGATATAAGGTTCCTACTTTTACACCTTTTTCTACTTTAAGGGAACCTTTTGAAAAAAATCAAATTTTCTCATTAAAAGTAATCATGCCACCCTCATCACCCAAGTGGCTTGGAACATGTCTTACCTCTTGTACTAGCCAATGATTCCCATTCTACAACTTAATCTTTAATTTTCCCTTTCCAACAATCTTACAGGGTTCATTATCTTTTGAATAAACAAGTCCAAAATCCCCTTGGACATAATCAAGAAAATAGCCTCTATGGGGAGTAGCATGAAATCAAGCCCCTAAATCTAAAACCCATGAATCATCACCACTTTCTAAGGAAAGAAGAAAAACATCCTCTTCGGATTTTTTACTTACAATATTTGCCTACTTTTTCCCATCTTGTTTGTCTCCTTCATTACTTTTTTGAGTCCAATGATTTTTCTTCTTATGCTTTGGTTTCCCACAGTTTTAGAAATCTCTTGGTCACCAAAATTGAGACCTCTTTCCCTTTGATTCCTCTTGATTTCCCATGATTTTTAGAATTATTTTCTCTCTAATTCATTCTACCTCTTCTTTGTGCATTCAAAAAACTTTTTGATATAGATCCACTTCAGATTTTTCTATGAGTTTCCTCACTTAGAATAACACTAATCACATCATCAAATTTTAGGGTTTTACAACTAGAAAAATAATTATTCACAATCATTACCAAGCCATTCCAACTTTCAGGAAAGGAACACAAAATCAAGACAGCCATAATTTCTTCATCAAAATTAACATTTAGAGAAGATAATTGATTGATAATTGCATTAAACTCATTCAAATGATTAGCAACTAATCCACCTACCATCTTCATATTAAATAAATGCTTCATGTGAGAAATACCTTGTTTGAAGTTGAGGGATTTTCATACAACTTTTCCATGGTTTGAATCAATTGTTTAGTCATTTTTATTTTTGTAATATTAATTGCCACTAATTGGTCTAGGCATAATTAAATACTTCCAGGTGCCCTTCTATCCAAAATATTGCAGCCCTCATCTATCATAACAATTGGTTTCTGAAATTTTCTTTTGAATGGATGCCATAGATCCTTTTGATAAAGATAGTCCTCCATTTGCATTTTTCATAATTGAAAGTTTTGCTGATTAAACTTCTCAATCTTTAGCTTACCCTCATCTGCCATTACTCCCAATCAACCATAGGACTCTCACTCAATTGTGAGACCTTACTATAGAGAATACTAGAAACAACTAGGGTCTGATACCACTTGTTAGGATTAGAGAGACAAAAGTAAAAATTACATGTGAATATAACCAATTTTAGAAAATAATAAAGCACAAAGAAGAGAATACAAGAGATAAAGATTTAATGTTGTTAACCTAATCCCTAGGCTACATTGACCAAACAATGATTCCAATATTCTTATTATCCAGTGATTGCAACGTCATTACAATCTATAATCCCTTACAACTCAATATCACCAAAAGAAGTTACTACCACCTCATATCTTATAAAACCCCTAACCTTAAGCCATTTCATACAAACTTTTTCTACTTCCAAAATTATGGCTATATAAATTTTGCAAGTTAACCTAAAAACACTTGATGAGTCAAACTTCATAAATGGTTGACGAGTCAAACTTCATAAATGGTTGACAAGTCAACTCAAAAATCCTTTGAGTCAAAGATTTTTTTTCTCTAGGGAGATGCCCCAAACCCCAAGGAATTTATGAAAAGTGTACAATACTTCCCTAATTCATCACCACATATCAATAGAAACTTGCAACAAAAAAATACTATCATTTCCATATAACCCATAATAGATGTGAAATAAATAAACACTTAAAATCTGCATGTAAGAGAATAGACAACATACCCATAAAATCTAACACAAGATATACCCTAGAAGACTCTCATTGAGCGAAATATCCAGCTTCCAAAAAGTATCCATCACCATGTATTATTTAGTAAAATACTAATGCAAGACAACCATGGAAGCCTTCATAGCCATAGCCACAACTAAGAAATCCATGTGAACAAGCATGCATCCACACCTTGCATGTCATACTTCCAACCTCCACAAATGCTACCTTAGCTAACCTATCTCACTTCTATCATGATTTTCACCAACTACTATTTTGGTTTCTTTTATGGTAGCAAGCTCCCACAAAGCCACTGAGTTGTATTACATAAACCATGTTCTACCCAACCCCCACTAACCCACATTTAAATTTGGGAATTTAATTTATTTTTACTCAATATTAAATAATTACACAAAATATTATCATAATGTGTTAATACAACTCCTCAAGAATATTCTATGGGAATATCTCCATGTTGCACATCTATCTAGGTGCAACATATGCATAGTAAAATAAAATATTATAAATAATATTATGCAATGTGTGAAACACACATAATCTCAACAATGTAGAAATGAGATATGAAACCAACCATTTGTTTCATGCACTTTCTAGCATTACCACCCTAAGACACTATAAGGAACCAAGTTTCATGAACAAACAAAGAGTCCATAGATTCAAAATATACCCATAACTTGATCAAGATGTTTTACATTAATGTAATTTGTTTTATCTATCCTAGTTATGTAATTTTTTTAATTTTCCCAACTCTATTATCTTTGGTAATGAGTATAGATGTAAGTACTATTATTATTTATAGAAATGACATAACATCAAATTATCTATGTTAACTATAGAATTAACTATCCTATGTTTTCTATATCCATAGATATAGTGGACATTATTTTAGAGTCCATAACTAGGTTAAATTAGTGATAATTTCCATGAAACTTTAGGAGACATTGAGATGTTTTCATGTTGCTGTAGAAAAATAAAAAACTAAGATGGTCATGTGCCAAATACAAACTAATATAAGTTCTTGTGAAATAAAAAGGATTCTCAACAAGTGGGTAGATAGGTTTGTAGAAATTTTTTTTAATTATATACATATCATTTCTAGAATACCATCCATTGATTTTTGGGTTTGCATATGATTATAATAATATGAGAGTATCTTGTAATCCTTGTGGGAGACATATAACCATACTATAATTGAGACACATATACCTTGCCCCCCATGTGATTTGAACTTTTTACCTCTCTTTCAAGAGAACAACTTCTTCACCACTAGGCCAACTCAAACTTCAATACCATTATGATTGTAATAGGTTGTAGCTAAATACTTAATATTTTTTGGAGTGATGTAAAAAAAATCTTTACAAAAGCGATCATGATCATGAAATTTATCTAGCATTAGGGATCCAACCACAAAATATTAGATCTTATAAATATTCATATCTACATAAAAGTGATATTAAAGATTATGCTTCAAGAGATTCTAGGTATGAGTATTATCAAACATCATCAATGTACTTACTTCACTATAGTGGTAATATTGTGCAAGAAAGATAAAAAAATGGAGGATGTATCCTAATTATGAAGAGCTAATATTAAAATAAATTAAAATAGGTTTCTCATTCTGATAAATTTATGATATGTAATCTTAATGTTGTTCATTTTTATCAAAAATGACTTTTATTTTGGTTATTGCCAAAACTAAATTAGAAATGAAAATATACTAGATATCTTTTTGAACACATAGTGACCACAATTAATTTTTGGTAATGCCATTTGGTCTCACAAATATATTTTCTACCTTTAAAATAGTGATGAACTCTGTCATTAGAACATTTTAAAGAAATTTTCTTTTATCACTTTTAGTAGTTCTTAATATATATTAAAACTTGGGAGAAATATTTGTAGCATAATAATTAGGCTTTTACCAGGTTTAAAAGTATCATTTTTAAGTGCCAATCCATTTAATTTTATGTTTGATTGAAACTTTATGGAGTATCTATGTTATATTATTTTGCATGTGAGTATCAAGGTGCATCCAAATTATATAAAGTGTATTGTAGAATGGAAAATTCTTGGGACCCTCCACCCATGATGTTTCCTACGAAATGCAAGTTAGTATTATGGATTTGGAAATAGGTATTCTGGAATAATGTCTATCACATATCTTTGTTAAATAATGATTCCTTCTAGTGGATTATGGTATCTATAACATGACATTTGAGTACTTAAAGGAAGTCGTATGCACAACTCCAAATCTAGGTACCCTATATTTCCTTTATAAAAATTTTATGGTATGTAATATTTTAGGAACAAAAATATTAAGAGCACTCTTTCAAGAAAGGATATTGACATTAACATTTGGGATTCATGAAATCAAAGTAATAAAACTGTTGAAGCTAACTTATGAGAAGGAAGAGTTGGTTATCTTACTTGTAGATAAATATGATGTAGTGAAAATTACCACACAAAGATAAATAAAATGACAAAAATCTTGCACACCAATAATATGATATTTTTAATGTGTTGCAAAAGATCAAGATAGAATACTAGAGTTACTTGTGTTGAAAAAAAATTGAATATTCCATGTTTTGTGGTTGAAGAAGGCTATTTAAATAATACTTTTAGCATAGGCTAGTTACTAGAAATTGATGAAAAAGTTAAAATAAATTTGGGCCCTAAGGGAATTCTTTAGAAATTCTCTATAAAGCTATAGATTAGGGAAATCATAGAATACTTGATCAAGTAGAAATCTCTACTGAAAGATGCTACATGCAAAAAGGAGTATAATGTACAAAAAAATTTCTATGTTGATTATCATTAGGGATAATATTTATTTTAAGAAAATCCATTTTGTGGGTACCCTATCTCCCGATTAAGCTCGATGATTTATTAATAAAATCTTATACATATAGATAATTTAAATTGAGATGATTTTTGAAGGAAGGTTCCATATTTAAGGGAGATAATTTTTATTTTATGATCATCATATTAGAAATTGTGTTCTACTTAAATATTATCAAACATTCCCCACTTAAAGTGGTTTATAATTATCAAATATTTGTAGCATACTTTCTGTTATATTCCTCTCTTAACTCTCCTCCCAACCTTCTCTTACTTATGATCCTCAACATGGTCCACCTATTGGTCATTATCTTTCCACCATACTTGCATCCTATATATAATTTTTAAATCTTCTCCTTCTCTTACCCCCCTAACCATAGTACATTATTTATGATACTTTCCTCCCTTGAATTTTCTTACAATCAAGATTCTTACTTCCCTTTGTATATACTTCTCCATGCCTATATACACTTTTAGTCACATTTAGTTGTATATGTTGACATTAAGGTTAATCTTTCTATGAGTGACTCACAATTATTCAATTGGTTATGTTACTACTGAGCTATACAGTTGCTACCAATCCATTAAGTTGTTACTGAGTTTCTCATTTTCTACCAAGCTTCAAAACCTATATATAGTTCATGCCAAGTGTAGTAGTGACTATCAAATTGTTCAATGCAAGTGATGGGAACTCTAGTGTTAATCAAGTTTCATAGTGTTAACCAAGTTACATAGTGTTAACTGAGTCACACGGTGTTAACCATATTCTCAAGTGTCTACTAAGCCAACAATTTTAGTGATGCAAATCTAGTGTTGTCCAAGCCATGGAGTGTCAACCAGGTGATTCAATATATGCCAAGTTTCACAGTGTTCACCAAGTCACACAATGTTGACTAAGTTCAAGCTAATTGGAAGTGATAAGTATGAACTAAGCCTCTTTGTCAACTGAGTGCTAGACAATGTTGAGTGTTGACAGTGGTTACCAAGTATCAGAACATCACCAAGTTTGTCTTTAGAACTTGAGTTATAGTAGCTGGGCCAACTTTGTGGATTTTAGTAGAACTTGTATTATAGCCGACTCTAGTAAGTTGTGATTTGGATTTGTATATATCTAATGCATTGTATCATATCTAAATAAGGTATGCAAGAATATGATAAGAAAAAGTGCAAATTAAAGAAGGCTACAAGTAGTATGAGGGACAAAAAAGTATTATCTATCACATCAAGGTGATTATTACAATTTAAGGAATCTCAACTAGAAAATCAAACTTGCAGATTAGAGATCAGCCACTAGTTCATCCTAATAGGTGCATTAGTCAAATCATTTAACAAGGTAGACTTAATAGTCTTTGATAAATCTCTTCACTGAGTGTATACTTCATTATATGTTTTTAAATCCTTTGACAAGGTGGACCTCATTGTCCTTATTTCTCCTAAAATGGTAGATTATTAGAAGTGATAAGTTGTAATCCTTAATAGACCAACTTTATATTGGAGTACTAAAGCTTGTGGGTATTGTTACCTAATTTTACCCTTGCCAAAATTTGAATTTTGAATACTTGACCCACCCAATGGCCACTTCCCATATTTAGTATTATTTTAATGCCCAGGAAATACAAAATAAAATGATTAGACCTTATGCCATTTCTTTCCACTGGCCTACAACTTTCCTCGCCATTAGATCTTGTTACGATCTACAAATGTCACATTCTCACTATGAAAATTTGTGAGGTTGTTTCCCATAGCGAGATAGCAACCATCAAAATTTTGCTACGATACTAAAAAATGAAGTTCGGCACCGATTTTGATAAGTCCCAGAAGTTGCTATGTCACTATCGAGAAACTTGTTCTTCTCGCCGTTAGCGACATAGTGCCCACCTAGGAAATAAACACATGGTGGGACCTCAAACAATGTGGAAAGGTGACTAGGATGAAAGTAAGGTTTTGGTTCATTGCTAGCAGTGCATATTTTTCTACATCATTAGTGTCACAAACCCACATCCATTCATAAAATACATGAGGAATCCTGATCGTCAGATCAAGCCAGATCGATGGTCGTTGCTATCTTTCTATGGTGAGTTGCACAAGAGTTACAAACAATGACATAGCTATAGGGGACCCACTATATTTCTCTTCATTGATGCATCAAATGTCTTCCACACAATCAATCTCAAATAAATGATGATCGCTATCTTGTTATGGCAAGTTGCAAGTTGTTTACTCATAGTGACATAGTGAGTGTGGGACCCACCACTTCTTTAGGGTACTTTGTGCAGTCTCTCTACCTTTGATTTGGTCTCAAATCAATGGTTATCGCTATCTTTCCATGAAGAGTTTCTCGAAGGATATGTATAGTGAGACAGAGATTCAGTGACATGTGTCCTTGTGGGCCCAAAGAGATAACACTGCAGTTAGCATTGATAGTTAGAGGCTAACAGTTGGGAGACTTCCATGGTCAGGGTTTTGAGGAGGTGGCATAGTTAGTTATAAAGATCTGGTCAAACCTAGGAAGACCTTGTGAGGTGGTGAAAATATGAAAGGCTATTGGCCCACATGGCCCATTTGGGTTGTAAGACTCAGTTAACCTGCCATTTTTGCTGATTCATGAGCCAGAAATAAGGGAAATTAAGTTTTGTTGCGTGATCTGATCCTTGTGATCAATGCCAACCACTCCTGAGTGAATGTTGAACTCAGTGAATGAAGGAGAATACTCCACCACCTTAGTTCATCCATCTACGTGGCCAAAATGGTTTAATGGTGCCATTTTTGTTAGAGCCCTATTTCAAAAAAATATCAAATTTTCTCCAAATCCTTATCAAGACTTAATGACAGTGGTTGTGGAATAACTTCAAAGAAAATATCTTAGTTATGCCTGAGCTATAAAGGCAAATTTTGTAGATTTTGTTTTGGTCAATTCTTCTCTGACTTCTCTGATATTGCTCTGCAATTTCATGTGTAAATTCCCTTTGCCTTTGAGTTGTATGAAATTCTACCTTATCTCCTTCAGCCATTGATGTAAAGTACAAGAACTATTTGCCTCTCATTGGTGTATTGTAGAGATCTACAATCTTGTATGACTGTATCTATTTTGGCCTATGAATGGTATATAAGTGAAACCTCTCCTTGTGTCATTCATTTGGGTTTTCTAATCTGCATGTGATTGTTAGATTAAAGCAATTCTAGATGTGTATATCTTTTGGTATCATGATGGTTCAATAGTGCATGCATGGGCAGAGATTGGTTTGAACACTCTATTTTGGTGCATCACCCCCTTAGGTTAGAGTAGATAGATTTTCTTTCATGCATTCCTTCTCCCTTTTCCTCTCCAAGAGTAGCTAGGTGCACCCTGATAGTAAAGGAAGCTGGCCTTCTCTGGAGACTCAACCTCATAGTTCAAGTCCCACAACTTGGAGGTTGTTTCCATGTTTCACAAGGTTTTCCTTAGGTAAAAAATTTGGACAAGGGTGCAAACCTTTGTGACAACAATTTTTGGCACACCCGGTGGGACTATATTTAGAAAATTTCAAGTCTACTGGTGTCAAAAGGAAGATTTCAAGATTAACACCAAGCAGATAGTATTGGCTTTGGTGTTCAAGCCTTCAAGAGGTTCATTCTTCAAGTACTTTGTGACTCTGAGCTTCAAATACATCTGGTTCCAGATCAAAGTTGCAGTAATTCATGCCCAAAGCTAAAACAAGGGCATCTTCTAGAGGTAAATTTTAGTACCAAGAGCTTTCATTTTCAAATCTTAGAAGAAGGAAGACTAGAGTATTTTTATCACTAGTTAGGAGTGCAATAGGAACAAATACACCTACAAGATCTATCTCTACTCCTCTTGCTATTAGATCTCAACCTAGATTACCATCAACACATATCAATAGATCACTTGTCTATATGGCATAGCCTAGAGCCCATACTTTTTCCACCTTTAATGGTGGGAGTCCTCTTTTATTGGCCCAAAGACATGACATTCCAATAGCTGCACTCAAAAGTGTACCAAAATTTACTAGTGAAACTTCTATCTCTCCCTCAGAACACATTCAAGAAGTTGCAAATGTCTGTAATATCCATGGTATTAGAGAGGATGATGTTGCAGTTAGGCTTCTAGCTTCATCCTTGAAAGGAAAAGCATTACAATGGTATAGAGGTTTGGCTCATGGTTCTATAACAGATTGGGATGGATTAGGAGTAGGACTATGCAAACACTTTGAGGACAAAAGTGACCATTTGTCACTTTTAGAATGGTTGACTACTATAAAAAGAGCCCCCCATGAATGTATGATTGATTTCAACTATAGATTTCAAAAGACCTGGGATAGAATACCTACTTCAGTAAAGCCTACCCCTGGTAATGCCTTCTTGCATTACCTCAGAGCTTTTAACAGCAACATTGCCACACACAATCCAAACTATGGGAGGAGATACCTTACCTAATGCTTATGACATAGCAATAAAGTTAGAAAACATCCTAATATAAGGGGGTAAGCTAGCTCCAAGGCCTCCTATGCCATTCTTCCCTATGTTTCAAATCACCAACCAGAAATGGCTCCTCTTCCCACAACTTCCACATCACAATCCCTTGCTCTAGTCCCTCAAGCTTCTACATCTTCAAATGGAATAGATGAAATCAAGGAGATGATGCAATCTATGATGTTGAATGAAGGGAACATAGATAAAAGATTGCAAGGCCAAGAGAAGAAGTTGGAGGATAGCTTCTCCGTGATGCAAAAAGTGAGCAACAAGGTGGTGACTTTAGAGAGATAGCAAGATCAAGGTAGTAAGGCTCATCAATTCAAACATCAAACTCTGAACAGTGGTAGCCCTCTGAATCATAATTATGGGAACAATTCTTTTGATCAAAAAATGCAGAATAGCCATGCTTCAACCTCAAATTTAAACCAAAGCAAGGCCATAGTTCCTCAAAATAACATGGCCCAAGATCAGGATTCTTGTCCCTCCTATAACTACTCCTATGCCCATTGCATGTGTCAGAAGGATAAATCTTATTTGGCTTTGACCATCTAAGAGCCTATGGTAGGACAATCATACAAGGAGGACCAATTTAAAGATGCCTCATATATGCAAGGACAAGGTGATTGCTCCTTTATGAATCATCAGGTGGAGGAACATTGTAATGTAAATTAGGATTCCATTTCTCACAACACTAGGAGAAAAAGAAGAGCTATTGGAGATGCTACCCCTCCTCCCAATCAGGCCTCAACTCCAAATGAAATATCTCATGAGCAAGTAGTAAATGATCAATCAAATACCTTTCAGCAACAAGGGAAAAATAATGGCAAAAAAGATGTAAGTGATTCTCGGGTTGTTCCATCTCAACCTCCTACAAATGTAGCTCCCAAAGCTTCTACCAAAGTACCTACTATGCCATTCAGTGTGGTAGAACAAATGAAGAAGATAAATGTGAATATTTCCATGTAGGCTGTTGTTGCTACTATACCCATGCAAAAGAGGTTGCTACAACAAGAATTGGAAAGTATTGAACTAAAGGATTAGTCAACTAGCATGGAAAGTGCCACAAGCCTAGTAAAACCATAAATGGAGGAAGAAACAAGTAAAAAGGTTAGACCCCCTCCATTTTATGTTTCTCTAATTATAGGGAATAAACTAGTCCACAATTGCATGATTGATTCAGGGGCTAGTAGTTCAGTGATGCCTAGGTGTGTTACTGATGCTTTGGGAATGAAACATGAGCCTTTTGTTAGGGATGTATTAAAATTGGATGGTATTACTATCAAGACTAGAGGGATTCTTAGGAATGTGGAAATGGCCCTACATGCATGCCCTAGTTGTACTGTAACTCAAGATATATCTCTTGCTGAAGTCAAGCCACATTTTTCCATCTATCTATCAAGAGACTTCACTGCCCAAATAGGTGGTTATATATCTTCTAATTGGTCATATATTTTTTTAAGAACATGATATGGGGAAAAAGCTTCAATTAGAGCAAAGCCTCTAGCCCTCCATCATACTAAACCCTATACCCCTAATCTCATCAACATGAATTGCATTATCCTAGAAATGGATGAGAATGACATAATGAATGAGCCTACTACTTCCCTAGCAGAGATACCTAATTTTCTCTTAAATGAATGGGCTAATGCATATCAATTTTATCCTGTGTCAGAATCCCTTGAGACAGGTCTTAGTACATATTGTATATTAGAGAAGGATGCTCTAGTTCCCAATCTTGTGGAGACTAAAGAAGATATGAGTAGAATATGGAGTGTGTACTTTGATGGCTCAAGGAATAAGAATGGATTAGGGGCTGGTGTGATGTTGATTTCTCCTACACAAGTAAGGTACTACTTATCCTATAGGCTTCAATTCAATTGCACTAATAATGTGGCCGAGTATGAATCCTTGATTTAGGGTCTCCTACTTGCTTAGAAAAGAGGAATTCAAGCTTTAAATGTATATGGAGATAGTGAGTTGGTGGTTAACCAAGTGAGAAATTAGAATATAACTAAGAATGGTTTGGTTAAGTCTTATAAATATAACTAAGAATGGTTTGGTTAAGTCTTATAAATATAAGGGTCTTAGAAAAGAAAATAGACATGCTAATAGACTTGCAACAATAGGTGCATCTCATGATGTGCCAGGGAATCTTGAGGAGAAGAAGAAGCAAAAAATCAAAATGGTAGTAAGGCCTACCATTCCTAACAACAACTTCCATTGGAAAGTGTTTGAATTCAATGAACAAATTGTAAGTTTCTTGCAGAATGAAGTAGAATTTTTAGATAGAAATCAATCAAGACTGCAGGATCAGTATGGTGATCAAATCATTAATCTCAGTTCCAAAAAATTGCTTAAGGGTCTCATTATCTTAGAGAGTGTTTTTAATCCTGATGACCAAGCAAGAGGTAGAGTCATGAACTTAGTTGTTGATGAAGATGATCACACCCCAATCATGGTTGCTGATGGAAAATCCTTAAACATGGGGAACGTATGTTTTGAAATTGAGCAAGAAAGTTTTATTCATTTATATCAAGAATTTAATGATGTATTTTCCTAGATGTATGATGATTTAAAGGGATTTGACCCAAGGTTGTTTTAGCATACCATAGATTTAGTTGATAGTGTCAAACCAGTAAGACAAAAATAGAGGCCAGTGAATCTCAAGATTGAACCCTTAATGAGAAAAGAGCTATCCAAGTTGATTGAGGCCAATATAATTTTCCCCATCAAGCACTCATCATGGGTAGAAAACCTTGTCCCTATTAGGAATAAGAATGGAGAAATTAGATTGTTTTTGGACTTTAGGGACCTTAACCAAGCTTCCCTTAAAGATCACCAACCTCTCCCTTCCATGGAGAAAATTTTGTCCAAGGTTAGTGGTTCAAAGAGGTTTTCATTTCTTGATGGATTTTCTAGCTATAATCAAGTACTGGTCAAAGAGTCTGATAGGTACAAGACTACATTCACTACCAAATGGGGTACCTATGCTTATTGTGAGATTCCATTTGGGTTAACCAATGTAGGTGCTACATTTTAGAAGGCAATGGAGATGGCCTTCAAAAACATAATTGAAAAGTTTGTATTGGTTTACCTTGATGATATCACAGTGTATTAAAAGAGTGTAGAAGATCATTTTGATCATTTGAGATAGGTGTTCTCAAGGTGTAGGGAGTTTGGGATATCCCTTAACCCAAGCAAGTATGTCTTTGCTACCAATCAAGGAAAATTATTAGGACACATTGTATCTAAGGATGGTTTAACCATTGATCTAGAAAGAACAAAAGAAATACTTTCTCTCCCTCTTCCTAAACATAAGAAAAGGTTGCAAAGTTTCCTTGGTAGGATAAATTTTGTGAGAAGATTTATCCCTAATCTTGCTACCATGGTGAAACCCTTTATAGTTATGCCCAAGAAAAGTATGGCCTTTGCATGGACCAAGGAAGGGAAGCAAAGTTTTGAAGAGATCAAGGTAGCCATAGCCTCAGCCCCCACTCTCATTAATCCAAATTTTGAAAAGGATTTCATCATTTATACCCTAGGTGGTGAGTCAAGCATTTTTTCTGTCTTAACTCAAGCAAATGATAAAGATGAAGAGTAGCCCATAGCCTTCTTTAGTGGAGGGCTTAAAGAGTATGAAGACAAATACAACTATGTAGAAAAGAAAGCCATTGTAGTCATCAGAGCTTTAAAGAAATTTAGACACCTCCTATCTCATAATAAAATTCATTTGTTAGTACCCCATGCTAGTGTGAAGGATTTCCTTTTGAGCAAAGATATTAGTGAGAAGAGAGCTAGTTGGATTACTAAAGTAATGGAATATGATGTTGACATCTAGATCACCAAGCTAGTAAGAGGGAAGGGTTTGTGTAAATAGATGATATCATCTCAGGAATCAAATGAGGAAGTTGCTATGATACTAATAGAGCAACAAGAGATAGGAAATGATGACCCAAGGAATTGGATGGATGATATGAAGAATTTCTTATTAGGCAATGGATACCCTCAAGGATTAGATAAAACTAAAAGGAGATAGTATAGATTATAGACAATTCCTTATGTTATAGTTGATGGTATCCTTTTTAGGAAAAATTTTAATGGAGCCCTATTAAGATGCATTGACATAGACCAAACTGAAAAAATGATCAGAGAGCTTCATGATGGTCCTGATGGTGGTCACTTCTCAGCAAGGACAATTGCAATGAAAGTCATGAGGGTTGGATACTATTGGTCATCCCTATTCCATGATTGTCATAGGTATGTGAAGAAGTGTGGAAAATGTGCCTTCTTCTCTAGTAAGAAAAAGCTTGCAGCTCTTCCTCTTCATCCCATTTAGGTGGACCAGCCTTTTGCTCAATGGGGATTGGATTTCATAGGCCCTATCAATCCTTCTTCTAGTTTTGGTCACAAATGGATTTTAGCTGCTATAGATTACTTCACTAGATGGATGGAGGTAGTTGCATTGAAGGACACCATAGAGTCTTCAGTTGTTGAGTTCCTTGACAAAATTGTGACCAAGTTTGGTGCCCCTTCAACCATTATTTTAGATAATACAAAATCTTTTGTAGGAGCTTAGATTTGTGCTTGGGTAGTTGACCATAATATTTATTTGAGCACATCCTCAAACTACTATCCTCAAGGAAATGGTTTGGTTGAGTCATCCAAAAAAAACCTGATTAGGATTATGAAAAGAACTATAGAGGATAACCAGAGGTATTGGCATCAAAAGTTGAGGACTACACTATGGGTTGATAGAATAACACCTAAGAGGTCAATAGGAAATTCACCATTTATGTTCGTATATGGTAGAGAAGAAAAGATTTCAATTTCATTAGAATTCCCATCCCTACAACTAGCTCATCAGCTGGAGCTAATTAAAGATGATGCCATGATAGTAAGAATGATAGAATTGATAGAGCTGGAAGAGAAAAGAGGTCAGGCCATGCAAACCCTAGAAACACATCAATAGTAGGTGAAAAGGAGCTTTGACAAGAAGGCTAGGGTCAAAACCTTTAGAGAGGGTGATTTAGTTTTGAAATGGGATGTAGATAGGGAAAAACTAGGGAGACACTAAAAATTTGATGCACTATGAAGTGGTCCCTATCTAATTGTTAGTTGCAAGCAAGCCAATGCTTTTCAATTAAACATGCTTGATGGTGAAGTTTTTCCTATCCTAGTCAATGGGATCTATCTCAAACCATGTCTTTGATAGGGCTTGAGGTTTCATGTACATATGTAGCTCAGTTTTCTTTCTGTGGTTTCCTTCTTTCCAAGAAGTGCACGAGCACAAGTTTCTTTCCATGAGATAGCCAATTTTTTTGAAGTTTTGAAGGTTGCAAAAGGTTTTTTGGTCTCTGGTTCTAGTTTGTAGAGTTGCAGAGATAGAGTTTTTAGTATTTTACTACTTCAGAGGTAGGGTTAGGGTTTCACAGTGCATTGACCCAAATTTTTTGCAACTATACATCCCAATAGATGCATAAGGTCATTGGTCACACGCATAACTAGCTTGCATCCCCTTTGAGTCGCCAGAAATGTTACCTAATTTTACCCCTACCAAAATTTGAAATTTGAATACTTGACCCACTCAATGGCCACTTCCCATATTTAGCATTATTTTAATGCCTAGGAAATAGAAAGTAAAATGATTAGACCTTATGATATTTCTTTTTGCTGGCCTACAACTTTCCCCACCGTTGGATCTTGTTACAATCTATGAATGTCGCATTCTTGCTATGAAAAGTTGCGAGGTTGTTTCCCATAGCGAGATAGTGACCATCAAAATTTTTTTGTGGTACTAAAAAATGAAGTCCAGCACTAATTTTGATAAGTCCCCGAAAGTCACTATGTCGCCATCGAGAAACTTGTTCTTCTCATCGTTAGCAACATAGTGCCCAGTCGGGAAATAAACACATGGTGGGACCTCAAATGACGTGGAAAGGTGACTAGGATGAAAGTAACGTTTTGGTTCATTTCTAGAAGTGCATACTTTTCTACATCATCAGTGCCCCAGACCCATGCCCATTCATAAAATACATGAGGAGTTCTAATCGTTAGATCAAACCAGATTAACGACCATCGCTATCTCGCTATGGTGAGTTGCATGAGAGTTACAAACAATGACATAGCAATAGGGGACCCACCATATTTCTCTTCAATGATGCATCAAATGTCTTCCACATGATCTATTGTCTCTTGATTTTAATAGTTTTGTAAATGACCAAGAAACTAAACAAATGCATCTACAGCTAGAAATTTCCTATGATGGATATACCTGACTGCAATCTTGGTCCAACTATAAGGCATAACTCCTTCTTCTACTTTAGGCTCTACAAGACCTAGGTGGGTAGACCTTAGATTCAATTGATATCATACCAGTGAAAAAAATATCTATGAATCTATTTACTACAGATGAAAACCCCTTATTTCTCCTAATAACTCATGCAATAACAAAGAAGTGCAGTAGCTAAATGCAAATCTATGAAATCCATAAGTTGAGTGAGGGTTAATTCCTTTTAGCCCACTACAAGATATGAAAAACTAAATTGATTTGATTAAAAAAGATTTTGTGCAAATAACATTCATATCAATTTGCATCTAATTTAATGATCAGTGCCTTATCCATTGAAACATAGAGTCATTACCAGTAGGATGACATAACTTATTTGCCTTACAATCAAGTTTGTTAACTGAAATCCCCAAATCCCATACTTATGCAATATCCCCTTCATGCACCCAGAAATCCTACCAAAATGATGAAGCATTTTACTTGACTACTTGTGTCAAAAGCAAAAAAGATCTGACATTAAACTCATCCAAGCTACCTTAAATCAAATGAACATTATCCATTTAATCCCAAAGTTACTAACACATGAAGAATTAGGAGACAGGATAAGAGAACTTTGATAACTCATGTAAATCCCCTTTTGTATTCATCCATGGAAAGACTGAATACATAAACTAGTAAAAATAAATGAAACTCAAGATACTTCACATAATCTAGCATCAATTTCTAGCATCTCAGAATGACAATACATGACATGAAATGAAAATATGCACATAAATAGGTGTATGGCCTTCATTACTAGATTTCAACTCAATAGATAGGAAGAAAAACCATCAACAACCCCCTGGTTTCAACAGTAGAATTGGAACCCTACTGGTATTACCCAGAGCAAATTGCCAACCCTTACAATGGATCAGAAAAAGCAAGATATAAACAAGAAAGAATTCTCAGATCTGTTTTGCACCTGACATGTGTCCACTTGAAATTCAATCTCCTGCAACTAAATAACTTCTTTCTAATGTCTCCCCTCAACTGGTGAATCAAATCTTTAATCAATTTTGCCTCCAAAAAGAACAAAACATCTAAAATATTTGATTGAACAAGTAACTAATTTGATGCTTGATCTCGAACGACAAATTTTTTTTAAAAATGAACTCAAGAAGGGTAAAAAAATTTCCCAAATTCATTTTAAGCTTCAACACACATCAATAGATGTTCCCCAACTGATTCTGACATCCCATGATGAATTCTGCCCCTTTTACTGAGAATTCCTTGAAAATTACAAAACTAATTATAGACTGAACTGATGAAGTGTTGTGCAAAATCTGATCCTAAATATAGAAAATTCATCTATCCTAAATCTAGAAAATTCATCTTCTCCCAGTTTTGACGATATATTATAAGACCTATTTCGAACAAAAAATGCCCCTCTGGTAGTAGTTTGAAAAATCTGGTCCTGAACTGTATCAAAACTTTAAAAATGAAAAATTTAAAAAGTATATAGTCTAAACTATATAAAAATTTAAATTTATTTTAAATTTTCATTTTATATGTTGATCTTCTCCTTCTATGAATTTTCATTTTATATTCAATATCTTTCTCCATTTGCCACTTGTCACAACTTGACTAACCATGACTTTGTGATATTAATTAATTAATTAATAAATATAATTCCTCCATCTCTTCATCATAGCACTAGAGACTCCATTCATTTGATCTTATGTTCATACGCTTCTGGACTTCACTTTACATCTTTACGACCTTAGCGTAAGATCAAGCCCCTCCAAATTTTCATTCACGACCTTAAGCTGAATAATGTCCTTTATGCTCTTATGTTTTTTAGATTTTTGGAGCACCAGGAGCTTTTGTATTTTTCTTTATGCTCACATGCTGGCTTGCTTTTGAAATTTCAATGCCCTTTACCCTTTTACACTCATGAGTGTATCCTCAAAGGCCTTTATTTTATGCCTTACACTCATGTGGGGTCTTAATTTTTGCAACACTGCAATACCTAAGGCTTTACCTCTATGTTCTCACACTAAAGGATTTTT
Source organism: Cupressus sempervirens (assembly GCA_028749045.1). Classification (NCBI taxonomy): domain Eukaryota; kingdom Viridiplantae; phylum Streptophyta; class Pinopsida; order Cupressales; family Cupressaceae; genus Cupressus; species Cupressus sempervirens. Next base: position 522,345,686 of record CM053788.1, read on the forward strand.
CTTTTCAATCTTACAACCTAAGCATAACAACGTAACCATTTTAAAAATGCCTTCTGGTCCTACAGGAAGCTTTGTGTAGCATCGGGAATCCTTGATAACTCAACCTCTGACCTCCTGACTGGCCATAGGATCGCACACATTATTTTCAATCTTTTTGACCATACATAAATCTTTTTGTGTTGACTATCAAAACTAACTCTCTATCTTCCACTAGCCTAGCCAAATGGGCCCCATATAGACTTGTTGCGCCTGTGTTAAATGTCCACTCAAGACACTCTAATCACTATAAAGTTGTGCATTTAAAGGCTCTTAATGCCTTTCCCACAATGCATATGGGATAACTCCCATCTCATCTATGTGGGGCATAAAAGAAAACTCAGTCCCTTTACATCATGAATGCTTTGCTCTGAAAATCTACCCTGGCACCTCTTCCAACATGTGCACATAAAACCTCAATAGAATGCAATGTCCCATGTCGATGCATCTACCATGCTTTCCTTTCAACACATTGGCTGTGGCATTTTGTCTTTTTGTTTCTTATAGCTTGGTTCCTCCTACATGTTGCTTTACTAATTGTTGGTCTCTTCATTTTGATTCTATGCTAGATTTTCATTTTACACATTCCTCTGCGCCTTCAAAACTTTGACCATTGTCTTGTCTTTAACACTGCCACATAGGGGTCAGCTCATATCCAGTGTATACTTTCCTTTGACCTATGTGTTTGGTCTTTTTACTCTTGCCTTTAACTATGTTAAGTCATTTATACATGGCGTCTCCTATTTGCATGGGATATCTATTTTTTAGTTTGGCTCTTTCTTTTGTTTGATTGACTGCGTTATTTCTTCAACTATAGCTCGTTGTTGATGCGCAAGAGTTTATGGCTACTCCCTTTCATTAAGGAACTTCTCTATTTTTTCCATGTTTTGTATGCATGGAGAGGGTTCCTTTATAACATGCCTGCCTCCAAATCCTTTGTAAGTTTCCCCATACGTATTTCCCATTGGTCAATGGAGAAAAGCCAAAATTTCACCATCTTCAAATAATGGGGAGTTTTCCTTGAAACTTCTATGCATGTTTATTCAATCAAAAAGTCACTTGCTCATAGTTTCTTCATGCAATTTAGACCAAGAAATATCTTTAGCAATCACCATTTAGAGATGTGTATAATTGCATGTACAATTGATAGGTTAAGCTAGGCGTATATGCAAATGAGTAACTAATTAAATATTAAAATTTCTTTATTGAAAGATGAAAACCCTTCAAAACATTGAGATGTGAAATTTGTATAAATGGTCCTTCAAGTAATTGAAATGAATCTTCAGGCAACATATGTAAAATACTTTTTGACTAGAGGGTGTGAAAGTTGCATTTAACTAGGATAGAGTTCTTGAGGCTCACATACATTCTTCATCAAAATCTCATTTACACATTGACTTGACATTGGAGAACGATGCTTACATATCAAACATCTAAAAGTATAATTATTATAATAACTTTATAACAACTCCAATCCTGAATACCTTATCAGTTTGCTGAAGTCAGCTGGACCCCAAAGTGGGTCTGGCTATAAAAAAAAAAAAATTTTGAACAACTGATATTGCAAAGTGATCCATTGATCACATCATACTAATTAGAACCAAGTTTGACCATTGATCAATCAATTGAAACTCATTTTACAATTGATTTGCCAACTGTCACTTTTGCGTCAATAGTTCCTTTGACTAGCCTTAAAAACTAACCCAAACACCTGACCGAGCTTCAAAACCTGACCTAGTGATTCTTTGCTTTGCATTCTTGAACCTTGTCAAATCTCTTCTCATGAAAAATTTGAAGTCAAAAGATATTCATCATCAAAGTTTCCTTCTTAAATTCACCTACACATAAACATGTCAGAAAACAATAGACTGGGTTCAGATTTGGCTTTGAAAACTAGGCAAATGAGCACATGGGAGAATGAAAACTGGTGCATTAGTTCTTTGTCATGAGGTGAATATTAACTTACAATTTGGGCTCATGATGAATAACTAGATGCAAATGGTGAGCTATCAAAGTGGGCTACTTGGAATTTGCAGATTGGGAACAATGGCAGAAAAGTGATTTTTTGGGAATGGAATTGACCTGGAAAAGTGTGCAACTAGATTTATCAAGGCTTGAAAACTGACACACTTAAAGTATTTTTAGATGGCAACACAATAGTACAATGCATCCAATCTAGGCAGTCACATATTTTGAGTTATAACATCCCGAATAGGGGTACCAAACAATCTCCATCTGCTGATACTAGTAAAAAGATAGAAATTCCATTTGAAATCACGTTTGAAAACTAATCAAATGGATTCATCATGAGATGAAACTTGAAACATAACAAGTCTCTGATGTCTAGAATGAAACTCAAAGGGAATTTCAACATTTTGGTCAACTGGGTCAAAACTATAGCTCGTCAAACAAGGCTTCCTGGAATTATGTGCAATTTGCAAATGTGTGAAAATAGTAAACTACCAACTTTGAGGGACTCAAAACCTAGTCAAACAAACTCAAAATGGCTTGAAATCTGAAACATAGGTTCTTAGGTAAGGACACTAGATACTCCCAAAGTGGTGGGTCATGAAACATTTCTAGGTGCAAGATATTCAATCACAAACACAGCCTCCTATTGCTGCTTGACACAGGGTAAAATGCAGATTTGAAATTTGCTCAAAACAAGACTTCACAGAATGGCTCAGAATGGTGATTTAACTTCATGGAACAAGTAGAAACACTAAAAGGAAGGTGTTAGAAGCATTGAACACCTCTTGGGCCTCAAAATTACAACCAAGTACATGCACATTTATAGGCATTCATAGGGCTTGATTTGACTCAAAATTTGAAAAAGATGCTCAAAATGGTAATGCAATTTTGAGCATCAGTAGTGGCTCTGTCTGGGGATGGATGCCCCTTGTGGGCATGGCAAGATTTTAGATCTCTGGAAGAAGCAGACCACACACTTGAACTTCAAAAATTCTCTCGAACAACTTTATTGAAAACAAAAATAACTACACCTACTATGTACAAGCGATGGCCCCAGGCCACCGAAAAGTTTCGAAACTCCTTACCTCTATCATACACTTGAGTTTCATTTATATTCTCTTGAGGTAAACTAAAATTCTCATTTCCATTTGTTTCACCCAGCACATCAACATTTTCAATCAGCTCATTAGGAAAAACAAAACTATCATCATCTTCATAGTGCATATAAAAATTAGACATACTTTCCTCATCTTGCTCACTATAAAAATATGAATTAGCATGACCATAGCAACTGACAAAAAACTGAAACTGATCACTACTAATTGAATCATGGATTCATTCAACCAAAAACACAAAACCTTGGTATTCTACTTCATTCAACGAGTTACATGAATCAATTTGTAACTCACCTTGTGCCTCCGGGTGTGAAGAGAATGAAAAATATGATTTCTCCTTGTTTACAAAATTAGTACTTCATAAACTAGACTAAGCATATGCAACCTCTTCACACTCAAACAATTGATTAGATACCAAATCACAAGAATCATCATGAAACTGCATGTTCACAATATGCTGATCCGTATCAATGTTTCCCTCAAATAACTCACTAAAATAAATCTGAGTAATCTGAATTATTTTCCTCATCACATGAGTAATCTGAATGTATCTCGGCCTTATGAAAACAAGAAGAAAATGAACCAGTAACAGACCTTATCTCTACATCTTCATTCTCAACATAGAAGTCATCATGTGTATCAATGTATGAACTACCATCACATACACTTCCAAAACTTGATATAGCATATTCTAAAACTACATCTTCTTCAGCATCAAATTTAGGGGAAATGACTTCACCACATGAATTTTCATAACATTTCAAAACACAAGTATCCTTAGATTGGTTAGCATATCTTTCAGAATCATGATCCAACAAGTTAGAAATCTCATCAACACTTAACAAGTTTTCACTACTAGTTTCTTCTCCTTGGCTGAGATCATTATCTGGATGGCTTGGCACATTTGAAACAACATATTTGTTAGTAACAGAGCATAAAAAATCAGAATTATGATCATCCCATACATCTTCCTTTTTAGACAATACCTCAACAACCAGCATTGTAACACATTTACATTCATCACTAGAAGAAGGACTACTACTGTTCTCATATATTTCTTCTTCTTGATAATCATCATCATAAAAATATGAATCCATGTTATGCATACTATCAGACTACTGATTACTATTCTCTAATTCATAAAACTGAGACTCTTCATATTCAGTATCATCTTCAATGGAATCATTGCATTCACTACTATTAGACTCATTAGCCTTTAAATCACATTCAATTTCTATGATAATATCTTAGAATTTAATGATCTTTTCAAATCTTGACTTGGCTGACCAATCAATTGAATGCATCATAAAAACTTCTAAGAGCACCATTGGCCATGAAGACTTCTCCAATCTAAAGGATTCATCAAGATTCATAACTACTGATTTAAACTTCATGTAAGTTTGAAATCCATTGAGACCTGTGATATCACTAATTGTATTTCTTATGTCAATGATGGTCTCATTATGAAGCTCTCTTTTCAGCCAAGCAATATCTTCATGAATACTTTCAAGAGTTGGTATATCATTTTCAGATCTAAACTTAGAATCTGTCTCTTGGAATTTTAAAACTCTTACCTCTCTTTTCCTAGTGCTGAAACCACTAGATGGAGGCATCCATTTCTACCATTAAATTTTCATGAATGACAAAGAAATGAAAATTGAAAATACCTTTATGTGTTGTTGTTTGAAACCTCAGATCTGCTAATTGGCACAGGTGCAAGACTAAAACTCTTCACACCATAGATAGAATCCTTGTAGAGCCACCACCTCCTTGAAGAGGAAAATGAAATCACAATAGTGATTCACCCTTTGAAATTAATTTCTTTAGTAGATACAAGAAACCACATAAATCATTAAACAAGAAACTTATAATTTCTCTTTTCCAACCAACTAGGTCTGCCCACAAACTAAAAGCCTCTGATAAAAAATTTAAAAAAACATGCACTGGCATAAAGATTTTGACTAGAGTTGCCACTCACGCTTAGTGAGAAAAGGTTAGAAAAAATTTATCACTTATACACTCTGAATTAGACTTTTAATATGAAAAACTTGTAGATCACTAAAACCTTGAAAAGAGAAAACACTTTATGAATTGATTCTCGACTCTGAAAATTTTTTGCAATAGCACTTTGAAAACAAGATCAGGTTGAACTGATTGAATATGAAACGTAAAAAGAACACAATCTACATTCAACCTCAAAGCTTCTACTACAAATGGATAAAACTTCATTGGACTGGAAAGAACATCAAAGAACTTACTGCTGAATTTTTTTTAATGTACTTCTCCTACTATATTGAATCTCTTCTTTTCAAATTCTCAAGGTTTGTCTTAAATCTAATTCAATACAGTCCCCAATAGAGTCGACATTTTGTTGGCTCCTAATTTAATAGTTTTGAAAATGACCAAGAAACTAGAAAAATGCATCTAAGGCTAGCAATTTCCTATGATGTATACACCTGACGACAATCTTGGGCCAACTATAAGGCATAACTCCTTCTACTTCAGGCTCTACAAGACCTAGGCGGATAGACCTCAGATTCAATTGATATCATACTAGTGCAAAACATATCCATGAATCTATTTACTGTATATGAAAACCCCTTATTTCTCCTAATAACTCATGCACTAACAAAGAAGTGCAGTAGCTAAATGCAGAAATCCATAAGTTGAGTGAGGGTTAATTCCTTTAAGGAAACTACACGACATGAAAAATTGAATGGATTTGATTAAAAAATATTTTGTGTAAATAACATTCATATCAGTTTGCATCTGATTTAGTGATCAGTGCCTTAACCATTGAAACATATAGTCATTACTAGCAGGATGACCTAACTTGTTTGCCTTACAATCAAGTTTATCAACTAAAATCCCCAAATCCCATACTTATGCAATATCCCCTTCATGTACCCAGAAATCCTTCTAGAATGATGAAGCATTTACTTGACTACTTGAGTCAAAAGTAACAAAGATCTGACATACAACTCATCCAAGCTGTCTTAAATCAAATGAACATTATCCATTTAATCCCAAAGTTACTAACACATGAAGAATTAGGAGACATGATAAGAGAACTCAGATAACTCATGTAAATCCTCTTTTGTATTCATCCATGGAAAGACTGAATATATGAACTAGAAAAATAAAATGAAACTCAAGATACTTCACATAATCTAGCATCAATTTCTAGTATCTCAGAATGACAATACATGACATGAAATGAAAATCTATACATAAACAGGTGTATGGCCTTTACTACTAGAGCTCATCTCAATAGATAGGAAGCAAAACCATCAACAACCCCCTGGTTTCAATAGTAGAACTTGAACCCTACTGGTATTACACAGAGCAAACTGCCAACCCTTACAATGGATCATAAAAAGCAAGATATAGACAAGAAAGAAATCTCGAATATGTTCTGTGCCTGACATGTGTCCACTTGAAATTCAATCTCCTGCAACTGAATAACTTATTTCTAATCTCTCCCCTCAACTAGTGAATCAAATCTTCAATCAATTTTGCCTCCAAAAAGCACAAAACATCTAAAATATCTAATTGAACAAGTAACTGATTTGATGCTTGATCTGGAAAGGCAAAATTTTGTTAAAAATGAACTCAAGAAGGGTAAAAACATTTCTAGAATTCATTTTAAGCTTCAAAAAACATCAATAGATGTTCCACAACTGATTCTGACATCCCATGATGAATTATGCCCCTTTTACTGAGAATGCCCCAGAAATTACAAAAATACTTATAAATTGAACCAATGAAGTGTTGTGCAAAATCTAATCCTAAATTTTGAAAATTCATCTTCTCCCGATTTTGACGATATATTATAAGAACTATTTTGGACAAAAAATGCCCCTTTGGTAGTAGTTTGAAAAATCTGGTCCTAAACTGTATCAAAGCTTTAAAAATGAAATTTTTTAAAAAGTATATAGTCTAAACTATATAAAAATTTAAATTTATTTTAAATTTTCATTTTATAGTTTGATCTTCTCCTTTTGTGAATTTTAATTTTATATTCAATATCTTTCTCCATTTTCTACTTGTCACAACTTTACTAGCCATGACATTGAGATATTAATTAATTTATTAATATTTATAATTCCTCCATCTCCTCCTCATAGCACTAGAGACTCCATTAATTTGATCTCATGTTCATACACTTTTGGACTTCACTTTACATCTTCATGACCTTAGTGTAAGACCGAGCCCCTCTAGATTTTCATTCATGACCCTACACTGAATATTGTCCTTTATGCTCTTACATTTTTTAGATTTTTGGAACATCGGGAGCTTTTGTATTTTTCTTTATGCTCACATGTTGGCCTGCTTTTGAAATTTCAATGCCCTTTATGCTTTTACGCTCACGAGCGTATCCCCAGAGGCCTTTATTTTATGCCTTACACTCATACGGGGTCTTCATTTTTGCAACACCATAATACCTAAGGCTTTACCTCTATGTTCTCATGCTGAAGGATTTTTCTTTTTAGTCTTATGAACTGAGTGTAACAATGTAACCATTTAAAAAATGACTTCTAGTCCTATAGGAAGCTTTACATAGCATTGAGAAGCCTTGATAATTCAACCTTCGATCTCCCGATTGGTCGTAGGATCGTACACATTATTTTCAATCTTTTTGACCATATGAAAATCTTGTTGCATTGACTGTCAAAACTAATTCTCTATCTTTTGCCAGCCTAGCTAAATGGGCCCCATATGGACTTGCTACACCTGTGTTAAATGTCCACTCAAGACACTCTAATCACTGTAAAGTTGTGCATTTAAAGGCTCTTAATGCCTTTCTCACAAAACATATGGGATAACTCCCATCTCATCTATGTGGGGCATAAAAGAAAACGCAGTCCCTTTACATCATGAATGCTTTGCTCTGAAAATCTACCCTGACACCTCTTCCAGCATGTGCACATAAAACCTCAATAGAATGCAATGTCCCCCGTCGATGCATATGCCATGCTTTCCTTTCAACACATTAGCTGTGGCATTTTGTCTTTTTGTTGCTTATAGCTTGGTTCCTCTTGCCAGTTGCTTTACTAATTGCTGGTGTCTCCATTTTGATTCTATGCTAGATCTACATTTTACACATTCCCCTGTGCCTTCAAAACTTTGACCATTGTCTTGTCTTTAACACTATTTCTTGGGGGTCAACTCATTTCCAGCGTATACCTACGTTTGACTTGTGTGTTTGGTCTTTTTACTCTTGCCTTTGACTATGTTAAGTCATTTATACATGGCATCTCCTATTTGCATGGGATCTCTATTTTTTAGTTTGGCTCTTTCTTTTGTTTGATTGACTACATTCTTTCTTGGAGTACAGCTCATTGTTGATGCACTAGAGTTTATGGCTGCTCCCTTTCATCAAGGAACTTCTCTATTCTTGCCATGTTTTGTATGCATGGAGAGGGTTCATTTAAAACATGCCTGACTCCAAATCCTTTGTAAGTTTCCCCATACGTATTTCCCATTGGTCAATGGAGAAAAGCCAAAATTTCACCATCTTCAAATAATGGGGAGATTTCCTTGAAACTTCTATGCATGCGTATTCAATCAAAAAGTCACTTGCTCACAGTTTCTTCATGCAATTTGGACCAAGAAACATCTTTAGCAATCACCATTTAGAGATGTGTATAATTGCATGTACAATTGATAGGTTAAGTTGGGCGTATATGAAAATGAGTAACTAATTAAATAATAGAGGATCTCCAAGTCAATGCCATGGCTGACTTCTTGGCAAATGTCCCCCCTTTCTTTATTTGAATCTTTTTATTGCAAGATGAAAACCCTTCAAAAAATTGAGATGTGAACTTTGTATAAATGGTCCTTCAAGTAATTGAAATGAATCTTCAGGAAACATATGTAAAATACTTTTGACTAGAGGGTGTGAAAGTTGCATTTAACTAGGATAGAGTTCTTGAGGCTCGTGAACATTCTTCATCAAAATATCATTTACACATTGACTTGAGATTGGAGAATGATGCTTGCATATCAAACATCTAAAAGTATCATATTATAATAACTTTATAACAACTCCAATCCTGAATACCTTATTAGCTTGTTGAAGTCAGCTAGACCCCAAAGTGGGTTCGGCTAAAAAAAATTCATTTATGAATGACTAATATTGCAAAGTGATCCATTGATCACATCATACTAATTAGAACCAAGTTCAACCATTGATCAATCAATTGAAACTCATTTTACAATTGATCTACCAACTGTCGCTTTTTTGTCAAGAGGTCCTTTGACTAGCCTTAAAAACTAACCCAAACACCCGATTAGGCTTCGAAACCCGACACACTGATTCTTTGCTCTACATTCTTGAACCTTGAAAAATCTCATCTCATGATGAATTTGAAGTCAAAATATTTTCACCATCAAAGTTGCCTTCTTAAATTCACCTGCACATAAACATGTCAGAAAACAACAGACTGGGTTCAGATTTGGCTTTGAAAACTAGGCAAATGAGCACATGGGAGAACAAAAACTAGGGTATTAGCTCTCTGTCATGAGGTGAATATGAATGTGTGATTTAGGCACATAACAAAAAACTGGATGCAAATGGCGATTGGTCAAAGTGGGCTACTTGGAATTTGCAGATTGAGAACAATTGCAGAAAAGTGATTTTTTGCGAATGGAATTGACCTAGAAAAGTGTGGAACTGGATTTGTCAAGGCTTGAAAACTGAAATACTTAAAGTATTTTTAGAGGATAATACAACAATTCAATCCATTTGATCAATTAAATCATGAATTTTGATCTATAACATCCCAAACAGGGGCACCAAACAATCTGCATGTGCTGACACTAGTAAAAATATAGAAATTCCATTTGGAATCATGTTTGAAAACTAATCAAATGGATTCATCATGAGCTGAAACTTGAAACATAACAAGTCTTTGATGTCTGCAATGCAACACAAAAGGAATTTCAACATTTTGGTCAACTAGGTCAAAAATATAGCTCATCAAACAAGGCTTCCTAGAATTATGTGCAATTTGCAATGTGTGAAAACAGTAAACTAACAACTTTGAGGCACTCAAAACCTAGTCAAAAAAACTCGGAAGGGCTTGAAATCTGAAACATAGGTTCTTAGGTAAGGACACTAGATACCCCCAAAGTGGTGGGTCATGACACATTTTTGGGTGTGAGATATTCAATCACAAACACAACCTCCTATCGTTGCTTGACACTTGGGTAAAATGCAGATTTGAAATTTGCTCAAAATGAGACTTCACAAAATGGCTCAGAATGGCGATTTAACTTCATGGAACAAGTAGAAACACTAAAATGAAGGTGTTAGAAGCATTGAACACCTCTTGGGCCTCAAAAGTACAACTAGGTACATGCGTAGTTATAGGCATTCATAGGGCTTGATTTGACTCAACATTTGAAAAAGATGCTCAAAATGGGAATGCAATTTTGAGCACTAACATGATCAATCTCGAATAAAAAATGATTGCTATCTCTCTATGGAAAGTAACAAGTTGTTTACTCATAGTGACATAGCGAGTGTGGGACCCATCACTTCTTTGGGGTACTTTGTGTAGTCTCTCTACCTTTGATTTGGTCTCAGATCGACAACCTTTGCTATCTCACCATGAAGAGTTGCTCGAAGGATATGTATAGCAAGATAGTGATTCATTGACATGTTTCCTTGTGAGCCCAGAGAGATAACATTGTAGTTAGAGGCTGGCTATTGGGAGATTGCCACGGTCAGGGTTCTGAGGAGGTGGCATAGTCAGTTATAAAAATGTGGTCAAACTCGGGAAGACCTTGCGAGGTGGCAAAAAGATGAAAGGCTATTGGCCCATGTGGCCCATTTGGGTTGTAAGACTCAGTAAACCAACTATTTTTTTTTGATTCATGAGCCAAAAACAAGGGAAATTGAGTTTTTTTGTGTGATCTAATCCCTGTGATCAATTCTAACCACTCCCGAGTGAATGTTGAACTTAGTGACTGAAGGAGAACACTCCACCACATCAGTTCATCCATCTACTTGGCTAGAATGGATTAATGGCATCATTTTTGTTAGAGCCCTATTTTAACAAAAGATTAGATTATTTCCAGATCCTTATCAAGACTTAATGGTAGTGGTTGTGGAATAACTTTAGAGAAAATATCTCAGTTGTGCTTGAGCTATAAAGGCAATTTTTGTAGATTTTGTTCCGGTTGACTCTTCTCTGACTTCTCTGATATTGCTCTACAATTTCATGTGTAAATTCCCTTTACCTCTGAGTTGTATGACATTCTACCTTATCTCCTTCAGCCATTGATGTAAAGTGCAAGAACTATTTGCCTCTCATTGGTGTATTGTAGAGATTTGCAATCTTGTATGACTGTATCTCTTTTGGCATATGAATGGTATATAAGTGAAACCTCTCCTTATGTCATTTATTTGGGTTTTCTAATTTGCATGTGATTTTTAGATTAAAGTGAGTCTGGATGTGTATATCTTTTGGTGTCATGATGGTTCAACAGTGCATGCATGGGTAGAGATTGGTTTGAACACTCTATTTTGGCGCATCACCCCCTTAGCTTAGAGTAGATAGATTTTTTTTCATGCATTCCTTCTCCCTTTTCCTCTCCAATAGTAGATAGGTGCACCCTGATAGTAAAGGAAGCCAACCTTCTTAAGAGACTCAACCTCATAGTTCAAGTCCCACAGCTTGGAGGTTGTTTCCATTTTTCAAAAGGTTGTCCTTAGGTAAAAACTTTGGACAAGGGTGCAAACCTTTGTGACAATAGGTATCATCTCCACCCAAGTTTTACTTTTTATTTGGAAGGTTTTTTGGTCACCATATCTTATGTCAAATTGCAATGAATGTGTTGGCGCTCAAAATTGTAGCCCACATTTTGAGCACCATTGAGAAATTCAGGCCTATAAATGCTTTGTGAAGCCTATGTACCTCGGTGTTGAGTTTAATGCATAAATGGTATTTAATGTTTCTAACACCTTCCATTCAGCCTTTCTACCTGTTCCATGAGTTCAAATCATCATTCCAAGCTATTTGGCGAAGTCCTGTTTTGAACAGATGTCAAATCTGCATTTTATCCTAAGTGTCAGATAGCGACAGAAGGCCATGTTTGCACCTGAATATCTTGAACCCAGAAATGTGTCATTGCTTACTGCTTTGGGAGTATCTAATATCCATACCTGAGAACCTATGTTTCAGATTTCAATTCATTTCGAGTTCATTTGATTAGGTTTTGAATCCCTCAAAGTTGGTCAGTTACGGATTTCATGCTTTTGCACTTTGTTCATATTTTTGGGAAGCCTTCTTTGACATGTTATAACTTTTGACTAGTTGACCCGAGTGCTAAAATTCCTTTTTCATTGTATTGCAAATGTTAGAGGCTTTCCATGCTTGAATTTTTAAGTCTTGACGAATCCGTTTGATTAGTTTTTGAATGTGATTCCAAACGTAATTTGTAAGTTTTTACTGGTGTCAGCACTTGCAGATTTATCAGTACCCCTATTCGAGATGTTATAACTAGAAATCCATGATTGGCAAGATCGAATGGTTTTTTCCCTGTGTTCTATACTGAAAATACTCCAAGTGTGCCAGTTTTCAAGCTTTGACGAATCCATATGCACACTTTTCCAGGTCCATTTTTATTTGCGAAAATTGCTTTTTAGTCATTGTTTCCAGTTTGCAAAATCCAGGTAGCCCACTTTGACCATCTGCCATTTGCGCCCAATTATTCATCATCAGCCCAAATCACAGATCCATAATGTTCTCGTGATAGATAACCAATGCCCCAGTTTTCATTTCCCCATGTGCCTATTTGCCCAATTTTCCAGGCCATTTCCAAACGCACTTTCCAATTTTCTAACATGTTTATTTGCAGGTGATTTTAAGGAGGCAAGTTCGGAGGTCGATATCTTTTGACCTTGATGTCGTCATCCAACGAGTTTTTGCAAGCTTGTTGAACATGTCAAAGAGAACGGAGATCCTGAGTTTTAGAGCTCTGTTAGATGTTTGAATTAGTTTTTAAAGCCAGGCAACAAGCCTCTTGACAGAGATTTCATAGTAATGCGAAATGATTTAAAATGAGTTTCTGTGGCGTGTTTTTCTTCAAATTTGGTTTCCAAATAGTTCGAGGAGATTATTGGATCAGTTTGCATATCAGTTGCTTAGAAGCAAAAAATTTTTAGCTGGACCCACTTTGGCGTCCGACTAATTTTGCCAAATTGATAATTTGAGGAGTAAATTGATAAATAATTAATAATGAGAAAATGATTTTTAAGCATGCTCATCCTACTTTTCTTTCTAAGAGTGCAATAAGGGTTCAGAAATATGAACAATGTTGGACATTTGAACTTAGACATAATAGTTATCCTAAATGATAACAAACAAGTTTCTCTCATAGTAGCAAATCTTGAAGGTCATACAACCCTAGTTGGTGCCCTCCGCAGTGCACTTAGTAGGCAACAATCAAGTAGAATTTTGCGTGAATTGAGGGAAGTTGTGAAGGGTGTTACAAAATAACTTGATGGTCTAAATACATGAAATGGCAGTAAAAATAGATGAGTATGCACGAGTTATGATAAGTGGCTCTTATTCCACATTTTTTGAAGAGCTGGGGTTATTATTACATAGGTCCAATTGATAGTCACAGCATTGATGATCCGATCACTGTTCTCTGAAAATTCAAAGCAACACACGCCACCATCCCACGTCGAATCCATATAATAGATCACCCACGTTAAGTCTAAAAAGGTAGCATTTAGACAAAGGCCACGCAGCAAGAAACAGGGTTGTGCACAGTCGACAATCAGAGTGAGGAGAACTCACGTAGATGGAAGGATCTTGGTGAATGGAGGTAGCAATAAGAAAAAACAGAGTGTCCATGCATATAAAAATGTAATTCGCAGTCAAAGTCAAGAGAAGAGGTCACGTATTAAAAGAAACAACCGGGGTCACATGTAAAGAGAGCAGGGGAGTCAGCTTTTAAGAGATGCCACCTAGGCATTAAAGAATGAAAGTTTCACACAGCAAGCACCCTACACCATCAGAAGACTAACTATCAATCTGGGAACAAATTCATGGAAGAATCCAATGGTTATAAACAAGAAAAGAACCCAAGCTGTTAAAATAAAGAAAGCAGTCAATGCTAGAAGGAGGCGTTAAGGAAGAAGGCATCGGTAAGAAGAAACAAAGAAGCAGAGCCAAGCCGTAGTACAAATGATAATGTCCATGCAGATGTTAAAAAAATTCATCGCCAACGATTAAAAGAGCTAACCTAGCATTTGATAAGGAAGCAGGGCAGTTTCAAAAGTCATCCACGCAAAGGTAGTAGGTTTTTGAATTGAAATTTTAGTCTTAAGCAAAAGGCATGCATAGATACAAAGAAGAAAATTGCGTTAAGCAAGAGAATGGAAGAAGGAGTCAATTTCTAAGAGTGAAACGAGAACATGTCATAAGATTTGTCCCATATTGCTCATAGGACAAATATTATATGTCCTTAAATACAAGAACAAGCAATATGCGTAGTGTCTTAAGAGACACGCCTTTTAAAGGCAACAAAGAAAGAGGTGGACCCCCTTGTGCGCTTGATGTTGAATCTTGTGGTTCGATGATGTCAGCCATGTGGCACGTAAATAGAGAAATTTTGAATGAACATGCAGTAATGATGATGTAGCGTCGAAAATGAAGATGCGATCAGATGAGGACATGTGTTCGAATCTGACGCATTTCGCATCCCCGCAATATGAAGTTGCACCCAGTTTAAATAATGTGAGAATGTGGGCAGTTCACACGTGGTGACAAAGTAGGCAAGTAGGTGACATCGTAGGGTTAGGGGTAATAAGGTGGCGAATAAGCCAGCCAATCAGGGGCCTCCACGTGGCAGCCCGGGTGGCACCCAGTGGGCCCAGAAAAGCATAGTGAAAAATTGAAATGCAAAAAAGTAATAATTTTAAATTATTATCTCCAAAAAGTGGTTTGCACGTCAAAAATTTTGAATTTCAAATGAGGATATTTTTTCTAAAGTTTTAACTTTAGATAAATTTAAAACTTTCAAATTTTAAATTTAAAAGTGCAGACATGAGTGCCATGACAGAGGAGACTGTTTTCAAATGGACTTTCAGTGGGTTTCTGGAAGCTGAAATTGGCGATGTTATATACCACCGAAATTGGGAAAAGATGAACTATCTGATTTCGGAGTCAATTTTTGCATAGGTAGTAGCTGGTTTCAGCTGTAGGAGGTTTTCTTTCAAAATTCTAGATTGCAACCGAATTCAGGTGTCAATGTTCAATTTTGATTTCTGGCATGGTAATGAGCTAAATATGGATAAAATATAGTAAAAATGTAGTTGGGGTTATTTCAATTCAGTTGAATATCATTTTCACTAGGATTTCATGAGATTTTTAGATTTTAATGACTCAAAAGGGTTTTCATCATATGAAGAGAGATATTTTTCAAAGCAGTTGCTATGTAACGATGAAACAGAAAATCAAATCAAATGGAAGAAAGAGGTTAGAGAGAGAGTCTTTTCAGTTGCAAGAGATGAAATTCTAAGTGAACACATGTTGATTGTAGGTCCAATCTGGGAATTCATCTTCATCCTATATTATTCTTTCTTTCTTCCATTTGAGAGGTCCCAGTTTTTTGGTTCTAGTTCCTTGGAAAAAATCTGTTCATGACTGTGATACCAGATTTTGGATCTAGTTCTTGATGTATTTCCAATACTGAGATACCATATTTTGCAACATTTCTCTGTTATATTGAGCAGCATGTGTGTTTTATGCAGATAGTTCTTTTCTGTTAGGTGATCTATGAGTTATTTTCTATACATCTTTCATGTATTTATTTTCAAGGAGAATGAATAAAATACAACAAAGGTTTCCAAATTCAATTTGAGTCTTGTCTCCTGTTTATGGATCTGTAATCTTTCTAGTTTGTGATCAAGGATCATAGATTAGGTTGCATCTCATTTTGGAATGTATGTGGTTAAAATGTCTTGCATATGGATCAAAGAGCCATGTAATTGCTTGGTATTTATCACAGGGTTTGCAGATTTCATGGTGGGATATTTTGAGTATGAGATTCAAATCTGAAGCAGATGTCTATTCACAAGGTGAAGGATAGATCAGGGATCTAGATGTAGTAATATGTCTTAGATTTCTAAAAGATGTATGGTTATAATTCATTTAATTGCCCAATAGATAAGGCACTGATCAGAAATAGGATCACTAGATTTTGTTTCTTGTATTTGGGTCTTGCTGATATCAACATTATTAATCAAACACTTTTCCCTTTCATGTTGAAGAGCTATATTAGAATGCCCTCACTCAGCTTATGAGGTTCCTAGATCTGCATTTAGCTACTATAGATTGATGTTATTTCATGAGTTATCAGGAGAAATAAGGGTTTTATCTACTTCATATTAGATTCAGTGTATGCTTTGACAACTAGTACCATATAAGGGATCTATAGGTTCACCCACCTAGGTTTTGCAGAGCCTGAAGTGCAGAAGGAGTATCACCTTATAGTTGGCCTAGTGTCTGAATGGATGTGTTAATAATGGGAGTTAGTTGCCCCTAGATGCGTTTTGTTCTCATCAGGGTAATTGGAAATGGGTAACATTTTCAAACACCAAAAAAATGGCAACTCTATTGGGGATGCTGTGAAGTAATTCACAGTTAAAAGGACAAGAATCTCTGGTGTATAATTTGAAAATTTCAGTCCTATTCTCAATTGGGTTTGGCCCATCCGAGTCACCAACAAAATGGCGACTCTGTTGGGGAGTCTATGAAGAAATTCATTGATAGAACTACTAGAATCTCAGGTATAAATAGCAAGGTCATGAATTGCTTTCCATTTCTTTGCTGAAAGATTCATATCTCCCAGTAAGGTTTTAATCATGGACATCAGTATGTTGTAAAACTGGATGAAAATTGTGTTCTATGACTGTCATAGGTCTATCTTCAATCAGTTCAGTTTTTGCAAATACTGTTGAGAAAGTTTCACAGTCAAGAATTCATTTATAAAGTATATTTTCTTTCCAAGATAATAGTGATCTGCAAGTTTCTCCTACATTGAAGATTTGGTTCAGATTTGATGTAACAAATTATGTTTTATTTCTCACCAAGTCTGAGTGGTGACTCTCAAATCTCTTAACCAGTTGTTCCTAGTTGATTTCATTGCTAAATTTCTGAAGGACTTTCAGTCATATGGGAAGATCTAAGGTTTTTGATAGATCTTGGAAAAGAAGTTTTAAATTCTTGATAAGTTTTTAAATGTTGTTTGCAATCTGCTGTTATAAATAATTGAAATGTAAAAAATGAATCACAACAGTGATTATTATTTTCCTCTTACAAAGAGGTGGTGACTCTAAAAAGTTTTGACCAGTG
Organism: Cupressus sempervirens; assembly: GCA_028749045.1. Taxonomy (NCBI): domain Eukaryota; kingdom Viridiplantae; phylum Streptophyta; class Pinopsida; order Cupressales; family Cupressaceae; genus Cupressus; species Cupressus sempervirens. The sequence goes on from CM053788.1 coordinate 522,363,183, forward strand.
GTGTAAAGGATTTTCAGTCTTGCACCTATGCCAGATCAACAGATCAAAGTTTTCCATCAGCACTTGAGGTATTTTGGTTTTCATGTTTTCTTTTCATGAAAGTCAAATGTTAGAATCAGTGCCTCTATTCAGTGATTTTTAGCACTAGTAAGAAGAGGTAGAAATTTTTTTGTAAGATGGAGTCAGATCTCAGATCTGAGATTAGTTTACCAAATTCTGAGAGTTTAGAAACTGTGAGTAATAACATTACTCTGTTGAATACAATGGTTTACAAAAGGATTGTAAATCTTATAAGAATTGAGGTAGGTGGTACTCAAGGTCTGAGTGTTGAAAAATGTTATTTAAGGCTTGAGTCAGTAATCAGTAAGATGCCTTATCATTGTAGACCTGAGGAATCTTCATTGCCTAGTGTTTTCCTTGATGTTCTAGTACTCGATTCAGTCAATTGGCTAGCACCTATTAGATTACAAAGAATTTTGCAAATTGAAAAATTCATTGAGGAGATGGAAAGTGGTGATTATAGATTTCATGTTATGTCTTCTGATGATAATGAGTGTGCTGAAAGTCAAGGTAGTAATGAATACAATGAGTCCGTAGAGCAAGATAATCTATCTTTCGAATGTGAAGAGGTGGATTCAAATGTTACTGAGTCAGGTAACAGCAATCAACATAAAAAAGATGGATATAAAAGAAAAGATAAATTTGGTTACAGTGAATATGAAGTTGGAGAAATTTGTAACAACAGTAAGGGTAGTGATTACCATAATAGAAATGATTGTTGTGACAATTCTAATTTCCAAATTGTTACACTAATGATCCTCCTGTTGTAACTTCTTCATGTTGTCCAGATGACAATCATAGCCATGAGAAGATCTGTGAGGCAGTCTTCTTGAGTTCTGATGAAATCTCTATTTTGTTGGCTCGTGAGTTTGAAAATCATGTAAGTATCTCTAAGGATCTTCATAAGTCCTCTCATAATACTTTCTCATTCAGTCAAATCAATTCCCCTAAGTTTGATGAGAAAAAAGAGGTAGAATTCAAACAATCTTTGTTAGACTTTGGAGGTGTATATAACAGAACCTCAAATGTTTTTGCACATGACGATTTGCTAGATGTAGAGAATATGAATGAAGGGAAGGTTAATGCTGTTTCAGATTCTTTTTATGTTGATCTTGCTGAACATTATTTTGATGTTTCATTTGATGAAGAGAAAAACAGTGAAGTTTGTCAATCAGATTATAGATTTTCTTCATGCACTGATAAGTTTTGTGAAGATAAGTTCAAAGTGTATTTTGACTTTCAGTTTGATGAAGAAGATGATCGTGATCAACATAGTTTGGATCAGTAATTTCAGAGTGAGTTTTCAATTTTGGTGACTAATCAATTATTTGAATGTGAAGATTTTTTAGCAAAGGATAAATCTGATTTGATGATTAACATGGTTGCAAGTAGGCAACGATCAGATTTCACATACTCTTCATTTATGGAGGCACAAGGTGAGTTACAATCTTCTCCATGTAACTCATTGAATGAAGTTAAATATGAGCACTTTGTTTTTCCAGTTGGAAGAATCCATGATTTAGTTAGTAGTGATCAGTTTCAGTTTGATATCAGTTGTCATGATCATGCTGATCCATGTTTTCATAGTGGGCAAGGTGTAGAAAGCTTGTCTGATTTTTATATGCACTATGAAGATGATGATAGCAATTTTGTTTTGCCTAACAAAGTAATTGAAAGTGTTGATATGATGGGTGAAACAAATGATAATGAGAATTTTAGTTTACCTCAGGGAGATGTAAATGAGAACCAGGTTTTTGACAGAGGTAAGAAGTTTTGTAAACTTTTCGGTGGCCCAGGGTCATCGTGTGTACATAGTTAGAGTAGTTTTCTTGCTTTCAATAAAGCTATTCGATAAAGTTTTTGAAGTTCAAGTGTGTGGTCTACTTCTCCCAGAGATTTGAAATCTTTCCATGCCTGCAAGGGGCATGCATCCCCAGACAGAGCCACTATTGGTGCTCAAAATTGTAGCCCACATTTTGAGCACCATTGAGAAATTCAGGCCTATAAATGCTTTGTGAAGCCTATGTACCTCGGTGTTGAGTTTAATGAAAAAATGGTGTTTAATGTTTCTAACACCTTCCATTCAGCCTATCTACCAATTCCATGAGTTCAAATCATCATTCCGAGCTATTTGGTGAAGTCCTGTTTTGAACAGATGTCAAATCTGCATTTTATCCTAAGTGTCAGATAGCGACAGAAGGCCATATTTGCACCTAAATATCTTGAACCCAGAAATGTGTCATTACTTACCGCTTTGGGAGTATCTAATATCCATATCTGAGAACCTATATTTCAGATTCCAATTCATTTTGAGTTCATTTGATTAGGTTTTGAATCCCTCAAAGTTGGTCAGTTACGATTATCATGCTTTTGCACTTTGTTCATATTTCTGGGAAGCCCTGCTTGACGTGTTATAACTTTTGGCCAGTTGACCCGAGTGCTAAAATTCCTTTTGCATTGTATTGTAAATGTCAAAGACTTTCCATGCTTCAATTTTTAAGTCTTGAAGAATTCATTTGATCAGTTTTTGAACATGATTTCAAACGCAATTTGTAACTTTTTACTGGTGTCAGCACTTGCAGATTTATCAGTAACCTTGTTCGAGATGTTATAACTGGAAATCCATGATTGGCAAGATTGAATGGTTTGTTTCCCTATGTTCTATACTGAAAATACTCCAAGTGTACCAGTTTTCAAGCTTTGACGAATCCATATGCACACTTTTCCAAGTCCATTTGTATTTGTGAAAATCGCTTTTCAGTCATTGTTTCAAGTTTGCAAAATCCGGGTAGCCCACTTTGACCATCCGCCATTTGCGCCTAGTTATTCATCATGAGCCCAAATCGCAGATCCATAATGTTCTCGTGACAAATAACCAATGCCCTAGTTTTCATTTCCCCATGTGCCTATTTGCCTAGTTTTCTAGGCCATTTCCAAACACACTTTCCAGTTTTCCAACGTGTTTATTTGCAGGTGATTTTAAGGAGGCAAGTTTGGAGGTCGATATCTTTTGACCTTGATGTCGTCATGCAATGAGTTTTTGTAGGCTTATTGAACATGTTAGAGAGAATGAAGATCCTGAGTTTCAGAGCTCTATTAGATGTTTGAATCAGTTTTTAAAGCCAGGCAATAGGCCTCTTGACAGAGATTTCATAGTAATGCGGAATGATTTAAAATGAGTTTCTATGGTGTGTTTGTCTTCAAATTTGGTTTCTAGACAGTTCAAGGAGATTATTGGATCAGTTTTCATATCAGTTGCTCAGAAGCAAAATTTTTTTAGCTGGACCCACTTTGGGGTCTGACTAATTTTGCCAGATTGATAATTTGAGGAGTAAATTGATAAATAATTAATAATGAAAAAATGATTTTTAAGCATGCTCATCCTACTTTTCTTTCTAAGAGTGCAATAAGGGATCAAAAATATGAACAATGTTGGACATTTGAACTCAGACATAATAGTTATCCTAAATGATAACAAACAAGTTTCTCTCCCAGCAGCAAATCTTGAAGGTCATACAACCCCAATTGGTGCCCTCTGCAGTGCACTTAGTAGGTGACAATCAAGTAGAATTTTGCATGAATTGAGGGAAGTTGCGAAGGGTGTTACAAAATAACTTGATGGTCTAAATACATGAAATGACAGTAAAAATAGATGAGTATGCATGAGTTATGATAAGTGGCTCTTATTCCACATTTTTTGAAGAGCTGGGGTTTTTATTACATAGTTCTAGTTAATAGTCACAACATTGATGATCCGATCACTATTCTCTAAAAAGTCAAAGCAACATACACCACCATCCCATGTCAAAGCCATATAATAGATCACCCACGCTAAGTCTAAAAAGGTAGCATTCAGACAAAGGCCACGCAGCAAGAAACAGGGGTGTGCACAGTCGGCAATCAGAGTGAGGAGAACTCACATAGATGGAAGGATCTTGGTGAATGGAGGTAGCGACAAGAAAAAATAGAGTGTCCATGCATATAAAAATGCAATTCGCAGTCAAAGTCAAGAGAAGAGGTCACGTATTAAAAGAAACAATCGGGGTCACATGTAAAGAGAGCAGAGGAGTCAGCTTTTAAGAGATGCCGCCTAGGCATTAAAGAATGAAAGTTTCACACAACAAGCACCCTACACCATCAGAAGACTAACTACCAATCTGGGAACAAATTCATGGAAGAATCCAATGGTTATAAATAAGAAAAGAACCCAAGCAGTTAAAATAAAGAAAGCATTCCATGCTGGAAGGAGGCGTTAAGGAAGAAGGCAATGACAAGAAGAAACAAAGAAGTAGAGCCAAGCTGCAATACAAACAAAAATGTCCATGTAGATGTTAAAAAAAGTCAGTGCCAACGATTAAAAAAGCTATCCCAGCATTTGATAAGGAAGCAGGGCAGTTTCAAAAGTCATCCACGCAAAGGTAGTAGGTTTTTGAATTGAAATTTTAGTCTTAAGCAAAAGGCATGCGCAGATACAAAGAAGAAAATTTTGTTAAGCAAGAGAATGGAAGAAGGAGTCGATTTCTAAGAGTGAAACAAGAACATGTCATAAGATTTGTCCCATATTGCTCATAGGAAAGATATTATATGTCCTTAAATACAAGAACAAGCAATAACCGTAGTGTCTTAAGAGACACGCCTTTTAAAGGCAACAAAGAAAGAGGTGGCCCCCCTTGTGCGCTTGATGTTGAATCTTGTGGTCTGATGACATCATCCATGTGGCACACAAATAGAGAAATTTTGAACGAACGTGTAGTAATGATGATGTGGCATCGAAAACCAAGATGCGATCAGATGAGGACACGTGTTCGGATCCGACGCATTCTGCATCCCCGCAATATGAAGTTGCGCCTGGTTTAAATAATGTGAGAATGCAAGCAGTTGACACGTGGCAATGGAGCAGGCAGGTAGGTGACATGGCAGGGTCAAGGGTAATGAGGTGGTGAATAAGCCAGCCAATCAGGGGCCTCCACGTAGCAGCCCGGGTGTTGCCCAGTTGGCCCAGAAAAGCATAGTGAAAAATTGAAATGCAAAAAAGTAATAATTTTAAATTATTATTTCCAAAAAGTGGTTTGCATGTCAAAAATTTTGAATTTCAAATGGGGATATTTGTTCTAAAGTTTTAAATTTAGATAAATTTAAAACTTTCAAATTTTAAATTTAAAAGTGCAGACATGAGTGCCATGACAGAGGAGACTATTTTCAAACGGACTTTCAGTGGATTTCTGGAAGCTGAAATCGATGATGTTATATACCACCAGAATTAGGAAAAGATGAACTATCTAATTCCGGAGTTAGTTTTTGCACAGGTAGTAGCTAGTTCAAGCTGTAGGAGGTTTTCTTTCAGAATTCCAGATTGCAACCGAATTTAGGTGTCAATGTTCAATTTTGATTTATGGCATGGTAATGAGCTAAATATGGATAAAACACAGTAAAAATGTAGTTGGGGTTATTTCAATTCAGTTGAATATCATTTTCACCAGGATTTCATGAGATGTTCACATTTTAATGACTCAAAAGGGTTTTCATGATATGAACAAAGATATTTTTCAAAGCAGTTGCTATGTAATGATGAAACAAAAAATCAAATCAGATGGAAGAAAGAGGTTAGAGAGAGAGTCTTTTCAGTTGCAAGAGATGAAATTCTAAGGGGAAAAATGTCAATTGTAGGTTCAATCTGGGAATTCATCTTCATCCTATATTATTCTTTCTTTCTTCCATTTGAGAGGTCCCAATTTTCTGGTCCCAGTTTTTTGGTTCCAGTTCCTTGGAAAAAATTGGTTCATGACTGTGATACCAGATTTTGGATCTAGTTCTTGATGTATTTCCAATACTGAGATACCATATTCTGTAGCATTTCTCTGTTGTATTGAGCAGCATGTTTGTTTTATGCAGATAGTTCTTTTTTGTTAGGTGATCTATGAGTTATTTTCTGTACGTCTTTCATGTATTTGTTTTCAAGGAGAATGAATAAAATACAGCAAAGGTTTCCAAATTCAATTTGAGTCTTGTCTCCTGTTTATGGATCTGTAATCTTTCTAGTTTGTGATCAAGGATCATAGATTAGGTTGCATCTCATTTTGGAATGTATGTGGTTAAAATGTCTTGCATATGGATCAAAGAGCCATGTAATTGCTTGGTATTTATCACAGGGTTTGCAGATTTCATGGTGGGATATTTTGAGTATGAGATTCAAATCTGAAGAAGATGTCTGTTCACAAGGTGAAGGATAGATCAAGGATCTGGATGTAGTAATATATCTCATATTTCTAAAAGATGTATGGTTATAATTCATTTAATTTCCCAATAGATAAGGCACTGATCAGAAATAGGATCACTAGATTTTGTTGCTTGTATTTGGGTCTTGTTGATATCAACATTATTAATCAAATGCTTTTCCCTTTCATGTTGAAGAGTAGTATTAGAATGCCCTCACTCAGCTTATGAGGTTCCTAGATCTGCATTTAGCTACTATAGATTGATGTTATTTCATGAGTTATCAGGAGAAATAAGGGTTTTATCTGCTTCATATTAGATTCAGTGTATGCTTTGACAACTGGTACCATATAAGGGATCTATAGGTTCACCCACCTAGGTTTTGCAGAGCCTGAAGTACAGAAGGAGTATAGCCTTATAGTTGGCCTGGTGTCTAAATGGATGTGTTAATAATGGGAGTTAGCTACCCCTAGATGCGTTTTGTTCTCATCAAGGTAATTGGAAATGGGTAACAATTTCAAACACCAATAGAATGTTTATTTTCTTTCATTCTTTCATGCATGCAATTATATCAAAATATTAGATGAATGATTAATTACTGAAATAAAATTAAGTTTTATTGGTTCCTAATTCACCTCTCCCCTCTTAGTAACCTTTCTTACCTCATATTTCCAAAAATTAGTATTAGAGTAGTGTGGTTCTCATAGATGAAGTGTAATAGCTTGAGTAAAGATCAAAGACAATGGAGGTATATAGACTAGATAAGGGTATTGACAACAAAAAGTTGGATCTTAAATTGGCCATTGGGAAACTAAAGAAAGCAAAGGGGAAACTCTCTCAATCATTGAAAAGAAGTAAATCTACACTGAAGAAAGAATTGAAGATATCTATCCAAAAAGATAGATGAAGCTAATGAAGAAATCAAACATCTATTAGAAAAGATTTCCAATCTTCAAGAAGAAGTTAGAAAGCTAAAAAGAGAACAAGAAATACAATCAGTGAGATTATGTAAAGTCATGGAAAAAAAAAAAAAGCCAAAGAAGAGATAGAAGAAAAGATCAATGAAATTGAACATCTACCCCTTTAGCAAAAAAACTTCATTGTTCAGCTCACAAATACAAATGAGGAACTTATGAATCTAAGGTCAAAAAATAAAAAATAACATAATGATCTAAACATTGAAATGAAAACCAATGGTAGGATGATGAAATCTCAAGAAAGCATGAATCGGTTGAATAAGAAAAATTATTATAGACAAAAAGGCAAAGCAGGATTAGGTTATATAGAAGAAGGAGAATCATCCAAGCTAGGAGCTCTAAAGAATCAAAGGTCTACTTGAAATCATTGTGGTAAGAAAGGTCATACATCAAACAAATGTTGGAGTAATGGTAAAGAAAAATTCAATGGAAAGTGTTACAACTACAATAAGCATGGTCATAGAGAAAGTGAATGCAAGGAGAAACCTAAGTTTGAATATAAATGTCACAATTGCAAGAAACAAGGACACAAATCTTCTAAATGAAAACCCAAGATATTAAATCCAACATAATAGATTGTGAAAGCAATATTTGGATGGGAATACAACACATGGTGTAGATGCCACTACTATGGTAAATTTGGGCACATTGGAGAAATCTTTGTAAAACATCATATGAGGAAAAGAGACACTACAAAAAGATATTTTATTTGTATAGAACTTGGACATCTTGACAAGAACTATATCAACATAGGAAGAAGTGAAGATGAAAAGAAAGCCAAGGTTGACAATATCAGAAAGCAGATGCAGTAGTAATAGATACAAAAATCTTTTGATAATACCATCTTGAGTCATGAAGTTAGTGTCACTCAAGAGTTGAGTGACTCAAGCATCTCAACTTGAATTCCTATGGGAATAACTAGAACTGAGACACTGAAGTAGACATCTCTCATCAGTTCCAACCATCAAGAAGAAGAGATCCATATCATTTTTCAAGATGCACAAGGATCACCAAATGGTTGTGGAAATTCAAGACCTTACTGAGCTAGGTTAGGATGCAAGACCCTATAGAGAAAGGTTGTGATACACTAAAGTATTGCATATGGACACCAAGTTGTCAAAGACTCTATCGAGTGATAATGATTCTGCCAAGCTATGAATGTTTGTCAAGCAATAAAAGATGAACTGAGTGGAAGATAACCTCTCATTGAGTGAGTAAACATACCAAGCATTAACGGTGATTATAAAGTAGAAATTCATTAAAAGGAGGAAAACAAATGCATTATTTCACTAAGACTAGTTGAGAAGAGAGATTTTAGATCTTAAGAATGATTTGAGTGTTTACTATTGAAGAAATTTCAATTTTTTCAAAACCCTACCAACCATGTTGTCTTCTATCGGAAAAATCAAGAAAGGGTCTGAAATGTTGGTTTGAGGAGTTGATTACAAGGCACCAAACTTCAAATTGAGTCCAACAATTGTAGAAGGGCTTGACCTAGCTACTACACAATTGCAAATTCAACCCAAGGTATTGCTCATACACAATAATTGTTAATATTATAAATTTTCTATCCAAGAGCTAGACACTCATGAGATTAATTAAGCATTGAATGAGTTATGTGTGAATAACATTCTAAAACCTAAGCATCAACATCTAGAAGCCAAGGGCTTAACACATATTTCACATATGCCAAGTAACTTTTAGTCAAAGTGGATACGATTTATCTTGAGCCAAGTTCAAAATGAAAATTTATGGTTAGACCAACCCATTCTGATCACAAGGAAAATGATTCATAGAATCATTGGTCTTCCAATGTTAGACAAAGCCAAAGTAACCAAAACCCTAGGTCAGATGCAACTAGAAAAAAACTCTTCTTAGTAGGATGGTAAAGGAATGAAGATTAGAAATGTAACTAACATGGAACTAAAATTTGGCATCCATATCATTGCTCATAATATCTATAGCTCCAATCATCTCAAAAGTGTGTCATATGAAGTAGTTGATCTAGCTCTCAAAGTATTGAAGAATAATATGTCATTCAACCTTACCGAGTTGTTGAATTAGTTCAATAAGAACATGGAGAGCATTAGAGGTTCCAAGAAAAATCTGTGTAAATTTGGTTTACTCCCAACTTATTTATTTTTCTTTGTGCAAAAATTCTTCCCTTCTAAAGGTTCAATAGTATGGAGAAAAGATGTCCCAATTTTATAACAAATAAATGAGTATATAGTAGAAATGGGTGAAAATTTTGATAGCATCATGGACAACTACTTTGAAATATTCAAAGAGAAGATGCATAATAGATATAGGATACCTATGAATCTTGTAGAAGACTACAAGGATGATATCTATTCTATGGTGGATTATGACAAGATATATATTCAAGTAGTTAGGCCTAGAATAGCATGGGTTAAGCCTATGAAGTATAATGTTAACATAGATGAGACTAGAGATATCATCGAGGCTTTACTGGATGAGCCTTTGGATCCTAAGTAATTATTTTTTGTGACTTATTAAGAAGCCAAGACAAGAATAGAACTTTAAATTAAGCTTCATCAAGCAGCTCTCAAAGGAAGAAAGAGGATAGAAAAACTAAGACAAGCAAGTAATACTCTCCTATTGAAAAAAGGAAAAGGTGAAGATGTGGAAGATGATAATGCAAAGGATGAAGATGAGGAAACCAAATCTCAAGAAGAAGAGCCTATAAGGGAGAAAAGTAAGGTTATCATAACCAAACCTACTAAGTCATTCATTGCTATATTCACAAGAAGGGCACCAAAATCTAGGAAGAAATTGAAGTTAGGTGAGAAGTTTTGGAAGCATGAATTTTGATGATAATTCTATAGGGGAGTATTGTAGAAACATTATTATGGTATGTTGCATTCATGACTGTGTTTTTCATTGATGTCAACATAGCAATTTTTTGGTATTTGATAGAAGAACAACGGTAAAGATCAAGTTGGTACAGACCTATCATTGAGTATTTTCACTAGTGAGGTTAAAGGGAGATACCAATAAGTGTCTAGTATATGTAGCTAACCTTGGGAGAAAAATATTTTAATTCTAGAAGAGTTATACAAGTTTTGGTGAAGACTATTATGAGATAGATTCTATAGAAGCATGTTCTAGTAAACTTGTTATATCTCTTAGCAAAGTTGTTATTCTAAGAAGCAAGGTTAAAGGTATGTAGAAGACATGTTGGTGATGATGTGGCTAAGCTCACTCATCATTATATTACATGTACCAAAAGTTATTCAAGTTACAAAGTGATAGATTGATGTTATTGCTAAGTATAATGTGTTCTTAATGAGGTCCTATAATAATTAATTGAGAAGGGGTAATAGCTGACTCAGGATTTTTTTTATGAATTTGGTATAAAGAAAGGAAATTTTCCTTTGTTATCTATGAAAAATTGCATTAAGTATGAGATTAGAATATAAGAGAAATAAGTTGATATGTGAGAATAAGCAGACCAGAGCAAAGTTGGAGAGAACTTCATTGCCAAGGTTTTATTCTAAGATTTGAGGTTTGATATTTGGATCTAAGGTTCATGACTTGGTCTAAAAGGTCTGATAGTGATTGGTCTAGTTGATAGGATAGAGGAAAGAGGTTAAAGTATAGTATGAACAATTACTCTACAAGGAATAGTTGAGAGAACGGTTGGACAGTGAAGTTCAGTGGTCTTTCCCTAGAAGTTGTTTGGATAGTGGGTCCTTCTGCCTTCTGCAACTCCTAATAGGGTTGGAATCTCCTAACAAGGATTCAAAGTCTCCTAATAGGGACTCTTATGTACTAAATGTGTTTATTGACTCCTAGTAGGGTCCATTCTCTAACAATGAATATATATATTAGTATTTCTTTGTGGGCATCATTTCCATTGGGGTGTTCCCTCTAATTAAGGGTCTCCCTAGTTAAAAAATCTAGTGTAATTGTGTATGTGCATCTTGTTATAGTTTATTTTTACTTTAATTGAATGATTAAGATTAATTAAGATTGATAACAAATTTAATTGGATAACTGATTCCCCCACCCCCTTCCTTAGTTATCTTGGTGGACTATTATTTCTAACAATTGGTATTAGAGCATCAGGTCATTGAAGATAAAGTTTAACAAATTTGGGAGATCCATTGCAAATATATTTAGAAAGGATGGTCCTAAGTTAGATGGAGGAAATTTTGACACCTAGAAGATGAGACTTCTAGTAAGAAATCTGAGTTGTATACAAATTTGAGCACGAAGTTTTTGGAGAGAGGCACAATTAAAGATAGATCTACATCTAAAGAAGACATGAAGATCAAGGAAGGTATTGATCTCCTCATGAAAAGAGAGCTAGAAGGTATGGGAGTTTTTTCCTTGTTGGAGATATAATGGGTTTGGTCATTTTTTATCTACATACTCTAAGAGAGTAAATAAAACTAGAAAGAGTTCACTTTCTGATTAAGATGAATAATTTAAAGCAAGAATGGAAAGATTCTTAAATGATTGTGATAAAGATAATGAGATTGAATTAGTTAAGAAAGAGGAAGTATTAGAAGAGATATCTTTGGTAACTATTGTTGATCTGAAGGATAACCATGAAAATGTGGAAGTTTTCATTAGAAATGATTTGCAGAATGGGAACCAGTTTGAAGAGAAAAGATTCAATCCTAGAGTAGAAGAAAGAATTGGCTTGAAGACTCCTGAATAGAATGACGTTGTAAAGAGAAGAAACAAATCAACAACATAAGTAGCAAGAGCTATGTTAGCTGAGAATGATGTATCCAAGACATTTTGGAGAGAAGATATGAATACAACAATCTACATTATGAACAAAGTGCAAGTCAGGAAACACACAAACAAGACCCTTATGAACTATGGTTTGGTTGCTCACCTACAACTAATTATTTTGAAAATTTTGGCACAAAATGTTATATCAAAAGAGATGATGATATTGGTAAATTTTATGCTAGAAGTGATGAAGGTATGTTTCTTGGTTATTCATTGAAAATTAGAGCTTATAGATATTAGAATTTGAGAACTAAGACTAGTTTTGAAAGTACAAATGTAAGAGTTGATGAGAAATTGAGGATAGAAGAAATAATAGTTGACTACACTTCTAATGATGAGAATATTGTTGTTACTAAACCAAAGAATGATGAATTATTCTTTGAGACTAACAATGATTCACAAAATGAAGGAGAGCTAAGGTAGGAACAAAGTTTGGAACCTAGAACAAAGCTAAGAGTTGAGATAACAACTCCTAATTTTGGTAAGAATATGACAAAGAATCATCCACCATAGAAAATCATTGGCAACATAGATAAAAGTGTAATGCCAAGAAGTAGAATCAATGAAAAACTATGTCTGATATCTCAATTAAACCAAAGAATGTAGATGAGGTATGTAAAGATGACTGTTGGAAGCAAGCTATGAAAGAATAACTTGATCATATATTGGAGAATGAGACATGGGAATTGGTCCCTAGACCAGCAGACATGAATGTGATAGGAACAAAATGGGTATTCAGGAACAAGATGAATGAACAAGTTGAAGTTGTAAGGAAAAAAGAAAGATTGGTATGCAAAAGTTACTCATAGCAAGATGGAATGAACTATGATGAAACCTATGCTCTTGTGGAAAGAATTGAAGTAGTAAGGTTATTCTTAGCCTATGCAGCACATAAGAAATTCAAAGTGTATCAGATGGATGTCAAGTCAACATTTTTTAATGGAGAACTTGAAGAAGAGGTATACATAGAACAAACTGAAGGTTTTCCTTTAATAAATGACAAGGACATGGTATACATATTGAAGAAAGCATTGTATGGCTTAAAAAAAGCACCTAGAACCTGGTATGCAAGGTTGGACAAGTATTTGACAAAACTTGGATTTAACAAAGGTATGGTAGACAGTAATATATATTGGAAAGAAATAGATGAAGGATTGATAATTTTGGTAAATATTTGTTGATGATATCATATTTGGAAGAGACTATAATGAAAGTTGCAAGTTTGTAGAAGAAATGAAGAAGGAATTTGAAATGAGTATGATAGGAGAAATGAAATTCTTCCTAAGATTACAGATTGTGTAGGATAAAGAAGGAATCTTTATTTCTCAGACTAAATATTTGAAAGATCTATTGAAAAGGTTTGGGTTGAAAACATGTAAACTAGTTGGAACACCTATGGTAACTAGACACAAGTTATCTACAAAGGATGAGTCACCTACTATTGAGTAGAAGAAGTACAAATATATGATTGGAGGATTGCAATATCTAACTCACACAAGGCTAGATATATAAAATGTAGTTGAAATTGTTTCAAAATTTCAAAATGATCCTAGAGAAGCAAATTATGCAACAGTTAAAAGGATATTTAGATATCTGAAGGCAACACCAGAGTTCAGATTGTGGTATGTGAGATCTAATAATTTCACTTGATATGCTTATATTGATGTTGATTGCGTAGGTAGTATCTATGATAGAAAGAGCACCAATAGTGGAGTATTCTTTCTTGGAGGAAGATTGGTTTCTTAGTTAAGAAAGAAGTAGGATTGTATCTCATAAAGTACAACATAGGTAGAATATGTTGCAGTAGAAAATGATTATAATCAAGTTTTTTTGATGAAGAAGATGTTGAAGGATATAAGGATAGAATTTAGTGAACCTATTATCATACATTGTGATAATACAAGCATAGTGAATATGTAAAAGAATCTAGTGTTGCATTCTAAGACTAAGAACATTTCTATCAAGTATCACATGTTGAGATAGAAAGTTGTAGAAAAAGAAAATTAAATTAGAGAATGTAAGTAGTATGGATGATAGAAAGAGCACCAATAGTGGAGTATTCTTTCTTGGAGGAAGATTGGTTTCTTGGTTAAGAAAGAAGTAGGATTGTATCTCATAGAGTACAAAATAGGTAGAATATGTTGTAGTAGAAAATTATTATAATCAAGTTTTTTGGATGAAGAAGATGTTGGAGGATATAAGGATAGAATTTAGTGAACCTATTATCATACATTGTGATAATACAAGCACAGTGAATATGTCAAAGAATCTAGTGTTGCATTCTAAGACTAAGAACATTTCTATCAAGTATCACATGTTGAGATAGAAAGTTACAGAAAAAGAAAATTAGATTAGAGAATGTAAGTACCAAAGAGAAGATTGTGGATATTTTCACCAAGCCTCTTCCCAAAGAGACTTTTAAGTATTTGTTAGGTATGCTAGGGGTTATGCCCCTACCTACATCAAAGTAGATGATGGAAGAGTGCATCAATCTAGTGTTATAGAGCACTATTATTTGTCTAGATTGAATGTTAATGCTTCTTGTATTAGAGAGTGTCTGTAATGGACAGAGTCATCTAGGAATCTTGATGGGTGTTGTTTTGAATAGTGTCTTTGAACACGTGAGCAAGTTAGAGATAGTTGATGTAGAGATAGATGGTTGTTGAAACCTTTTACATTGATGTCAATGGGGCAAAGATTACAACATGAAAAATAGTTTTATATAGAGTACATTGAGGTATATCAATGGGAGAGAATGATTGATGAAGAGGATTTTAAAAGAAAAGATAACAGTCTTATAATTGGTATTCTTGGAACTAGATGTTTTTAACCTATGTTACCATCAATGCCAAAGGGGGAGATCGTTGGAAGCATGAATGCTAATGATACTTCTCTGGGGGAGTATTGTAGAACATGATTAGGTCATTATCATGATGATATGTCACATTTATGACTGTGTTTGTCATTGATGTCAACATAGCAATTTTTTGTGGTATCTAACACAAGAACATCGATAAAGATCAAGTTGGTATGGATAGATCATTGAGTATTTTCACTAGTGAGGTTAAAGGGAGAGACTAATAAGTGTCTAGTATATGCATCTAACATTGGGAGAAAAAGATATTAAGCCTAGAAGAAGTTATGCAAGTTTTCGTGAAGATTTTTCTAAGATAGAGTTTACAGAAGAATGTTTTGGTAAGTTTGTTATATCTCTTAGTAGAGATGTTATTCCAAGAAGCAAGGTTGAAGGCCTATAGAAGACATGTTGGTGATGAAGTGGCTAATCTTTCTCATCATAATATTACATGTATGGAAAGTTATTCAAGTTACAAAGTGATAGATTGATGTTATTGCTAAGTATAACGTGTTCTTAATGAGGTCCTATAATAATTAATTGAGAATAATCAACTCGGGGAATTATTTTATGGATTCAATATAAAGGAAGGAAATTTTTCTTTGTTATGTATGAATGATTTCATGAATCATGAATAGAAAAATAGAAGAGAAACAAGTTGATTTGCAAGGATAAGAAGAACAGAGTGAAGTTTGAGAGAACTTTTCCTAGGTTTTATTATAAAATTTGAGGTTTGATATTTAGATCTGAGGTTCGTGACCTAGTCTACAAGGTCTGACAGTGATTGGTCTAGTTGAAAATATAGAGGAAAGAAGTTAAAGTACAATATGAACTATTATTATGTAAGGAATAGTTGAGATATTATTTGGATAGTGAAGTTCAGTAGTCTTTCCCTAGAAGCTGTTTGGACAATGGGTCCTTCTACCTTCTACAACTCCTAATAGGGTTGGAATCTCCTAACAGGGATTCAAAATCTCCTAATAGGGACTCTTATATAGTAAATTTTTTTATAGACTCTTAATAGGGTTCATCCTCTAACAAGGAATATATATATATTAGTGTATTAGTATATCTTTGTGGGCATCATTCCCACTGGGGTTTTTCCTCTGATCAAGTGTTTTCCTAGTTAACAAATCTAGTGTAATTGTGTATGTGCATCTTTTTATGGTTGGTATTTTTTTTTATTGAATGGTTAAGATTAATTAAGGTTGATAAACATATTAATTAGATAATTGATTCACCCCACCCCACCCACCCCCCTGCCACATTTATCTTGGTGGAAAATTATTTCTAACAAAGGGGATGACAAGCAAATTATCTTTAAAAGGCCAACACCTACACTTCAAGAAAAGTTAAAGAAAATGGAAGGAGCTGGCATGGAAAATTTTACATCTATCAAAAATGAGACTAGGAATGCAAATGAGAAAAATAAAATTGGGGACATGCTTATGTCAAAATTGGGAAAATGGAAGTACTCACCAGATCATCTTGTACAACAAATTCCCAATGAATTTATGTAGAGAATAAAGCCAAGATGGGAAAATGCACAAAAGAATATCATGGATATCTATGAAAAAACCTAGAGGCAATTAATGCCAAGTTTTTTTAACAAGAAGATAAATTAATGATTGAAGAAAAATGAAGAGAAGTTCACTCTTAAATTCAACACATGTATGATATTGATGAGAGACATAAAATATGTGGTAAAGGAAGCCACAAACACATGGAAGAACATCTACAAACTATATCAACCTAGTGAATTTTTTATTTATATTAATGACAAAGATGATTATGAGACGAGGAAGAGGATGTGGAAACAAAATATGATGAAGTAGATGATGTAAATCTAGATGACGAGGAGGAAGAATAGGAAGCTACTAGAGGAAGTCTTCCAGAGATTCAAAGCATTGAGGAAACTGATATAGAGAAGAATGTAGCAACAATAATGGATTTATTTCCTCATTCTCCAAGAAAAGCCTTAGTGCAAGCTAGCTTTGAGAAAGATTCTATATAGTTGATTGTGGCTACCACTACAACACTAAGCACCCAACCAAGCTCAAGACCTATTCAACTGATTATTCTATTAACTAAAGCGATAAACACATCATCAATTTTTATCATGCAACAACAAGGTATTTCTACTACTAGTGTTATATCTACATTTGTTTCTAGTCCCTCGGCTTCTACTATTATTTCTATTCCATTAATATACATAGCTAGTACAATGATAGTTGAGAACAAGTCTCAATCGAGTATTGAAGTTTTAGATAAGGGTAAGGGCATGGCCATTCGGCTTTGATCTTGATGAGGATATATTTATTCCAAATTGGGATATCTCTACTCTCACTCCTAATCAAATGAATACCCTAGGAGAATTATTGCAAAAGAGAGCTAAGCAACAAAATCTTATAGAAGAGAAGAGAAAGAAAACCCAAGTTTTTGAAGATATAAAGGACATATTTGTAAATGCACTAAGTGTTGAGGTTGATAGTACACAACCTATTTTGGACCAATTATCAAAAGTTTTCTAGAGATTCAATGGAGACTTGAATGGATAGGATAAGTTGCTACAAAGAGCAGAAAGAAAATTTGAGAACAAGGTATTGGAACAAGTGCAAAAATTGCAATAAACCAAGTAGAATTGTCTACTACTCTTGTTTCATTAGAGACATTCATAAATAATGTCACTTTATTATTTGTTAAGTTGTATGATACATCTATCTTTATAGAATAAATTAAAGACAAACTATCAAAGATAGAGGAAGACATGAAGGAAAGTGCACACCAATTGTCACTTGACCCAAGCTATAGTTATGTTCATTATTCAAAGATTAAATTTCTAACAAATTTGCAAGTAGAATTACTAAAGGAAGAAGCCAGGATTAGGGCCACACTTACAAAAATCCAAGGTATTATTCTTCCAAACATGGATGCATTGTAGACACACATTGCACATGCTAAGACACTCATCCATGATAATAACTTCTCCATAGCTGATCACATGATGTAGTTATCAACAGAAGTTCAGATTGCATTGCATACAAGTAAGGTGTGACAAGAAACTTAGGACAAGACAATGGCATTAATATTGAAGGTACACTCTGAATTCTTGTCACATTTTGGTATTAACATATAGTATACACCTTTGGCATTTATGTCAAAAAGGGGGGAAGTATAGATAAATGTATATATGTATGAAGAGGGAGAAGTATATGTAAAGACATGTAAAGAATATATGTATAGGGGAGAAGGACTCCAAATATATATGGTATATGTATGAAGGAGTAGTATAACATTATACAAATAAATTAATAGATAAGCAGAAAACATCTTTTACAAAAGAAATTTAGAAAAATCTAAAAAATAGAGTATGTTACTGAGTTATAGACACATAATGGAGATAAAAGAATTTTTTGACTTGTAATTTTGTGTATTCAAT
This sequence comes from Cupressus sempervirens, assembly GCA_028749045.1. Classification (NCBI taxonomy): domain Eukaryota; kingdom Viridiplantae; phylum Streptophyta; class Pinopsida; order Cupressales; family Cupressaceae; genus Cupressus; species Cupressus sempervirens. The sequence continues at coordinate 522,381,493 of CM053788.1, forward strand.
TTTTTTATGATAAGTGTTTTTGTCACTAATGCCAAATGGGGAGATTGTTGACAATAAGGTCAATTTGTCTAGTAGTGACTCACAATTAGTCAATTGGTTATGTTGCTATTAAGCTTCAGAACCTATGTACAATTCATGCTAAGTATAACAGTGAATACCAAGTTGTTCAGTGTAAGTGATGGAAACTATAGTGTTAACCAAGTTACATAGTGTTGACCAAGTTACATAGTGTTAACTGAGTTAAATAGTGTTAACCATTTTCTCTAATGTCTACCAATCCAATAGTGTCATCAATGTGAATCTAGTGTTGAACGAGCCATGGAGTGTCAATCAAGGGATTTAGTAAATGTCAAGTTTCACAGTGTTCACCAAGTCACACATTGCTAATCGAGTTCAAGCTACTTGGAAGTGATCAATATGAACTGAACTTCTTCATCAAATGAGTGCCAGATAATGCTAAGTGTTGACAGTGGTTTTCAAGTATCAAAAAATCATCAAGTTTATCTTCAAAACTCGAGTTAGAGCAATTGGGCTGACTTTGTGGATTTTGGTGAAACTTTTATTATACTCGGCTCTATAAACACCTAAATCTGATTACACCATTAGGTAATCTTATTTAGTCATCTCCTAGGATATAACTAATCTAATATTTATTATTTAATTAATTAATCATCATCCCTTAGTTAACTAATTTATATAATTAACTATATTCCAATTGAAAAAATTGAATGATAAACCAAAATCAATTTATAAATTAAAACCCTATTCCTATATTAAATTAAATAAATCCTCAAATATATTTAATTTAAATCCCACATCCCCCATTTATTAAATAAATAATTTAATAAATTATCTTTACCCCTAATCCAACCCATTCACCCATACTAACCTCACTTAGCCACCTAACTAACCCATCCCATCAAAGCTAAGCCACTTGCCCCCTAACCCCCTTCCTAAGCCAAGCCTAATTTCCCTCCTAAACTTGTGCATAACTTTAAGCAAGGGTTAAGACTTGCTAACCCAAGCCAAAGTCAATGGTCTCCCTTTTTCTTTTCCATCCCTATCCAAGTGCATTAATGACTCTTCCATCCCTATCCAAAGTGCATTAATGACTCTTACATCCACTCATCCTCCCTCATTACCCCCCTTGACCCTCCATTTTGACAACCCAATCCCCTTGCGACACTTGTCACAAGGCTAGATCCCTAAACAAGCTATATATTTTGATCTATTGGTTGTATATTCCTTGTGCATTAGTCCTTAGCTTGGCAAAATTCTATACCTCTCATCTCTTCATGTCAGTTCATGTTTGATCAGAAATTATAGTTCTCTTGGTTAGGTACTTTAGTGAATCCTCATTTGAGATACCTTGTCATCAAAATTTCATCCTAATATGTTTTGATTTCCCATTTGATCCTAGTCCTTGATATTACTAATAGATCCTTGTAGGATGCATCCTTCCTCTAATCTAATCTTGGACCGTCAGTATCTAGTCCTATCGATCTCTTTGGCAAAAGGTTACTTTTTCATGAATTTACCTTTTTTTATTTATTTATTTTCTTTTTGGGATTTCAAGTTTGGTTCTTAAAGTATCTCCTCCAAGAAATTTGGTTTGTTCCCTCCTCAAAGTCACCATGATTTTTTATATCATGATGTGCTATGAATTGGGCAATTTGATAGCAAAGTTTTGATCAGGTTTTTTGTCATCTTTTTTTTGCTTGTGAGTCAGTTGGATATGACCCTTGCATATTCCAAACATGTGATCACTTGTGGCTACATGGTGCACTTGGGAAATACCATTTTCTTATGGAGATCACATAAATTGTGCTTGTTCAGGGTTCTAGCCTTGTGACAAGGGTCACAAGGGGATTGGGTGGTCAAAATGGAGGGTCAAGGGGAGTAATGAGAGAGGATGAGTGGATGTAAGAGTCATTAATGCACTTTGAATAGGGATGGAAGAGTCATTAATGCACTTGGATAGGGATGGAAGAAGACAAGGGAGACCATTGAATTTGGCTTGGGTTAACAAGTCTTAACCCTTGCTTAAAGTTGTGCACAAGTTTAGGAGGGGGATTAGGCTTGGCTTAGGAAGGGGATTAATGGGCAAGTGGCTTAGCTTTGATGGGATGGGTTAGTTAGGTGGCTAAGTGAGGTTAGTATGGGTGGATGGGTTGGAATATGGGTAAAGATAATTTATTAAATGATTTATTTAATAAATGGGGGATGTGGTATTTAAATTAAATAGATTTGAGGATTTATTTAATTTAAGAGAGGAATAGGGTTTTAATTGATAAAGTGATTTTGGGTTATCATTCGATTTTATCAATTGGACTATAGTTAATTATATAAATTAATTAACTAGAGGATGATAATTAATTAATTAAATAATAAATATTCAATTAGTAATATCCTAGGAGATGATTAAATAAGATCACCTAATGGTATAATCATATTTAGGTGTCTACATTTTACTTCTCTTTGACATAGTGTTGGGACAACACTATTTCAAAGAAGTTCAAATATAAATGATGTGAAGAAGATTTTTTTGAGGGTAATAGGGTTGTTTTTGGTTTTGAATAGAAAGAGAGAGAATGGACTACATGATGCCGCATCAAGAACGTGGTAGGGAGAGAAGGCAAGGCTCGATAGCTTCTTGAAAAGTATGAGAATCTGAGGCAAGCAAGAGGACTAAGAGTGACTAAGAGAGGGGGTTTAAGGAAGCTCATAGTCTCACTATGGGAGAATGATAGAAAGTAAAACCTTGTGTGCAAGTATAACTAAGGGTTAAGAACACTGGTTATAGGGGACGAGGGGAATTGGCTGATTTAAATTGAACCTAGAGAAGTGATTTGGAAGATGGTAGGCTTGGGGAGATTTTGATTCTCGGATTATGATTTTTGATGACTAAGATTATGATTGATGTAGGAGCTATGATTATGATCGATGTAGGAGCTATGATTATGATTGATACAGGATTGGATACTATGGGATTGATAGATTGGTTGGATCATGATTATAGAACTAATTGGATGGGATGCATGGATAGGATGGAAGTGTGAAGTAATTCATTGAAGCTTGAGTGTGGGGGTTTTCAAAGGGGAGCACCACCACGTAGTTAAGAACTTATTTTGATATAGGAATATTGGGTATATGCCAAGGTTACAAAGAACATCAAGGCCTTTGCAACAATATTACATGGGATTGATGTGAAACAAACATTCAAGGATTGCCCCAACATCACACATGAATTTTGAAGGAATCAAAGTGGAAATGATACTGGGTAACCCACAAGAAAATGATATTTCTTAAGTGCACCATGTAACCACAAGTGATCACATATTTGGAACATGCAAGGGTCATAGTTGACTGACTCACAAGAAGAAGAAATAAGATGAAAGACCTAATCAAAACCTTGCTCTCAAATTTCCCCATTTGTAGCACACCATGATATAAAAGATCATGGTAACTTTGAAGAAAGAATAACCCAAATCATTTGGAAGAGATACTTTAAGAACCAAACTTGAAATCTTGAAAAGAAAATAAATCAAAAGAAAATGTAAATCCATGAAAAAGTAACCTTTTTCCAAATAGATCAGTAGGACTAGATACTAATAGACCAAGATCAGATGAGAGGAAGGATGCATCCTACAAGCATCTATTAGTAATATCGAGGACTAGGATCAAATGTGTAATCAAAAAATTTTAGGACAACATTTTCACAACAAGGGTTCTTGGATGAGGATTCACTAAAGCACCTAACCAAGGGAACTACAATTTCTAATCAAACATGAAGTGACACAAAAAGATGAGGGGTATACAATGGCACCAAACTAAGGACTAACACGCAAGGAATATATAGCCGATAGATCAAATTATTTACAAGGGAGTACTGTACAAAATATCAACATGATAGGATAGCGGTGGGAAAGATAAAGATGAGAAGATAGTGGATGAGAGGTTTGGGATGAGAAGATTAAAGGAGGTAAAAGGCTTAGGATGAGGAGATAGTAGGATGAAAATCTCAGGATGAGGTGATAGTAGGAAAGTGTGGGATAAGGAGATAGAGGAAAACCTCAAGGTGAGTAGATAAAGGGGATGAAAATCTTGGGATGAGGAGATAGTGGATGAAAAGCTTAGGATGCAGAGATAGTGGATGAAAAGCTCAGGATGAGGAGATAGCTGATGAAAAGCTCAAGATGAGGAGATAGTGGATGAAGATCTTAGGATGAGGAGATTTTGCATGAAAAGTGCAAGATGAGGAGATAACAGATGAAAAGCTCAAGATGAGGAGATATAAAAAAAGAGTGGGATAAGGAGATAGAAGAAAAACTCAGGATGAGTAGATAGAGGGGATGAAAAGCTTGGGATGAGAAGATAGTGGACTGAGGGTGGATAGGGTGATGTGAATAAGGGAATGATATACCTAAAGACAAGGAGTGGGAAAGATGAATTCCAATGATGATGATTAGGGTGTGACCAAGGCTTGAAACAAGGTTGGGTAGTAGATTAATAATGTGATTGGATGAGTTGAAAGATGTGCAATGGGATGTTGTAGTGGATGGTAGATTTCTAAGAGCATTAGGATATGAATGGATTAAATTGGAGTATACAAGGATAGACTAGAGCTAGATACCAATGACAAGGGATGTACTAGGGGATGGAATGATGGAGAAATTTTGAGAATTGTAAGGATAGAAGAAAAAGGGATGACTAGTTTTGGGGATGAGAAGATGAAAATAGGGCTAGAATGGGGGAAATGGAATGATGGACATGACATGATCTCCAAGGAAGATAGTGCCCCTAGTTATATGTTATTCAAGAGGAGGTTTTATAATGGGTATGATAGGATGGAAGATTGGCCAATAAGGGGATAAGTGAGATAGATGGATTCTAGGATAGGAAAGGTGAATGAGGGAGGGAAGATAGAAAATAATTATGTTTGGCAGATGAGGATGATGGACAGATTATATGGATGAAAGAATGGGTGGATAAAGGATACGTGGATACAAAATTTAAAGGGAAATGGATATCAAAATGGATAACCAAAAGCATGTATCTGGTGGTGGACTTTATTTTAATCAAGATTTGAAGGAGGATGGCAAGTCAAATGAATAGGATGTGGTGGGATGAGATGGGTATGGTGGGTGATGAAATGTGCCCCCAAGTGTGTAGAGAATTTGGATGGAGGGATTATTCATGATGCTTGTTTGACAAGTTTTCATCATGGTACTTGTCCAAGGTGCTTGAATTGTCAAGTTTTCACTAGTGGACACTTTTTTTTGGTGATTTTTTTGATGCATTTGTTACTCCTAGATGTTGGTAGGATGGGTGAAAAAATATTGGACTAAATGAGTGGAATGGTGGGCATGAGTTGGTAGATAAGGGATAGGAAGACATAAGATTTGTGGTTAAATGGATGAGAATTTTGGAAAGATCATCATTGGCACACACCCTAAAAGGTGATGAAGTATGAACACATGAAGCTTTTTGAGTAGTGGGAATGGATGCCAATTGAGATTTTTCTTTGAGATGCATTTCTTTTATAAGAATCTTGGGTATCCATGTGACTTTTGACCTTTTCAAATTGGGCCTTTGTGGTCTCTTGACTTTTTCTTTGATTTGGATCAAATGCTTTTCTTTTGGAACATGTATTTTAGAAGGGACATGCTCAAACTTGGATTTTTGTGGATTTTTGGATTTTTGTTTTTTTAATTTTGGTATCCAATTTTCTTCTATTAGTCATGGTATAGGAACAAGAGCATGGGGATATGATAATATTATGGATGAAATGATAGAGGTTGAAGGTTGGAAGGGATTCAAGAATGAATGCCTTTGATGATCTAGCTCGTGGATTTGAGGGGATGGAATGATGGAGTGGAATACATGATAGGGATGCATATAATTTCCCAAAATGGATGGAGGGAATGGAGGATAAGGACCTAAAATAGATGGAAGCAAAGAAGGAGTAGGTCCCAAGATAGATGGAGGAGATAAAGGATTCATATTATGTATATAAGGACCCAAAATGGATGGAAAGGGTGGGGGATTTAGATAAGGGATATATGGACCCAAAATGGAGGCTTAGAAATATGTAGTAGGATAAGGGCCCAAAATAGATGTGGAATAAGATGGAAGGACTTGGGACCATGAAAGGGTAGGAAGGATACCAACATCTAGAGATACACATTTCTTTCTTTCTTCAATATGATGTTCATTATTCAGAAAATAAGATGTGAGTCCATTACTGGATTGAGGAGTGGAAACTTCAAATATGATAGTGAGTTTTTCTTTTGCAGAATGATCACTACAGATTATAGGGTATGTATGATCATGAGGTGGAGGGGATAAAAGGATAGGATCTTGATTTGAATGGTTTGATGGAAATGGATCTTGAGATGGAGTACGTATGATGGTAGGATTTAGATATGGAGGGGATAGTGATTTCTCTTTGGATGGAGTGAATGGTAAAAGTGGGTCATGTAGGGGAATAAGTGGGATGGTGGGATCTTATTTTGTTTCATAGGATATTTCAACATGATTTTGGACAAGATCTTGATAGGAATGGATGGGAGTGGATGGTATGATAGGAGAAGTATGGATGGTTTCTTTAAGTGAGGTAGATGGATGGGTGGGAGGTTCTTCGATGGGGATGAGCAGATGGGGGATGGACTCTTTAGGTTTATAATATGGGATTTGGGTAATGCTAGGAGAAGGAGATATGGATGGCAGGTAGGAGATGGAAAGGATTTGATAAATGGGGTGGATGAAATAGGGATGATAGTGATAGGATAATGTAAGAGGAATGATGGGTGTAGGAGATGGATTTTCTTTGGGTTTCCTTGTAAAACTCCTTGGAGATGTGTGTGTTGGAATGGGAAGAGTAAGGGGATGCATTGTATAAATAGGATTGGTTGGAGGATTTATAAAGGGGTTTGGAGGATGTTGAGATGGTGGGTTTGGACTAGGGATGTAGCTACTAGAATTGTTTTGGAATGGTGGAGACTAGGATAGGAAGATGGAGGAACATGGAGATACGACTGATGTACAAGGGGAATATGTGGGCATGATATAAGAAGGATATGTGGATGAGGACAATAATTAATTTCCCTTCTCAAAGGAATGGTAAGGATTACTAGTGGGTATGCATGGAGAAATGATGGAGTAGGTTGGAGGAATGTTTGGATTTTGGAAGATGTTAGGAGTAATGTCTCTAATGCTGTCAATATACCCATCATAGTTGACAAGATCTTTATCATCATTGGGATAGGATGGAGTGGGAGAAAAGGTGGGATGACCAAACTCATCATAATAGGACCATGACATTATGTTTTGGGGGTGAAGGATGAATGCAGAGGAATACAAAAATGTAGATTACGATAAGTACGTAAGCTCAAATTTGGATTTTGATTAAGATCATGATAGGAGGAAAGATTGACTTTAGAGGATATGGAAATGCGGTGGGGAATGACTAAGAAGAATTTAGGTAGCTTAGGATAAGGAAGAATTGATTGTAGACTAGAATGATGTAAGAAAGGATGTGATTAGGATGACAATGTTGTGGAAGTTTTGAATGAATCTCTGATGAGGTAATGACTATGCTAAGTATGCCTTTCATTTGGGGTAAATGACTTACCAATGGATAAAGCAGAGTCAACTAGACTTAGGGTTGTTGCAAATGGACTTTCTAACAACCATCTCAAAGGAAATATAGGTGATCCCTTTAGCAAAAGGATTTGAGTTTTTTTGAAACATGGGGAGGGTTTTGGAACACTCAAACACATCAAACACATCAATAACCATAGAAGGTTTTACTGGGATATACAAGCTCAGCTAGGGGTGTCCTCGATATACACAAGGTATGTGAGGCCCAAATTTATAGATGAAAGAAAATAATGCCACACAACTAGGAGGAGATGGTAACCAAATCTCCACCTTCACTTCCCAAAGGTATAAAGTTCTTTGGGGCTTAGCTAAGAGTGAGAAGATTCTGCTTCCAAGAGAGGTGTCTTTTGATTCACCTCATGGTATTTATACTCTACAAGAATGCTAGAGTTGAGGTCATCCCAAGGGGTGATGAAATCGCCATGAAGGTCTCCTAAAAAGTGTAAAACAAAACCACATAAGTGATATTGGGTTTAAAAGATACCTATTCTTTTCCAATTGATGATTTAGGTTTTGTAATCTAGTATTGAAGACACACATACTTATGACATACAATGTTCTTTCCAATTGGACAACATCGTCAACATGATAAAGATTGAGAGTTTTTCAACACAAGAAATTTGAGTGTTCTCAACATGAGAAATTCAATAAGAAATGAGTCAATGAGTCAATTCATTCATGTATTCAAGACTGAGTGATTTATTATATCCTTAGCATGTGAGATTGTGTTTGTGGTTTTAATCATGCATTTCAACAAAAACTTTTAAGTTTTAGTCCATGGAATTCAAGATTGATTATAGCAACATTCATTCAATGAAAAAGTTGTCCATTTAATTTAGGCACTCAAGATTGGATGTGTAATGTTATCTTTTAAATGCATTCAAGAGTTGATTTAGATTTTGATATTAATTGCAACAATCATTCCAAGGACAAATGATTAGACCATACAAGTTCATTTATCCAAAATTGATAAAATGTTAAGCAAACCTACAAGGAAACATGGTTAGGTGTTTCTAGAATGTTATCATTTTCAATGTTGGAAAAAAAATCACCTTGATTAGCATTACCCACAAATCCCCGAAATCAAAGCTTAGCTATGGGAAAAACAAAATCAACTTTTTTTGTTCCTTTTTATAGGCATAAAAATTCTTAAAATAACCCCTATAAATAAAAAAGTAGCAATCCTATGAGTCAAACAGTGATCCTGCAGTGCAAGAATGCACTCAAATGGCACATGATTGTGGTATAGAGACTAGTGAAAAAAGAAAAAAAGTAGGCCGTGAGAGATATTCTTACAGTGTGATCCCACAAAAGAGAGATTTTTTAGGTTTATGGAAGGCATTCCTGCTAGCAAGTGTATCTGCAAAATTAAGGGCAAAAAGATAAAACTAGATTTATGGGCTCGACTATTTTGGTCAAGCATTCTCACAGGTTTTACAGCAATCTCACTAGTAAAATGTCACATCCCATGGGAGGATTGGTCAATGGGATTGATGGGGAGGGATTTACTATCACATGGTGGTGGGGTGTAGGACAAACAATGATCCCACCCTCGTGGGTTTCCATTTCTACTAGTAAAAGATCATGATTTTGCAGTTGTGGGTTCATGATTTCACAGTTACAAGATCGCAAATACAGGTTATTTGCAAGGTGTTTAAATAGGGATTTGATTCAATGATTGAGAATGCACTTCCTATTTGGGGATTTTGGTACCTACAAACAATATAAAGAAACCAACTGCATATAGAAACAAGCACAATATGTCAATTTGGTTAGTTAACAAAATAAGTGCAAAAACATTATTAGAATGACCCAAATGCAGGGTCCCATCAGGCGTGTGAAAATGTATCACCTAATTTAGTAGTAAAAATTGAATATTAACATTAACTAAGAATTCACAATACTAAAAATAGAAAACACTTATGATAGGATGAGGTTATCACCAAGAAGGAAGGAAACCCAAGAATGGTAAGCTCCGTAGGTGTAACCTACGACGACAAAGCTATGTCTCTAATAGATAGGGGATGTGTGCTCATTGTGTACTCAAGCTTCCAATGGATGGGTGTTTATCAAGTATAGGGATAAATGGAGGACTTAACAATGGAGATGAAGATGGATTTTTACATGGCTATAGTGCAAAATAGGTATGATGTAGTAGCCAGTAGGGCATTATAAGTTTGCATGAAAGTTGATTATCATTTGTGAGAGGGAAGGGATTTATTTATAGGCCAATGGGTAGAGAGATGGATGGTCAGGATGCTTTGATGGAATAATGGTGAGGGAGGGCTAGGATGCATTAAAAGGGGAGCACATGGATTGTGCTTGTTCAGGGCTCTAGCCTTGTGACAAGTGTCACAAGGGGATTGGGTGGTCAAAATGAAGGGTCAAAGAGAGGAATGAGGAAGGATGAGTGGATGTAAGAGTCATTAATGCACTTTGGATAGGGATGGAAGAGTAATTAATGCACTTGGATAGGGATGGAAGAGGAAAAGGGAGACCATTGACTTTGGCTTGAGTTAGCAAGTCTTAACCCTTGCTTAAAGTTGTGCACAAGTTTAGGAGGTGACTTAGGCTTGGCCTAGGAAGGGGGTTAGGGGGCAAGTGGCTTAGCTTTGATGGGATGGGTTAGTTACATGGCTAAGTGAGGTTATTATGGGTGAATGGGTTGGATTAGGGGTAAAGATAATTTATTAAATGATTTATTTAATAAATGGGAGATGTGGGATATAAATTATATAGATTTGAGGATTTTTTTAATTTAATAGAGGAATAGGGTTTTAATTGATAAAATGATTTTTGGTTATCATTCAATTTTATCGATTGGACTATAGTTAATTATATAAATTAATTAACTAGGGGATGATGATTAATTAATTAAATAATAAATATTCAAGCAGTAATATCCTAGGAGATGACTAAATAAGATTACCTAATGGTGTAATCAAATTTAGGTGTTTACATTTTGCCCCTCTTTGACATAGTGTTGGGACAACACTATTTCAAAGAAGTTCAAATATAAATGACACAAAGAAGATTTTTTTGAGGGTAACAAGGTTGTTTTTTGTTTTTAATAGAAAAAGAGAGAATGGATTGCGTGACAAGCTCTAGTAAGTTGTGATTTGGATTGGTATATATGTAACACATTGCATCATATCCAAATAAGGTATGTAAGAATATGATAAATATAATTTTGAATTAAAGAAGGCTATAAGAAATATAAGGGACAAACAAGTATTATCTATCACAACAAGGTGATCATTACAATTCAAAGAATCTCAACTAACAAATTAGACTTGCAGATTAGAGATCAGCCACTAGCTCATCCTAACATGTGCATTAGTCAAATTCTTTAAGAGAGTAGACTTAACACTCTTTGATAAATCTCTTTACCAAGTGCATACTTCATTGTATGTTTGTAAATCCTTTGACAAGGTGGACTTCACAGTCCTCATTGCTCCTAACATGGTAGATCATTAGAAGTGATCAATTATAAGCCTTAATAAACCAACTTTATACTTAGTACTAAAGTGTGTGGGTATCATCCCTACTCTAGGTTTATTTTCTATTTGGAAGGTTTCTAGGTCACCATATCTTGTTTCAAATTGCTATGAATTTTTAGTTTCTTTCATTCTTTCATGCATGTAATTAGATCATAATATTATATGAAGGATTAATTAGTGAAATAAGATTATGTTTTATTGGTTCTTGATTCACCCCTCCCCTCACAGTAACCTTGCCTACCTCATATTTCCAACAATATATACACACAATTGGTTAAATAGTTTTCTTATAGAGATATACATATGCATGATTGATTCAATGGATTTGATGGTTCAATATATATTTTTTACATATATTTTTATATACGTGCATCATTGGTTCAATGACTTTATTTCTTCAATGGTTTATTTTTCTTTAATCAATTTTTTATGACTTGACATGTCCATAACACATCCCCTTAACATTTATTACAAGGTTCTAATGTGTTCTAATAGATCCTAACGGTTTCTAGGACATATTAGGACCCCTTAGGATACATTAGTACTAGACTTAACACCCCACTGTGTCTTAAGGGGACCTATGATGACACAAGGGGTCCAAGTGATACTAATGTGTCATAATAGGTCCTAAGTGGTCATAGGACACATTAGGACCCCTTAGGATACATTCATTTGTTATATGAAAATTTAATCGAGATACATTTTTGATATGTCATTTATTGTACATGCACAATTTATTGATATGTTTATTAAATTTTATTGATCAATGTACATAATTACCTTAGACTTATATGAGATTTATTGTCATTTTTTTACATTTATTTTTTATATGTAAATTCAGTTGAGCTATATTTTTTGTATGGCATTTATACGTGCATAATTTATTGATACATTTATGTTAATCTCATATTGTTTTTGACGTATGAGTGACAATACACTTAAGTCATTTACTAGAAAGAACTTAGTTCATGCCAAAAAAGTAATGTATGTTGAGCATAAGTTGTTAGATAGTGCATGTTGAGTGAGATATATAGTACATGTCAAGTACCAGTATGTGTCAAGTAAATAGTTAGTGTCGAGTCGCTCAAGTGCCAAGAAGATAGTTGATGCCAAGTGATTTAGATGTCGAGTGATTAATGGATGCTGATTCATTCAGAAGTTTAGTTACAACATAGAAGATACAATATATGTTGAGCATCAGAGACTTCAAGTGTTGAGTTAAATAGGTTTTGTAATGGCACAAAATTCTATTTAAACCATTTTTAGCTAACTCAAGGATTATTTTGCAGTTCTAGATGATAAGAATGAATCTATATTGAGGACCCCTATGCAATACATGTAGTCAATCAATTAAAGGGATGGTTTAAGTGAAAAAATGAGTGAATCATAACCATTGATTCATATCTAACCCTAAGTCACCTATGTCTTCTTAAGGAAGGAAAACCCTAAAACATTGTATGTATGAATGGAGAAGTTTGCATGTGCAAATAGAGCATTCATGGTGGATGAGGAATTGTGAATTGAGATATGAATTGTAGAATTAGCTAGAGGAGAATAGAGGAAAAAAGTTAGAGGATAGAAGTAATACATCATATCAAAGAGCATCAAGGATACATGCAAAGAGGTGATTTGTTATCTAGCAACAAAGTGCTAATTGTAGGATCATTGTTGAAACATTCTAACAGGTGAATCAGCCAAATCTCTTAACATAGTACTCCTAACAGGTTGTTGTAAATCCTTTAATAGGGTGCTTACTTCATTGTAAGTGTAAGTCCTTTAATCAGGAAGACTTCTAATAGGGTGTTGAAATCCTTTAATAGGGTAAGATCTAACAATCTTGTAAGCCTTTAATAGGACATACCTTTCATAGGGTAGATCATAGCTTATGATTAAATATTGTAACCTTCATTTGATACACTTTACAAGTATAGTAGTGAAGATTTGTGGGTGTCATCCCCACCCCAGTTTTACCTTCTAATTGGAGGGTTTATAGGTAACCAAATATCTTGTTTCATATGTGTTAAATGTTTATTGTTTTCATGTTATGGATGCAAATGCTTATTTTGGTATTTTAGTTTACAAGCAAATTATGAGATGGATGTGTGGTGAATTTCCAACAATTGGCATCAGAGCCTTGTTCTTTGGAAAGGAAAGCTTTGCAACTTTGATGAAAGATCTTGAAGCTGGAAGTCTACAAGTTGGGAAAAGTCATTGAGAATTAGAAGACTGAAATACATCTTGTCCTACATTAGCTAAATGAAGAAAGATATTATTTGAAGCATTTATTAAAGAGAAGGAAATAGATAGCTATTGAAGAGAATGACACACATTATCAAGATATTGACACTAATAAATTGTTTGTAGATGGAAACACAATTGAATTTGATGTAGTAGTTCCAAATATGATGGAAAAGAATGGTGCCCTAACTGAAGAGGTTAGGAATCTTAAGATAGAAGAAGAAGTCCAATTAGTATTACTATGCGAGGTGACCAAGTAGAAAAAGAAAGATGAGGAAGAAAAAGTCATGATTGAAGATGACAAAAGGATATTAACCAACAGACTAAAAGAGAAGACATTTAAAGTAAATAGGATTGCTCACATGAAATTGGAAACAATGAATCAAATGATGATTTCCAATTATGAATTGAATGAAAAGTATATTGAGATCACAACCCTAAAATTATAGAATGAACAACTGAGGAATTATCTAAAAAGAGAAAAATAATTTTTTGAAAGTTTCAACAAACCTAGTGAAGCCATCAAGTATTTCTAGAAGCTAATGAGTTCCCCTAGATCTAATGATGATACTACTAGATTGGGCTACACTAGTAATGAAGAAGGAAAATCATCTAAAAGTGGTGAGCATAGAAACAATAAAGGTAAGAACTACAAACCTACTCATCATAATCATGCAAAGATAGGTCATACATCAAATGTTTGTAGGAGTAATAATGCAAATTAGAACCCTAAGAAGAAATTCATGGGTAACTATCATAAGTGTCATAAGCAAGGATATCAAGCACATGAATGCAAGATCAAGACTACAAGTATACAAAGATTTGAAGATTATTGCTACAACTATAAAAAGTATGGGCATAGAGCATATGAGTGTAGATCCAAGTCTAACTTCGTCAAACAAGAAAGCTAAGGCAAACCACTGATAGATCCTACAATTGGGATTATAATACAAGGTATAGTTGTTACTATTGTCAAGAGTATGGACATGTTGCTAAGAATTGCATTAGAACACATTTCAGAAGTGACTACAGTAGATGGTTGAGTCAAACTACATGTTTTAGCTATTTGAAGACTGGTCACATCAGCAAATTTTGTTCAACAAGGTCAAGAGAACCTAGCAATGAATTCAATCAAGGAAAAGGAAAGGTTGATAATGAAGAAGTTAAAATGTAGATGAATAAGAGATGGAAGAAAAAAGAAGATTGCAACACATCAAGTTTAGATGGGATCACTTCATCTGATAGATTAGGTGATAAGAACACCTCCAACTAGGAAATCAAGACATATGTGTAGGACTAATATTTCAAAGCTCAATTATAAACTAGTTCCAAGGATTTAGTTCTGAAAAGATTATCTATGCATGAAGTAAGATAAAAGGTTTTGGTTAGAACTTAGAATAAATCTATAATTTTCACTATTGGTGCCAAGTGAAAATTTAGTTGATGTTGAGCTATCGAAGGTGATAATGTTGGTTGAGTAGAAATTACATGGAAGCTAAGTGAGTCAAAATTACTATTGGAGCTAAGGTTATAGCTATGTTAGCATTGAGAATTTATTTTGAAGTTTGAAGGGCTATATGGTCAATTTTTGACTCATTTGCAATTATTCAAGATTGAAGACAACATGAAAAGCTTAAGAAAAACTAAGTTGAAGGATTCAGCATTTGTGAACCAGATTCAACTGCTACTCATCACCAATCATCATATTCAAAGGTATTTATCATCTGTTGACTTACATTGTTTGAATTATTGCAAACCCTAGATATTTTTAATGGCATCTAGTTCTTCTATTGTGGTTAGAAAGGAAGGAAAGGAAGTTTTGACTATTCAATTGATAAGTAATGAAGTTAATCAACCAAATTTTAGAGTTACTCTTGAGATTTCATACAAAGAAGATCCAACTAGTGTGTTATTGATGACACCACAAAAATTTTTGATCATACAAGATGTAAGATGTTGCTACACTTGTAAGGTTCGGAGTATAGGAGACATGGAAATAAGATATTCGTATAGCCAACTATGTGATGATAAGATGTTGAAGGAAGAAAACAAAATTGTTGAGAGAAAAGGGTTAACTCATGCCCTAGATTCCCCAAACATATTCAAAATAGAATGGATTAAGATGGTGTTGAGAAGAATACATGATTACTCTGTATAGTTGGAAAAATGGCCCTATCAAGATCACCAAGAGAATTTAAGAAGGATGAACATGAAAATTTATCGATGTATAAAATAACTAGATACAATCTAAGTACATAGAAATGTAGTTCTACAACATCAAATTCTAACTCAAGGAGGCTTCACTACTTGGTGGTTGATCTGATCTACCACTTGCTTAAGGGTTTTGTGCACAACATTAATAAATTCCACACGTTAGAATATTCTATAACAAGAACAAAAATATTTATTTTTAAAATATGCAAATCTAAATTTTTTTATATGTGTATGTAATTCCCCACCAAGGGATCCAAAGAATTTTATTAAGTTTGTCAAACAATTTTTTTTTTTAAACATGAAAGATAAAACCATTCATAACATTTGCAGAAGCAATAGCAACAATTCAAATAAAAATAAACATAACATATATACATAACAGGCTACATTCTTTAAAGATCCCTTAATGTTGTATCACATCTAAATTAACTATTCATCTAACATCCCATCCTTAGGAAATAACAATGATACATTCAATGTACTTAAACAATATACAAGTGTCCTTTTATAATTATATTTTAGTTTAGCTCAATCATTCACTGTACATATCACAGGGTATGAAAAGCTTAAAAAAATAAACATCCAAGTAAATAAAGTACATCATCATCATCTAATATTAATCCATGATGCAATAACATAAATGAAACCACATATCATACATGATACATCATCACAAAAGATATAAACATCCATCACAAAAGATAACCATATATCACAAACATAAATAACTAAGTGGACGGTTCTTCTCAACCGTAAACAGCATCATTAGACCATCATGGATCCTAGCCATCTCTCCGTGTGTAACATTCCAAAGCACTGAAGAGATCATCGGTATTAACATAGTAGGAATGTCACTCCTAAAACATCCTACTAACATGCAAAGTAAAGCATAATAAATCATCAACTAACATATGCAAGGTAAAGAAAATTATCAATATAAGAAACATATCAGTAAATACATCCATCATAAGGTATATTATCTATCATAATGCTCCAAGAATATAATGAAGAATAAATACCAACCAAAGATACTCTAGCCACAGTGTCTCGGACGGATCTCAAATGATAAGAGTAGAAAATACACTACCATCCGATCACGTGGAACCTAAGTGGTCCACTCCCACTGTGCTGAGGAGATAATCTCAAGTCCTAAACAGGATATCAATACACATAGCATAAAAAGTTTAGAAATCCTAAAAGTATACTAACTCAAAGGTTCCAACACACACAAAATCGACATCTAATTTCCAGAGGCACACAATGACATGTAGGAAACTTACTCTGCAAGCGAGAAAGTGTCATCGCAATTATCACGTACAAGTTCCCCTGGCAGTTAGCTAAACTCCACGGGTCCATACTGATCTCATGCAGCCACTAGTATCCTCTCATACTGATGAGGCATACTACGAAATGCATGGTCGCAACCATGCATTCTCACTACTCCCATCCTAGCCTATACAAGCACTCAAGGCATGGGTGAGAACATCAACAATTATCTTTTTAGGTTCATTTAATCCCCATTTAGTGTGTAAATGTTATCACTTATTAACCAAACTTACAATAAGTTACCCTGGTAGCCACTTAGGGCCCCGGCCCCCATTGCAAGCCACTTCCCAACACTACAAGTAGATTACCTACCTTAAGTTCATGAAATCATAAATCTCAAAATTATAAAAGATATCCATAATAAAATCATCAAATATGCATAAAAGCATCAAATATCCATAATAAGAATCATCAAATATCCAAGATAAGAATCATCAAATCTCCATGAGCATCTGAAAAAGCATCCATAGGAAATCATGACCACAACAGTTCTCTATTGGCAACTGAAGGCATCACTGATAATCATAAATATCCATTGGTTCTCAATAACCAAAATATATCTCAAAATAAATCACAATATCCATTGGTTCTCAATAAGCAACCAAGAATATCTCAAAATCATACTGATCGAAGACTCCAAAATGGTTGAGTCAAAACATGTCACAACATGACATCATCAAGAAATAAATCCACATTTTAGTTCCATCATGGCAACTAAAAAGTAATTCAAGGATAACTGATCGATGACTCAAAAATGATTAGCTCAGGTGTCTCGTATATCTCAACTTCACACATAAAGATTGATGAATAACAATCAGTAATACAAACATTTCATAGAGCATACGATCACATTACCATGGTTGGGCTTATAAAGATCGAAACCAAATAAAATCAACATGCCTTCACATCTCATAACCCCGAGCCTCTGGTAACAACCTAGGACTGGTCAACACTAGTCAACCCAAAACCCAAAACAAGAAACATATAGAATACACGATGCAGACACATATTTTGGTTTTGCTAAAATCTCATAGTTGAATCAAGTGTAGGGGTTTCCAATTATTTTTTGTTTGCAAGTATACTTTCAAGTGTCTTAAGTTTCATCATTTGACCTACAAGTCAACCCATTTTCCTTGATAGCATTATTCTTCTATTATTCAAAATAACTTTCTAAGAATAACTCAAGGATAAATATTCACTAAACTGATCATCATTGACCTTTAATTGAATTGCTTTCTTTATTTAACTAAGATCCATATTCTAATTGATAAACTTTTTCTTATCATTAATTCAACTTTTCAACATAATCAAAAGATCATTATTTGTTATATTATAAGAAAGCCAATTATCATACTTCGAATAAAAGATTATAACTTTGCTAAAATGATCAATTGAATCAATCAATTAACCTAGATACAGAATTTCATGACTTTTATCATTCTAATAATTCTTAATTAAGTCTCCAGCCTTTTAATTTAATCGTTACAACTAATAACCATATAATATGTAAAGTCTTTATTCAAGTCTTAATATTTCTGCAATCTTATTAAAAGAATTATATCAATTAAATTTATATTACTTAATTTAATTATTAATTAAATCTAATTAACTCTCATTAATTGATTTAATTAATAATTGCATAACCATAGCAATGTTCTAATTAATATTAGTTGACTAATAACTAACTAGAATTCTGTAAGTTAAAAGTCAACTATAATCTAGTACATAAATATTCATATTCATAGTTCAATAATAATAACTTGTTAATATTTAATAACAAGCTATATTGGAAAACTTATTAATAAATCTATAATGACCACATTAGTCATTCTTTCAACAATGTTCTCATTTTATTTTAATAATAACAAGTTATAATAAATCTCCAATACCAAGTATTATTATCTCAAATAAGTTTCCCCTATGTACGAGAATTCAATTAATTAATACTCAAAATTAATAACTAATTCAATTTGATTAATATCTTTTACAGTACTTCAATCATTAACTAATTTTCTCTAGATTAACTCTAATCGTATTAATTGATAACTATTTACTATTTACACTATTATTTATTAATAGTTTGTTAGTCCCAACAAACATTAATAAATAATAAACTCATCAAAACTATTATTAATCGATCTAGATAACTTTACATATGCTTCATTAGTTAACTCTTAATACCATTAAGGTATATCAATAATTTAGTTAATAATATATAACGTATTAATAATACCATAGTAATTCAAATTATAACAATGTTATAATAGTGACTTCATGTCAATTAAATCTTAATCCATTATCATTAAAGTCTCTTCATTTAAAAACGTAATATAAAATTACCATCTCTAAATTATTTAATATATATTAAAATAGTATTTAATATACATTATAAAAAGTCTACTATATAAACTATATTAAAAATCTCCTTTCTTTTAATTTTCTCTCATCCATTTACTTAGATTGACTAATAATTAATTACACTTCTTCTACTATTAATTAATCTTAATTAAATTTAATTAGATTAGATAATAAACCATATAAAACTAATGTATATTAATAAGATTCTAATAAGGGAAGATTGCAATAATATCTTAATTCATTCCATACTTTGATATATTATTTTGTGAAGTTTAAGCATAAAGAATTCTTGGTTATGGAAAATGAAAAAATATCTATTCTTGAATAAAACAATCCCAGTACGATGGCCATATCTTCCTAATGAACCGTTGGATCGGGCTGCAATTGAAATATGTTGGAGAGGGCCAAGTTGCGCTGATTCTGATCGGAGCGATCGAATAAATTCGATCACGATAAAAAGTTATGAATGACTGAATTCGGGTCTATCCAAGGGGCAGTGACAGGACAATTTTTAAAAAAATTCTTCTTAAAAGGTAATTATTTTCTAAATTTAACCATAAAAGGGTTTGTTCATATGCATCTAAAAATATAATTAATAGAAAGATTACATCTAATCATTCGAATTTTCAACTTAAAAATTTCTATTTTAATTTTAAATCTTGTCTATCTAATTTCACAATATAAATTCGAACCCAAACCCGATTAAGATCTAATTTCTTTCTCATTTGGAACTAGAGTTTTTCTATTGTTTTCTTCTCATCCAAATAAAATATTTAGATTCCAATTTCAAATAGTAGATTCAATCACAGAGAGTATTCAAACACATAAAATAGATATGATGAAGACAGGAAGAGAAAGAGTGCAAAGGGAATATGAGAATATCACGAGTGCACCTGGACACTAATGCTAATTTGTCATGCCTCAGAAGTCCATAGAAAATTCTTTCTTTTTCCATCATTCGCAATTCTTCCAAAAATCCAAGCCGATCGAATCCTCCAAGTGATTAGAAATGCTAGAAGGAGCATAGAAGCAAGTAGAAAATATATGAGCATATGAATCTTCTCCCATGCATGTAAGCTTTGAAGCTTCTATTTTTGCTTGTAGCTCGTGGCTTCCATTAAGCTTGTAGCTTCCATTAAACTTGTAGCTTCCATTAAGCTTTTCATTTAAGCTTCTATGAATGCCTGAATATCAAGAGCTTTCAAGAAACCTTTGGAATGCTTCTTGAAATCGTTGAAAGGTGTCACCAACTAAGCATGGGTCTTTTTCAATTCTTTTTTGATGAGTCATAGAATTGTAGACACCTTGTGCTTAATTGATGCACTAACCCTAGTGTTGTTGACACATGTTAATTCTCATGCAAGCTTATAACTCCAATTTACTTTACTCTTTCCAATTTAATTTATTTATGCACTAACTTTAATATCTCCACTTTTCAATCTTAATATATTTATATTTTAATCATATGAGATTTAGAATCTTTTAATAATTTAAAATATATTTTTCACTTTTAAATTTTATTTTCCAAAATTTTATTGCTAAAATATTTATTAGCTTTAATAATAATATTATTTAGTCATTTATTTAAAAATGAGCTCCAAATATATTATTATTAAAATAAATATTGTCACATTCTAAATTTAATATTATAACTTTCATCTTCCAATTTAATTATTTTATTTAATTAATTTTTCAATTAATTAAATAAAATAAATATTAAAATATCATATTAATTTTTTTTATTTAATTAAACCATTAATTAAATCTTTTGATTAGGCTTAATTAATAGAAAATACTCCGAAGACTCACAAAGGTAAAAATACGAAAAACTCATCATAGCCAAAAATACATACAAAATCAAACTAAGGGTTTAAATCATGAATTACGTCATCCAATGTATTCAGAGGGTACCCAACTCAGATACTTGTCCTAATTTTTCAATTAGAACAAATGGCTTAAAGGGTTGGGATTTGGACTTGAGAATTTATCTCCCCTCTCTTATCATTGAGATAATGTGATAAAGTACGCTCATCCTAGCAATTTAGGGAAGTCGATACCCGGTACCTGCAACCTGCATAAAAACCATGCATGTACAAGCACAATATATACTAAACTAAATAGGAAATGGCAGGAAGTGGTGCATCATGTAGATCCCGACTAGTAGATGACTACGACTCCCTTCCTTAACCACATCAGACACACCATACAAAAGCAAACACACAAAGAAAACATGCACACCATACACATGCAAGTATGGGGTAAGTATCCATAAGGAAGCACATATGATAATAAATCATCTTACTAATCATCATTAATAATTGAAAACAATGTAATAATCATCATCAATAATTGCGAACACTAAAAATAATCATCATACATACATGAAATGTAGAGTCTAAATAATCTCATCACATAATAAACTGAATCCATAGCACAATATCTGATAATCTCAAAAGAATGCTGCTAACCAACAACATAAAACTAGTTCTAAAAGAGTTCAGCAACGATAACAAAATGTGAACCAGGGGCAGGCACTACAGTGTACATGTTTTAAAATATGTATAATGTGTGTGTGTATATATATGTATATGTATATATATAATTTACTTGTGTGTCCAAATGAATAAGATCACCAATTGCTTATAATATATATGAGTTCCATTGTAGGCTCCTATACATAATATATTTATGTATTCAATTTAATTAAAAATAATCATATAGCACATTGCAAGCTCTCTCTCTCTCTACACACACACACACACACACACATAATGTGCATACATGTATGTATGTATGTATGTATAATTATTTAATTTTAACATCAAACTTTGGTTTCTTACCTAGTCTCTCTATTGGAAGGCACGATTGATGTTTGAAATCTTAGAAGAATGTAATGACATTACATCTGGATCAATATTCTAATTCATTAAAAGAGATCAATACCCAACCCAAAATTGTGAGGCCTGAGGTGTTTGATGTAGAGAAGGCGTCTTCTCAGGAGGAGCTGTAGGATCAACTGCACTCTGTCATGAAGCTATAGGAAATATTAGAATGTCCTCCTATCTATATGTATCTACCCCTATATCTCCACATCCATAAATTCTACCAGTGAAGGATCTCCCAAGAACTCACTAGATGAACTTAGGAGTCTTACTTGGAGTGACCCCATGCAATACATAATATCCCTTATAAGAATCAACAAGATCCCTCACTAAAATTGTAATATCTCTATTTTAAGATAGACTTTTGATAACAATTAGATAATACAATGTTACTAAATACATAATGATAATAAAGTTATATTAAAAGTAATGCTAAAATATAAAAAATAGGAAATAATTATTATTTAATCTATATTATCAATGAAACAATATTTAGTATGATATTTTAATTAATAATAAATAATAATATTTCAATGAGTAAATAAAGAAATAAAATTAAATACAAGAGGCAATATTGTAGACAGTATGTTAACTTTCTTAATAGAATTTAATAACAAATAAAAAGAAACACAAATAAGTAAGTAAATAAATAACATAACATAGAATAATATAAATTAACTAAATCTAATGAAAAGTCAAGAGATTCTTAACAAATAGACATGAATCCTTAAAATTAAGATATAAAAGGGAGAAGGGTTTATTTTAGAGAAGGGGAAAAAGAAGAGGAGAAGATAGGAGTTCAAAAATGAAAAATGGAAGAGGAAAGTAATATGAAGAAAATAAGGAACTGACTTTCTAAAAAGGTATCAATGATAGTGAAAGGATGTGAACTTTCGAAAGGGGCATAATTATGAATAGTTGTGACTCTTCAAAAATAATGTGATTATAAAGTATTGAGACTTTTTCAAAGGATTTTAGTTAGGAAATATTTTAGATTAATGCAAAAAAAGGTTTTGAGGGGACCCAAAACCCCTTTAAAAAGTGAAAGATAAATAGTAAGCATCACAAGGTTTTACAAGGATTTGAAACCTAAAGTTCACCACAAAATATCAAAATACTAGGTTTTACAGGGACTTAAAACCACAAGGGTAAACAAATAGAAGCAAACTCAAGTTTAACAAGGACCTAGAATCTACAGTTAAAACAAAGAAAGCTGGAAACAAAAAAAAAATACAATAAAAATAAATAGAACCAAAAATCTAGCACAAACTAGAAACTAGCACTCTAGCAAACCTAACCAATAACTAAAGAAGCTCTTTAATGACCTTTTCTAACTCCTTGCTTGCCTCTGCAGTGCTCTAGATGATGTCTTCCATTGTAGACCCAGGAGGCTCAACAACTTTCTTCTTTATACTCTACCTTTATTCTCTTACTTGGACCACTTGGACTCTTAGCCACAACTGAATCTAGAGACATAATCTCCTCATTACTTTTCTTCCCTAAACTAGTCACAACAACACATAAGATTGAAGTAACAAGCTCCATCTTCTGCCCAATATCCTTGATTAGTTGTTAGAGTTCCAATTCATACTCCTTAAGTTTCTTAGGAATAATTCCAACTTGGCTTTCTAGATGGGCTCTCAAAATTCTTTCACAATCCAAATATTTCTGCATGTCACCCACTTTTTTCTTTAGCACCATAATCTCATTATAGAGCCACAAGTCACATTGAAGAGACACATCAGCTTTAAGCTTGGCTCTATGAAGGAAAGATAAGTTCACCTAATGAGAATCATCCCTAAGCCCTTCACTAGACTTATTCCCAGAGTCATTAGTGGTTTCCTAGTTTTCCTTGACATGGAACTGGTTCTCAGTGTTTAAGCCCTGCTACTCCATAAGCTCCTCTTTATTATCCTTACTTAGGTTGTGCTCTTTCATGATAAGGGCTTTTCTATCATCGTTCTTTTTAGTTTATACATCCATAAGGGTTTTGACCTCAGTAGTATCCCTTTTTATGGGTGTAGGGTGAGCACTTTGGTTCCCTTTGTTATGCCCCAAAGCTTTAGAGCTAGTATTTGACTTAGTTTTCCTTTCTTTACTACTATTCAAGTCATCCTTACCAGAAAAAGTACCTCTTCTACTAGAGTATCCATCGAGATTAGAATTGAGGTCCCCCATTTATATTTTATCATTATCTTCAATAGTATTATCAAACTCTATAACTTCCTCCACATTTTTCTACTTTTTCCTTTTGTTACCCTTCTTGGAGCCCTTACTATTGCTAAATCCCTTCTCGATTTTAACCTTAATTTTCTTAGCATTTTGATGAGGGTCACTACCAAGAAATCTACGCTTCTTCTCTACAACTAGAGAGGGTTTAACAACTTTATTTTTATAGTAATTTTTAATTAATAAAATTAGCCCCTCATAGAGCATAGGTCTAGACTCCTTCCGATGGGCCTAGAGACTACGAAGCAGAGAGAACTTCAAATAAAATGGGAAAGATGACCTATCTTTATACTGAAAGTGATTTAAAAATAAAAAATGAAATTTGTGTACCCTCTTAAATCTTCCATCCACAATGAAATATTCATGAATGTAGGATAAGACATCTTGCCATATTAACTTAATTTGGCCTAGGCCATAGAAGTTTCCACTCTTCAGAAGTCTTTTCTCCTCTTCATCACTTTTCAAAAATTTCTTTAAGGAAAGATTCAAAATCTCGCTCTCTTTACTATATTTTAGGCTCCCTATTCAAAGTTTCATAGTCTCAGCTAGAAATTCCTCAAACAAATTCATAGTAACACCATGAATTGTAACCCTATCTTCAATCCAATTCTTTAAAAAATACTCTGTAATATGGGGCTTATAGCCATGAAGCTTCTTGATATACACTATCACTTTCATTTTTTGGAAAATATCCCACGCAATTGAATTCACCTTCTACTCCTTATAGGTCCTTGACTCTTATTTCCTCAGCTCTCCACACATCTGGTAGTCTTCTCTGCACCTACAAATCTGACACACTATAACAAAAATAGAGAAAAAAGTATATTTAATCTCCAAAAAAATTTTAACCTTGAAAATATGCCAAGTACTTTTCATGATGGCATAATGGTAGCTCCTTAGGATATGCAAACGATCCACCATAAAACCATCACTTCTCATAAATTTCTCAATCTTATGTAATCTTTCCTTCAATAGCATTTCTCATATCATAACTAACAATTATTGTCAGCTCACACTCCTTGCTAAGGTAATCCTGCCAAGTCATCATAGCTTCCCTATAAATCACTTTGTTTGCTATCTAGTCAATGAATTTGTTACCTTCACAAAAAATATGAGTAATAATAACATTATCAATTTTTTTAATAAGATCTTTAATTTCCATGATGCTTCCCTCAATACTCCAAGTTATCATACTCTTATTATTTAGCATATTGACAGTATTAAGAGAATCCCCCTCCAACCATTAATCCTGGTATCCAGATTCCACAACCATTCTCACCGTAAACAGAGTTGTCATAGCCTCAGCTTTATGACTAGTAGAATGACCTGTAGGTATAGCAATAACATCCACTACTCTACTATAATGGTCTCTCAGAACTCCACAACACCCTACTTTTCCAGGATTCCCTTTAGTTGAACCATCAAAATTAGCTTTAACCCAATCCAAAGGGGGAGATCTCCATTTCACATATTGTCTTTGGTCATCCTATTCAATTTTAGTACCTTTACCATTCATAGGACTTTTTATTTGGATTTCATCAAAGTTTTTGTTTTAAGGTTTGAAATTCTGTTCAATAGCTCTCATAATATTTTGACCCAAAACCCAATATGGAATTTCTTTATTTCTAAAAGTTCTATTGTTTCTCTCTTTCCAAATACCCCACCAAAGATGGGGAAGAGATCAAGGTATTTTTTAGTGGAGAATATTCGTAAATTGGCTAATTTTTTAAAAAAATTGCTAGCAATTTGGCTAATAATTTAAGATTTAATGCAACTTAGGTTGCCATATTTTTATTAAATTTAGTTCTAAAATATTTAAAATCACTCAATAATTTATTTTATTCAAAAATTTAAACTCAAAGATTCGGCACAATATTTGATACATGATTAGATTTGATTCACCTAAATATTATATATTATGAAAGAAATTAAAATTAATTCACCAATAATTATCATAATTATTAGTTACTTTAGGGATATATCACCAATATTTAATTTTCACTATTGATTTAAAATATAATGTAATTATCCTCATAATTTTCATGAGATAAAACATGTTAAATTTTGATTTGTAATAATCCATGATGATTAGTGGACTTCCTATTATTATTGAGATTTGAAAAAATTTTCTACTAAAAAATTATGATTCCAAAATAATGGCCAATATAAATAATATTTAAAATTTAAAAAACTGAGAGATTCACCAATAAAAATAATTTAGTTTTTCAAAATAATGAATGATTCACCAATATTTTATATATTTTTTTGGAGGGGGGTCTCTTAAAGTTTACCCCGGAAGAGATATATTCTAGAGAAAACCAATTTCAACATCCTTTATAGGGCATATACAACTTTGAAAGCAATGATCATTGTTATAATGTTGGACCCAAGAGATGTTCCAGTATTGAAGAAGATAACCCTAGACATTTTGGCTAAATCTACAATTCAAAAAAAAATGATTCCTATCTTCTAAATCCATCTGGTAGAGACAACATCTGTTAATCAAATAAACCTCTCTTTTTTGCAATTTATTTAGGGTTAAAATTTTATTTTGAAGCATAATCCAAAAAAGGATATTAATTTTAGGAATAAGTCCTTTGATCCAAGGTTTATCCCACATTGGAGAATTAACCTTATCCTCAGATCTAAACATAGAAGAGACCTTAAAAAAACATCTAGGATCAATCCCCCCACACCATAAGATCCTCCTGATGTGAATAAAGGCTACAAGCATTCAGGGAAATCTAGATACTAGAAAAATATTGATTAATCTTAGCAATGTTAGCCCACTCATTGTTAGTCCAATAATTCTTAGTAAATTCACCATAAAATTGTTTACAAATTTCTATAGAATTCATATCTACAAAATCATCAACTAAAGGGCAATCCAAAAGCCACTCATCATCCCAGAATCTAACTTTACATCCATTACCAACTTTCCATTTAAAACCTTTATTGAAGATATGTTTAGCACCTTGTGTTGACATTTAGTCAAGTTTTTTATTAGTGGCAACACTTATTTAGATTTGGTATGGCTACCAAGCTCATTGAACAGTCTATAGTGTTTTCCATGTAATTCAATAGCTACCAAGCTTTACAGTTCCTATTGAGCATTCTAGTGGTTACCAAGGGAATTCAATTAGTGTGAAGTGTAGTAGTTCAAATTGAGCAGAATCAGTTAGTGTGAATTATAGCAATTCAACCTGAGCAGTTTAGTGGTTATCAATCTTTGTAGTTTCTATCGAGCTAGCAGTTCATGTGAAGCAAAGTTAGTGTTAACCGAGCTATGTGAAGATTATTGTTTACCAAGAGAAATCATGGTAAATGAGTAATTCAATTTCTACCAAGTTATATAGTATCTATCGAGTCACCAATGTAGACCAAGTTTGAGACTACATTGAGATGATT
The DNA here is from genome assembly GCA_028749045.1 of Cupressus sempervirens. Lineage (NCBI taxonomy): Eukaryota > Viridiplantae > Streptophyta > Pinopsida > Cupressales > Cupressaceae > Cupressus > Cupressus sempervirens. The sequence continues at coordinate 522,409,310 of CM053788.1, forward strand.
AGCATGGATAGAGCTTCTACTTCTACCAAATGCATGATGATGTCGAGTAATGATAGTGGATGTTGTGTATTAGAACTTTACCAAGTCAGTCTTCTGAACTCAAGTGTCTTCATTTGGGCCGACGTTGTAATATTGGTCTTAACTTGTATATTGGTCGACTTTGTAATTTTTTAAATTAGATTGATATATATGTAATATATTGTATCATATCCAAGGGAGGATGAGAAAGTATGTAAGTATGAATGTGTGAATGTAATGTGAAATAGAAGCATGCGAATATGAATCAACATCAGAAAAAGTGTATTGTAAGGCCATATCTGTAAAGGAGTAGTAGAGACATATCCATCATAGAAAGGTGATCAGCACTTCAAAGAATCTCTATCAACAAATTGGTTGTAAGTCAGAGATCTACTATTTCATCCTAACAGGTGAACTAGTCCAAATCCTTTAACAAGGTAGACTTAATAGTCTTTTCTTAAATCTTTAAACAAAGTGCATACTTAATTGTGTGTTTGTAAAACCTCTAACAAGGTGGACCTAGCAGTTCTAATTGCTCCTAATAGGGTAGATCATAGAAGTGATCATTGTAATCCTTAACAGGCCAACTTTATGTTGCAGTATTGAAGTTTTGTGGGTATCATCCCCACCTCAGTTTTAATTTCTATTTGGAAGATTACTAGGTCACCAAATTATTGTGTTCAAGTGTTATGAATGTTTTATGCTTTTTAGTTTCTCATGTATTTAATTAGATCTGATTTAATGAACTAAATGGTAATTGGATTATTGCAATTAAGATCTAAAGTTGGTAAAGTTTTTAGGTTACTGATTCACCCCTCCCCTCTCAATAACCTAGCATCAAAATTGGATCATCACTAGGCTTATGAAAATGATAGATATTCTTCCACATGTTTGTTGAATCTCTTACAACATGCTCAATGTCCTTAATTAGAATCAAATATGTGTGAAATCTAATCATCATTTTACCTTCACTATTATTCATGGATGCCTTTACTTCTGCCTTAGTGAGATTTGGTAATAGATTCTTCAAGGATTTTTCATAGATGTCTTTTTCTTTTTGTGTGGCTGATTCCCACCTCGATTGTAGTCTTACTAATAATTATTTTTAGATCTAAGGATCAATATAGTATGGGGAATACTTCCACTTTCCCATTTTGGTGAGTACCAGCTCCTCAATTTACATCTTCTCTGCATCAATTCTAGTTTCAAACTTTAAAGCTTTGAATTTTGTGATGCCAGCTCTTTCTTCCATCTATTTCAACCTTTCTTGGAAGGTAAGTTGGGGCTTGTTGAGTACTACTTCATCTTTATTTTTGCCTTTTCCTCTCCTGGTGAAAATAGTTGTGGAGGCCTTTGGGGTTTTAGTAATGATGACCCTCCCTTTCTTCTTTGCTAGCTTTGCCTCTTTTTTTTATTCTTGCTCTTCATTGTCTTGTTCTTGATCATCTTCTTTGTCCTCTCCTTTTCCCTCAGTAAGCATTAAGGGATCAGTGACAATTTTCATCTTAGCAATCTTTCTTTTACCAATTGTTGAAAATATTCAAGATATGATAGGTTACTGAGAGGGGAAGGGTGAATCAATAACCTTAAAACTTTTCATTAATTTACCACACATCCATCTATGCTACTGCATGCATTAGTTCTAAAACATAAAACATTCCTTACACAAAAGAACACAATATTTTGGTGACCTAGAAACATTCCAAATAGAAAATAAAACTAGGGTGGGGATGATACCCAAAAAAATTCAATACTGCAGCATAAAGTTGGCCTGTTAAGGCTTACATTGACCACTTCTAGTGATCTACCCTGTTAGGAGCACAAAAGGCTGCTAGGTCCACCTTGTTAGAGGATTTACAAACATACAATGAAGTATGTACTGAGTTAGGAGATTTATATAAAGACTATTAAGTCTACCTTGTTAGAGGATTTAGAAAATTAATTCACCTATTAAGATGAAGTAGTGGATCTACTTACAACTGATTGCTAATAAGATCCTTTATGCACTGATCACCTTATGTGATGAATTGAACTACTGTTGAAAATCCTTCACAGATACTTTTCAAAATTACTTCACATTACTTCACTATTTTTTTCATATATATTTGATATTTTACAATACATCTTACATGTATACCTTTCAAATTTACAAAATTGCAAGGTCAGCCAAAATACAAGTGAACAAATACATTACAAAGTTGGCCCAACAGTAAATAACTCGGGTTCACTGAACTGACTCGGTGACATTCTGATACATGGCATCCACTACATTACTCGGCATCATCATACACTTAGTAGAAGTGAAGGCTTGGTCCATACTAATCACTCAATTGAGTTTTGAACTCGGTAACCACTAGTGACTTGGTAGATGTAGTGTCACTTGGTAGATACTGCACACTGAGTTTACCTTACTTCACTCAGTAAAAACTGCTTCTTTCAATGCTCGGTTTACACTAAATCTCCATGACACAAACTTACTACTTGGTAGACACTAAAAAACTCAGTAGACATTGTTGGTCTTCACATTGCCTATATTTACTTAGTAGCTTCAGGAATGCTCAGTGTAAACTACATAATTGCTAAGCTTATAAGGTAACCACTAGATGCTCGGTAAGCATTCAGAATTTAGTAAGTGTTGTCACTAATGAAAAAAATAATCATAATGCCAACACATAAGATTCTTCACTTGTATAGAACTTAGTCATCTAGCTAAGAATTGCATGAATATAGGTAGAATTGAAGATGAAAAGAAAGCAAAAGTAGATAACATTTGAAAGTAAATGAGGTAGCAGTGGATTCCAAAATCTACCAAAGAAGCTAGTTCAAGAAATGATGGTCATTTCACTCAAGTAGTGGGTGACTCCACCATTACCAAAAAAGTTCTTAAGGAAGAACTAGAACTACATTATCAAGATTACATCTAAACAGTTCCAAAATTGTAAGGAAGCAAAGATCCAAATCAGTATTCAAGATAGAAAAGGATCATCAAGTGAGAGTGGTATCATTTATTACCAAGATACTTTCTCTACCAAGTAATTTTGGGTCATGGACTCTACCGAGCAAGGTTAGGAGTAACAAGAACATGTTTGATTACCATGTTATGAAGCCCTTACCGAGCAATCCGAATAGATAGTGGATGACAACTTGTTGTGCATAATGATTTCATCATAGCTACCTTTGTATCGAGCATTAATGGAAAATTTTTAACAAAAAGGTAGGAAATCAAACTAATTTTCACTGAGAATTTTTAGTGTTATTGCGATCAAGCGAATTATAAAGTGATCAAGTGACTTTGAAGCAGAATTTGCAATAAATTTCTTCAAAGTTTTTCATAACCTACTAAGTATCCATGGTAGCATCAAGCAGAAACAACAAGGCAAGGAAAGGGTCAAAAATGTTGGTTTGAGGAGTCAAATGGAAAGCCCCTGATTTCATACTTATGCTGGTGATTGCTGAAACCCTCGATCCATATGGAGAACAATCGTAGATCCCTCCTAAGGTACTACTCATTAACAATATTCAAACTCGTTTTAAGTGTGCAATTTAGGAAATTAGAACCCTAGAGATGGATGATGCCCTAGGAGAATTGTGTGTGAATGGTACTCTCAAACCAAAACATAAGCATCTAGAAGACAAGGGTTTAACCCACATTCCCCACCTGCCCTAAATTTTTTAAATCAAATGGATCAGATACATCTTAAGTCGAGTTCACAATGGTCAGTTATGGCTTGAGAAACTAGTTTTGATCACTAAGAAGATGATTCATCACATCATCGGCCTTCCCATGCTCTCAAAGGCCAAAACCAATAAAACCCTAGTTGAGTAGGAAAATAGAGGTATGAAGATCAATAGTGTAACTGATGTAGAACTAAAATTTGGCATACATGTGATAGCTCACAAGATTTATAGTTCTAGTCATCTAAATAGTGTGTCATGTGAAGTAGTAAACTTGGCATACAGGGTTGTGAAGAATAATCTATCATATGATCTTGCAGACTTGTTGATGAAGTAGCTTAACAAAAACATGGAAAGTATAAGGACATCCAAAAACAACCCTTGCAAATTTGGTTCTTTGTTTGACATGTTTATTTTTCTATGTTCAAAATTTTTTCCCTTCAAAAGGCATGGTAGTATGGTGAAAGGATGTACTAGTGCTATATCAGATTAATAAGTATATTACAAAAATAAGAGAAATTTTTGTTAGTATAATGGATAATTATTTTGATGTCTTCAAGGAGAAAATGAATAAAAAATTTAGGATTCCCAAGAAATTGATGGAAGATTACAAAGATGATGTTTGTTTCATGGTAGACTATGACAAAGTCTACATTCAGGTAATGAAACCCATAATTGTATGGGTAAAACCTCTTCCCTATGAGGTAAATATAGATGAAGCAAAGGACATTATTGAAGCCTTGATAAATGAACCTGTTGATCCAAAGGCACCACACTTTGGAACATATGATGAGGCCAAGGCAAGAATAGAGCTTGAAATTAAGCTTCCATAGGCGGTTAACAAAGGAAAGAGGAGGGTAGAAAAACTCAAAACAAGCACACCTCTTATGTTGATTGAGGGTAAGGGAGAAGATGTGGAAGAAGTAGAGGATGAAGAGGAGTCAAAATAGGAAGAAGAGCTAGTAAAGAAGAAAGGAAAGGTGATCATCACCGAGCCATCCACTGCAGTCTTTACTAGGAGATCTAGGAAGAAAGACAATGAAGTTGTGTTTAGCAAACCTCCTCCCACCTTCCAAGAAAAATTGAAACAATTGGAAGAATGTGCAAGCATAATCAACTTTAAATCATTGAAGTATGAAACCAGGACAAAGGCTGAGAAGAAATAGCTTGAAGAATTGGTGCTAACCAAAATGGGCAAATGGAACTATTCCCTTGATCAAATAGCCTCCTAGATCTCTAATGAACTATTAGAGAAATTAAATATATCTATGCAAAAACCTCGAGGAAGTTGCTACAAAGCATCACATATGCTGAGGTAAAAGAGTCTTTAAACAAAAATGAAGATAAGATGACTCTAAGATTCAATACTTGTTTAATTTTGTTAAAAGATATAGAGCATGTGGTCAAGAATGCCACAAGTATTTGGAAGAATTTTTATCACTTGCATAAACAAAGTGACTTCCCTGTAGAAGTCAAGGATGATGACATTGATGATGAGGAAGAAGAAACATACATTGAGCCCACACATTTTGACAATGAAGAAGTTGAAGAAGACAAAGAGGAAGAAGCTACCAAGGAAGATAAAGAAGATGATGAGGAGACTAATCCTATGAAGATAGCAACTGTAGTCATTGCCTCACTTCTTCACTCTCCAAGCAAATCAATAGCTACATCAAGTTCAAAGACAACTTCAGTAAGTTTGATTGTGACCATAGCAAATACATCAAATGTCCAATCACTCTTTGCTCTCTCACAACTCAACACATCACTGATAGAAGTGTTGACCACTTCATCTAACGAGATGCAGCCTCCCTCTTCTTTAGCTACTGAGTTGGCATCATCAGCAATGAGTATAGTATGTTCTACAATTTTGTGTTCTTCAGTAGTAAGTATAGTTTTGAGTTCTACAATTTTGGATTCTATAGTTTTGTCTACTACAATTTTGGATACTTCTGTAAGTACTTCAATTTTGGATTCATCAAGCATACTAGTTTATATTCCATCTATTGGTACTATATTAGTTTTCATTTCTAGTCCTACTATCTCTACAATTGTTTCCATTCTAGATTCAAAGGCATTAAGTACAAAGACAGTTGAACCTAAGGCTCAACCAAGTACAAGATTTTTGAGTAGAGGAAAGGAGATAGAGGAGGATATAAATTTAGATAAGGAGATTGAGATTCCCAAATGGGATTTTGATAATATCACTGTAGAACAAATGCATATGGCTGGTCAACTCCTTCAAAAGAAGGCAAAGAAGAAGAAATTGAGAGAGGAGAGAGACGAAGAAAATAAAATCATTAAATATGCCAAGGATATTTTGACTGAGGCCATAGGTGTTGAAGTTGATACTTCTCAAAACATTTTTTTTCAATTAGAAGAGGTAGTCTAGATATTTAATGAGGACTCCAATGGTCAAGATAAATTGATTGAGAAAGTAGAAAAGAAGTTTGATAATAAAGTGCTTGAGCACATTGCTCAACAAATGCCTATCCAGCATGTGGAGCTTTCCTCAATTTTGACCAATCTTGAAACCTCTTGCATAAATGTAACATCACTTTTTGGAAAGTTTTGTAACATTACCAACTTCACAAAGGAAATAAAGAGAAAACTAACAAAGATTGATGAAGATCTGAAGGCTAGTGCATAGCAATTGTAATTTGACCCTAGTTCAAGCTTTGCACATCATATGAAAATTAAATTTTTGTCAGATATGTAGGTAGAGTTGTTGAGAGAAGCAAGGATCTAGTCTACAATGATAGATATTCAAAATATGATCCTTCCCATCATGGATATAATGTAGAAGCATATTGCTATATATGGGAAGAGACAATAAAAGGGGGAGAGACACTTAGTTTGCCATATATAGTGAGAAATACTAGTTATACTATGTATATTGTATGGGGGAGAATCATGCAAAGGGAGAAAGTGTATATAGCAGAGAATTTGTAGATACACTATACTGTATATACTTATAAAGACAAATTTTGAAAAATCTCAAAAATAGTATACCATACCGAGCTAGTATCACACTATGATATATATAAGTTTTGACTAATAAGTGTTTTTGTCACTAATGCCAAAGGGCGAGATTGTTGACATTTAGTCAAGTTTGTTATTAGTGAAAACACTTATTTAGATTCTATATGGCTACCGAGCTCATTGAATATTCTATAGTATTTTCCATGTAATTCAGTAGCTATTGAGCTTTACAGTTCCTATCGAGCATTCCAGTGGTTACTAAGGGAATTAAGTTAGTGTCAAGTGCAACTGTTCAAACCAAGAAGAATCAGTTAGTGTGAAGTCTAGTAGTTCAATGCGAGTAGTTCAGTGGTTACCAAGCTTTGTAGTTTCTATCAAGCTAATAGTTCATGTGAAGTGAAGTTAGTGTTAATCGAGCTATGTGAAGATTAGTGTTTATCGAGTGCAATCATGGTAAATGAGTAATTCAATTTCTACCAAGTTACACAGTATCTACTAAGTCACCAGTGTAGATTGAGTTCAAGACTACATTGAGATGATTAGTATGGATTGAGCTTCTACTTCTACCAAATGCATGACAATGTCGAGTAGTGATAGTGGACGCTATGTATAAGAACTTCACCAAGTTAGTCTTCTAAACTCGAGTGTCTTCATTTGGACTAACTTTGTAATATTGGTGTTAACTTGTATATTGGCCGACTTTGTAATTTTGTAAATTCGATATATATATATATATATATATATATATATATATATATGTATGTATGTATGTATGTATGTATGTATGTATGTATGTATGTATGTATGTATGTACGTACGTACGTATGTATGTATGTATGTATGTATATATATGTATGTATGTATGTATATATATATATATATATATGTATGTATATATATATATATATGTATGTATATATCTATATATATGTACATATATATATGATATCTATATATATGTATATATCTATATATATGTACATATATATATATACATATATATATATATATATACATATATATATATATACATATATATATGTATATATATAGATATGTATATATACATATATATATGTATATATACATATATATATGTATATATACATATATATATGTATATATATACATATATATATGTATATATATATATATGTATATATACATATATGTATATATACATATATATATGTATATATACATATATATATGTATATATATACATATATATATGTATATATATACATATATATATATATATATATATATATATATTGTGTCATATCTAAGGCAGGATGAGAAAGTATGTAAGTATGAATGTGTGAATGTAATGTGAAATAGAAGCATGTGAATGTGAATCAGCAATAGAAAAAGTGTATTGTAAGGCCATATCAGTAAAGGAGTAGCAAAGACATATCCATCATAGAAAGGTGATCAGTACTTCAAAGAATCTCTATCAACAAATCAGTTGTAAGTCAGAGATCCAATATTTCAGCTAATAGGTGAACCAATCCAAATCCTTTAATAGGGTAGAATTAACAATTTTTTCTTAAATCTCTTAATAGAGTGCATACTTAATTGTTATTGGATATAATTTTCTACTTGTGTGTTTTCTTTGATGTTACACAAATGTCATATCAGCTGGTAGACAGTGTCTACCAAGCTCTAATGGTTAACAAAGGAAAGTTAGTGTTTACCGAGTTCACTCGGTTACCAAAGGATTTTGCAGGTTCACAGTGTTAATCAAGCTTCTGTTGGTTAACACATGAAATCATTTTAGGAATAGATTTTACCAAGAAGGATTGCCCAATGAAGGATTTTGTTGATTTGAGAAATAAAGTTTAATTATTTCAAGTATTGATTCCAACTGACTGAGGTAATGAGTATTGGTGATTGTAAGTTGTAAATGAGGTGACTTGATAATTTGAATGGTATATATGAAAGGTCAAGTTGAGCATTCTAAATGTATGAGTGAGCATGCAAGTGTATTGATTGTTTGAAGAGGAAAGTGTGAGCAAACTTTCAAGGATGGTCAAATATCCTTGAGAAGTAGCAAAGTTATATTTGATCAGGAAGGATCTAGTGAAGAAGAATAGAGATTTATAATCAAAAATTTAGTTGAATCTAATTCAATTCATTCCATTGTTACTTTCTTACCATTGTACCAGTGATTCCACAATCTCTTAGTAGAGTTGGTTTAATAGCCATTTGTAAATCCTCTAACAATGTGACAGTTCTATTGAATTGTTCTAAAGACCTTTTTGCAAAGCCACTCCTAACAGGGTGATTAAATACTCTAACAAGGTCACACCTAACTATTTGTTTTGTAACCTTTAACCAGGTTGGCTCCTAACAAGGCTCACTTCAGAAGAGTGAAAAATACTAGCTAGTTACTTGGTGGTTTTTCCCATATTGGGTTTCTATGTTAAATCTAGTGTCTTATGTGTTCATGTTATTTCTTTTATGTTTGCATGTTAATCACTATGAATCTATAAGATCTATTAAAGTTAACATACACTACATTTACCAAGTTACAACATTTTAAATATATTTCCTAAGTGACAATAGTAACTAGTTTTATTAGACATCTAAGAGATCTGTGGATTTGTTTTTGTGGTAATTGATTCACCCCCCCTCTCAGTTACTCCATCTATATTTCCAAAAATTGGTATCAGAGCTTTTGGTGCTTGCAAGAAGGGTTTCAAGACCTAAGCTAAAGATCAAGATGTCTTACAAGAGAAAAATTCCAAGGCTTAACAAAGATAACTTTTCAGCATGGCAGGGCCTAATGAGACTTCATCTGGCTTCCATTGGTGATACATGATTAAAATACCTTGATGAAGAATACACTACTCCTTTTGGTACATTATCTATTAATGACATTGCTAAGAAGAAGACTCATAACATCATGATGATAGACATTGCATCTGCTCTAAACTATGAAGAATTTGATGATATCAAGGACTGCAAAACTACCTTTGCTATGTGGAACAAGCTAAAGGATATCTATGGTGGTGATGACAATGTGAGGAGAGCAAAAGTAGAAAGCCTTAGAGGACAATTTGATTAGATGAGAATGAGAGAGGATGAAAACATTGCCAAATATTTTGAAAGGATCAAAGAAAGTCTCAATGCAATCAAAGCTTCTCGAGGAGAAATCAAGGAAGAAACAATTGTAAGTAAAGTTCTTAGAACATTGATTCCTATTTATGCAATTAAAGTATCTACAATTCAAGAAAGAAGATGTGAGACAAATCATAAGATAACTTTGGATACCCTGGTAGGAAGATTGACAACCTTTGGGCTAGATAACTATGATAACTATGTTCCAACTTCCAAGAATATTGAATCTACATTTGAGACCAAGGTTTCACTTAAGGAAAAAGGCAAGAAAGTAAAGGACACTCAGTCAGAAAGTGAAGAAGAATCAGAGGAAAGTTCTGATAGTGATCTTGAAGTTGTTGAAGCTCTACTTGCAAGGAAATATTCTAGAGGCAGAGGAAAATACAAAGGTAAAGTTCCCCTAATCTATTTTTTATGTGAAGAAATTTGTCATATTGCAGCCAGGTGCCCAAAAAAACAAAGCAAGGATGAGAAGAAAGGTCACAAGTGCAATGGCAAGAAAGATTCCAAATCATTCAAGGACAAAGGTAAGAAAATATCTTTTATGGCTAAGGGCTCTAAGGATTCTAATAATAGTGAGGATGAAATAGTTTACATTGTTGTGAAAGAAGAATCTGATAATGATGAACAAGATAAGATGACACTTATCTCTCATGTGAGAAAAAATGATATATGGATCATAGATAGTGGATGTTCACATCATATGACTAGTAACAAAACAAAGTTTGAACATTTTGAAGACTATGATGGTGGTAGTGTAAGGTTTGGAAAATGAACCTTGTTGCATAAAAAGAAGAGGACGAAGCTCATTAACCAAAGAACTTGTATGTGATAATGCCTATTGGGTTGAAGAACTAAAACATAATATGTTGAGTGTGGCACAACTAATCAATATTGCATTCAAGGTGGAATTCATGCATGGCGAGGCAAGACTACTGGATGACAAAGGAAAACTGATTGGATCAGGCAAACAAACAAAAGGTAACTTGTTTTATCTTGATCTTGGTGAGTGCTCATGTTTTATTGCTCAAGTTGAAGAAAGTTGGTTATGGCACAAAAGGTTATGTCATGAAAATTTTGATAACATGGTGAAAATAAGAAAATTCAGGAAAGTAAGAGGCATTCTTAGTTTGAAGAAACCTAATGCTGGTTTATGCAAGAATTGTTAGATTGGTAAAATGGGAAAGACTAGCTTTAAAAGTAAAAACTATCAGTCTGAAGATATTTTGGAAATTGTGCATACTGATTTGTGTGGACCTATTTGAATTGAGAGCTATACTGGAGAAAAGTTCTTCATTCTATTTGTTGATGACTACTCTAGAATGATGACTGTTATTTATTTTAGAGAGAATTTAGAAGCATTTGAGAAATTCAAATGGTATTTGGCAAGAGTAGAGAAGGAAATAGAGAAAAGATTGAAATGCCCAAAGCCAGATAGAGGTGGTGAATTCATCTCCAATGAATTCAATAAATTTTGCATTGAAAGATGAATCAAAAGACAAGTATCAACCCCTGGAACTCCCGAGAAAAATGGAATAGCTAAAAGGAGGAATAGATATATCATGGATTTTGCAAGGACTCTAATGATTGAAAAGAACATTACTATCAAATACTAGAAGGAAGCTATCAACACTAGAGTTCATACCTTAAATTAAGTATAGTTGAAGAAGGACTCATTCAAAACCCCCTATGAGTTATGGTATGGCTATAAACCCAATGTAAGTTACCTAAAAGTATTTGGAAGTAAATGTTACATCTTGAAAGAATCTAGAAAAGGAAAATTTGATGTGAAAGGTGAGGAAGACATATTTTTAGGATATTCTTGCAAGAGCAAGGCATATAGATGTTTGAATTTGTCAACTCATAAAATCATAGAAAGTGCACATGTGAAAGTTGATGAGTTTGCAGAAAGGACTAAAGAAGAAAGTAGAAAGGAACTAGAAGATTATAGGAGATTTGTTTATGTTGAACTTGATACATTTCTAGACACATCTATCAATCAGGAGACTTCAACTCCCAAGTCTTCATTAGTCACCAAGTTTCAAGAAGTTCATACCAAGTCACAAGGACCCAAGTCACATTCTGAAGCTACCAAGCCAATGCCTACTAAGTCTGAGCAGCCAGAACCTAAAGTTGAAGTTCAAGAGGATGACAATGCAATTTATTCAAGAGGCAAGGAACCTGCATTGGCCAAGTATGTTAGAAGACATCATGCACTAGATTAGATTATTGGAGACAAATCAAAAGGTACTATGACAAGAAGTAAGCTGAAAGGTACATGTTTACTTGCTGATTTTGAACCTAAAAATATCAAAGATGCATTGGAAAATGAAAGTTGGATTGAGGCTATAAATGAAGAGATAGAGAAAATAGAAAAGAACAAAACTTGGACTCTTATACCTAGGCCTAAAGATAAAAATTTGATTGGAACAAAATGGGTATTCATGAATAAGTTGAATGAAGATGGTAAGGTATCAAGAAATAAAGCTAGATTGGTACTTGAAGAAGGAATTGATTATAGTGAGACTTTTGCTCCTGTTGCAAGATTGGAAGGTGTCAGGACCTTACTTGCATATGCAACACATAAATGATTTGAGGTATATCAAATGGATGTTAAATTAGCATTTATCAATGGTATTCTTGATGAAGAAGTCTATATTGAACAACCTGAAGGTTTTGTTGATCTAGACAAAAGGGACATGGTCTGCAAATTAGACAAAGCATTGTATGGTCTAAAACAAGCTCCTAGAGCATGGTATGAGAGATTGCAACTACCTTATTTACATTGGTTTCCAAAGAACTAATGATAACAGTAGTTTGTACATCAAGGAAGGACTAGATAACAAAATTTTTTTGGCAGAAATATTTGTGGATTATACTTTGTTTATAGGGAATGATGATCTAGAATTTTCAGAGCAAATGAACAAAGAATTTGAAATGTCTATGTTTGGTGAGATTAAATTCTTTTTTGGTCTTTAGATACAACAAAGAAACAATGGTATCTACATCACTTAGTCTAAGTACATCAAGGAGATACTCAAGAAGTTTGGTATGGAAGCTTCAAAACCAGTTGGAACCTCCATGTATATTGGACTGAAGCTTACCAAAGATGATGATTCAAAAGAGGTAGATTAGACCTTATATAGATCAATGATTGGAAAATTACAGTATGTAGTTTATACAAGGCTTGATATTGCTCTTACAGTTGGTATAGTGGCAAGATTCTTAGCAAAACCTAGAAAAAATCATATGATGGCAATCAAAAGGATCTTGAGATACTTGGAAGGCATGAAGGTTGAAATCAAAGAACTAGTTGTCATGTTTTGTGATAATAATTGTGCAATTAACATATCAAAGAATCTAGTGATGCATTTCAAAACCAAAAATATTTCTATAAAATATCATTTTGTCAGAGTATTGGTGCAGGATAAAGAAATTGTATTGGTATATGTCCATACAAAAGAATAGATTATAGACATATTCACCAAGGCATTACCTAAAGATGCATTCTTGTATCTAATAGGTAAGTTAGGGTTCATTCCCCTATCAGAAGCTCACTAAAATAAATTTTTAGTGATGCATCAATAGGAACCAAGTTGAATATCTATCAATTGATGTAGCATAGTCAAGGGAACATTTCATATGAATCAATACTCAAGGTACATTGATACTCATTTGGTATGTGTTGTCTTTGGCATGTTTTGTCAAAGAGGGAGAGTTTACTGTCATATCCTTTTGAAATTTGTTTGAGGGAGAGTTTACTATTTGAAGAAGAAGCTATGCAATTCCTTCATAGAGGGAGATTACTACATTAGAGAAGTTTGTGGCATAAAATCTAAGAGGGAGAAAATTTCTATTAGAGAAATTCTTGTTTTCAAATTTCATTGTGCTATGACATGTTGTGTTGCCATCAATGCCAAAGAGGGAGATTTTTGGATGCATTTGTCTAATTGTGTGTTGTCTTTGATGTTACACAAATGTCATATCAGTTGGCAGACAGTGTCTACCGAGCTCTCATGGTTAACAAAGGAAAGTTAGTGTTTCCCAAGTTCACTCAGTTACCAAAAGATTTTGCGAGTTTGCAGTGTTAACCAAGCTTCTGTTGGTTAATACAAGAAATCATTTCAGGAATAGTGTTTATCAAGCAGGGTTGGCTAATGAAGGATTTTTTTGATTTGAGAAATAAAGTTTAATTATTTCAAATATTGATTCCAGCCGACTAAGGTAATGATTATTGGTGATTGTAAGTTGTAAATGAGACGACTTGATAATTTGAATGGTATATATGAAAGGTCAAGTTGAGCATTCTAAATGTATGAGCGAGCATGCAAGTGTATTGATTGTTTGAAGAGAAAAGTGTGAGAAAACTTTGAAGGATGCTCAAATATCCTGGAGGAGCATCAAAGTTATATTTGATCAAGAAGGATCTAGTGAAACAGAACAAAGATCTGTAATCAACAATTAAGTTACATCTCATTTAGGTCATTTCATTTTTACTTTCTTACCATTCTAGTAGTGACTCCAAAATCTCTTAGTAGAGTTGGTTTAACAACCATTTGTGAATCCTCTAATAAGGTGACAGTTCTATTGAATTGTTATAAAGACCTTTTGTAAAGCCACTCCTAACAAGGTGATTAAATCCTCTAACAAGGTCACACCTAACTGTGTGTTTTGTAACCTTTAACCAGGTTGGCACCTAACAAGGCTCACTTCAGAAGAGTGAAAAATAGTAGCTAGTTACTTGGTGGTTTTTCCCATATTGGGTTTCCACATTAAATCTGGTGTCTTATGTGTTATGTTTGCATGTTAATCACTGTGAATATTTAAGATCTGTTAAAGTTAACATACACTACATTTAGTGAGTTACAACATTTTGAGTATGTTTACTGAGTGACAATAGTTACTAGTTTTATCAAACATCTAAGGGATCTGTGGATTTTTTTTTGTGGTAACTGATTCACCCCCCCCCCCCCCCCTCTCAGTTACTCCATCTATATTTCCAACAAATTGTGTCTTTGTAAAACCTCTAACAAGGTGGACCTAGTAGTCCTAATTGCTCCTAATAGGACAGATCATCAAAAGCGATCATTGTAAGCCTTAACAGACCAACTTTATGTTGCAGTATTGAAGTTCTATGGGTATCATCCCCAACCCAATTTTACTTTCTATTTGGAAGGTTTCTGGGTCACCAAATTATTGTGTTCAAGTGTTATGAATGTTTTATGTTTTTCAGTTTCTCATGCATGTAGTTAGATCTGATTTAATGAACTAAATGGTAATTGGATTATTGTAATTAAGATCTAAATTTGGTAAAAATTTTAAGGTTACTGATTCACCCCTCCCCTCTCAGTAACCTACCATATTCTTGAATATTTCCAACATCTTGGACCGCACTCTAAATAGTAGAAGAGGTAGGTATAATAGGGTAGGATAAGAAGTCAGAAATAGTCAGAGCATCATAAAGATACTTATGTTTCCAAATAGAGCTCCATTCCTTATCATCTTGATACACTCGCCACCCTTGTTTAGCTAATAAATCTTTATTCATACTTATTATAGATCTAATACCCAAACCACCATCTATCTTAGGTTTATAGATCATTTCCCAAGCGATCAAAGTCATTCTCTTATTTTCCTTAGTTCCAAACCATAAAAAATTTGTTTGAATTTTATCAATAGCATCTACAAATTTAGCTAGAATCCTAAAGAGGCTCAAAGCATAAGTTGGGATACTTTGAATGCAAGCTTTGAGAAGAGTAACTTTACCTACTTGACTCAACATATTACCTTTCCAACCAGCTAATTTCTTATTGATTTTCTTAACTAGATCGTCCCAAAAGGTATATGAAGGGCTAAGCCCCAAAGGGAGACCAAGATAGGAACATAGAAAAGATCTTATAGAACATCCAAGAATATTTTCAATCTTTCTCTATCTAAGTTCAAGAGTGTTAATAAAAAAGAGATAACTCTTATTCTAATTTATCAGCTACCTAGAAAAAGAAGAATAAAGATTGAGAGCCTTTTTAAGGCTTCTAGCCTCTCTAACATATGCTTTACCTAAAAAAATTGTATCATCCACAAATTTTTCATGAGAGCATATAAGAGGATGAGAAGAAGGTCTCAAACCTTGAATTTCCCCTCTTAAAACTAGCTTCCCAATATGTTTTCCCAAGCTATCAGCCATAATAGTAAAGAAAATAGGAGAGATAGGATCACCTTGCCTCAACCCCCTTGAGGGTTTTAAAAAATCAATGGAACTCCCATTGACTAACACAACAAGAGAAGTAGTTGAGACCAACTATAGAATTAGCTTAATAACATTATCATTAAAGCCAAAAGAAAGTAAAAGCTTGTAAAGAAAATTCCATTTGATTCTATCATAAGCTTTAGCAATGTCTACTTTCATAATAAACCCATGTTTATTAGATAGAGATAAAGAATGGATATCTTCATGAACATATATAATATAGTTAAGAATTTGTCTTTCAAGAATAAAACCATTATGTTGCTTAAAAATTAGACTAGGAAGGATACTCAATAATCTCAAAGTGAGGACTTTAGAGATGATTTAGTAAATTGAAATAGAGAGGCTAATTAGTCTAAACTTTTTAGGTGATTCAACTCCTACCTTCTTTGGGATAAGACAAAGAAAGGTAGAGTTGATTTCCTTTAGCATTATTTTACCTCCAAAGAATTCTTTGACAAAATCACAACATCTTTTCCAACCAGTTTCCACTATTTCTGAAAGAAAAATATAGACAAACCATCTAGACTTGGGGATTTATCTCCTTCAAATGAGAAAATAGCTTTGAAAATTTCATCTCCCTTGGGAATAGCACTCAACATTTTATTCTTCTCATTAGAGACCATATGTTGAATTGCTTCAAGCAGCTCAAACTATTTAGTTTCATCAACATTAGGGTCAGAGGATAGCATAGAAGACAAAAAGGAGACCAATTCATTAGAAATATTCTTCTCATTAGTAATTTTTTTATCTTCCCTTAGTAAGGATAGAGATGTGATTCTTGGCTCTGTATTTCATAGTTGAAAGATGAAAAAATTTGGTATTTCTATCCCCTTCTTCTAGCCAAATGGATCTAGACCTCTGCCTCCAAAATATTTCTTCTTTAGAAATGATGTCATGGTAGTCTACCAACCTTTCGTTCTCTTATTTGACCAGCTCCATCAAGTATCCCTCCTATTGTATTCTATCTTGGATAGATTTTAGATCATCCTTTAGATTTGGTTTTCTTTCGAAAATATTCCCAAATGATCTTTTATTCTATTCTCTAACTCTCTTTTTGACATTCTTAAGTTTAGAGGCAACATGAAATAAAATTGTTCCTTCGATATTACTATTCCACCATTCTTCCAATAGATCCTCAAAATGTGGGTGGTGTATCCACATTTTCTCAAATTTGAATGGGAAATTCTTCCTAGCTTGAATAGCCTCTACTTTAAACAAAAGTGAAAAATGATCAGACACAATCTTCTGAATAGCATTGAGATTATGCATAAAATATTTAGTCCAATCCGTAGATATAAGAACTCTATCCAAATGAGCTTGGATACAATAATTTCCAACTCTTTTATTACTCCAAGTGAAATCAATGCCTTGAATATCTAGATCTATTAAGCCTTCATTATTAATAAAGTCCATAAGGTCTAGCCTTCCTTCCATTTGACTAGAATTACCTCCTTTTTTTCATGTTCATAAAGAGGAACATTAAAATCCCCCAGAAATAACCAACTACCATAATAATTAACACTCTTAAGTTTAGATAGAGAATCTTAAAACTTTTTTCTAGTGTTCTTATTATTAGGAGCATACACATTGACTACATACCATTTTTTTATCCTGGGACAAAATCTAAATCTTAACAGCAATAAAGTGTTTATTGGCATCCATCAGGGCACCAGAAAACAAAGAATGCTTCCACATAATCAACATTCCCCTTGAAGAATCTTCAGAACTACTTGCCATAATACAATAGTTATTGAAAGATTTCAATTTTTCAGCTTCATCTTTGTCCATTTTAGTTTCCTAGAGCACCATTATATCAGGTTTGCACTCTCTAACAAAATTTCAGACAACATCAAGTTTATAGATATTGTTCATCCCCCTAATATTCTAGGTATTAACTTTTATTATAACTTTTTAGGGGTAAAATCCAGAATAGTTGCCTACTTCCCATTAGCAATATTCTGCAAACTTTCACTTTCTCTTGTCTTCCTAGTTGTTTTTTTGCTAGGTTTGTCTAGATTCCCAACATTCAGCTTCAAATTAAGGGAGCTTATTTCCAATTTACTTCTTCGAGTCTCAACTCCTATGGGAAAAGGGTTAGATTTTTTAATCTATTTTCTTCCTTTGACCCTATTTTTGTTTATGTTATTTCTTTTGAGTTAACAAATCCAAACACTTAGAATCTAATATACTTTCAATAAGAGGAAAATCTTGACATAGAGGATTCAACAAAGAAAGGGTTTCTTCATCTTATGATTCCTCTAAAATTTCAATCTCATTCAGTTGACAACTCCTTTCCTCGAGAATTTCTCCTTCCTTATCTCCTCTAAAGCTTATATCTCTTCCAGCTTGTCATCTTTATTTTGATATATGACCATCTGGTCCATTAGTATATCCACGTCCTTATTATCCTTGATACTAATATCATCAATATTTTGGATTTTCTCCTCTTCCTCCTTCATCTTATCCTTATTTTAATTAGCTTTGGATTCATCTTTCTATTCTTGCAAGACCATCTTATTGGGGAGAACTTTAGGTTTCCAAACCTTTTTTGAACCTTTTTTTCCACATTTACCATTTTTATTTATTTTTAATTTTCAAAGGACAATTGTTTGCCCAGTGACCCTATTTTTTTCAAACAAAATAAGCATTAGGAAGATCTTCAAAATAAATCTCTTGCATGCACTTTCCTAATTTTTAATTAATTTCCACCTTTCGAGGAAGGTCCTTCAAATGAGAAACTTTCACATAGATTCTAGCACATTGAAGTTTATATCTTGATGGTGTTATATTATCAATTGTTATAAGTTCTCCAAAAGAACTAGCTATCCGCTTAAAAATGTCTTCATGCCAAAAATCAAGTGGGAGCCCTATGAGTCTAACCCACACCGGAGTAGTAAGGAAGAAAGCATCAGAGAGATCCATATTTGGTTCCCATTTTTTAATTGTTAATGTATTATTACCAAATGACCAAGGACCTCCACGTTAAACCATATTTAAATCTTCCTTGCATATAAAAACAAAGGAGAAAAACCCTTTCATCATTATAGAAATATCCACTTGTCCACGGATAGCCCATTCCCTTTTAATCATTTTTTAAAGAGCTTCAAATTCTGGATGACCCCCCATAAATTTCCCTACAAGGGCCAAATCCATAGTTGAAATATAATAATCAACTATCAAATTTGGGATAAAAATATGAAAGTCACCTTTTTCCTAGGAGGATTTTGAAGTAATAGGTACTTGCCTCCATGCCTTTTCCAAACAACAAAGATCACTTTCATTGACCTGCTTCACAAATCCTACTCCTTCTACTCCTCAACACATGATCCTTCAACATTCTAAATCACATCCACCAAAATATTATTGTCCTTCAGTGGGTCCCTTATTTGGATTGAGCTCTCGGTCAGAGGATTAGAATGATTACATTCAGAGACCCCAAATATTCTAGTGTAGAAACCCAATAAAAATTTCTCTTCTTCCTACTCCAGAAGCACACTAAAACCCATATCTGACTTCCTTGTACCGCCTTCTGAACTCCCTGCTTCCAAATTCCCTATACCACTAGGGTTGATCCCAACTACTAAATTCCCACCAACCAGATTCCCTCCTACCAGAGCTCTACCAGACCCCATTCTATTCTAGGATACTTTAAAACTTTGGGAAAAAAGTCCAGTCCTATACCCTAGGCCAGTGGAGTAGGTACTTGGCACGGAAGTCCCGTAAGGGAAATTGGCCTACAACCTTTCTCCACTGCGAAGCGAATTCAAACCTATGACCTCAAGGAAGTAAACCTCAAGGCATAGACCAACTCACCTACAAGTGGTGACCTTTAGTTATGAAGTGTTCTAACTTTTTGAAAGGATTATAACTATAAAGTATTGTGAGTTTTCAAATGATTTGTATTATGAAAGGTTGTGACTCTTGGAAAAGAAGAGACAAAAAAGTATATTTTATCTTTCCTTATAATTAGAAAAGGAAGAACTTTAGAAAATAAATAAACAATTGAGGTAATCTAGAAGGAATAATTCACTGAAGGGCTAACTAAGGATAGAGCCACATGGACCAAGAAAAGAAGAAGGTAAGAAAGGTATGTTTATGGACTATATTTCTTTAATTATATTTATGAATTTATTTATATTAGTGAATTGTACTTGTGGATAATATTGTGTTACCTCATGGGGTTAACACCATGGAGATTAATGAGACTTGAAACATGGGGTATGGGAGATTGTAAGATCTCACCACCATGGTCGAGAATCAATGGATAATCTCCATGTGCCAGAATATTCTAATGATGTCAACATATGCATATGTGATTGGCCTTGGATAGAGGATGTCTTGTCTATGAAGAATCTTAAGGGTGCACTACCAAGAATATGATGAGGTAGCTATGAGCTAGGAAGCCTGATCTAGAGACATCCTTAAGATTGGGGTTAAATTAGAGGGTAGAACAATAGTTAGTTTTTTTACTGTTATGATTCTAACCATTATTTTGCAAGTATTACCTGTCCCAAACTAACCCTAATAGTGGGGACATTACAAAAATGGAGTTCATGGTGTGCAAATGATCCTCAGATAAATGTACTATCTCTTCAGGCGTAAGGAGCTCATACTAGATGCATAAATAAAAATTACATGTTGTAGATCAACAATACAATTGCTGTAGGATTGTAATATGCATATATCCATGTGAGTAAATGACAACTTGTCAACCCGAAACACAATGGAGGAAATTCTAGATTACATGTCAATGATGCTTCCCTAGCTGCAAACCCTCCAACTCTAATATGGGCCTTTGAAACTTTTGGAAGAACCAAAAGGTTTTGACTCTCTAGTGCCCCCTTACTAGGGGCTATGGTAGATTGGGACTTCTAAACTTATTTATGAATATACCCTGCCCCTGGCCAATATATCATGAAAAGTATGTATAATCAGATCACAACCTAAATAGAATTCTACATATAATTGTTTGAAAAATAAAGTAGCACCTCATCCTTTTGAGACCACTTATAATGGGTTGTTAGCCATCTAGGATATATAAAAGGGACTGGAAGGTCACTTCTACACTTTATCCCTCTATGTGATCTAACAACAACTATCTCAAGGTAATATGGAAATGTGCCTTTAAAAATGAGCTCAAAAAAATCCCTATCAATTGACCTCCACCTAAATGTCTTAAGACCATGTGAACTAAATTCTTATTAAATGTGTCAATGAATATATCACCATATGGGTTGTATGACTCAATCTTCTAAATCATACTCATGAGCTCTGTCTAAATAGATGTAAGCTTCTCCCTATTAGGGATGACATGGGTATTTTGCAACATTTCCTCTAGTTGAGCTAGAGAGGTACAATTTCTACATAGTCTCTTGTCTATAACTCTCCCTACCCCAAGGATTCCTATAAGATGAGGATTATGAAGCATGGTCACTTGTGGGATTGACACTAGGCTTTGAACCACTTGATATCATGATATATATGATATGATGTAAATATATCTAAAATTGTAAGTGCTTATACATTGGATAGAATTAACTAATTAGTTCGTGTGTGTGTGTGTGTGTGCGCGCGCGCGTGTGCATGAACATGTAAACAATGCATTCAAATAAAAGAAAAAATTAATCATTAACCATATAGAGTCATTGTGTGTGTGTGTGTGTGTGTGTGTGTGTGTGTGTGTGTGTGTGTGTGTGTGTGCGCGCGCATTTAAACAATGCATTCAAATAAAAGGAAAAATTAATCATTAACCATATAGAGGCACTATGCAAA
This sequence comes from Cupressus sempervirens, assembly GCA_028749045.1. Taxonomy (NCBI): domain Eukaryota; kingdom Viridiplantae; phylum Streptophyta; class Pinopsida; order Cupressales; family Cupressaceae; genus Cupressus; species Cupressus sempervirens. The sequence goes on from CM053788.1 coordinate 522,431,127, forward strand.
TTAAAAACATTGGACAAATTAAACATTTTAAAAATATTGTAGATATTTAAAAATTAAAAACAACACACTAGAGTTGACTCAAGATATATAAGATAAACAAAATTAAAGAAAAATAATAAAAGAATGAAACGTGTCACCACTCAAGGGAGATAAATAACAAGGAAAAGATGACAAAAGGAAAAAGCACAATAATGCAAAGACACAAACAAAGAAACTAAACTAAGTAAAGAGAATTTAAAAAAACACAAATAATTTTTAAATTAAAATAAACGAAAATAGTAGTTTCCAAAATAAGTCAAATTGTAATATTTCTATAAGAATTCAATTGTGTAGTAATTTGAGTCAAACTCATTGATCCATGAAACATGGATCAATTCACATATCAATGAAATTAAATCACAATAAAAAGTTACGAAATGAACTCATGAAAATAAATTGTAATAGAAATATCATAAAATGTTTCACTTCTAATCACAGATCAATGAAATTAAATTGTAATAGAAATATCATCCAATGAATACATGAAACAAAATTGTAATAAAAATATCACATAATGTTTCACTTATAATCATAGACCAATGACATTAAATGGGAAAAAAAATTATCAAGGAAATTAAATTGTAAGAGAAATATTACAAAATGTTTCACTTGTTTTACCAATAATGGCACATTTTAGTTTTGGTTTCCTCAAAGACATAGACTCTATCAATGTGCGTAATGAAGGTCAACGACAGTGTTTGGGCATTTAAGGCAGATTGTGGGAGCCCCTGGTAGATTTTGAACCAACCCTAATTTCTACTTTAGGAATCCATGTTATGATTTTTATTCATCAACAACCCTTCAGGGACGGGATTTATCATTGTGGGTATCTCTCTACTTCCGCGGAATACTATTCTCTAAAGCCAACAGATTGTAAAAATAACACAACTCACATGGAGATTGAAATACCCAAGAACTGAAGGCGGCCAAAATGCATGAAAGAGAAGCATACTTGATCTCATTCAGTTATCCACAGACAAAAAGCAAAGCCGTAGCAACAGAATGGGGAAGAGGTGATCAAATCAAGCAAGCCTATACACCTTTAGAAAAGCCCAACTCTATGCCATTTCAATCGTCTTTGTATTCCATTAGTTTCATAAAACATCATATCTGTATCAAAAAGTTTTTTGTTTGGGGTTTTTGTGAGAAGATTCATGAAGAGCACTGGAAAATCCTTTTCCTTCTTCCCTACCTCAGTACCGAAAACAAGGCTTCTATGTCTATTTATAGTGCTGGTTTTGTTAATAGCCTTTGTCAATGTATCAGATTTCAGACAAATAGATACAAGCCCATCTAGTTTTGGCAGATTATTGCACTATAATCCCAATTCATCTGTTCCATCATTTCTTGTGAGAACAGATGAGAATACTTATGTGGGTTCTCAAGGCAGTCAGATCTTCGTCAATTGTAGCTGCCCAAATCGAGTTCAAAACTGCACAAATGATATCAAGGAGAATGTCACGGCAGCCATTGAATCTGATAAGCCTGACTATGAGTTCAGTATTCTTATTGGAGTCCTAACAGTGGCAGATGAGTATGAAAGAAGGCATTTTCTTCGTACTGTTTATGGAAGTCAATCCACAATCCATGCAAAAGTGGACTTGAAATTTGTGTTGTGCAATCTTACAAAGGATGATCAAAGAATCCTTGTGGCTCTTGAGATCATGACTCACAATGATATCATCATATTGAACTGTGAAGAGAATATGAATGAAGGTAAGACTTATACTTATTTCTCTAGTCTGCCAAAGATGGGATTGCAGTATGATTATGTTATCAAGGCAGATGATGATATTTATTTTAGGATTGATAAGTTGGCTGAGTCACTGAAGCCTTTGCCAAGGAATGACACTTACTATGGCTATGTTATTCCTTGTGAAAAAATGGATCCTTTTGCAAAGTATATGTCTGGCATGGGATTTGCCCTGTCATGGGATTTGGTGAAATGGATTGAAGAGTCTCCTATTCCTAAGAACAAGACAGTGGGCCCTGAAGATATGATGGTGGGGGTTTGGCTGCATGAAGGAAATAAGGCTAAGAATAGGTTTAGCAATAAGCCTGCCATGTATGACTTTCCTCTTGCTAATGGAAAGTGTTCCCATGAATTGATTCCCGAGACAATTGCTGTACACAAGCTCAAGGGCAGGGAGAGATGGTTTGCTGTTCTCAAGTACTTCAATTTTACATCTCCTCTCAAGGAGTCTATGTTGTATCATCTATAATTATTTACGGAGGACATCATCCATTGGGAACTGTTCACTTTTTTTTTTTGAGCTTTTACTTTTAGGTCACTTCAGAATTTGTAGAGATCTATATCAAGTTTAAAACAACCCAACCAATCATACACTAAAAATCATGTACTGGGCGATCACTTACAGTCCAAAAACAAAGATTGAAAAGACCAAGTCAGTAACATTGTGCTAAAAAGTTATAAATAAACCACAACATTTTTAGTGGAGGAAGTTTGATGGAATTTGTTTCAAGTTCATGTTGTTAGTTGTTAGAACATAAATTGAGATATAGTTGTAATGATCTATGACAAATTGTAGCGAGTTTTAAGTGATTTGATTTAGGATGGAGACTTGTGTATGTCTTATATTTATGTGTTCCTAATCATGTTCCTGATCATGTGTGCTTATAATGTAGAGTATATTTGATAATGACAAGAGACATGGTGATGTTCTAGGGGTTACTCAAATCTACCGCAAGAAAATATAAGTATTAGAAGCTTGTCTCTATCACCATAAGCCATTTGCAATGTTGTGATATAGTGGAGAAAGATTTGTGCATTTTAGGAAAAGTTGGTTGAATAGTAAAATCGTTCAAATTTCTTGTCAGTGATTATATAACTATATCTATTTACTCGTACAAATAGAACAACATCAAATTAGTTGATTAATGGATTTATTTGTGGTGTGTAGTCTTAGTTGGAGAATATATGATGTGTTGATCCCTATAGTTTGTTGTCTATTAGTGTCAACCACTTAGTCATTTATTTGGCAGTGTTGGTTGGTCATCATTTTGATCGAGCAATCCTACTAAGACTGAGAAAAGTATTTAGAACTATTCATATTTTAGTTAAGCTTGAGCAATTGTTATTGCTCAGGCTTAACTATAGAGATCTATATCAAGTTTAAAACAACCCAACCAATCATACACTAAAAATCATGTACTGGGCGATCACTTACAGTCCAAAAACAAAGATTGAAAAGACCAAGTTAGTTACATTGTGCTAAAAAGTTATAAATAAACCACAACATTTTTAGTGGAGGAAGTTTGATGGAATTTGTTTCAAGTTCATGTTGTTAGTTGTTAGAACATAAATTGAGATATAGTTGTAATGATCTATGACAAATTGTAGCAAGTTTTAAGTGATTTGATTTAGGATGGAGACTTGTGTATGTCTTATATTTCTGTATTCCTAATCATGTTCCTGATCATGTGTGCTTAAAATGTAGAGTATATTTGATAATGACAAGAGACATGGTGATGATCTAGGGGTTTCTCAAATCTACCGCAAGCAAATATAAGTATTAGAAGCTTGTCTCTATCACCATAAGCCATTTGCGATGTTGTGATATAGTGGAGAAAGATTTGTGCATTTTACAAAAAGTTAGTTGAATAGTCAGATCATTCAAATTTCTTGTTAGTGATTATATAACTATATCTATTTACTTGTACAAATAGAAAAACATCAAATTAGTTGATTAATGGATTTATTTGTGGTGTGTAGTCTTAGTTGGAGAATATATGATGTGTTGATCCCTATAGGTTTTTGTCTATTAGTGTCAACCACTTAGTCATTTATTTGGCAGTGTTGGTTGGTCATCATTCTGATAGTGGAAATGATTGAAAAGATCATGAATAAAGAATAATGGAACTGGTAAAGAATATTTCAATCATTGTTTTGGCATTGATGTTAAACTTGCTACTTGAAGGAGTGACAATTGCTTTAGTGATCCAAATACTATCAATTGGTTGATTGACAAGGAGGTGGCAATCAATAAGATGTAACTAGAATAACTAGAGAAAGGTTGAAGTTATGATGTTGTAATGAAGTATAAGGATCAGCTAAGCCATTGATGAAATAGTGTATTGATGACATAATCTAAGATACAGAGGATGGACACACTGAGATACATCAAATATGTAAGGATTAACTAAGTTCATTAGAGAGAGCCAAGCTAGCTAGTTAGTGTCAAACAGATTCTTAGTTGAAGCCGAGCAACCTTCAGGTACTGAGTGATCTTTAGGTGCTGAGCAGTCTTCAAGTGCTGAGCAGTCTTCAGGTGCCGAGTGATCTTCAAGTACCGAGCAGCTTTCAAGTGCCGAATGAAGATCAGGTGTCGAGTAACATAGAATTTCTTCAGGTGCCGAGTGCTAGTAAATAATAATAGAAGCTGAGTAACATAGAAGGAGCTGAGCATCAGTAAACCAATGATGCTGAGTTGCTGCATTATTTGTTAAGTCAAAGATTTGCTAGATCAACAGCGATAAGTTTGTTACATCAAATTTTGTGAATTAGTTGGATGATAAGGATGATGAGTAGATGTCACAGAATTCTATGTAATCCATGCAAACCATTTTCAAGATGAATGCTAATGGATTTATCATGAAGTTTCTAGACGAAATAATTTGGAGGGAAAACAATACCATTTTCTCAAGAGCAAATTAAGATTCGAGTGGAAAATTGAGAACAAAACTTCTTTATAAGGAGTTACAGGTTAGAGATCAATTATACATGTATGAGAGGGAGTTGGTCTAAGGTGTGATCATGCGAAGAAGCCAAGAGAAGTAAAGTATAGAGCATCAAGACTCTAAGTTGATCAAACGATCATGGATTGCATTGGCATAACAAGTGGAAGAACTCAAGGAGACAGATCTTGAAGGGTGAACAAGCTGTCAGCACTACAAGGGAGGAAAGCCAAGTAAAGAAAAGGACTGAAGAGCAATCTGAAATCTGCAAGGTTGAAGTTGCAATTGGTATCAGGTCAAAACCCTTATAATACTTTCTTACCATTGTATTAGATATTGAAACCCTATATTGCTAGGTTAGCTTAATAGCTACATGGATGAGCCTCAAGAAAAGGATAAAGAGATCCCCAGGAGAAGGATAAAGAGATCCTCAGGAAAATGATAAGAGATTCTTACGAGGAGGATAGGAGATCCTTAGAAAGGGATGAAAGATTCTTTTGAGAAGGTGATTGTAAATCCCATGGACTTGGGTGAGCCTAACAGCTATATGTAAATTCTTTAACAGGGTGACATTCCAAGTTGAATGTTCTTAAGTCCTCTAACGGGGCACACTCCTAAAAGGGTGTAGAAATACTTTAACAGGGTCACATTTAACAATGTGTTGTAGCCTTTAATAGGGTAAACCATCAAAAGTGGTTGAAATCAATTGCGCAGTTATTTAGTGGGTATCATCCCCACCCCAGTTTTACCTTCTTATTCCTGAAGGGTTTCTAGGTCATCAAAATCCTTAGTGTTATGGTGTGATGCATGTTTATTTTTCATGATTGTTTAATGTTCAATTGCATGCATGATAATTTCAGTTATGTACCCTTAAGGATTAAAAGAAAAAGTTGTATTGGACATCATTAGACCTTGGATAACTGATTCACCCCCCCCTCTCAGTTATTCTAAATAATTCTAACAATTGGTATCAGAGCTCACTGCTGATTTGTTTCAAGGTACTAGTAGCAGGAAGATCAAGATGTCCAAGAGAGAAGTTCCCAAGTTAAACAAAGACAACTTTGTTGCATGGAAAAGTCTAATGAAGCTACACCTCATATCAATAGGTGACTATGCATAGACCTCAATCACAGTTGATCATGTAGACCCTGCAGGACCCCTCACTATAGATGACATGAGTAAGAAGAAGGAGCACAATCAAGCTATGTTAGATATTGCTTCAGCACTAAGCTATGCTGAGTATGATGACATCAAAGGATGTGATACTTCACATCAGATGTGGGAAATATTATCAATAATCTATGGAGGAGATGATAATGTCAAGAGAGCCAAAAGAGAGAGCCTAAGAGGAAATTTTGATGATATGAAAATGGAAGAAGGAGAGAATGCTACTCAATATGGTGCAAGGATGAAGGAAGTAGTCAGTGCCATAAGAAGCCTAGGAGGATAGCTAGCCGAAGAAATAGTATGTAGAAAATACTTGAGAACTTTGCTTCCCATCTATGCTATAAGAGTATCAGCCATCCAAGAACTAAGGTGTGTACTAGGCAACACATTATCATTTGAAGGAATAATTGGAAGACTCACTGCCTTTGAGCTATCCAACTTTGATAACTACAAGCCAAAAAACTTTGAATCTGCATTCAAAGCCAAGATCACATTAAAGGACAATGAGGAGATGCAAACAAAGAAAAAGAGTGGAAAAGAAAAGTATGTATCTAGTGATAGCCTCACTGATGAAGATGATGTGGAACAATTGGAGGCATTACTAGCAAGAAGATTTCATAGAGTAAAAGGCAAATTCAAAGGTAAGCTACCAATCATTTGTTTTAATTGTAATGAAGTTGGTCACATTGTAGCCAGATGCACACAAAAGAAAAATTACAAGGATGGAGGCAACTTCAAGAACAAGAAAGAGGACAACAAGGACTACAGAGGTAAGGGAAAAAGATGCTACATTGTTGAAGAAGACTCTGACAAGAATGATGATGAAGTAGTCTATGTGGCTATGAAAGATGAATCAAATGAAGATGAAGCAACTGCCCTGGTAACCTACATGAACAAGAATGATAGATGGATCATAGATAGTGGACGCTCTCATCACATGAATGGAGACAAAATTAAGTTTATTACCTTTACCCAATATGAAGGTTATATTTGGTAACAGTGCACCATGTCAGATCAAAGGGAAAGGTAGTATAAGCTTACTAAAAAGATATCATGTGATAATGCATACTATGTTGAAGGCCTGAATTATAACTTGTTAAGTGTCTCATAGTTAGGCAACATAGGATGTAAGGTTGAATTTGAAAAAGGAGTTGCTAAAATCTATGATTCTCAAGGAAATCTAATAGGAAAAGGTGATCAAACTAGGAGTAATTTGTTTTACCTAGACATGGAAGATGTTTCTTATCTCATTGTTCAAACTGATGATGTATGGTTATGGCACAAGAGGCTATGTCATGTAAATTTTGGCAATCTAATAAGCATCAACAAAATGAAGAAAGTTAGAGGTCTACCAAAGTTGAAGAAACCTAATAACACCATGTGCAAACAATGTCAACTAGGAAAGATGACCAAGTCAACCTTCAAAAGTAAGACCTATACTTCTAATGAAGTATTAGAGCTAGTTCATACTAACTTGTGTGGTCCTATTGAAGTGCAAAGATACAAAGGTGATAGATACATATTGCTATTTGTAGATGACTATTCAAGGATGATGACGGTTATGTTCCTGAAACAAAAATTAGATGCATTCCAAGTGTTCAAATGGTACTTGGCCGGAGTAGAAAAAGAAAATGGAAAGAGCCTAAAATGTCTTAGATTTGATAGAGGAGGTGAATTCACATCAAGATAATTTGAAGAGTTCTGCAATGAAAGAGGAATCAAAAGGCAGACATCAGCACCCAGGACTCCACCTCATAATGGTATAGCAAAGAGAAGGAATAGAATAGTTATTGACTATGCTAGAACTTTAATGATGGAGAAAAATGTTGCACTCAAGTACTAGAGAGAAGCTATAAGTATTGCAATCTACACACTCAACAGAGTTCAAGTCAAGAAAGGTACAAATGCAACACCTTTTGAATTATGGTATGGGCATTCTCCTAATGTAAAACATTTCAAAATATTTGGATGCAAATGCTATATATATAAAGAGTCTAGAAATGGAAAGTGTGATGCAAAGAGTGAGGAAGGCACATTTCTTGGTTATTCTACTAGAAGCAAAGCTTATAAGTGCTTGAATGTTAATATAACAAAGTAGTAGAAAGCACAAATGTGAAGTTTGATGAGCTTGTAGAAGTTCAAAGTGTTGAAGACATCAAGAAAGCAGAAGAATACAAGACCTTTGTCTACTTTTATGAAGGTATACCTAATAATGGTGAAATTGCAACTCAAAATGACAATCAACAACAAAATCCAGCATTTGCTGAGTCACAGATAATGAATGTTGAACAATAGACACATTCAGAAGCCGAGCTGTAGAATGTAGAGGATGTTCACTCAGATTCTGAGAATAGCCAACATGAAGAAAATGAACAAATACCTGATGAAAATATGCATGAAAGAGACAACATGCAAACAAGGAAAGAACCAGTACTGGCAAAGTACGTGAAAAGACATCATCTTGCAAATCAAATTATTGGAAACAAAGAGGTAGGACCAATGACAAGGAATAGACTCAGAAGTGAGACATGTCTACTCAACAAAATGGAACCAAAAATAGTAAGAGAAGCCATAAAAGATGATGATTGGTACAATGTCGTGAAAGAAGAAATAGAACAAATTGATAAAAATAAGACATAGACCTTAGTCTCAAGACCAGCTAACAAGAATGTAATTGGAACCAAGTGGGTGTTTAGAAACAAGTTAGATGAGAATGGTGAAATCACAAGGAACAAGGCAAGACTAGTCTATAAAGGGTATGCACAAGAAGAAGGACTAGACTATGGAGAAACTATTGCTCTAGTTGCTAGAATGGAAGGAGTAAGGACCTTACTAGCATATGTAGCCTTCAAAGGATTTAAAGTCTATCAAATGGATGTTAAGTCTGCATTTCTGAATGGTATACTTGAAGAGGAAGTCTACATAGAGCAACCAGAAGGTTTTATTGATGAAAAGAACAAAAATAAGGTATGCAAATTACACAAGGCTCTATATGGACTAAAGCAAGCCCCTAGAGCTTGGTATGAGCGACTTCGCAAGTATCTAGTGCAAATAGGATTTGAAAAAATTGATGATAACAAAAAAATGTACATCAAATCAGAAGAAGGTAAGGATATTCTTGTATCCAAAATATTTTTGGATGACATAGTTTTTGGAGGAAAGGAAGTACTTTGCAAAAGTTTTGCTAACAATATGAAACATGAGTTTGAGATGTCTATGTTTGGAGAAATCGAGTTCTTTGTAGGATTGCAAGTACATCAACTAAAACATGGCATATTTGTGACACAATCAAACTACATCAAGGAGATACTCAAGAAGTTTGGATTAGAAGATTCCAAACCTATCAGTACACCAATGGCAACAGGACATAAGCTATCCAAAAATGATGAATCAGCTAAAGTCAATCAAACAATGTACAAATCCATGATTGGAAAACTACAATATGTTGTACATAGCAAACCAGACATAACACTAGCAGTTGGAATAGTGGCTAGATTCTCTACTCATACTAGAGAAAATCATCTCATGGTGGTAAAAAGGATAATGAGGTATCTTAAATGAACTGATGATTTTGGCCTATATTACAAAAAGAATGAGAAGTTTGAGCTCAATGCATACACAGACGCAAATTGGGGAGGCAACATTGATGATAGGAAAAGCACAACTGGAGGAGCATTATTCTTAGGTAAAAGGCTAGTTACTTGGACTAGCAAGAAACAAACATGCACATCTCAGTCCACTGTAGAAGTAGAATATGTGGTAGCAGCAGTCAATTGTACAAGCATTGTGTGGCTCAAACATCTATTGAAAGGAATGAAAGAAGAGGTAACCAAACCTATGATACTATATTGTGATAATACAAGTGCTATAAACATATCCAAGAATCCAGTAATGCATGCAAAAACCAAGCATATTGCAATCAAGTATTACTATATCAGAGAATTGGTGGAAGACAAACAAGTGAATCTATGGAGTACATTCACACAAAGGAACAAAATGCAGATATCTTCACCAAACCATTTCCCAAGGATGCTTATGAATATCTTAGAGGCAAGTTGGGGGTAATGCCCCTAACTCAAGTAGTCTAAAGGAACAAAGAAGCTGCCCTACATCAATAGGAATAGAACATTGAAAAATTAGAAGAGTGATGCAGAGGATGACAACAAGAATAGAAATTCTAGATTAGTCACATGCATGGTGACAGGGGAAGAAAACATGAAGATGGAAAGCTTATATTTAGCATGTTGAAGATACTACGTCTTTGGCATTTATGTCAAAGAGGGAGCTATAAGAAACTGATCAAAGAAAGGTAAGAGGGAGATGTATATGTATGAAAGGAGAGATGACAGAAAGAGATTCAGAAGAAATAAGAATCAACAAGTAGCTATGAAGGATCAAGAATACAAAGTAAGGATGCAGTAGTCCAGAGTGAGAAGCAGAACAAAGGATTCAATTTCTATCAGTTTGTTTGTAATTTTGGTGGTAACTAAGTTGATCAATTGATTAGTTTGGTTTACCATCAATGCCAAAAAGGGAGATTTTTGGAAATGATTGAAAAGATCATGAATAAAGAATAATGGAACTACTAAAGAATGTTTTAATCATCATTTTGTCATTGATATCAAACTTGCTACTTGCAGGAATGACAATTTCTTTAGTGATCCAAATACTATCAATTGGTTGATTGATAAGGAGGTGGCAATCAATAAGATGTAACTAGAGTACCTAGAGAAAGGTTGAAGTTATGATGTTTTAATGGACTATAAGGATTAGCTAAGCCATTGATGAAATAGTGTATTGATGACATACTCTAAGATACAGAGGATGGACACACTGAGATACATCAAAGATGTAAGGATTAACTAAGTTCATTAGAGAGAGCCAAGCTAGCTAGTTAGTGCCGAACAGATTTTCAGTTGAAGCTGAGCAGCCTTTAGGTGCCGAGTGATCTTCAGGTGCTAAGTAGTCTTCAAGTCTTGAGTGATCTTCAAGTACAGAGTAGCTTTCAAGTGCCGAGTGAAGATTAGGTGTCGAGTAACATCAAATTTCTTTAGGTGTCGAGTGCTAGTAAATAACAATAGAAGCCAAGTAACACAGAAGGAGACAAGCATCAGTAAACCAATGATGTCGAGTTGCTACATTATTTGTTAAGTCAAAGATTCGCCAAATCAGCAATGATAATTTTGTTACATAGAATATTGTGAATTAGTTGGATGATAAGGATGATGAGTAGATGTCATAGAATTCTATGTAATCCATGCAAACCATTTTCAAGATGAATGCTAATGGATTTATCATGAATTTTCTAGAAGAAACAATTCAGAGGGAAAACAATACTGTTTTCTCAAGAGCAAATTAAGATTCGAGCGAGAAATCAAGAACAGAACTTCTTGATAAGGAGTTACAGGTCAGAGATCATTCGTACATGTATGAGAGGGAGTTGGTCTAAGGTGTGATCATGCGAAGAAGCTAAGAGGAGTAAAGTACAAAGCATCAAGACTCTGAGTTGATCAAACGATCATGGATTGCATTGGCATAACGAGTGGAAGAACTCAAGGAGATAGATCTTGAAGGGTGAACAAGCTGTCAGCACTGCAAGGGAGGAAAGCCAAGAAAAGAAAAGGAGTAAAGAGTGATCTAAAATCTGCAAGGTTGAAGTTGCAATTTGTATCAAGTCAAAACCCTTCTAATACTTTCTCACCATTGTATTAGATATTGAAACCCTATATTGCTAGGTTAGCTTAACAGCTAGGTGGATAAGCCTTAGGAAAAGGATAAAGAGATCCCCAAGAGAGGGATAAAGAGATCCTCAAGAAAAGGATAAGAGATCCTTAGGAGAAGGATAAGAGATCCTTAGGAGGAGGATAGGAGATCCTTAGAAAGGGATGAAAGATTCTTTTGAGAAGGTGATTGTAAATCCCATGGACTTGGGTGAGTCTAATAGCTCTATGTAAATCCTTTAACAGTGTGACATTCCAAGTTGAATGTTCTTAAGTCCTCTAACAGGGCACGCTCCTAACAAGGTGTAGAAATCCTTTAACAACCTTTAATAGGGCAGGCCTTTAACAGGGAAAACCATCAGAAGTGGTTGAAATCAATTGTGTAGTTATTTAGTGGGTATCATCCCCACCCCAATTTTACCTTCTTATTCCTGGAGGGTTTCTGGGTCATCAAAATCCTTAGTTTTATGGTGTGATGTATGTTTACTTTTCATGATTGTTTAATGTTCAATTGCATGCATGATAATTTCAGTTATGTGCCCTTAAGGATTAAAAGAAAAAGTTGTATTGGACATCATTGGACCTTGGATAACCGATTCACAACCCCCCCCCCCTCAGTTATTCTAAATAATTCTAACATCTGATTGAGCAATCCTACTAAGACTGAGAAAAGTATTTAGAACAATTGTTATTGCTAAGCAAGTCTATGGTCATTGAGTGTTCCTATACATGTCGAGTAAGACAAGTCAATTTGTGTCAAGAAACATAGAGTTAGTTCATGTTGAGTTATCCAATGAATGTCGAGTGTTTAGAATCTGAGGGGCAACATGAAGAACTAGTCATGGGCGAGCATCAGAGTGTTCATGTGTTGAGTGGACCAGTTTTGATATATTAGTTTGGAATTGCATAGACATTGAGGTAAATAGTTTTTGGCCAACATTACATGTTTTAATGATCAAGGAATAATTTAAGGAGTTGATTACATGTTATGAGTTGGATCATTAATCCCTATGCAAGGTGTTTAACCAATCAAAAAAATGAAGGTTTAAGCAACAAAAAAGGAGAAATTTGGATTATTGATCTTGATCTAGAACCGTCTCCAATTGGTTATATAAGAAGGATTTGAACCCTAATTTCAAAGAGAAGAGTGTATGTGTGAGAAGCGAAGTTTGGATACCTAAAGTAGAATTTGAAGGTGAAACAAGACAAAGTGACTACAAAGAGCAGTGAAGTGCAAAACAAAGTTATATTAGACCAGAGAATGATCAGACATTGGAAAAAGGAGATTTGTAATCAAGTTTTATAATGCTAACTGAAGGATCAGGTACTAATATATTTTAGTAGAGTGAATCAAGATAAATCTCTTAATAGGGTGGTCATAACAGGCTTGTGTAAATCTCCTAACATAATGCTTACTTTTTTGTAAGTTTTAAATCCTTTAATCAAGGTAGACTAAATAAGTCTTGTAAGCTCTTAGTAGAGCAGACCCCTCACTAGGTAGATCATCAAAAGTGATTGAAATTTTAACCCTAATAGATAAATTTTGTTACTGTAGTAGTGAAGATTTGTGGGTCTCATCCCCATCCCAATCTTACCTTCACCTTGGAGAGTTTATGGTTAATCTTTATGTTATTTGTTGATCATTTACATTTTTTTTAATGGTTGTGATCAATAGATTAAATATGTTACATCATTGCAATATATATTTATGTGAATTATGATATTGATGAGATAAGGGTTAGTGGTGAAAGATATCAGTTTGATAATTTCTTAGAAGGTTAAAAGTTTTATAGATCCTGATTCACTCGCCTTGCCCTCAGTATCTCACTTTCCCAATAGAATTCCAACAATTGGTATAAGAGATAGGTTCTCTTAGCAAAAGTCTAATCACTTGCGAGACAAGATCTTGGAGATGGAGGCCTACAAGATGTTAAAGATTATTGAAAACCAAAAGCTTGAGATACAACTTATACTGCAACAACTTGAATCAAGAAGAGAAGAACTAATGGAATCCCTACAGAAAAGAAAAGATTTGTCAATCATGCAGAATGATACACAATATTAAAAAAAAATACTTAAGATTTACTTGATGAAAGAAATTCTAGTGAGAGTGATGTAGAAATGATAGATCTATTTGAAAAGAACAACACATGCTAAAGAGAGAACATGAAATCCAGTCAGTAAGATTGCGTAAAGTAACTAAATGGAAAAAGAAAGATGAAGAGGAAAAAAGTCATATATCTACAAGATTTGATTATAAGAACAATGAAGTGCAAAGGCTAAATCAAAATTAGTTTGACATGACTAAGAGATTGCTCCTTATAGCTCAAGAGTTCAATAGAAAGGATGTGGAGATTGTTAATCTAAAATCTAAGAATAAGCATATGAAGAATGAACTGAAACATGAAAAGGAATTCATTGAAAGGTTGAACAAGCCTAAAGAATCTATGAAATATTATTAAGAGTTGATGAGATCACAAAGAAGATCCCATGATACATCTAGACTAGGCTATATTGAGCACCTATAATCTTTTGAGGAAGAGGAATCATGAAAGAGTGGAGAACAAAGAAATGCAAAGCCAAAGAGTAATTCTACATGCTACCATTGTGGAAAGATAGGTTATATGGTGTTGGGTCACCATCTTCCCCCTAAAATTTCACATTATTTTAAACTATGGCTTATTTGTTAAGTCAAGCAATCATGTTCAGAAAATATAGGTTTATTGAATTGCATTATAATGATTGAGAAAATATATTATATGATGATTTAAATCCTGAATGGAATGCAAAGGGACATAGGAATACAAAAGATCTTAAGGAAGTTGAATAGTTTATAACCATTAAGATGGTCTTTAAATAAGCCATCTCACAATGTAAAGGGAGGAATTGATAGGAATAGAATAATTGAGAAGAGAGTAAATAGATAGGTACTCCATATAACTCTCTAGTGGCAGCTAGAGAGCCACATTATTGTAATTTGTAGATGGTTTTTCCAATGGAAGTATATATTTATATTTAATAGTGTTTCAGTTTTACTGAGTTTTCTCTTTATTGATTCTTGATTAGCTACATGTGTATTTGGTTGCAATTCATGGATAGTTGGTTCCTAAATGGAAGAGCATGACAATAACATGTTATATATTCTTAAGCGGGATTGAGTGAAAGTAAATAAGTTTCTAATATATTGGTCCCTTCTAACTATCTTGAAGAGTATTGGGTTTTGCTAATGGGAAGTGTTGTTATTGTTCTTGGTTGTATGTATGATAGAAAATGGTCTCAGTATGAAACACATATCTCTTAAATGAATTGTTGGATTTCCTTTAAATTTGGATATATTTTTCCAATGCTAATTATGCACATCTTCACCAGAGCGATTGAGAAGTTTTTATTTGGTTCAAAAGTTATGCATCTCTAAGTAAGAGTTTGTCTAGAATGGAAGAATGTTAAATTTAATTATGTTTTGAAGGAACCGGTATGGTATGTCTAGAGAAAGATAGTTAGAAATGTATTGTTATTAAGAATGATAGAAGATTGTGTAGAATTGTAGATTGGATTGAATTTCCTTGCACCATTATACAACAAATTATATTTGTAGAAGAAATATTGGTAAGAAAAACCATAAGCCTAAATTTATCGATAATTAATGAATGGTTCATAAGGCACAACACTTGGTGAAGGGTTTGCAATGGGGTTGCAAGCTTTGGGTTTAACCATGTAGGAAACTATGTAGTTAACCGCACTCAGGCTAGAGTAGTACTGGGATGGGGGACCTCCTGGGAAGTTCTAGCGCTTCACCCCAGTGAGCATCACCTAGATCCAATGAGTGCTAAGTGTTCCATTTATTCTCATGACTGATGGATTCATGTTGAATCACTACTCATGAAACATGGGTCAATGAGTTTGACTCAAAATCACATAGTTAAATCCTAATAGCAATATCACAATTTGACTTGCTATGGAAATTATCTCCTACTTATCAATTATTTTAATTGCAAGAAGCAAGGACATCAAGCATGTGAGTTTAGATCCAAATCTATCAATACACCAGTTGCAATGAGATTTGAAGGTCATTGCTATAATTGTTGGAAGTATGGACATAGAGCTCAAGAATGCAAATCAAAGACTAAACCTAACTGGACACCTAAGAAGAAAGAAAATGCACCTAAGCTTGAGGAAATTGGATCAATTGGGATTGCAACATATGGCATAATTTTCAGTAATTTGGTGAGTAAGGTCATGTTGCAAAAATTTCATCAGGATTCATTTCAGAGGCAAACCCAAGACCCATATGAATGGAATTTTAGTTTTTTAATAATCCTCACAAGATTGGACATGTGAGCAAGAACTGCAAGACCCAAGCACCAACACCAAGAAATGAATAGAACAAAGGAAAATGCAAAGTTGATGTAGAACATACAAGAAATAAAATGAATCAAACATGGAGGAAGAAGGAAGAACACACCAACAATGGAACTAGTGATGTTGATATCACCTAATCCAATGGATTAGGTGATTACACTACCTCAAACTAAGAAAACAAGGTATGTGAGGGACTATATTTTAAAAGATTTATCATACTTTAGTTCCTAACATGTGATGAGGTGAAGTCCATATCCACATGAGATAAGATGCACAAGGATAGTTATAAAATGTGAGCCAAGCAAGTGCACATATACCAAGTTAAAGCATAGTTGGTGTTGAGCATCAGTATTCATGTGTGTAGTGACCAAGTCATAATGTTGGCCGAGCTATGATTGAGAACTAAAATGATGTTGAGACCATCTTGGTATATCGATCGAGCTAGTAAATGAAGAATGAATGCCAAGTTGTCTTTGAATGTTGAGACAATTGTCACACACTATGCATATGCCTACTAAATGTAGGGAACAATAAATGTAAGGGTATTTCAATTGTTTGGGCATATATAATGAATGTTATGTTCATTTCTTCACTCATCTAGTAATTTTGAGTTTGCAAAGTGATTCCAAGGTGATTCAGAACAATTTGTGAGAAGTTTGCAAATATCTCTTGTGTGTCATCAGCAACAGTGAATAGAAGTAAGTAAATCTAGTGAAACACATAATTTAAACCAAGTTTGGCTTCTTTGTGAAATTATTTTAAAGTTTCAAAAACCCTAGTTCAAAATGGAATCTGTTATGTCTATGAGTGGAAAGGAGACATTGAAGGATAGTGATGCCCAAATTGTGAGAAATGATGCATGCTCCTCGCCTAAGTTCAAGGCTTATCTTAAGATTGTGATGACTAGAGATGCATCTTGTGTTGTCATCTATTCCTCTATGTTAAAATGGTACATGACGTGTGATCATGTTACATGTGTAGGATAGGAGAATTTGGAGATTTTTAATCAAGCAATGCTTATGACAAGTTCTGCAAAAATGAAGTCCTAAAGGAAGGGAATAGGGTGGTTACAAAGAAAGGGCTTAGTTATGCCCTAACATTTCCAAACATTTTAAAGGTTGAATGGATCAAAATAGTTTTGAGAAGAATTCATGATATGAAGTTATGGATGGAAAATGTGCTAGTAAAGATAACAAAATCAATCATTCAACAAGTCACTAGCTACCCTACCCTAGATCAAATGAAGACCATGTAACACCAAATCAAGAATCTGTTAGAAGAACAAACAAAGGAAAAATGCAATGGTCAAGGGATGCCAATTGATGGTATCGATGGTCTTATTATAGAGTTTTCAGCCAAGGTTATTTCTCATAAATTTGATCAGTCGGTTTGAATGAATAATGTACCCTACTTAGTCATTGATTTAGGTTACAAAATTGTCAATAAGGACCACAACTATGACTTGGCTGAGTTGCAATTGGTTCAACTTGCATAGAGTTTGGGATCCATGAGGAAAGAAAAGAACACTTCATGTAAGTTTGGCTCAATTTTTTTGTGCATATTACTTTATGTACAAAATTCATTTCCCACCATTGGCAAAGTAGTATGGCACAAATCTAGGCCTATAAATGAGAAGATTAATGGTTACAATAAGTAATTGGGTGAGAATTTTGAAACAATCTTGGATGGTTATTTTCATGAGTTTAAGAGGAAGATGAAGAACACTATGAGAATCCCTAAGTCAGTTGTGGATCAGTATTATGCTCATTTTTTTTTTATGGTGGACATTGACTACACCTATGCATGGGTAGTTATGCTAAGGGTTGCATGGTTGAGGCCAATTCAATACAAGGTTAATGTTGATGAATTGTCTATATTATTGACACCATTATTTTCAGAAGAAATAGATAAGAAATTTGAGCCATTCGACACATATGAAATTGGTAAGATTAAGATGTTGATCCAAACCAAGGTTCCAAAGATGGACCGAAAGAGAAAGAAAATGATTAAAATTTTAGAGGGAAAACTTGGTGAGGAACCCCTACAAATCATAGAAGTTAAAGGTGAAGACAAAGAGAGTGAATAAGATGATGAAGACAATGAGTCTAAGGGAAAATAAATGGTGGTTGATGAGACTTGGGCACAAAAAGACAAGAAGGTAGTAATTTGTAATCCAAAGGTCAAAAAATTCTTAAACGAAGTGGTTACTCCACCTATGTCTCAGAGAAGAGTTACCAAACAAGGATCCAAGGTTGTATCTCCTATAGTTGCCGCACCCAAGAAAGGAACTATAAATATTACCAAGCCAACAAAGGGAAAGTCTACTAAGAAAAGGAAAGCAGAGGCTAAAGAGACTGAGCAAGGTCAAAAGAACAAACCAAGGAGGAAGTTGATTGCAAAGCTTGGTGATGAAGAGGAGGAGGATGAAGGAGAAAGAAAATGATCTAACAATCTGAGAAAATTTCAAATTGTACCCAGGCAGGATCCTCAAAATCTCAAAAAGGTATGTGAAAATATTTGAAGTTCAATAGGCCTTTTTGGATTTAAATATGTAAAATATCATTCTTTAGATAAAGGCAATAAGAAAAAAGTAGAACAAGCAATACTAGATATTACGATAAATTTTAAGTACACTCATATAGAGATAGGAAAAGCACTACTAGGGGAATTATAATAAAATGGATTCGAAATGGAAATGGGCATTATCTACTAAGAGACAAATAAGGGAATTAATTCTAGCCCAAGCAATGCCAAATTTAGGGAAGACACGTATGTCTATAACCCTAAGGGATTATTCCAAGAAGTTTGTGCCCAAGAAAATGGCTTACAAAATTTTGAGAAATAAGATTGAGGATGAAGTTCAAGAAAGCAAATTGGTATGAAAGAAAGTATTTGAATTGCTAGCACCAACTATAGCAGAAGAAGAATAAAAAGAGGATGAGAAAATAGAGCAGAATAATACAAAAGATTTTTATAATGATGTAGAATAATTTGTAGAGACTATAGAAAAGATGGCTCAAGAAAAGCTAAATTAGATAGAGTCAGTCACCATTAAGGAGGAAACTCCTAAAGTGACTCTAGTGTCAATCGAGCCAAAAGAGATAATATCTTCTGACTCAAAACATGGAGAGTGAGCTCAAAAATATATTAAAGATATTTTGATTGATACATCCATTCTAGTATTAGTACAAATTAAAGAATACCCTAAGATTAGAGAGAAAGAAACAAAGCAATAGGTAACTGTAATAATTACTAAAACACCCATTTTTATTGTTGACTTTAATGACCAATTAAGGTGAATGGAGCAAAAGACTTTCGTGATAGATGTTGAGGAACATAGTGGATCAAAAATTGAATAGAAGAAAGGTGAAGAGTCTATTAAGGCTGATCAGACCACATAGGGTTAGGATGATGCACATAATTAACAAGTAGATGCCAAGCTTGACTTGCCTACCTATAATGGGAAGATGGAGCCAGAGGCTGCAATGGATTAGGTGGATGCCCTAACTAGTTTCTTTGAATGTGAAGATATCCCTAAAAACCAAAGGGTGAAGATTATCAAATCTAGACTGAAAGAATCTACACTCACATGGTGGAACTTCATCCCAAATGATAGGGTGAAGAATGAGAAGAATCTAGTTACTACATGAAAGAAGATGGTGGCTCTACTCAGAGAGACATATGTCCCTCAGGATTATGAAGCTCAACTTCATAAGAAAAGAATGAGATTGAGATAGAAGAAGGGATTATTCTCATGATGAAGAGGACATTGATTCAAGCACCTATGCTAGTGGAACCTCCATAAAGGAAAACTCTCCTCATGACCAACTACAAAAGCCATGAAAAGGTATGTAAAGTTGTCATTGATTTTGGTTCTACTAAAAATCATTTTTTTAAGGAGATGGTAGAAAAGCTAAATCTTGAAAGGATACCCCACCCAAACCCCTCCCATGTATCTTGGTTGACAAAAGCCCAACACACATTGATCAATGAACAAGCTTGGGTAGATTTCTCAATCAAAGACTAGAAGGATAGGGTTCTCTATGATATTGTGGACATGGACATATGTCACCTTCTTCTAGGTCATCCATGGCAATATGACCTCAAGGAAAAACATGATGGGGTCACAAACAAATACCAAGTTGTCAAAGATGGTCAAAAGTTTAATCTTCTTCCCAACCCTAACCCCAACCAAGAGAAGCCCAAGGAATAACTAGTTGTTATGGAAAGTGAACAAGAAATGATACAAATCATTTAGGACTCTCATATTGAGTATGCTATAGTTCTCATGCCAAAGACAAAACCAAATCACCTAGAAGTACCAAAAGAAATCAATAACCTACTACAGAAATACAAAGGAATTCTTGTAGGAGACACATCAGATGAACTCCCACCTCTAAGGGACATCTCACATCATATTGATTTCATACCAGGTGCCTCATTTCCTAATAAGGCTACATATAAATTGACCCTTGATCAGATTGTAGAGTGTCAAGGTAGATCAATGATATGTTATCCAAAGGACTCATCCAAAAGAGTCTTAGCTCTTGTGTAGTCCCTAGTATCTTAGCCCCTAAGAAAGATGTTAAATAGAGGCTATGCACTAACTCTAGGGAAATAAAAAAAAAACTATCAGGTATAGGTTCCCTATAGCTAGAATTGAAGATCTACTTGATCAAATAGGAGGAGCATGCTATTTCACCATAATAGACCTTAAATTAGGCTACCATCAAATAAGCATCAGACCTAGAGATGAGTGGAAAATTGCATTGAAAACAACTAAAGGGTCATATAAATGGTTTTTCATGCCATTTAGTTTAAGCAGTGTCCCTAGCACTTTCATGAGACTAATGAATGAAGTGTCACATGATTTTATAGGAAAGTTTGTAGTTGTTTATCTTGATGACTTGTTGATCTTCAATACAGTAAGGAGGAACCTTTAAAACATGTTGAACAAGTCCTCAAGAGGCTACATGATAAAAAAATTGAAAATCAACCTTGAAAATGCTCATTCCTATAGATAGATTTGACATTTTTTGGGCTTTGTCATCTTAAAGGGTACATTGAAGATGGATCTTGAAAAGGTAGAGGCTATACTTAATTGGTCAACACATAAGGCATCTAGAGAAGTTAAAAGCTTTCATGGATTGGCCACATTTTACAGAAAATTTATCAAAAACTTTAGTCACATTTGTGCACCTCTTTTGGATACAATTGAAGGAGGTAAGGAAACAAAAATTATTGGACCACTCAAGAAGATACATCATTTGAGGATTTGGAAGGTAGAGTAGCACAATATCCTATCTTGGCACTACCTACCTTCAACAAACTATTCATAGTAGAGACTAATGCTAACAACCTTGTCATAGGAGCAATCCTTAATCAAGAGTGGAGACCAGTTGCTTTCTTCTCATAAAAACTTAATGATGCCAAGAATAGGTACAATACCTATGACCTAGAAAGTTATATGCTATAGTTCAAGCCCTAAAGAAATGGAGACACTACCTACTTCTTAAGGAGTTCATTGTCTACACAAATAACCATGCTTAAGGATTTCTCAATAGCCAGGACAAGTTGAATTGTAGACATATGAAATGGGTAGAGGAACTTCAAGCTTTCACATTCTCCATCAAACACAAGAAAGGCATTGCAAACAAGGTAGAAGATTCCATAAGTAAGAGAATCACCTTGGTAGAAAAAGTTCAAATACAAAGTATGGGAATCAATGCTCTTAAAAACTAGTACAAGGATGATCTAGACTTTGGAGAGATCCACAAGGTCTATTCCACTTTATTCGATGCCTGTAACACCACATATTCAGAGTACTTGTTGTAGAGTATCCTTCTAGTTAGAGGAGGACAACTTTGCATTCCTAAGTGCTCCACGAGGGAAAGCCTAAATAGAGAGAAGCAGTGTGGCACTTTAGGAGGATACTTTGGGATTGATAAAACTTTGGAATTGGTAAGAAGAAACTATTTTTGGCCCAAACTACCTACTGATGTTAAGAGGTTTTTTGAATGTTGCTTAATATGCCAAAGAGGAAAAGGAGTACTTGGACAAATCAGGTACTTTACCAACCCCTACCTATTACAAAAAATCAATGGGACATTATGAGTATGGACTTTTTCTTAGGCCTTCCAAGGACAAGATAGGGATTTGATAGCATTTTTGTCATTGTTGATAGATTTATCAAAATGGCTCACTTTGTTCCTTGTAAAAGCTCGTATGATGCTTCTCATGTTGCTAACTTGTTATTTAAGGAAATTGTTTGGATACATGGATTTCCAACATCGATAATATCAAAAATAGATGTTAAATTCTAGGGTCATTTTTGGAGGACCTTATAGAAAAAGCTAGGCAGTAATCTATCCTTCAGTTTTTCCTACTGTCCATAAATAGATGGGAAAATTGAAGTAGTAAATAGATCATTGGGTAACCTTTTGAGGTTCCTTACCAAAAAATGTGAGCAAACATGGGATGTAATTCTCCCTCAAGTAGAGTTTGCATTCAATGATTCAGTCAACAGATCCATAAGGAAAACTCCATTTCAAATCAATTATGGCTTCCATCTTAGAGGAGTCATGTAACGAAGAGACTTACCTAATGATGCAAGAACCAATGCACAAGGTGAGGAATTCTCAACATGGATAAAAGAGATCCATGATTAGGTCAGAGATACTCTGAATCAAAACACTACAAAGTACAAACATAAAGAAAGTAAGAAAAGAAGACATTATCATTCAAGCTAGGAGATCAAGTATGGGCATATCTTAACAAGGCAAGACTTCCTAGAATGCACACTAAATTGCAGATGAGGAAGATTGGACCATATTAGATACTGCACAAATATGGAGAAAATACCTATGAGATTTAACTACCTCCTAACATAGAAATTTTTCCTTTCTTTAATATTGGTGATCTCACCATTTTCAAAGGCGATGCGGGTACTAATGATGACATGCATGATACTGATGAGATTCAAGGAGAATGGATCAAAGATCTGCCACCTAGCCAACTACTTCAGTTGGAAAATATTTTGGATTCAAGGGTGTCCAAGAAGACAAGGAAGAGGACCTATAATGACTATTTGGTCAAATGGAAGGGTCTACTAGACATTCATGCTACATGGATGAATGAAGAATTTATTACCAAGGATGGGACATCCATTGAATGACTATCCTAAAGTGAGACTTGAGTTTTTCAAGCAAGGGATTATGGTGCAAGAGCACCTAACCCTCAACTTACCATGGCATCTTCATTTTTCACTCTCTATGAGTTCTACTCAAAGGCATTTAAGCCTAAGAGATATGTGAAATAAGGTAGTCATAGTTATAAAATAATTTGGAGCCTAATTGTAAGACCTAGTCCCCATTTGGTACTTTATAAACTATGGGTTTTGATTATGGTCAAAAGGAATTTATTGTATTTAGCATAGGATATGAATGTACTTAGGTTTCTAAACATGGTCTAGGCCCCTAGGGCACAAGGAAAAGGTCCTACAATGGTCAGATTGTGCAATTTGTTAAAAATTGCAAAAAGTTGCTTAACAACTTTTGTTAAAACATCCCCCAACAGTCACAACCTTTGCATATCAGTTGGCATGGTTGGGGAAGGACTTCAAATATCCTATTTAGGCCAATGGAAGTTAGATAATATAATTTTTCCTTTCAAATCAAATAAAGATCCCATTTTTCCTTACAAAACACAACAATTTATGAGTGTACGGATAGGTATAGATTGACACATGTGAAAAAAAAATTGGTATAGAATATTGAACATCATACCTAATCAATGAAATTTATTTGAGGATCTGAAGTGTTATGCAACTCAAGTAATTGTTAGATCTTTCTCTTGTGCACCAAAACCCTCCTTCTAGTGACTAGTTCCAATAATGAGGCCCTAACTTACATTCCCATTATGGGATTTCCAAACCACTTGGTAAAATTCAAGCTAAGAAGTTTTATTATAACATACCTGAAGAATGGGAAGAGGAAGTCAAGGCCTCTTCATTTTCTAGCAAGCCCTAGACCAAACATCTCTATATGTTTGGTGCAAAACAACAAATATTGAGTGTTGCAGGCACTTGGGGAGTGGATGAAGCCAACCTAATGGTGGATATTGAAGCTTGATAGTTCCCTACATGTTTCCTCATTGGTATTTTTTCCTGGCCCAACATCTAATTAGCATTTCCTTCACAAACCCTAGCAAGTAGGCTTAAATAAAGAATTTGTTGCATTTTGGGTTAAGGCATCATCTGATCGATCTAGAGTCTACAAGTTTGGAATATTATAGTTATTCTAAAAGGGTATCCATATCTGTAGTTTTTCTTAGGGCCCTTTGGAGAATTTTTAAACAAAGTCCTAATTACTATATTGATAGGGCTAATAGGGGCTTCTTGGCCAAATAAGCAATATGATTATTTGAGACCTTTGGGAACAAAACAAGCTTACCAAACTCACTAGTTTGGAATTTTTGATCATCAAGGAACTTATCCATCTCTTCTTAAACTCATAGGTTCCATTTCTTAGAAAAATCCTAGTTTTAGTAGATTTTGTGCTTTGTAGTCTAGTTGGGAAAATTTGGCGCCTAGGCTATGTTTTGAAGTCAAGTAGTTCCAAAGGTGTTGACCCCTCCCTTGCCTCTAACTTGGAGTGTTTGGAAGAATCCTAAGGCCATACCACAAGTATTTTATTGTTTAAGGGAGAGTTATGCATCAGATGCAATCTCTAATATTGTTTGATTGTGTTCTATCTTCTTTTTCAAATCCTTGGTAGTTAGGGCTCCAATAGAGTCAACATGCTTAATGGTGATGGTATATTGTGTATGGTCTCCAAGACCTCCTAAGTGTAGCTTCATCAAACTTTTCCATGCAAGGAAGTTCTCCTTTTTAAGCTTGGGTACCTCTCTTTTAGACATCTTGATCTTTTGCTTCTAGTACCTTCAAACTAGTCCTATTAAGCACTATGGCTCTAATATCAATTGTTCAAATTCTTTAGAATAACTTGGGGGTGGGGGGGGATGGGGGGTGAATCAGTTATCTAAGGTCCAAATGTACAAATAAAGCTTTTCAATTCTTAGTAGATCCATATCCATAAAACTTTGTCATGCATGCATCCATTAGATCATACAATACTTAAACTTTGTAGGTTATTGTCCTAGGTCAAAATAAATATTCATAAATGTAAAAATGAAACAACATAAGAACATTTATTGAATTTGACACAAGGATTTTAAGTGGAAATCCAAATTCAGAAAAACCATTAGTAACATGCTACTAATTCTCACTCTTCTAAAGTGATTCCCTATGAAAGGCCAATCCTATTAATGGTTATAATACACACTATTAAATGTAACATGGTTGAAGGATTTCAATTGCCTTGTTAGGAGTGATCCTTGTTAGAGGACTTTAGACCATTCCATTAGAGTGTCACCTGCTTAAAGGATTTACAAATGATTGTTAGGTCAACCTTAATCCAAAGGATTTACCCTAGAATAATACAATGATTAGAAAGTAATAGTAATACTTGGTTTGATAAAAAATTAAAACTCACTTGCAAATTATAGATCTTTGTTTTAGTCCTCCATTCTACTTGGCATTCACACACTTCATCTCTAATAACTTGTCCACCCTTCAAGAACTCATACTCTTAAGTCTTCTTTCTTTTCATACCAACTACAGTCACCTCTATTCAGCCACTGAATGAAGCAATACCCTAAACTCCTTGTCTTCCTTAGGTTCTCACACATGATAACCTTTACTTTTGATTGAATATCTCTATAAATTGAGAATTTATATCTTTCGTCACTTAATCACAATCATGCATTTTACGGTTAGGTAGGATACAATGAATCTACCCACTTTTCCATTTGGTTCTTCTAGAAACTTCTTCTTCAGTCTTCCTTGAATTCACCTCAAAATGGTTTGCCTTGAATTCTATGCCACCAATTCATCATAGTTATCTTCTACATGCTTCACATAATTCAAGAAAATGAAATAGTCAGCTCAGATTTATCAAATATTTGATTTAACACATTTACTAGCACTCAATATCAATATGTTGTCACATGGCCAACACTAGTTCACTTAGCAAACACTAAAGTTTACTCAGAAAACACAAAATTTTACTGATGCTCGACACCAACTAAACTTTACTTGACATATACTAACAATCACTTGGTTTGCACTATTTTTCATCTTTTCTCAGTACCTCTTTTTTTTCACTCAAATTCCACTAATTTCTACTTAGCTTCCATTGACTGCTCGACAAGGCTTGGCAAACACTTTTCATACTTGATTTTCTTCTAGTCTTATATTGAGTAGCCTTTTATTTCAGACTTTAATTAGATAAACAATACACTTTAGTATCAATGTCTTACTTGGTCTTAGTGCTTCTTTTACATACCAAATAACTCAACCTTTCTCTAGGTGCTATTGTTATTTCCTTCTTTCAAATCATATTCATCAATCAATTAAATGATAGCTTTGAGACCAAAAATCAATTTTCTCACCAGCAGGTAGCAGGTTTGACATCATTGAAAAAATAATGATTGTTCCATTACAGGTTCTTCTCTTCAAAACAATCTTATATCAACACTCCAATAGCCAGGTACTCTTTTATAAGAGCTATAGTTATTGTGGTTGTACAGATGGGGTGGAAGATTAATGAGATGGATGTTAAAATCATATTTCTCAATGGTGTATTTGAGGAAGAAATTTACATTGAGCATCCTGGAGGATTTAAAGAACATGGGAAGCATTCTCATGTTTTTAGGTTGAAAAGAGCACTATATGGACTCAAGCAAGCTCCTAAGGCATGGTATTCAGATATTGAGAGTTACTTGCATAGTGTGGGCTTTGTTAAAAGTGAGGCAAATTTGAACATGTACTATGTTCAAGTTAACGATGAACTTCTCATACTGCTATTGTATGTTGTTGACTTATTTCTCATAAGGCTAAAGGGGCTCATATCACATTGAAAGAGAGACCTTGCAAGATAGTTTGATCAAATGAAGGATTTTAAGTTAATGTACTACTTTCTAGGATTAGAGTTGTGGCAAAAAAAGGAAGAGATTTTCCTCTAATAGGGGAAATACTTAATTGATATCTTGAAGTGATTCATGATGGAGAATTGTAAGCCCATGTCAACACCACTCGTAACCAATTGGCAGAAGATTGATGCTTCTAGATCAGAAGCAGTGGAACCTACTTTATATTGATTGTTGATAGGCTCTCTTATATATCTGGTCAACACTAGGCGAGACATTTTTTTTGTAATGAACTCTTGTAGTCAGTTTGTGGTGGAACCTAGACATTGTACTTGATAGTTGCAAAGCATGTTTTGAGATATCTTTGAGGCACAATTGGTTATGGGCTGAAATATGTTCAGCAGGATGGAGTGAAGTTTGAGGGGTTTATTGATGTAGATTGGGCGGGTAGTATAGTTGATAGGAAGAGCACTTTAGGGTATATTTTGAGCTTGGGATAAGGAGTTGTCTCTTGGCACAACAAGAAACATAAGTTAGTTGCACAAATGTTTGCTGAGGTTGAGTTTATGGTTGTCAACATGGCTACATGTGAGGCTATCTGACTCTATAAACTTCTAGTTGGACTCTTTGAATAGAAACTAGATCCTATAGTCATTTACTATGACAATTAGAGTTGCATCAAATTTTTTAAAAATCCAATGTTTCATGACAAGTCCAAGCACATTGAGATCAAGTACCACTTCATCAAAGATTGTGTAGAGAAGCGGATAGTGAAACTTTGGTACATTCCTATAGAAGAACATATAGAAGACATCCTAACAAAAGCTTTGGTGAAGAATAACTATGTATTCTTTAGGGATAAGATGGGTGTTGTGCAAAACACCTTCTTAGCTAAGAGGGAGTGTTGATTTTTGTTTTTTGTGTAGCTTGGAAGGTGGAGTTGCTTTAAAGCAACTCAAGTTGGAAGTTGAACAACAAATGTAGTTTTTAAATTCATTTATAGAATAATTATGAGTTTGTGAAGTTGCATAAAGTGAGAGTGATTTTATGTGTTTTAAAGCCAAAGAAAGAAATGAAAGTTTCTTTCCTTCCTTAGTAAGTAAAGTAGCTGGGTTCTATTTATGTAAAGTTGTTGTAGCAAACTCTATTGTATTCTAGAAGAGAAAGTTTGTTGTTAGGATGAATAGAAGATCCAATAGTTGTGGGGTTTCCTAGGTATATATGTATTATTGTCGGCTTATGTTATTTTTCTTTTGCTATTTAGTTTTAGTTAATTAACTCAAAGTATTAATTGTTATAAATCAGATAGAACTTCTTTTTGTGAATTTATTATGCAATTGATCTATAATTGGGTTATAAGAAATTAACAAATTTGTGTTTGTGAATGTCGTGCTTGTAGTGGAGGCAAAAATTTTGTTTCTTTGGTCCTTGGACATTCTATGCATATTTGGTTTTAGCAAAGAATTCTCTTTGCCTTTCGAGTATTGCATTCACTTCTTTTTAATGAGGATTACTAGATTTTCATAACAATGATAAGGTTTGTTTCTTGAGATTGTCCATACTCATAAGATTGGAGGGCTCGTAGAGCAATCACAATGCTTTGAATATGTTAGTGGTTGGGATCATCTTTTGCTTGACATACTTCATTTTGCCCAAAATTAAGACCATTGTTCTTTGCAATAATGTTCCCATTTTGTAGCAAAGTCATTTCTAAAAAGTTGGTAACAATAAGTTTTTTGGTTTTATTAAATAAATAATATTTCAAAAAAAAATTACTTATATTAAAAATTAAATTGTTTACATAAAAATATATTTAAAAATAATGTTATTATTAAATAGCTATCCCAGTTCATTTGGAGCTGGATTGGGAACCACTCCAAATAAAATATAGGTCAATAAGTATTTATACTAAAAAAACTGTACAATTGAATCTTAATAGCCAAATCACATTTTAACATACTATAGAAAATATTTCTGACTTACCAAATTTTAATTAAAAATTCAATAATTAATAACAGGCTATGCTACCCCCCATTTTAAAAAAATAAAAATTATTCACATTATTTTTAGTTTTAAAAAAAAAAAAGTTTATCCCACTTAGATTGTTTACCTATAAAACCAGCCAACATTAATTATCAATATAGTTGTGGCTCCATATCACAAGACAAATCCCCAACATAATGATGGTAATTGTAGAACTTTTAACTATGGGAGATAATATTCAGTAATGTACAAACATTAAGAAGTTCTGCTTTCCTAGACCACAAAGGAATAAAACAAATAAAATTTGAATAGTGCTATAATTTGTAAGCATGTGCACCAAATTAGAAACATGTTTGTAAGGATTTCTTATTGGCAGAAAAAATGGAGTAAAAAGGGGAAAACAAATTTAATACAAGTATCTTTCTTTTTATTAAATTCTTTTGAGTACTTAGTAGTTTAGTTGTCTTTTCTAATATATCTTTCTTCTATTAGAAACTTGAAGAGTTGGCTAAGCTCCATACAAAATTTATTAAAGATAAAAATAAGAAAATAAAAAATAGAACTTTTGTTTTTTTAAGATTTCTTAAAAGAGAATAATATTTTTCAAATAACTTGTTGTTGTCCACCACAAAAATATATTTTGTACGGAGGATAGCTGCTTCCAAACTTAAATGACATGTACTGATTAGTCTCTCCATACTGTCAATTTGAAAACAACTTGACTAACATTTTTTAAACAAGAAAATAGATGATCTACTTCTACAAGAGGGTGATGAAATATGTGGCAACCCTCTTGTTCACTCACTTTCTTAATGACAGCCAAACCAAACAACAGATAGATTGAAAGTTCTACACTATGAGCTGCTTTATGTAGAATGACATTGTTCTCTATGATTGTAAATTATATGTGCTATTATAGCTATTGTCTATTTGTTACAAAATCTCCAGTATATTAAGATTCTTACTTAATTTTTTGGATTATACTGTGTACACTTTTATATGTATCAGCTTTATGATCTATTACAAAATTGTGTAGAGTTTTGTATGAATCAATGTTTTGGATCACAGTTCATGATCTATCATCAAGTTTGTACATATTTTTATTTGTGTCAATCTTTCCAACTTACAAAATTCTGATGAAGAATAATAAAATGTGATCCAAAGTATCGATACAAATAAAAGTTTACACAACACATCCATAAACTAAACAACAAATATAACTGTCAATTGAATCTATTTGCTATTGAGCTCCTCTATGTTTGTTTAGCGAATATGTTTCAACTTTCTGTTGTAAAGCAGCAAATTGGTTACTGTTGTAATTGCTTCTTTAGAAGTTATTTTTCAAATTCGCTTCTTCCAATTTAAAAAATAATAGAAAATGATATTGAACTATCATTATGGTAAAAAACATAACGATGTTAATACTTGTTTAAGGAAAATAGATCCAACAAGTTAAGGTTTTGTTTCTTTCTCCTTGGTCTCAGTCCTTATGAAACTCGTTATGCTAGTTGCTCTTGTCTTTTTTTTTAAGCCCTGTCCTTTCTTTGAACTTTTGTTTGGGTTTGGCCCTTTCTCTTCCTGTCTTTATCTTTAACCAAAACATGAAACTCTCACTAAATACCCAAAAAGCGAAGGCGCTTCAAAGGCTTGAAATAGAAGCTTAATTAATCTCATTGTATCAGAAGTGATGATAGCAGGCCAGATTCAGTGAGAAGATTCATGAAGAAAACGGGAAAATCCTTTTCCTTTTCCTTCTTCCCTGCCTCAGTACCGAGATCAGGGCTGCTATGTCTATTTATAGTGCTGGTCTTGTTAGTAGCCTTTGTCAATGTATCAGAATTCAGACAAATAGTTACAAGCCCATCTAGTTTTGGCAGATTATTGCACTATAATCCCAATTCATCCTCTCCATCATTTCTTGTAAGAATAGATGAGAATAGTTATGTGGATTCTCAAGGCAATCAGATCTTCATCAACTGTAGCTGCCCAAAAGTAGTTCAAAACTCCACAAAGGATATCAAGGAGAATGTCACTGCAGCCATTGAATCTGATAAGCCTGGCTATGAGTTCAGTATTTTGATTGGAGTATTATCAAGGGCAGGTCAGTATGAAAAAAGACATTTTCTTCGCATGGTTTATGGAAGCCAATCCACAGCCCATGCAAAAGTGGATGTGAAATTTGTGTTCTGCAATCTGACCAAGGATGATCAGAGAATCCTTGTGCCTCTGGAGATTATGACCTACAATGATATCATCATATTGAATTGTGAGGAGAACATGAACAAAGGTAAAACTTATACTTATTTCTCTAGTCTGCCAAAGATGGGATTGCAATATGACTATGCTATGAAGGTGGATGATGATATTTATTTTAGGATTGATAAGTTGGCTGAGTCACTGAAACCTTTGCCAAGGAATGACACTTACTATGGCTATGTTATACCTTGTAGCAAAACGGATCCTTTTGACAAGTATATGTCTGGTATGGGATATGCCCTTTCATGGGATTTGGTGAAGTGGATTGAGGAATCTCCAATTGCTAAGAATAATACAGTTGGGACAGAGGATAAGATGGTGGGACTTTGGTTAGATAAAGGGAAGAAGGCTAAGAATAGGTACAGCAATAAGCCTGCTATGTATGACTTTCCTCTTGCCAATCCTCCATGTTCTCATGAATTGATTCCTGATACCATTGCTGTACACAAGCTCAAGGACAGGGAGAGATGGTTTACTGTTCTCAAGTATTTCAATTTTACAGCTTCTCTTAAGGAATCTAAGTTGTATCATTTATACTAGGAAGTATAAGATGTGTATGTGGGACTTGTTCTTACAGAAAAAGATGAAGGAACGATATATAGTATTCAATGAATTATTTTTCAAGAGGGTTAAGGTGACTTAACTGTGTTACTCATGTTGAGTTTGAAATGTTTCATGTGGCTTCAGCAATGTTCATTGCTTACTATGTTTTACCAATGATTATAATCCCCTCTGATCCAAGTTTAGATTTGAAGGAAGCTTAAGTGCATAATTGAACAAGGTTTTGTAGTTCATATGACTAAATTATTGATTCAGTGATTCATGCGGCATGTTCTTTAATCTAATCTTTTTAATTATAAAGAAAAAGCTATTAAATATGTCTTTGTATATTTATCATTAGTATGCTGAGAGATATCAACTAGGAGAAAATTGTTACATTTTAAGAATTTTGTAATGATGTTCAGGAGTACATAATCATTTCAATGTTTCATAATAAATCTAGTGATCCAGATTTAAGAGGAACTCTTAATGTATAAAGATCATTTTAAAGAATTTTTGTACGTTGTCTAATTTTGTATTCAAAAACCAGAAAAATGATCCTTCTATAGATTTAATACCATAATCCTCCCTTGAAATAAAATACCATAATCCTCCTTAACTTAAAGAATATAAATTAAGATGAAAAGAAAATATGACAATATGAGATATACTATTTTTTTGAATCAAATTATCACAATACTCGTTCTAATGTAGAGTTTCTTTCAAGTAAGCATCCATCAAAATCTAACAACGAGCATGATGTAAAGGAAACTTAAGTTCTTAAATTCTTTCCAGTTCATAAGGGTGATTATACTAACAATCTCATGGAAGCTCAGGCTATTTTATATGCTATGGAACAGTGTTGCTTGCGGGGATGGAGTAAGATTATTTGTGAGTCTGATTCCCAGGTGGTGGTGAACATGCTTTCTTCGCAAGAGCTTGAGGATGTTAGTTGGCAGCTGGCCACTGTTGTTAAGCAGATTCTTTTCTTCTCTTCCTCTTTTCAGTTCATTAGGTTCATGTATATTCCTCGTGAATGGAATAGAACTGCTGATTGTTTAGCCAAATGGGCTTCTAGTCATGATCCGGGTTGGAATATTAGGGATAGGGGGCAACTGTCCTTTGAGATGGTGCAAGAATTTGATGATCTTGTTGCTCAGGATCGAGCTCCTTGTTGAGCTCTCTTTGTTGTATTCCTTTCTGTCTTAATAAATTTTTACCCCTCTTTTTGCAAATAAAATAAGCAAAGATTTAGTGTTCCAATGTTGTGCCTCCCCCTTTTGTAAAAGAAAGAAAATAATGTAAGTTGATAAAATCGATCATTTTGATTATTATTTTTTTGTTGAAGGTTCAAACCACTTCTTTAGCTAAGAGCCAAGGACAAAGGGCTATCTATTCTTCCAAAATCTGTCTAGAACATGATCCCACCTTAGCAAGACTTGCTCTCTGATAAGCTCACTTAAAACCATTCAACTTCACCAATAATTAAGAGTGGACTGACCTCATTTCATTTTTAAATTACATTACCTAAATAAAAACAAAGGTTCTTAGAAACAAAGACAATAAAATTTATCTTTACACTACCTAAACTTTCTAAGTTTTCTTCAGATTAAGAATACGAATGTAAACAGGGCATTAATATCAAGCCATTCTCTGTCTTTTTATTATTTTTGGAGAAAGTAGCAATATTCATTGAACTGTCATTGTTAAATACACAATACATCAAACTTTGAAAGTAACAATGGATTGTGGACTCTGCTGCAAATGTGCTGCAAACCATCGTTGTTTGCAAAATTAAATTTTAGACTGACGGAAGCTCAAACCTCTAAATCCTCAAATGCCTTAACATCCATTACAGCATTACAGCCCAAGAAAAGCTGATAGAAAAGATGTAAAAACAGTTAATGCGTTGTTTTTCTTTACATGGTCTTCTTTTAATTAATTTTTGAGAAAAACTAAGTATCAAATGATTTTATTTGTATTTATATTGTCACTTCTTTTTTATAAAGAGAAATGATACAATAACTGTTAAGAAATTCAATAATTATGATATTTTTGTCATGTTAATTCTTTAATTACTAAATTTTAAGAGTCTTATAAATGATAACATGTGTACCAATAACTTATTACACATGTACTAATAATCTAAAAATTGGTCAAACATTTTTCATACATTAAATCATGAAACATACACTGTCAATGTATAGTCAACAGGGATATCAACATTAGTATGTGACTGTAATAGGTCATTCGACACAATAATAATGATTTAGAAATAATAATAAGAGAAGCTCTAACAAGAACTCATAAGATTCAATTATCTAGCCCAATTAAAATGCATAGTATGAAAATTTCAAATTGATTTTTACCTTAGGATGTAAGAGTTATTTATCACCCAAAACATTTTTTCATAGCTTTAATTGCCAAGATAAAAGTTAGTTAAGATATCAAATTATCATTTAAAAATAATAATTAAAAAGAACAAAATTCTAATAAGAAATCTTAAAGTAAATTTATAACAAGATTAAAATGAAAAATTAAGATACTAAATAATATGAAGATTTCAAAATAAAAACAGAATTGAAAAAACTTTCTTTACAATCATCTAAGTTGTGCATCTCCCATAAGATATTTTTATCTTATTATTATTAAGACAAAGATGTACTGTAGTACATTAATATTTTTATCTTATTAAAATCTGATAACAGAATTTTTATTTTTATTTTTTTTTAAATTTATTTACAGCTGACAGAATGAGATTAATTATGCATCTCTTTCAAGCCTCTGGAGCGCCTTTCCTTAAATGGGTATTTCATGTGGAAGGGAATGGGCCCAACCCAAAACAATGTTTTAAGAAAAGACAGCCACCAACACAACGAGTTTCATAGGGAATGAGACTGAGGAGACAGAAACAAAACTGTTAGCTTCAGATGACAGTTTCCTACAAACTTACTTAGGAGCCCAAGCATGGTAGTTTACCATCATTATATTTATTTTTTCCCTAGATAAATTGAGGGAACTTAATTTAAGCAATTACAAAAACCACAAATTTGTTCCATTACATTGAGCTGGAGGAGTATTTTGATTTTGGATTTCTTAAAATTCTATTAAATTTTTTTAATCATTTTCAATCTT
Source organism: Cupressus sempervirens (assembly GCA_028749045.1). Lineage (NCBI taxonomy): Eukaryota > Viridiplantae > Streptophyta > Pinopsida > Cupressales > Cupressaceae > Cupressus > Cupressus sempervirens. Next base: position 522,466,007 of record CM053788.1, read on the forward strand.
TTATAACTATTGATTTGGAAAATTTCTTGTATATAATCAATGTTTCAAGATTTTTTATCAAATATGATGCCATGTTGAGATGTTTTTCCGTCAAGGTGTCTAAAACTGTTAAAAAATAGGTACATAAGTCATATATTATTAATGCATTGTGGCATGGAATAAGTTTCATTCAATTATGGGTAGTCATTATGAACAATAACAATTAAATTTCACAATTATTAGCACAATGTTGTTAAAATATTGAAAGTTAAATTGACAAGTATTATCACTGTTATTAAAATGTGCTCAAGTAATGAATCCTTTCCTATAATTTTTTTGATGAATAGTCCCTTTCTTATATTGAAAAAAATTTAACATCAACATATTTTTTATACAATATAACATACAAATATAGAGAACAATGTCATTCCAAGACAAGCATTTTGTTGTTCAATCCAACTATCCATTTAGTATTGGCATTTACCATTGCCCTCAAGTAATGGTATAGAGCTGTAGAAATAAGTCATATATTTTCTATTAAATAAAATGGTAGACTAGGATATTTGCTTATTAACAATATGAAGAGTCAAATGTAAGTTTAAGATGGAGATGCTGATATCCGGTATGATTGCATTGGTCCCTAACATGTGCATTAGCATTCAATATAGCCATCATGATTTATTTTCTTTAAAAAAGCTACAACCTTCTCTAGACTCATCTAAATCTATGTGGACTTTTAGAATACATATTAGGTCAAGATAATTTAATTTCTAATTTAGTTTACCATTAAATTAGGATATTAAAAAAACATAAAATTATGATCTATTAAATAAGATATAATTCAACTAAGAAATAATTAATAGATATACATGAGACAAAAGGTTTCATACAAAAATGTTATGGAGAGAAAAATACTAGCAAAAGGATATTAAAATATGTATTATCCAAGAAAACTACATATAATATAAGATATATATATTTCAACATACTCATGTACTATAGTGCTAACAATCCAAGTAATAATTCACACCTTTATATAAAATAAAACATGAAACCAACAATTTAGAGATCCAAACTTATTTCATATACACAAGAAAATAGATATTGTCTTATATCCATTCATATAAAAAATAAACCATTTAATTGGATAGTTTCTTACTTGACTTACTAATAGTATGTATGAACAACCATCTCATGTGAATATCATAATGTCTTATATTTTATGTAATTGTGACATCTCCATGAGAATGAAGAATACATGTAATAACTATGCATGCATCTCATGTGTGATCAAAGGCTATTGACCAACTTCACTTCAACTATGAGCATGGCTTTCTTCACTTCAAAATTATGAAGGCCCTCATTCAAGGAAGAAACAATGGAATGAGGAGTCTCAATAACATCCTAATTTGTCAAATATGCAAAGAGTAGAGTGACCTCCTCAAGCATGTCCTCCAAAATTGTAGAAGAATAATATCAAACCAAGTCAACACCTAAAATATAGTTTTTCGTAAAATCAATTTATGAAAACCCATATATAATTTGATTTATTGATGATACTCTAGAATCTAGATATCAACTCATAACACTAATGAATCCAATGATGATGAACCAATGAAGATTCACTAAACCATTAAGAGGAACTCAATTACTTGCCATGTTGGAAGCATGAAATAGAGGAGCTCATTTATATCATAGTCATAATGGAATCAAGAGAAGGTATAGAACTTAGACCTATGATTAACCCTGCCTAATGCAACAATTGCTCTAGTCTCTCAATGTTAAAATGAATTGAATGTGAAATTAGTTATTTTGCATGTTTATGTAATATATTAAACTAGAAGAAGATTATGGGTAATCTCAAGAATACAAAGAACATTAAATACCAACCTTGTACCAAAGTCAACATCTCCAATGAAAACAACATGAACAAAATGACTATATATGTAATTGAAAAAATATAATAATATCATTATCTACCGGATCCTAAAATCATGTGATCAAGTGAATTAGAAATGTGTTAAATTGAAGCATCCAATTCAATCATCCAACCTTAGTTTCTATTGTATAAGTGGTAATAAATGCATCCTTTACAAAACATGTGCGAGAGATTTTTTCATTATTGATAGAAGAAGGTGAACTAAATGAAGAAGGGATGAAAATATGATACCCTTTCAAAAGTTGTTTCAACTTGTGAATTTTCTTCATACAACAAACTTGATCACTTTTCCCCAATCCCTTTACAATAGGTGCATGTATGTTTCTCCTTCTTAGAATAAACCTCTTTAGAAGAGGTGGTGCAAGTCTCACTAGATTCTATCTTGGATTTTTATTTTTCTTCTCCTTTCCCTTAGGTGATGTAGCTATCAATGAACAAGACTTAGGTGTGGCATAATTTTGACAAGGTTTATATTTTTCCCTAATAAATATTTCACAAAGTGCTTGAAATGGAAGCATGACAAATGAAGCACCTAATCCATCCTTAGTTGAGTAAAAGTAAGTAGAAAAATGTGAAAAGGAACCATTCAATTTAGACAAAATCAAGTATATGCATAAATCTTATTAGTTTAATCTTTCCCACAACTTGCTACTTGAGATCTCAAATACTTTAATGTCACCAAATTGTTCTCAATGGTATGAAATGATTCAATAGAAAGAGATGTCATTTTTTCTTCTATTTGCAAAGATATTACATTACTAATTGGAACAAAAATATCTTTATATATTTATCCCATCACCTCATCAAAAGTGTTTCTATGTACAAACTTCTTATACTCCTTGTTGAAGGTAGGTTGTTCCTCGTTCAAGGTAAACCATAATTCCCCATCCAAAATAATATTTTCATCCTCCCTTTCCATGTATGATAACTATAAGGAATAAGGACCTCAACTATGAATTAATTATTAGAGTTACAACACAAAAACTAAGCAACATAAAAGAACTATATGATAGCAACTGATAATATCCAAGATAATGATGCATAACTAAAAACAAGGCCCCCCAAAAAATAGAAATGTCACAAGATATAGTATGTCTAAGTAACCAAATAGATACAAGTCGATTTTCAAAAAATCAATAAAAAAATGCTTAGGGATAAATCTTGAAAAAGTGCATGGACATAATGATAAAGATCCTCAATACCTTTATAATGTTGTAATATATAAATTTGAGATTATGGAGAAAAAAATTTGAGCTCAAGAATTTAAATGATAATTTCTTATTCAATTTTCAATGAATGGTGTCAAATAAGAAAATAGTAAAAAAATGAGAATCCTATAAAAAAATATAAGGGCCACAAATAGCCCTTAGGTTATATGCAAATTTTCTTGGATGTTAATTTGACCTCCTAAGCATGCTACAAGTAAAATAATCCCCCAAACACAAGTGGTAACAAGGTGGAAAAATGGGGTAGAGGTGGTGGAAAATTCTAGCGATGGTGGTGGACTATTACTTGTGTCACTTGGAATGAACTCTAGTTGAGTTTCCTAAAGAGACTTGAAAATGGTTTGACTAGAAAGAATATGAAGCCAAAGAGAGTTGTGAGGGTAATGACTCTAGATCTTTAGATTGTAAAAAAAAAAAAAAAAATTATTATGTCAAGCCTAATGTGATCAGAACACTAAATATCGAATGCAACCTCTTATAAGATCATGTAGTCGTAACATCATAAAATGTAGCTACATACAATTGCTTTCTCACCTAGACCTTATTTGAGTGTTTCATTCCTTTTAGAATTGATCATGCTTGATCTAGCTCAATTACGGAAAAATATGTATCTTCTTCTTTGAATTTTGGATCTCCAACCTTGATTTCATATATTTTTGGAAGGACAAGGTTGACCAGGATGACTAAGTGTAATGTCCCCTATTAGGAGTAGGATTAGACATTACTAGTCTGACCCAATTATAATAATTTTGTCCAATCTAAATAGATAAAGATATAATAACTTAATCAAAGTAAAAGAATTATTCATTCATTTTAATCATTAGAAGTTATCAATGTATATCTATCAACATCTATACTAAACTTATTACTATTCCAACTTAGGGAAGGAAGAATTGAGTGTAAAACCAAGGTGCAAAGAGATCAAATACAATGAGCCCCCTTACCATTTATAGATCCGATCCCATGTCATATCTTTGTACCTTTTTTCAAGGCATCTAGGATGATTACCCCTACCCTATCTTGGAACTAATGTCATTTCTTGAATTTAGACAAACCCCTTCTTATAAACATCATATCCCCTGCTTCTTAAGCCAACAGTAAATAACATGCAATATAGTTTTCTGTGTGGTTATAGATTTTAATCTACATGTATTACTTATAATTACTAATCACTTTAGAAAAGTCTCATTTCTCACATTGTTGTAGATACCTATCAAAAAAGATATGTTTGTATCGGGTATGTGTAGGATCATGATCAACCAGACTATGGCCTTAAGTGGCAGTGAAAAACCAACAAATCAGGGTTATGTCAACTTGACATATAGTTTTAAAAGTACTTATGGGCTTTATATCAAAAAGTTGTAAGAAAAGAATTTGTAAGAAATTAAATGTAGTTTCTAAAATACTAGACCTTATCTCAAGAAAAAATTATTTGATTTGTCAAAATTTTGGATTTTAATGCAATACTACAAACATTTCAGGGCAAAAATAAAAAGTAGGTGTATGTCTAACTATCTTAATCAAAATCAAATGATAATATATTTTAATATAATTATAGATATAAAATTAGACTCATCCCCAAATGTGACACATATTTTTGGGTATTTTAATTCCAAATAAATAATTAAATACAATTTTTCTACTATAACTTTTTTAGAATAAAAAAACTCTCATGTCTGACCACCTTAACTAATTGAAAACTTCACAAAATTAATTTTTTCTTTTTTTTCTTATACTAGGCAAAGCATAGAATGTGACACAATTTTTGGATTTCAAAAATGTTATATCATTTGAAGGTTATAGCTATTTTTCAATCAAGTATGTCAAACAATAGTTTATTGATATCTTCATTAAAAATTAACTAATAAATACTTATCGAACTCAAAACTTGATAGCAATTATATCAATAGAATCTTGAGAGTCTTATCAACAAATCCTTTTTGTTTCATTTAATTTGAATAAAAAATATCGTCAAATGGCTAGTCGAAGTCTAAATGTCACAAAAACATGTCTCAAACATGTTTTTTGAGTTGACCAAAGCGGTTTGGTAAATACCAAGTCTAATCAGGTACCTAATCGTAGATTGAGTACCCGATTTCAAATCAAGTACCCAAAATGTGGCAGCAAAACAAAAAATTTCAAAAATTGAGAAGGTGGGATCTAATTGTACATTTTAAACAAAAAGTTACCAAACATATTCAAGTATGTTTTCACATTTAAGATATAATGATATATTTGAATATTATTATTATTTTTTTAAAAAAAATTTATTATATAAAAAATTTTATTCTTATAATATTATATATGATATTAAATATGATTAGATAGTATATTAGGATCATACTAATATAAATTATTATATAGTATTATATATTATCTATAATATTATAAATATTATCTATATATTATTATTATATTAAATATATATTATTACATAGTATTAGAAATTATCACATAATATTATATAAGTTATTAAATTATAATATGATCAATTACCCTATGTCCCTAGGGGTCCTAGGATCCCTAGGAACACATGCCGCCATGCAACGGTCGAATGGAGTCGTGAGCTAGCCTACGATCCCATTCGACCAATCTGATCAATTACCCTATGTCCCTAGGGGTCCTATGACCCCTAGGGACACATGTCACCATGCAATGGGTTGAATGGGGTCGTGGGCTAGCTTGCGACCCCATTCAACCCATAGGATCAATTACCCCATGTCCCTAGGGGTCCTAGGAATCCTAAGAACACAGGTCATGATGCAATGGGTTGAATGGGGTTGTGGACTAGCCTACGACCCCATTTGACCCATTGCATCGATTACCCTATGTCCTTAGGGGTCCTAGGACCCTTAGGGACACATGTCACCATCTAATCAGTCGAATGGGGTTGTGGGCTAGCCTACAACCCCATTTAAACAATTTCATTGATTAACCTATGTACCTAAGGGTCCTAGGACCCATAGGGACACATGTCACTATGCAATAGATTGAATGGGGTCATGGGCTAGCTTACGACCCCATTCAACCTATCTCATTGATTACCCTATGTCACTAGGAGTCCTAGGACCCTTAGGAACACATGTCACCATGCAATGCATTGAATGGGGTCATGGGCTAGCCTATGACACCATTCAACCAATTTTATTGATTAACTTATGTCCCTAAGATTCCTAGGACCCCTAGGGACACATATCACAATGCAATGGGTCGAATGGGGTCATAGGCTAGTCTATAACCCAATTTGACCCATTCCATCGATTACCCTATGTCCCTAGGGGTTCTAGCATCCCTATGGACACATGTCATGATATAGTGAGTCATTTGGGGTCATGACCTAGCCTATGACCCCATTTGACCAATTGCATCAATTAACCTATGTCCCTAGGGGCCATAAGACCCCTAAGGACACAAGTCACCATGTAATGGGTTGAATGGGGTTATGGGCTAGCCAGAACCCATCTGATCAATTAAACTATGTCCATAGGGGTCCCATGACCCTTGGGGGGACATGACATCATGCAATGGGTTGAATGGGGTCTTGGGCTAGCCTATGACCCCATTCAACCTATATAATCAATTAGACACATGTCATAATGTAATTGGTTGAACGATGTCATGGGCTAGCCTATGACCCCATTTGACCCATTTAATTGATTACCTTATGTCCCTAGGGGTCCTAGGATCCCTAGGGACACATGTCATTATGCAATGGGTCAAATGGGATCGTGGGATAGTCCTACTATCCCATTTGACACATTTCATCACTTACCCCATGACCCCATTCAACCCATCTGATTGATTATCCTATGTCCCTAGTGGTCCTAGGACCCTTAGGTATACATGTCATGATGCAATGGGTGTCTTAGGACCCCTAGGGGCACATGTCACAATGCAATGGGTTGAATGGGGTTGAATGGAGTCGTGGGACACATTATTTCATGGCTCAATATCATCATTTGGGTCAACCATACCTATTAAATTGTAAAAAATAAATAAATTATAAAACCTAATTTATATTAAAATTCATTCAAAATCATAAAAAATTACAAAAAAATGATACCTATATTGTGTACTCATTCCTATATCTAATACCCAAAATAGAGGCAATATAAACAAGCTAAGGCCACAAATGCCTTCTTTGCTCTTGATTTTTTTTAAATTTCTAGTCATGGATTATGGGTACCCAATAATGGATTGGATACTCGATATGATATTGAGTACCTGATAAGGTTTGGCCCAACCTTTTTTCCTTGTTATTAGGATGGGTGGAAAAAAGTCAAAGAAAATATTGAAATGTTTTTAGATGTTTTCAAACTCCACTTCTTTCACATCGCCACTTTTTGGCACACCATGATTCTGCACATACCCTATCAATGCATATGCTTAACAAAAATGATATATTTGTATCACTACATATTCTTAGCTTACCATTGATTGGTTGTTGTTGATAAAAGAACCAATCTTTAACTATCCTCTAATGAGTATTTGTAACTCAAACCTTTTTTCTTTCTTCTTACTTCGATGAGTATTTCCTATTCCTTTCCCCTAGTGAAGTAGGATTTAATCACTTTTTATATCATTTGAATGGGAATGATAAGTCATGTTACCATAAGACCTATCTTAAGACCATTTATAATTATTGTACTTATCCTTTCATTAGGCTTAATTACACCATTCTCTAGTGATTTCCAACCAATGTGACCAGTCATAATTAAATTCCACATAGAAGACATTGCACCCTACATCAAGAGAGTCTTTATGACTGTAATCACTAATTAGATTATTTGTGCCTTCTTAGGAAAAATTTTTTATTTATTTATTTAATTGGTGATACATAACCATTAGTTGTATTAACTATTATCAATAACAACCTCCTCAAATACATAACACGATATAAGTTATTATCGTTGTGTTGGTACAAGAAAAATTTTCACTTTGAAATGATGTAATTCACCCCAATGGAGTGTATGTAGAAAACTATTCCTAGTATTTGGATAAGCCCTTGGTATACAACCTTGCCTTGTGTTAAGAGGGGAAGCTCCCTCATAAGATATAACTTTTAATTTTCAACAAAAATGTATTCAAACTTTGAAAGATAGAAAGAAAGTTATTAATGATGAATGCACCAAACAACGTCAAAGATTTTCTAGATAAACTTAAGCTGCTAAGAAGGATGATCAAGAGCTATGCTTGAAGGTTTCATTAGCACAATGTTGATTCAATAATAGTTGAACAGTTACAAAATACCATACAAATACCCATTACAGAAAGAATCAACAATTCAAATTTGTAGAAAGAGAACCTTGAATGTGTTTCCTTTTATTTCCTATACCAAGAACATTAGAGAAATCTATGATTACAAGAACAAGATATGCAAACACTTTTCAAAAATTTCCTTGCTACCAAAACTCCAACATAAGTGTTCTTTGATTCAACAAAATCCAAAAAGTCCCTTTACAAAGAAAAATGGTCCCTTATTTAGACTTGAGGTTAAGAAACTAACCTTCTTTGGTTAATAACTACCTCCAATTACATGTTTCTAGTGAGGTTGATTAACCTCTTCACTTTGTCAAGGAGGTTAAGAATCATCTCCAGAACCATTTTGAGTCTCAAGCTTAACTTCTTTGGTTTTTGGAGGTTAAGGTTTGTGTTTCAAAACACGCATTTGGAATGTTTTTCTCAACACTTTTTGGGATGAGAGGTTAAGATTCTGAGTGTAAACTCACATGTTATAAACCAAATTTCTTAACCTTTTAAAGTTTTAAAGGTCAATGTTTCCATCAAAAACACATATTTTGGCACCTTTTATTAACCTGTCGTAATTTGAGACTCAAGTGTCAAATTTTGAAAATTGTAAGTGTTGAGAAAAGCTAGAGACAAGTCAAAAGCATTAAGACCATAAGATCATTAAAAAAAAAAAATTGCACACTATTTTAAAGCTTTAAATATTGAACAATTAAATTATTTTGACTGCAAAAGATGAAATTATCCCAATCTAGCAATTACGGGAACCAAGGAAATGTCTAGCTCTATCTAGAGACAAGGAATCCAAAGGATGTAGGATGAATCTTGAAGTAGATGAAGGAAGTTCTTTATCAAAGGGCTATATAGTCACCCAAGTGGAAATAAAAAAGGGGACTAACCAAAGAAATAGATGCAAACCAAAAAAAAGGGACCAAAACAACAAATAATCCTAACTAGAATATGTGCATGGTAGGAAAGCCTTACCTTGAAGAGACTCTGGTGAATTAAGAAAATCCATTTACTAGTTGGGAGAAGTAGCAACCCATGCGAAACAAAAGTGAACACTTGACTAAGACTTGTAGGCTTAATAGGTTTACCAAATAGTCACATATGAGATATGAAACATTCTTCAATATTGGACCAAAAAACCATATCTCATCATAGATTTTTTAGCTTTCATGGATCACAATGGTACCCTCCTACATATGGCTTCTCATAATGTTTGGAAATTCTCTTTTCATTCCAAAATCCTCTCTTTGAAGATCTCCCTAGTATTTTTAATTTTTTTTTCCTTGATTCTCTTGCATCTTGATGATGGATCATGTAGTATGATCTGAAACATTGATGACAAAAAAACTCACACAATCATGCCCAAAAATCAAATATAACATCAACCAATGTATTGGATTATCCTCATATACTTTGTGATAACAAGAAAGTTGTGCTAATTCAAATATTGGATTCAAATTTTTAACTTCAACTTCATTTGAACCACTTATGAAAACATAATCCTCTGAGTCCACTTCATTTTTCTCCTTTATGGAATCAACATTACAAGACATTGAACATAGAGATGCAACTTTAGGATATTTCAAAAATATGTCTTCAAGGTAGAAGGCTTCAAAATTTGGATAGTTAGGTGTATCTTTTTTCAATGCTTCCTCATTGTAATCTTCATTGACAAACTCAAATGCTTTGAATTCAAGTTGGGTGCATGAGAAAGAGTGAGAACTTGATGTTTCATCTTCTCTTTGAAGTTGATATTTAATTTATATTTCTATTGAGCCAATCGTTAAATTTTGATTATTATTTTCCTTCTCTTTCTTCATTGTCTCTTCTTCATGATATTCTTTAGAAAATTGGAAGGCTTCATATTCTACTTGCCTGCAATCTTGAAAAGCATTGATTGACAACTCATCATCTTTCTCTTGAAGATGATCTTCTACTCCTTTGATGATCACATCACTTGCTGAAAAATCTTCAACATCCTTGAAAGTAAAGACATCAATTTTTGAAGTTAAGGGAGATGTATGCAAGATTTAACTTGAGGTTGTTTCATCATCAGTGGTAGTGGTAGAAGATTGTACAATAGATTCTAATGAATTGACTTCACCAATAGAGTCCTCATCTTTGATGATTAGTGGTGAATGAATATGAAGGTATTCTTCATAGAGGTAGTCATCATCTGAGGCCTCCAAACACCAAGTTGAAATGACAACCATGTAAGGTTCATTTTCTAACACTCCATCTTCAATCATATATTGCATACTTTCTTGAGAAACACCTAATATCTCTTTTTCAATCTCATAGGTATCAAGATGATTTAATACTTTCTCCTAAGTTTTGGAATTTCCATGATGATGTCTGAAAACACTAGCAAAGCCTTCTTCATCTATAGATAGTATTTCTTGGCCATAGAGTACCTATCTTATTTCATGCATGTTGATTCTAATGATTCCTTTCTAACATTTTGAGCAAGATATCTTTTGTTAAAAATAAAATAATTCTCACATTGGTCTCCCTTCTCAAGTTCTTTCAATGTTCAAAGTAAAGAAGGATGTACTTTATTAGGATTTAGGCATGCATTTCTGTAGAATCTTTTTAAAAACTTAACCTGATCAGGATCATTGGAACTATAATTTTGTTGAGTGATAGGTACAGGCATGGGGCTACTTTCTTGACCACCATTATCCATCCTTGATTCACATGAATCATTTTTATGATCAAATTCCTCTTTATAATCACATGTGGAACTTCTTTCTAACAATGATTTTTTCTTGTGAGAGAAAAATTGATTATCTTTACCATCTTCTTCATCAATTTTTGCAAAGTTTGAAGAAAATATAATAATACAAGATCACAAATAATAAATAATATCATCATACATAATATAGTAGGTTACATGTTCTAACTAGAAAGTTGAAACATAACATAGATAATGTCAATTAAGATCCCTTAATCTCTTGATTAATGTATGCAAAGATTTCTTCTTGGCATTTTGCCTTGAGTTTCTACCCCCAAAATTCAAAAAGCCTTTTAGATGCATCTCTAAATTTCTCAAAAATCATTGCAAACTTTTTGAAATCCAATTCACTTTAATGTTTCTCCCTTAACAAGATTCATGAAGCTCTTCAATTGGTTGCTTAGAAAAGATTTACCAATTGTCGCACTTCTGCCAAGCAATGCTTCAAACTTATGACACCATGTAGCTCACTCAAGACAGTAATGTGGAATCACTCATCTGAAATGTGATGTAGAGTGAATGAAATAGAACTAGGTTGACCTTGGTTAGTCTTCCCACATGCACTGATATGCTCTACAATGTTGATTCAAATTTTCACTCTTCCCTTTTCTAGGTTTACTTCTTACTCCTAGGGTCTACCTTCCTTGGAAGACACAACAACTCATAAGATGATGATTTAAGTCCTAGGGAACTCTTGACTTGTTTAAATGATGTATATATCCTAAACACCAACAACCAAAATACCTTATTAAGTTCGGACACACAAATTGTAATTTTGTGGCCTTTTAGCCTTCTTGAAAACTAGATCTCTCCTAGAAATTTTCCTCTAAATAGGTTAATTCTATGCACCTAGGAAATTTTGAGATGTAATTAATCTACTCAAATGTAACACTTTCACATTCCCAAACATCAATTACCAATCTTAATCCTACAACACAAAACACTTGCAAACAACACGTCAGCCTAATGATCAAGTTAGACTAGAGCTTGTTAAAAATGCTTCAAGTTGGGTGCATAAGATTGATCACATGGTTTATTGGCCTTCTATATACTTATTTTAATATAATACACAAAAATATTAGGACCCACAACCTCCCTATGATATTAAAACGCTCAAACATATCATTTTTAGGCTAAATACATGGACTTATTTAGCCTAGGGCATAAAATTACAACTAGTAAACAAGCTTCCCCTATCCTAGCCTTTTGGAATCATAAAGTAAAATGTCCTAGAAATTTTCTTTCACCAAGTGGCATCAAATTCCAATAGAAAATTTTCAAGTTAGGGCCATATCTTTGCTCCAAACCCTTGATTTGAAGGTTTCAGACCTACACCTAAAGTTGTAACTTCCTTCAAACATAAAAAAATTTGACTCAAACCAATTGAAAATGAAATTTAATAAAAACATCCAACTTTTAATACACTTTATTGGTCTGATCCAATCTATACAAGTCTGTACAGAACATAATTGCTCCAGAAAATAGGTTTTTCATTCATAAAATATTGTCACAATTCGTACAATTTGATTATGTGCTTATGGGAAGATTTTGTATGCCTTAAATACCTTCAACCAATAGATTCAAACTGAATCTTGGTGATTATGAACAATGGGAGGTTAAAATTCATTTTCATGACAACTTTTCAAAAAGTTACATTTAGCAATTTAGCAATTTTTTTGCCAAATATGACAAGTATTTTTCATTTTGACTTCTAATTGATACCAAATGATCCCAAACCTTTAAGAATGGTACAAGATACATATCTAAGGAAAAAAAAAAAAAACTATTTTTAGTTATTAGACTCCAAAACACACAAAAACAACAAAACACAATCTAGTGGACTAAGGACTCTTTTGGTGTATAAGATGACCACAAAGATCCTTGTCCACACAAAAGGTTAAATTAAACACACAATGGATGATGTCAACACATCACATTCTTATTACCTCAACAAAAAATGAAAAGACAACTATTCAAGAAGGAGATTGTTGGAATTCTTTTGAATAACTAAGAGGAGGGGTGAATTAGTTATCCAAGGTCTAGATGTACAAATAAAACTTTTCATGGCTTATTGAACCCATATCCATAAACTATTTTCATCATGCATGCATCCATTAGTTTATGCAATTGCTTAAACTTGTAGGTTACTATCAAATCAATTTGCAAAAATGTAAACATGAAACATAATAGATTCAATAACATATGTGCCACAATGATTTAATGTGGAAACCCAATTTGGGAAAAACCACCAATAACATGCTACTAATTCTCACTCTCCTGAAGTGATGCCCTATGAAAGGCCAACCCTGTTACAGGTTACTATGCACATGGTTAAATGTGACCTGGTTAAAGGATTTCAATCACCCGGTTAAATGATTTACAAATGCTATTAGGTCAACCTTAATCTAAAAGATTTACCCTAGACTGATATAATGATTAGAAAGTAGTAATAAGGCTTTGATATGATAACAATTTACAACACACTTGCAGATTACAGATCTATGTTTTAGTCCTTCATTCTACTTGGCTTTCATACTCTTCAGCTCTAATTACTTGTTCACCCTTCGAGCATCCATACTCTTAAGCCTTCTCACTTTGCTTGCCAATGCAATCTCTTCTCTTCGGTCACTAAATGAATCAATACCCTAGACTCCTTGCTTTCTTAGGTTCTCACACATGACAACCTTTGCTTCTAAAGCCATCTCTATAAATAGAGAATTAAGATCTTTTATTGTTCATCCTCCATCGTCCATTTTAGGGTTAGGTCAAATTATGTGGGATTCAATGAATCTACCCCTCATTTCATTTTATTTCCTTCAAGAAATTTCTCCTTCAATCTTCTTTGAATTCACCTCAAAAAGATTCACCATGAATTTTGTGCCACTAGCTCATCAACCTTGTCTTTCGCATGATTCACACAATCCAAGAAATTAAACTTATTGGCTTAAATTCATCTAATTCTTGATCTTTCTCATAATTGTGACACTCAACATTAACTGGCTTCTAATGCTTAGCACATATTGCATTTATCGGCATCCATTATCAAATCACTCAGCATGAACTAAACTTTGCTTGTGCTTGGCATCAACTAAAATTTACTCAGCTTAGACTATTTCACTTGGCTTACACTAAAATTGACTTTTCTTAGCTCCAATTGATTTTTTTCTCAGCTTGCACTAACTTTTCTTGGCACCTACTATGCAAAATGTTAAGCTTGACAGACAAACTTTGTTTAACTTATTCTTCTAAACTTAGTTAGTGTAACCAACCTTTACAACCTTAAGTAGATTATTGATGCACTATAATATCATTGTCTTAACTAATTCTTGTACTCCTTTTTATATCATAACTCAACATTTCCTCTAGGTGCTATTGTTACCTCATTTGATCAAATCATCTTCATCAATCAAATAAATGATAGTACTTAAATCACATAAGTAATTATCTTACCAGCAAGTAGTAGGTTTGGCATCAGTGACAAAACAATAATTGAAATATATTTATCATACTTGTATCAATCTATTTTCAACAATCTCCCTCTTTGGCATTGATGGCAAACCAAATTGGCTAGACTTAATCAGTAAGACCAACAAAATACGAAAAATAAAATAATTCCTTGTATTGAAGTCTCTCCCTCTATTAGCAACTTTCATCTTTTGAATAGGTTACAAAATTCTACTCTGATCAATAGACAATCAATCAACTCATCCTCATGACCCCCTCTTGATTACTTCTTATATCTCCCTCAACATTATCTCCCTATTACTAGGTAGATGTAATCAATAGGTACACTTTTCGCCTCAACACACTTTCTTCCTCAGTAGTTAGGATTTTTTTTCTTCAGCACGATTATGCAGATCAAGATTTCTCATTCATCTCCCCCAGCTTTCATTTCTTAGTACAATTTCTTCCTCTTTGAAAACAATGCCAAAGACTTGTCATCTTCATATGAAGATATAAATATTTTTTAGTTTCTCCCTCTATCACCTTGGTTGTGACTAATTCCTAGCTCCAGCTCTTTGATTACATTAGGAAGCTCCTAAAGTAAGACCCACTACATCAATGTGCAACATATGTCAATCAACTTGTTTGATGTAGAGCACTCTTCATGCTTCTTAGATAGCCTTTGATAGGGGTGTCACCCTTATTTTACCTCTTCGATACTCATGAGCATCCTTAGGTAATTCTTTTGTGAAGATGTCAACTATTTGCTCTTTTGTGTTAACATATTCCATCTTCACCTCTTTATCTTGAACTAATTCTCTCAACTAATGATACTTGATTGCAATGTTCTTAGTCTTTGTATGCATCACAAGATTCTTTGATATATTTATAGAACTTGTATTATCACAATAAAGTGTCATAGGTTCAGTGATTTCCTCCTTCATACCTTTGAGTAGCTATTTGATCCCTACAATGTTTGTATAATTTATTGCAGCAACAACATATTTAGCTTCAACAGTAGATTGAGAAATGCAATTTTGTTTCTTCCTAGCCCATGTAACCAACCTTTTGCCTAAGAAAAATGCTCCTCCACTGCTACTTTTTCTATCATCAATATTTCCAGCCCAATCAGCATCAGTGTAGTCTCTCAATTCAAATTTCTCATTTTTCTTGTAGTATAGACCATAGTCTTTTGTTCCTTTTAGATATCTCATTATTCTCTTTACTACCATCAAGTGATTCTCCTTGGGATTAGTAGAGAATCTTGCAACTATCCCTACAAATAATGCAATATCAGGTCTATTATGTACTACATATTATAACTTCCCAATCATAGACTTGTATAATGTTTGAATCACCTCAGCTAAATCATCATTCTTTGACAATTTATGTCTTGTCACCATAGGTGTACTTACTAGCTTGGAATCCTCCAATCCAAAAAAAAATCAGTATCTCCTTTACATACTTTTATTGAGTGATGTATATACCATATTTCATCTGATGTACTTGCAAACCCACAAAGAACTTGATCTCTCTAATCATAGACATCTTACATTCTTTCTTTATTCCATTTGTAAAACCATTACATAAAGCACCTTGGCCTCCAAATATGATATTATCAACAAACATTTTAGATAAAAAAATACCTTTGCCTTTTTTTGTGTTCAAGTATAGATTGCTGTTATCATTAGTCCTCTCAAATCCAATCTTCACAGAATAATTTTAAAGCCTCTCATACAATGCTCTTTGTGCTTGCTTCAAACCATATAAAGCTTTGTATAGCCTACATACCATATTTTTTTTTTTAGTATCAAAAAATCCTTATTTTTTTCCTATATAAACCTCTTCATCTAATATATCATTCAGAAATGTAGACCTAACATCTATTTAATAAACCTTAAAATCTTTGTATGAAGAGTAAGCAAGTAGAGTTCTTACTCCTTCCAATTTTGTAATAGGGGTGAATATCTCTCCATAGTTAATCCCTTGTTCCCATTCATATCCTTTACAAACTAATATTTCCTTGTTCTGTGTGACTTCACCATTTTCATCTAACTTGTTTCTATATACCCACTTGATACCAATCATATTTTTGTCGTCTGGTCTAGGAACTAGAGTCCATGACTTATTTTTCTCAATTTTCTCAATCCCTTCTTCCATATATTTACTTCAATCCACATCATCTAAGGAATCTTTCACTATTTTGGGTTCTTGCATACTCAACAAACATGTATCATTTCTAAACTTGTTCCTTGTCATTGGTCTAGTATCTTTATCTCCAATGATTTATGCAGCAAGATGATGTCTGTTGACATACTTAGACAATCTTGGTTCAACTTTGGCTTCTACATTTGGTCTCTCAAATTGTGAATCACTATGTACCTCTCTATCAGGTAGTTCAACATCTCTTTCATGTACACTAATCTTAGAATCAGAATGTGTCTCAACTTTATTTTGTAACTTGGCACCTAAATGTAGCTTAGTTACTGAATGCAACTCGACATTCATAGTATGTTACTCAGTAGTCACTAAAACTTATTTTTGGTTTCCAACTTGATTTACAACATCTTCATTAGTAGACATACCTTCATAAAAAGTATACAAATAATTTGTATTCTTTTGGTTCTTTCATAGGTTGAACCTCATATACTTCTATATATTCATCAAATTTCACATTGCACTTTCCACAACTTTGTTAGTGCTAGTATTTAAACACTTGTAAGCTTTACTTCTTGTGAATAACCAAGAAATATACCTTCTTCACTTTTTGCATCTAGTTTACCGGTCCTAAAATCTTTGATAATATAGCATTTTCTTCCAGATACCTTAAAATATTTTACATTGGGTGAGTATCCATGTTATATTTCAAAATGTGTTGAATAAGTACCTTTCTTAACTTGTGCATGGTTTAAGGTATAGATAATTTTACTTACAACTTCTCTCTAGTATTTTTTAGTAAGATTTTTCTCCATCACGAGTGTCCTAGCATAGTCCATTATAGACTTGTTCCTCATTTCAACAATTCTATTTTGTGGAGGGATTCTAGGAGTAGATGTCTATCTTTTGATTCCTTTGTCATTACAAAACATCTCAAACTCATTTGATGTAAATTATCCTCCTCTGTCAGATCTCAAACATTTTAGACTTTTACCTATTTCCTTCTCAACTCTTGCTAAGTACCACTTAAATATTTAGAAAGCATCAGATCTCTGTTTCAAAAATATAATAGTCATCATTTTAGAATAATCATCAACAAGTAGCATAATGTACTTATCTCCTTTGTATCTTTACACTTCAATTGCTCCACACAAGCTAGTATGAACAATATATAATATTCCATTAGAGGTACAAGTCTTACTCTTAAAACTTGACTATGTCATTTTGGCTAACTGACATTGTTTGGAAATTATATTGTCAGACTTCTTCAACTTAGGAAAACATCTTACTCTTTCCATGTTACTAATACTAACCAAGTTATCAAAATTAACATGACATAACCTCTTGTTCCATATCCACACATCATCAAATTCTATAATTAAATAAGTAGCATCCTTTATATCAAGGCAGAATAGGTTACCTCTAGTTTCATCACCTTTTCCATTCAATTTTCCATCAGTGTCATATATCTTAGAATTTTTTTTTTCAAACTCAACCTTACATCCTGAATTATTCAGTTGTGACACACTCAACAAATTATAGTTAATTTTTTCAACATAGGAAGAATTGTCACATAAAATCTTTTGTGTGAGCTTGATAGAACCATTTCTTGTTATCATACATGGTGCATCATTACCAGACCTTACACTATTTCCATCATAATAATTCAAGGTAATGAACTTACTTTTATATCTAGTAACGTGATGTGAACACCCACTATCAATGATCCATCTATCATTCTTGATCACACAAGACACTAGTGCAATTGCCTCATCCTCATCAGATTCATCTTTAATTGCAACATACACAACTTCATCATCATGATTGTTAGATCCATTTTTTGCTTCCTCTTCAGCAATGTAGCAAGACTTCTTGCCTTTGTCTTTGTAATCATTGATGCCTTTATCTCTTCTACTTTTGTATTTGTCACTACCTTTGTAATTCTTCTTCTCTAGAAATCTAGTAGCAATATGACCAAACTCATTGCAATTGAGACACATGATGTGTAACTTATCTTTGAACTTTCTTTTACCTCTATGAAATATCCTTGCTAATAGTGCTTCAAATTCATCTATATCAATGTCACTGGACACATATTATGTCTTTTTCTTCTTCTTTTCATTAGGTTCCTTCAATGAAAACCTAGCTTTGAAAGTAGATTCAATATTTTTAGGTTTGTAATTATCAAAGTTAGATAGCTCAAAAGTAGTAAGCCTACCTACTAGGCCTTCAAGAGTTAGATCATTCACCGACATACATCTCAGTTCTTGTATTATAGAAACTCTAATAGCATAAATAGGCAACAATATTCTCAAGACTTTTCTCAGTACACTATCATTATCTATTTCACCAGTAGCTCCTCTTATTGCATTAACAACATCTTTTATCTTAGAGTAATATTGAGAAATATTCTCACCTTCTTGCATTCTCATATCATCAAACTTACCTCTTATACTTTTAGCTTTGAGTCTTAGAACATTCTTGTCACCTACATAGATAGTGTGTAGAGTATCCCATATTTTCTTTACATTGTCACAACCTTTGATGTCATCAATTCTAGCATAGCTTGGTGCAAAGGCAATCTCCAACATTGTCTCATTGTGTTCTTCTTCTTTTTTAGATCTTCAATAGTTAGGGCTCTAGTAAGATCATCAAGCTCAACAACAATAATAGATTGTGCATGATCTCCAAAACCTCCTAGGTGCAACTTCATTAGAATTTTCCATATAGGAAAGTTATTTCTATTAATCTTAGGTACTTCTCTTTTTTGAAATCTTGATCTTTGTGCTTCTAGTACCTTCAAACTAGTCCTCTTAAGTAGATGGCTCTGATACCAATTGTTGGAATTCTTTAGAATAACTAAGAGGTTGGTGAATCAATTATCTAGGGTCCAAATGTACAAATAAAAATTTTCATAGCTTAGTGAACCCATATCCATAAAACATTTTCATCATGCATGCATCTATTAGATTATGTAATCACTTAAACTTGTAGGTTACTGTCAAATCAATTTAGAAAAATGTAAACATGAAACATAAAAGTTTCAATAACACATTTGACATAATTATTTAACATGGAAACCAAATTTGGAAAAACCCACCAGTAACATGCTACTCATTTTCACTTTTTTGAAGTGATGCCCTATGAAAGGCTAACCCTATTAAAGGTTACAATCCACACTATTAAATGTGACCTAGTTAAAGGATTTCAATCACCCTATTAGGAGTGAGCATTATTAGAGGACTTTAGATCATTCACTTGGAATGTCACCTAGTTAAAGGATTTACAAATGACTGTTAGGTCAACCTTAATCCAAAGGATTTACCATAGATTGATATAATGATTAGAAAGTATTAGTAAGGCTTTGATCTAATAAAAAATTACAACACACTAGAAAATTATAGATCTCTATTTTAGTCCTCCTTTCTACTTGGCTTTCACACTCTTCAGTTCTAATAGGTTTTTCACCTTTCAAGAATTTGTACTCTTATTCCTTCTTGCTTTTCTTGCCAATGTAGTCTCTTCTCTTAGGTCACTAAATGAATCAATACCCTAGACTCCTTGCTTTCCTTAGGTTCTTGCACATGATAACCTTTCCGTCATACAAGCCATCTCTATAAATAGATAATTAAGATCTTTTTTGTTCATCCTCCATCATGCATTTTAGGGTTAGGTAAGATTAGGTAGGATTCAAGGAATATACCCCTCATTTCATTTCATTCTAGAAACTTCTCCTTCAATCCTCTTTGAATTTACCTCAAAATAGTTCACCATGAATTCTTTTCCACTAGCTCATCAACTTTATCTTCCACATGGTTCACACAATCCAAGAAATCAAACTTATTGACTTAGATTCATTAAATTCTTGATCTTTCTCATAATGTTGACACTCAACATTAACTGGCTTCTGACATTTGACACATATTGTGTTGCTCGAGATCCTCTATCAAATCACTTGGCATGAATTAAAGTTTATTGGTGCTCAACATCAACTAAGCTTTACTTGACTTACACTAAAATTGACTTTTCTCGGCTCCAACTTATTTTCTTCTTGGCTTGCACTAACTTTGTTGGGCACCTACTATGTAGAATGTTAAGCTTGGCAGACAAACTTTGTTTAACTTGTTCTTCTAAACTTAATTAGTATAACCAACCTTTGCAACCTTAAGTAGATTATCAATGCATTATAATATCACTGTCTTAACTGATTCTTGTACTACTTTTCATATCATAACTAAACCTTTCCTCTAGGTGCTATTGCTACCTCATTTGATCAAATCCTCTTCATTAATCAAATAAATGATAGTACTTAAATCATATAAGCAATTGTCTTACTAGCACATAGCAAGTTTGATAAAACAATGATTGAAACACATTTATCATACTTGTATCAATCTGTTTTCAACAATAGCTATAGGTTCCCTACACCATGCTACCCAACTTGAAAGAAACTCAAGTCCCTTTAAATGGAATGGTAGAAAAAGTGAATCCATCTTTCTCAGTGGCTTCTTTGGTCAACCATGAAGCATCTTCCAAAGGATTTAATTTCCATTGAACCAAGTACTCAAAGTAAGTCCTCCCTCTTGTTTCTTTCACTATCCTTTTATCCAAAATGCATTTAGTCTCCAATGTAGGTGTCTTGAGAAGATCTTTCAACAACTTTTCTTGTTGGAAACTTGTTTCACTTTTAACAAAATGAGTATCTATAGTACCTTTGTAAGCATAAAGGTTAGCAACATTAAAAATAAGTGGCATATGAATATGAGGAGGAAGATCAATACGATAAGAATTTGAACCATATTTCTTGAGGATCTTGTAGGGTCCAATCTTTTTCATCATAAGTTTGGTATGACTCCCTCTTGGCATTCTTTCCTTCTTTAGATGGACCATTACTAGATCACCAATCTGATAATGCAACTCACTCCTTTTTCTTTTAGCACATTTCTTATATTTCTTTATGGAGTGCTACAACTTGTCTTTAACTTATTTGCAGATGTCCTTCCTCACTATCACAAATTCATTAGCCAAGACACTGGGCTTCTCCATGTCTACAACACTTCTAAGCTCCAAGACTCCCCTTGGGTAAACACCATACTCAATTTGTAAATGAGTTCTTCATGTAATTATATTAACTAAATCAATGTAGGAAAACTCAACTTGGGAAAGAATGGAATCCCAGCTTCAACCAAGCTCCTAGGTTAAACATCTCAATAAGTTACCAAGTGATCTATTCATCACTTCAGTATGTCCATCAGATGGAGGATGATATGCTAATAAAAGATAAACATTTTTTCCTAGTTTCTTCCACAATGTCCTCTAAAAGTGGCCTAGAAACTTTGGATCTCCATCTCAAATGATAAGCATTGGAAGTCCATACAACCTAAAAATTTCCTTGAAAAATAACCCAGCAATATGTGAAGCATCATGTGTGGTTCTATAGGGAATGCAGTATGTCATTTTAGAAAACTTATAAACTACCACAAACACACTATCATGACCTATTTTTGTCTTGGGTAGACCTGGTACAAAATCCATACTAATGGAATCCCAAGGTTTGGAAGGGATGGGAAGTGAAGTATATAGTCCTGCATAAGAAGTGTGATCTTTGGATTTTTTGCAAACTACACAAGTCTCCACAAATTTCCTTACATTAGTTTGCAACTTAGGCCAAAAATAGAATCTCCTAATAGACTCCAAGGTCTTATCCACTCCAAAATGTCCTGCTAGGCTACCACAATATTTCTCCTTTATGATATTATCATTGATGGAGCTTCTTCAAACACAAATTAATCTAACCTTAAACAAATAATCATCTTGAATAAGAAAATTAGAAAATTCAGAATGATACATTTCTATCATGTGCACATATACCTTGTAGATATCTTTTAAGTCCTAATCTTCTTCATGCATGTCCTTGATAGCTGAAATACCTACACTTTCCAAAGCAATATTATGAACTATCAAGTTTCTCCTAGTAAGAGCATCAAAAACCTTATTAGCAATACCTTTTTTATGTTTGAGTATGAAGGTATAAGATTGCAAAAAATTCATCTACTTCACATTCCTATGATGATTTTTTTCTTTCCTATTCAAGAAACTAAGAGCATGATTATCAATGAAGACAATGGATTCTTTTAGTAGAAGGTAGTGTCTCCATTTTCTAAGTGACTACACCATAGCATAGAGTTCTAGGTCATAGGTAGAGTACTTTTGTTTGGCCTCATTCAAATTTTCACTAAAGAAAGCAACTCACCTTCCATCTTGACTAAGTACACCCCCTATCACCTTGTTACTTTTATCACATTCTACCACAAAGGCCTTATGAAAATTAGACAATACTAAGAATGGTTGTTCTTGTTGGGACTCAAAATTGAAGCCCCGATTTTGAGTACCATTAAGAAAATTAAGCCCTACAAATGCCTTTTGATGCATATGTACCTGACTATTCTTGTGAGGCCTAAGATGTGTTTAATGTTTCTAAAACCTTCCATTTAGTGCATGTATGTATTTCATGAAGTTAAATTGCCATTTCAAGCTATTTCGTGAAATCTTGTTTTGAGCAATTTACAATTCTGCATTCTCACTTGTGTCAAACAATGACAAATGACCATGTTTGCATGTGAATGTCTCATACCTAGTAATGTTTCATGACTCACTGCTTTGGAAATGTCTAGTGTCCATATTAGAGAGCTAATGTTTTAGATTTTGAGTCATTTTGAATCTATTTGACTAGGTTTTGAATCCCTCAAAGTTGGTCATTTACTACCCAATTGATCAAAATACTAAAATTCCTTTTGTATTGCATTTTAGAGGTCAAAGAATTGCTATGTTTCAAATTTGAGCTTATGATGAATCTATTTGATCAATTTTCAAACACGATTCCAAATGCAATTTCTAAATTTTTATTGATGTCAACAAGTGCAAATTGGTTAGTACCCTTATTCGTGACGTTATAACTTGAGATCCCTGATAGGTGAGATCGAACAAATTGTGCATTTTACTTTGAAAATACTTTAAGTGTGCCAATTTTCAAGCTTTGATGAATCCATTTGCACACTTTCCCAAGTCAATTCCATTTGCAAAAAATGCCTTTCTGCCATTGTTTCCAATCTGAAAATTCTGAGTAGCCTACTTTGACCATTTTCAAAATGTGTCCTTTTATTTGTCATGAGCCCAAATTGTAGACTTATACTCTCCTCATGACAGAGAATTAACACCCCAGTTTTCATGCCCCCAAATGTCCATTTACCTAGTTTTCAAAGCCAAAGTTGAATGCAATTTATTATTTTCTAACATGTTTTCTTATAGGTGATTTTGAGAGGGAAAATTTGATAGTCAATATATTTTGATTGAGAATTTTTCATGAGACGAGATTCAACAAGGTGCAAGAGTGTGGAGTAAAGAATCAGTATTTTCAATTTCAGAGCCTAATCAGGTGTTTTGGTCATTTTCTAAAGCCAGTCAAAGGACCTTATGGTGCAAAATTGACAGTTTGCATAAAGATGTAAAATGAGCTTCAAATTTGCTTTCAGTGGTCAAATTTGTTTCAAATTAGTGCCAGAGGGTGAATGAGTTAGTTTAGTAGTTTAGTCATTTGGAAATGAATTTTTTTTAAGCCAAACCCACTTTGGGGCCCGACTAATCCTGTCAGATTAATAAGGTTGAGAGATTTAATATATTAAAGGATAGACCTTATTATATGCCCTATACGCAGACTTGTGGAGTCTTTTCAGCAACAAGGTCCCTCACAAATTTCCTTACATTAGTTTGCAACTTAGGCCAATAATAGAATCTCCTAACAGACTCCAAGGTCTTATCCACTCCAAAATGTCCTGCTAGGCTACCACAATATTTCTTCTTTATGATATTATCATTGATGGAGCTTCTTCAAACACAAATTAATCTAACCTTAAACAAATAATCATCTTGAATAAGAAAATTAGAAAATTCAGAATGATACATATCTGTCATGTGCACATATACCTTGTAGATATCTTTTAAGTCCTAATCTTCTTCATGCATGTCCTTGATAGCTGAAATACCTACACTTTCCAAAGCAATATTATGAACTATCAAGTTTCTCCTACTAAGAGCATCAACAACCTTATTAGCAATACCTTTTTTATGTTTGATTATGAAGGTATAAGATTGCGAAAAATTCATCTACTTCGCATTCCTATGATGATTTTTTTCTTGCCTATTCAAGAAACTAAGAGCATGATTATCAATGAAGACAATGGATTCTTTTAGTAGAAGGTAGTTTCTCCATTTTCTAAGTGACTACACCATAGCATAGAGTTCTAGGTCATAGGTAGAGTACTTTTGTTTGGCCTCATTCAAATTTTCACTAAAGAAAGCAACTCACCTTCCATCTTGACTAAGTACACCCCCTATGGCCTTGTTAGTTTTATCACATTCTACCACAAAGGCCTTATGAAAATCGGAGAATACTAAGAATGGTTGTTCTTGTTGGGACTCAAAATTGAAGCCCCGATTTTGAGTACCATTAAGAAAATTAAGCCCTACAAATGCTTTTTGATGCATATGTACCTGACTATTCTTGTGAGGCCTAAGAGGTGTTTAACGTTTCTAAAACTTTCCATTTAGTGCATGTATGTATTTCATGAAGTTAAATTTCCATTTCGAGCTATTTTGTGAAATCTTGTTTTGAGCAATTTACAATTCTACATTCTCACTTGTGTCAAATAGTGATAGACGACCATGTTTGCATGTGAATATCTAATAACTAGTAATGTTTCATGACTCACTACTTTGGAAATGTCTAGTGTCCATATTAGAGAGCTAATGTTTTAGATTTTGAGTCATTTTGAATCTATTTGACTAGGTTTTGAATCCCTCAAACTTGGTCATTTACTGATGTTATGTTGATATGAATTGTTTAGAATTCTGGGAATCCTTGTTTGACCTATAATAACTTTGACCCAATTGACCAAAATACTAAAATTCCTTTTGTATTGCATTTTAGAGGTCAGAGACTTGCTATGTTTCAAATTTGAGCTTATGATGAATCTGTTTGATCAATTTTCAAACATGATTCCAAATGCAATTTCTAAATTTTTATTGATGTCAGCAAGTGCAGATTGGTCAGTACCCTTATTCGTGATGTTATAACTTGAGATCCCTGATAGGTGAGATCGAACAAATTGTGCATTGTACTTTAAAAATACTTTAAGTGTGCCAATTTTCAAGCTTTGATGAATCCATCTACACACTTTCCCAGGTCAATTCCATTTGCGAAAAATGCCTTTCTGCCATTGTTTCCAATCTGAAAATTCTGAATAGCCTACTTTGACCATTTTCCAAATGTGTCCTTTTATTCTTCATGAGCCCAAATTGTAGACTTTTACTCTCCTCATGACAGAGAATTAACACCCTAGTTTTCATGCCCCCAAATGTCCCTTTACCTAGTTTTCAAAGCCAAAGTTGAATGCAATTTATTATTTTCTAAGATGTTTGCTTTTAGGTGATTTTGAGAAGGCAACTTTGATAGTCAATATATTTTGATTGAAAATTTTTCATGAGACGAGATTCAACAGGGTGCAAGAGTGCAGAGTAAAGAATCAGTATTTTCAATTTCAAAGCCCGATCAGGTGTTTTGGTCATTTTCTAAAGCTAGTCAAAGGACCTTCTGATGCAAAATTGACAGTTTGTATAAAGATGTAAAATGAGCTTCAAATTTTCTTTCAGTGGTCAAATTTGTTTCAAATTAGTGCCAGAGGGTGAATGAGTTAGTTTAGCAGTTTAGTCGTTTGGAAATGAATTTTTTTGTTAGCCAAAGCCACTTTGGGGCCCGACTAATCCTATCAGATTAATAAGGTGGAGAGATTTAATATATTAAAGGATAGACCTTATTATATGCCCTATGCGTAGACTTGTGGAGTCTTTTCAGCAATAGGGTCTCTCATTTCTAAAAATCTCACCACTTGGGTAAGATGGGTCTTACATTCATGAAGCTTTTCAATGGTCATTTGCTAAGAAGGAGATGCACATTCTGAGGTATGTGTGACATTGAGGTGCACAAGAAAGATCTATTTGGTATGTATGTACCTATGAAGCTTCTTCATATTCTTACATTTAAAAGTGCACAAATTTTTCCCATTGGAGTTCAACAACATTCAATTCCTCAAGTGAAAAAGAGGATCCTACTTTGTTATTTTTCAGTTGTTGGTAGAAGCCTCCTAGGAGCTCCACCATTGTTTTCTTCCCTATTATGTCAAACGATCCCATTGATATCAATGCATTTTCTCAAGAGTGCATCAAAATGAAAGGCAACAAGCAAGGCATGACAAAGCCAAAGGTGATTTACTGCCTTTATCTTTATTTGGGGATCAGGGAAATTCTTCTAAAGCAGGTTCACCTAAAGTTGTATTCCTGAGGTCATGCACATCATCACAAAGAAAACCTTTTTGTACTTTTAGAACTAACAATTTCCTTCAAAAATCCATTTGTGATGTTGAGGTTGATGATCATAGCCCTATTGATGTTGATAGCTTACAATATCCTATCAATGAAACTGTAGAACCGGAGGAAAGTAATAACGAAATAATTGTTAACTCCATGATGCCATGTGGCACCACATGAATGGTTGGCCAATGGAGACATAAGGGAAAAAATAAAATATTTTTAAAATGTCAATTTCAAATGTTTTTTCAAGAAAGGGTATGTGCATATTTTTAAATGCAAAAATGGTTGCTTTCTAAAGTGTAAACTTTAGAAAAAATTTAAATTTTTGAAAATTTAAAAGTTGTAGACCAGATTGTTTCAGGGGGGCATTTTTTTCAAATTAAGATTCAGGGGGTTTTTGAGAGGCATATATAGGAATATTATATATTGTCAGAATCGGGAGAAGACAAACTTTCTGATTATGGGTTATTTTTTACACAGGTGCTCACGGGTTCGAGTTATAGCTAGAAATGTAAAATTTGGGCCTTCTTAGTGAAATGAGTGAAAATTGGAAATGTAGTTACAGGCTTAGTAAAAAGACTTGGTAAAAGGCCTATTGAATTAATTTTGAGGATATTATGCCATTTGGTATAGTTTGGCTCCAATTTTTAGTTAGAAAGAAAAAATGATCAAGGATTTGATTTGCCAGTTGCAGAGAGAGATTAGAGAGATTTTTTTCACTACAAAGGAGAGAATTTCAAGTGGACACATGTCATCTTCATATCAGATCTAGGAATTCACTTCTTGTCTATATCTTTATTTCTCTCATACATTGTAATAATTGGTTCCAGTTTTTGGAGAGAAACTACTCGCTTTTGTGATACCAAGTCTTGGTTCTAGTTTTGAAGTATTCCCAGTACTATGACAACACATTCTTTAGCATATTTCTCTTGTATGAACATAGTAGGAAAGATAATTCAGCTAGTTTAGATTTGTTAGGTATTTTCATGTTTTGATTTCATGCATTTGAATGTATTGTTTCAAAGAAATGAATACAAATCAACCAAAATTTCTTTAGTTTCATTTTGATTCTCGTCTCCTATATTAGTAATTTGTAGTCTTATGTGGCCTAGGAAAAAAGAGCTAAGATCCATTTTCATCCCTTTAAGGTTGTATTTCAAATATGTTTTGTTGTTGGAACAAAGGGCCAAGTAAATGCATGATGTGTTTGATAGGGTTGCTGGTTATTTGAGAAGGATATTTCATGAGAATGAGGTCATAATGAACACTGATGTCTGATTCACAAAGTGATGGGATAGATCTGATATCTGGGTGTATGAAATATGTCCTTGATATCACAGATGTATGCATTTGATTCATGGAATTGTCCAATAGATAAGGCATTGATTAGTTATAGGATCACTTGTTCATATTGTTGCATATTTGGGGTTTTGTTGAATTCAACATCATTAATCAAATGTTATTCACTTTCTTGTTGAAGAGCTAAAAAATGTTGACCTCACTCAACTTGTGAATTTCCTAGATTTGCAATTTGCTATTGCATATCTTTGTGATTGCATAAGTTAATAGGAGAATTAAGGGTTTTTATCTACTTTAATAGATTTAGGAATATGATTTTGCACTAGTACCATATTAATTGAATCTGAAGTCCACCTGCCTAGGTTTTGCAAAGCCTGAATTAGAAGAACAATCTAGCCTTATAGTCGGTCCGATGTCTAAAATGGCATGTTGAAGATGGGAGTCGGTTGTCCCTAGGTGTGTCTTGTTCTCATCGAGGTAATTTGAAACCCATAACATTTCAAAACACCAACAAAATGGTGACTCTACTCGGAGTTGCATATAGAAAGAACCAAAATCTCTGGCATGAAAAGGATTGGATATAGCATATCTATAGCAACATGTGTTTCTTGTTTCCTTGCTAAAGTTTCATGTCCCCCTATATCCTTATTCATTGATAGTGGTAGTTTGACTAAATTGAAGAAATTGTAGTATCAAAGTCACTTGACATTTTACCAAGTTGTTGTCAGATCACAGAGTTACATTGTTTACTTCAACTTGTCAAGTATTTGGCATTCCATCTTGCTGATCAATATTTTTACATACTTGTTATAAATTTTTGGATTAGATTGTAATTTTGTGCAAGCTAATATATTCTTTCTCACTAAGTGAGTAGCAACTTGAAGTCAAATCTTAGAACCAATGCAATTTGAGATTCATAGTATGATTGAAAGATACAACAGCTCGAAAGAATTTTGAAGGATTTTATCTACGATTCTTGGCAATGGTTGAAGAAGCTATGTGGTGTTTAGTTGCAAAGAGATACTAAATTGCAGAATAAATCTAGATATGTTATTATTTCTAGCATTGAATTTATTTGTAGCCACCATAGTTCAGGTATTTCTATTTTCATGAGATTTTCCTTTCATGAAGGTAACATTATTCAGAAGTATTCTTCATCTAGTGATCAGCACTATATATATAGGAGAATTTATTTTATAAGTTTTCATATTCTTGAACTCAAATTTTGAAAAGAATATGGTTGAGTATGAAAACTAGTAGAGAGAGCAAATATTGTTGTAGTTTTATTATAGACTTTTTGAGGTGTGTGTACAAGATCTATGATGGAAAAAACTTTGAGATATTAGGATTTTAGAATCCTAAAAATTGCAACACTTGTAGATCAAAAATCAGAGCCTCTATTTAATGATTTCAACACTAGGAGAAAGAGGTAGAAGTTTTAATGTAAAATGGAATTAGATCTCAGATCTAAAATTGGTCTACCAATACATGAAGATGTGCTGGAAGATATGGTAGAAATTAAGAAAGATCTTTGCAATCAAGTTATCAGATTTATAAGAAATGTGGTAGGAAATGTTCAAGGTCTAGAAGATGATCAGATCTATGAAAGGTTTAAATCAGCACTTATGGAGTTGCATGTGTCTTTAAGACCAAGAAATATTCATGACCTATTACTTTCTTAGATGTCTTTATACCTAATTCAGTTAACTGGCCATCACATTTGAGGGTACAAAAGATCTTTCATGTTGATAGTCTTTTCAAGAAATTTGAGAATGATTTAAATAGCCAATATGAATGTGTTGAACATAATAGTGAGTTTAGTGAATCCATAGATAATGAAAATATTTCTTGTGATTATGAAGACCTGGATTCTAGATCTACTAAATTAGATGATTTTAGTTAGCAAGATGAAGATGGTTATGTGACTAAAAATGAACCATGTAACAGTATGCATGAGAGTGTGGAAATTTTTAACAGTAGTATGTATAATTCTTCTTTTGGTAAAAATAAGAATGGTGCAACTAGTAAAGAGGTATTCTACAAAGAAGAGGTCATATTTTGTAATATGGATTCTAGTTTTTCAGATTTTCATATTAATGGTACTGCTGCTATAAGTTTTTCAGATCAGCCAGTTTATGATCATAACCTAGGAGAAGAGACTTGTGATGAAGTCTTGTTGAGTGTTGATGAAATTTTAGAACTCCTAGCTCATGATCTTGAAAGATATGAAAATATTTCTCTGGATACTCATACTATCCTTTGTGGTACTTCTTCTCAAGATTATTCAAGAAATCATTGCTATCAAGATGAAGAAGTTTGTGAAAGGGATCTGTTGAACACTGACAAGGTTTCAACCTTATTACAACATGAGTTTGAAAGGTATGCATTAATGTATGATTCAACTCCACCTTTATTATTGTGTGCATCTCTTAAGAATGATGTAAGGTATGATGTATACCCCTATGCTAGTTCTCTTACATATCAGCATTGTTATTCTTTTGAAGACATTAAGTATAAGCATGAAGATTTGTTTGAAGAAGTGAAGACCAGTACAGATCTATTTAATGTTGTCATAAGTGATGTTAAATCAGATTTATGTTATATAGATGATAACGGGAGGTTTTTGATATCTTTTGGTTCTAATTTAACATTTAATGAAGAGATTCCTATGATTGATGTTATTGATAATGTTGAGAGATTGGTTGATTTTTTATCTAATCTGGATGTAGTATATGACAGTAATCTACAGTTACATGAGATGAGATTCAATGATTCATGTAGTAAAGTGAATATTGAAAAATGTACACATAAATCTGAAATTAAATCTTCTCTATAGGTTGGTGAGTCTTATGCTAATGAGTTTAATGCATTCACAAGTGTCTATAGCAATTTTTTTGATGAGAATATTGAAGCAAGTAAACTTCCTACTGATGAAAATTTTAATGAGGATTCTTTTCATATGTTTGGTGAACCTTTGCTTGAAGACTATGATGATAATTTTTCAGTGATTTTTAGATCTGATTTAGTATGTGATGACACAATACATGAAGTTGATTTAGATCTGCTATACTCTTTGAAGCCGGAGGCACAAGGTGAGTTGTAAGTTTTTAGTACATGGAACTTGGTGAATGGCATAGAATATGAAGTCTTTGTGTTTCCAATCAGCATGCATGAATCATTGTTGGTTTTTTATTCTCAATTAAATTTTTGTAATCATGAGCATGCTGATGTTTTTCTCATAGTGAGCATGATGATGAAATAGTCCTTGAGTTTTATATGCACTATGAAAATGATGGCAGTTATTTTGTTTTGCCTAATGAGTTAAGTGAAGGTGTTGTTGAAAATGGAAAAACAACTGAAAGTGAAATTTTTAGTTTACCTCAAGAAAATTTCAATGAGAATTAGGTGTATGATAGAGGTAAGGAGTTTTGAAAACTTTCCGGTGGCCTGAGGTCATCATTTTTACATAGTAGTTGTAGTTGTTTTATTTTCAATAAAGTTGTTCAAGGGAGAAGATTTTGTTGTTTTGGGAATGGTTTGCTTATTCTAGATATTTGAATCCTTGTCATGCCCACAAGGGGCATGCATCCCTAGATAGAGCCACTATTGGGACTCAAAATTGAAGCCCTGATTTTGAGTACCATTGAGAAAATTAAGCCCTACAAATGCTTTTTGATGCATATATACCTAGCTATTCTTGTGAGGCCTAAGAGGTTTTTAATGTTTCTAACACCTTCCATGTAGTGTGTCTATGTGTTTCATGAAGTTAAACTGTCATTATGAGCTATTCTGTGAAGTCTTGTTTTGAGCAATTTACAATTATGCATTTTCACATGTCAAACAGTGACAAAATGCCATGTTTGCATGTGAATATCTCGCACCCAATAATGTTTCATGACTCGCCACTTTGGAAATGTCTAGTGTCCATACCAAAGAGCTTATGTTTTCGATTTTGAGTCATTTCAAATCAGTTTGACTAGGTTTTGAATCCCTCAAAGTTGGTCATTTACTGATGTCATGCTGATATGAATTGTTTAGAATTCTGGGAAGCCTTGTTTGACCTATAATAAATTTGACCCAGCTGACCAAAATGATAAAATTCCTCTTGTATTGCATTTTAGAGGTTAGAGATTTGCCGCATTTCAAATTTGAGCTTATGACAAGTCTGTTTGATCAATTTTCAAACGCAATTCCAAATGCAATTTCTAAATTTTTACTGATGTCAGCAAGTGTAGATTGGTTAGTAACCCTATTCGTGATGTTATAAATTGAGATCCCTAATAGGTGAGATTGAATAGATTATACCATTGCGTTGTACTCTAAAAATTCTTTAAGTGTGCCAATTTTCAAGCCTTGATGAATCTATCTGCACACTTTCCCAGGTCAATTCCATTTGCAAAAACACCTCTACCATTGTTTCTAGTCTAAAAATTTTGAGTAGCCTACTTTGACCATTTTCCAAATGCATCCTATTATTTTTCATGAGCCCAAATTGTAGACTTATATTCTCCTCATGATAGAGAATTAACACCCCAATTTTTGTGGCCCCAAATGTCCATTTACCTAGTTTTCAAAGCCAAATCTAAATGCAATTTATTATTTTCTAACATGTTTACTTGCAGGTGATTCTGAGAGGGAAACTTTGATAGTCAATATCTTTTGACTAAGAATTCATCATGAGACAAGATTCAACAGGGTGCAAGAGTGTCGAGTAAAGAATCAACATGTTCAAATGCAAAGCCTGATTAGGTGTTTTGGTTAGTTTTTAAAGAAAGTCAAAGGACCTCCTAATGCAAAATTGTCAGGTTGCAAAAGATGTAAAATGAGCTTCAAATTCACTTTTAGTGGTCAAATTTGTTTCAAATCAGTGCCAGAGGGTGAATGAGTCATTTTAGTAGTTTACTCGTTTGGTAACAAAAAAAAAAATTAGTTGGACCCACTTTGGGGCCCAACTAATCCTGTCAGATTAATAAGGTGATAAAAATAAGGTGGAGAGGTTTAATATATTAAAGGATAGACCTTATTATATGCCCTACGCATAGACTTGTGGAGTCTTTTCAACAACAGGGTTTCTCATTTCTGAAAATCTCACTAGTTGGGTAAGATGGGTTTTACATTTACAAAGCTTTTTGAATAGTTATTTGCTAAGAAGGAGATGCACATTCTGAGGTATGTGTGGCATTGAGGCATACAAGAAAGATCTATTTGGCATGTATGTACCTATTAAGCTTCTTCATTTACTAACATTCAAAAGTGCACATATTATTCCCACTAGAGTTCAACAACATTCAATTCCTGAGGTGAAAAAGAGGATCCTACTTTGTTATTTTTTAGTTGTTGGTAGAAGTCTCCTAGGAGCTCCACCATTGTTTTCTTCCCTATTATGTTAGACCAACACATTGATATCAATGCAATTTCTCAAGAGTGCATCAAAATGAAAGGCAACAAGCAAGCCATGACAAAGCCAGAGGTGATTTACCACCTTTATCTTTAGTTGGGGATCAGGGAAATTCCTCTGAAGCAGGTTCACTAGAAGTTGTATTCTCGAGGTCATGCATATCATCACAAAGAAACCCTTTTTCTAGTTTTAGAACTAACAATGTCCTTCAGGACTCCATTTGTGATGTTGAGGTTGATGATCATAGCCCTATTGATGTTGATAGCTTACAATATCCTATCAATGAAACTGTAGACTTGGAGGAAAGTAATAATGAAACAATTATTAAGGCCATGATGCCACGTGGCACCACATGAATGACTAACCAATGGAGACATACAGGAAAAAATAAAATATTTTAAAAATGTCAACTTCAAATGTTTTTTCAAGAAAGGGTACATGGATATTTTTAAATGCAAAAATGGTTGCTTTCTAAAGTGTCAACTTTAGAAAAAAATTAATTTTTTGAAAATTTAAAAGTTGCAGACCAGATAGTTTCAGGGGGGCATATTTTTTCAAATTAAGATTTAGGGGGTTTCTAAGAGGAAAATATAGGCATATTATATACCATTGAAATCGAGAGAAGATGAACTTTCTGATTATGAGGTTAGTTTTTGCACATGTGCTCACTGGTTTGTGTTATAGCCATAAATGTAAAATTTGGGCCTTCTCAGTGAAATGAGTAAAAATTGGAAATGCAGTTACAAACTTAGTAAAAATAGTTGGTAAAAGCCCCGTTGGATTAATTTTGAGAATATTATGCCATTCTGGTATAATTTGGCTCTAATTTTCAGTTAGAAAGAAAAAATGATCAAGGATTTGATTCATTAGTTGCAGAGAGAGATTAGAGAGATTCTTTGCATTGCAAGGGAGAGAATTTCAGGTGGACACATGTCATCTTTAGATCAGATCTAGGAATTCACTTCTTGTCTATATCTTTCTTTCTCTCATCCATTATAATGGTTAATTCTAGTTTTTGGAGAGAAACTACTCACTATTAGGATATCAGGTCTTGGTTCTAGTTTTGATGTATTCCCAATACTGTGACACCACATTCTTCAGCATAATTCTCATGTATGAATAGTAGTAGGAAAGACAATTCAGCTAGTTTAGATTCTTTAGGTCTTTTCATGTTTTGATTTCATGCATTTGAATGTATTGTTTCAAAGAAATGAATACGAATGAGCCATAATTTCTTTAGTTTCATTCTAATTCTTGTCTCCTATCTTAGTAATTTGCAGTCTTATGTGGTCTAGGAACAAAGAGCTAAGATCTATTTGCATCCTTTTAAGGTTGTATGTCAGATATGTTTTGCTATTGGAACAAAGGGCCAAGTAAATGATTTATGTGTTTGACAGGGTTGTTGGTTATTTGAGAAGGATATTTCATGATAATGAGGTCATAATGAACACTGATGTCTAATTCACAAAGTGATAGGATAGATCTAATATCTAGGTGTATGAAATATGTCCTTGATATCATAGATTTATGCATTTGATTCATGGTATTTTGCAATAGATAAGGCATTGATCAATTATAGGATCACTTGTTTATATTGCTCCATATTTGGGGTTTTGCTGAATTCAACATCATTAATCAAACATTTTTCACTTTCATGTTGAAGAGTTGAAAAATGTTGCCCTCACTCAGCTTGTGAATTTCCTGGATTTGCAATTTACTACTGCATATCTTTGTGATTGCATAAGTTAATAGGAGAATTAAGGGTTTTCATTGGCTTTAATAGATTCAGGAATATGATTTTGCATTGGTACCATATTAATTGAATCTGAGGTACACCCACCTAGGTTTTGTAGAGCCTAAAGTAGAAGAATGGTCTAGCCTTATAGTTCACCTGGTGTCTGAAATGACATGTTGAAGATGGCAGTAAGCTTCCCCTAGGTGTGTCTTGTTCTCATCAAGGTAATTTGAAACCCATAACATTTCAAAACACCAATAGTTCTACAATTTCTTCTTCAAGAATTCAAATGAATCAGTTGCCTCACTAGTCCATTCAAAAATACATTTTATGCCCCCCTTAATGGTATTGATGATAGGTGTGCATATACCACTAAGGTTCCTTATAAAATTTCTATATAAACTACACAAGACATGAATTTTTTTTACCTTAGGTGTTGAAGTAGGAGGAGGCCAATTCAAGCCGGCTTCTATCTTGGTAGGATCCATCATCAATTTGTGCTTGGAGATAACAAAAACCCAAAACATCAACTCCTCTTGCAAGAAAGAACATTTTTCCATGTTTATCTTCAAATCCTCTTCATGAAGACTCTACAAAACCAACTCAATATGATGAAGGTGTTCTACAATACTATTGTTGAAAATTAGGATATCATCCAAATAGACCACAATGAATTTGTTAAGGATAGGCTTAAAAACTCCATTCATTAACCTCATAAAAGTGCTAGGAAAATTTGACAATCCAAAGGGAATAAATAGCAATTCAAACAAGCCTTCATTGGTCTTAAAGGTGGTCTTTCATTCATCCCCCTCTCTAATCCTTATTTGGTGATAACCACTTTTAAGGTCAATATTGGAATAGGATTTTGCACCTCCTAAACAATCCATGATGTCTTCCCTTCTTGGAATTGGGAAAAGGTACCTTATATTTATCATGTTGATTTCCCTTGAGTTAGTACATAATCTCCATGTCCCATCTTTTTAGGTGCAAGGACTACAGGGACTACACTATTGAAAATGAATATTGTTGAAGTGTAGAATTAAAGGAGATTGATGAAACCTATCATGCAACAATCATTATTTTTCTATTGATTTCAAACCTACTACTTGATGGTAAGACAAACTAATTTTGGTCTAAATGCTATTATTTGATTGATTGATGAAGAGGATTTGAAAAGAAAGCGCAACAAGAGTACCTAGAGAAAGGTTGAGTTATATGGTGTATAAAAGGACCACTAAGACCAAGTAAGACTTTGGTGATATAGTGTATTGTTTATCTACTTAAGGCTATGAAAGGATAGTTAAGAAAAGACAAGAAGAAGACTAAGAAAATAAATTTAGCTATCAAGCCTAACCAAGCAAATAGTTGAAGCTGAGCAATTTAGATTAGGTTGAGTATAAAGTTAGTTGTGGTTGAGAAAATAAAAATTCAATAGTATGTGCTAAGAAAAGGAAGTTTAGTATGTGTCAAGAAAAGGAAGTTTAGTAGGTGCAGAGAACCAGTAAGACTTAGTGTATGTTGAGCAACCTAGTGTTGACCAAGCATCATAAGATATTCATTGTCAAGCAAACAAGATGTTATTACTGAGTAATAGTATAAAGAGTTTGATCAAAGATTTTACAAATATGAGCTAACAAAGTTGATTTCTTGAATTATGTGAAGTGTGTTGAAGATAAGTATGATGAGCTTGTTAACATATCAGTCAAATTTTTTATTAGTGACATAAACTTATTTAGATTGTAAATAGCTATCGAGATTATTATATAGACAATAGTATTTTCCAAGTATTTCAATTGTTGTCGAGTTCTATGGTTGCTACCGAGTCCTTTGGACAAATTCTAGTGTTTACCAAGTAGTTACAGTTATTATGAAGATTAGCAATGTAAACTGTGCATCTCAGTGTATGCCAAGTTTACCAATACAAACTAAGTTGTGCAGTACTTATTGAGTTCACAGTTTATGTGATTCAAGTCCAGTGTTAATCGAGCTACTCAGTGTTAACCAAGTGACTCAATTTATACCAATCTCAAGGTTATAGTGTTTACTAATTCATACAATGTAAACCAAGAGACTCAATTTATATGAGAAGTTTCATAGTATTCACTGAGTCACCAATGCAGACTGAGTTCAAGATTACTTATAAGTGATTAGTATGGACCAAGCTTCTATGTCTATAGAGTGCATGATGATGCCAAGAATTGATAGTGGATGACAAGTATTAGAAAATCACCAAGTTAGTCTTTAGAGCTCGACTGCCTACATTTGAGCCAACTTTGTAATATTTATGTAAACTTTTATAGTGGTTGACTTTGTAATTTGTATAATTGGATTGGTATATATAATGTATTGTATCACATCCAATGTGTGTAGTAATGATGCATATGTAATCTTAAGAGAAGAGCATAAAGTGTAAATTACAAAGGCTACAATAGTATATGGAGTAGTAGATTCATTTATCATAGCAAGGTGATTTGTGCACTTTAAGGGATCTCATTCAGCAAACCAATTTGTAGATCAGATATCACCTACTATTTCATCCTAATAGGTGGATCAATCAAATCCTTTAAAAAGGTAGACATAATATTATTTTGTAAATCTCTTTACTGAGTTTATACTTCATTGTATGTTTGTAAATCCTTTCACAAGGTGGACTTAGCAGTCCTTATTGCTCCTAATAGAGCAGATCATCAAAAGTGATCATTGTAAGCCTTAATAGGCCAATTTTATACTGCAGTACTAAAGCTTGTGGGTATCATCCCCACCCCAATTTTACTTTCTATTTGGAAGGTTTCTAGATCACCAAATCTTTGTCTCAAAGTGTTATGAATGCTTTCATGTTTCCAATTTCTTATGCATACAATTAGATCATATTATATGTGAAGGATTAAATGCTAATTGGATTGTTGGATTAAGAGTTAAAATTGTAGAAGCTTTAGGAGTTACTGATTCACCCCTCCTCTCTTAGTAACTCAGTGTAGTTAAGAATATTTCCAACAATTGATATCAGAGCATTGTGGTTCTCAGGAAAAAGTTTAACAACTTGAGCAAAGATCAAAGCCATGGAGATATTCAAACTTGACAAAGCTATTGACAATAAAAAGCTAGATTTGGAAATAGCTATTGCACAACTAAATAAAGCAAAGGAGCAACTCTCTCAATCCTTGAAAAGAAGAAAAGAACTTGCAATTCAAATGAATGATCATCTCTACATTGAAGAAAAGGTTGAAGATCTTCATTCAAGTAATCAAGATGAAGCCAATGAAGCAATCAAAGAACTCCTAGAAAAGAATGGTTCCCTAAGAGAAGAAGTAAGAAAACTAAGAAGAGAACAAAAAATTTAGTCATTAAGGATATGTGAAGTCATGGAGTAGAAGAACACAATAAAAGAAGAGATAGAAGGAAAGAACAATGAAATCCAACACCAATCCCTTTAGCAAGCAGACCTTATTGATCATCTCTCCAATTCAAATGAAGAAATCATGAGCCTAAGATTGAAAAATGAAAGATTATGAAATGATCTAAACTTTGAAAAGAAAATCAATGAAAGAATGATGAAATCCCAAGCAAACATGAATCAATTCAATGAGAAAAATCTCTATAGACAAAAAGGAAAAGCAAGAATTGGATATACAGAAGAAGGAGAACCATCCAAGGAAGGAGCTCAAAAGAATCAAAGACCTACTTGAAATCATTATGGTAAGATAGGTCATACATCAAAAAAATGTTAGAGCAATGGAAAAGAAAAATTCAATGGAAAATGCTACAATTGCAATCATTATGGTCATAAGGCTATGAATGCAAAGAGAAAACAAGATTTGAAGGCGAATGTCACAAATGTAAGAAACATGGACACAAGCCATTAGAATGCAAAACCAAGATATTGAATCTAGCAAGAAAATTGTGAGAGTAATATTTGGTTGGGACTACAACACTTGATGTAGATGTCATTACTGTGGAGAATTTGGACACATTGGAATATATTATGTAAAACATCATATGAGGAAAATAGATTATGTATAGAACTTGGCCATCTTGCCAAGAACTGTATGAATACTAGTAGAATAGAAGATTAAAAGAAGGAAAAGGTTGATAAAATTTGAAAATAGATGAGACAACAATGGGTTCCAAAGTCTACCGAGAATACAAGTCCAAGCAATGGTTATCAAGTCACTCAAGAATTGGTTGACTCTACCATTTCTACTTAAGTCCTCAAGGGAAAACTAGAACTAGGCTATCAAAGAAGACATCCAAATCAGTTCTAGTTGAAGAGTCAAAAAGATCCATATCTATATTCAAGATGCAAAGGGATCATTTAGTAAAAAGGGGTACCAACTAGTACCGAGTTACTTTCCTTATTGAGTGAGGTCAAGTCACGGACTCTACTGAGAAAGGTCAGGAGTAACTAAATTTTATATGGTTACCAAGTAATGGAAGACTCTATTGAGTTATCAATGCAAGTGAAGTGGATGATAGTCTGTCAACATGATGTCAATCAATCTACCTTTCATACTAAGAATTTATGGAAAATTTTGATAAAAGGAATGCAATCAAAGTAATTTTTACTGTGAAATTTTTGAGAGCTATTGTGAAGTGTGATCTTCAAAGAATCCAAGCAATTTGAGAAAAAATTTAGCAAATTTTTTTGAATTCTCTCAAACCCTACCGAGTGAAGATGACATCCAACAACAACAAGGCAAAGTGAGGTTCAGACATGCTATTTTGTGATGAATGGAAGGCACCAAACTTTAAGCTCACTCGTGCAATCTTAGAAAACCTAGATCTGAGTGGAGTGCAATCACAAATCCCTCTAAAGGTATTGTTGATCAATGATTCTAAACTCACTTTAAATGTGTTATTTAAGAGATTGGAACTTTAGAAATGGATGATGCCCTAGAAAAACTATGTGTAAATGGAGTTTTGAATCACGAGCACCAACACTTGGAAACTAAAGGGTTAACTCACATCCCTCACATGCCCTGTGAGTTTTAAGTAAAATGGATTAGGTTTATCCTTAGTCGGGTGCATAATGGGAATTTGTGGTTGGAGAAACCAATATTGATCACAAATAAGATGACTCATCAAATTACTGGTCACCCAATGTTGGTCAAAGCTAAGATGACCAAAACCCTAGGTTGGGCTAAACTTGAAAAGAAAACCCTAGCAGAATGGGATGGTAGAGGCATGAAAATAATTAGTTTCATTGATGTGGAATTGAATTTTGGCATCTATATCATTGCACACAAGATTTAGATTTATAGCTTGAGTAGGTTAAATAGCATGTCATGTGAAGTAGTTGACCTTACATACAAAGGTAGTGAAGAATAATCTATCTTTTGACCTTGCCAAGCTACTGTTGAAATAGTTCAACAAGAACATGGAGAGCATCAAGACATCAAAGAATAACCCTT
Organism: Cupressus sempervirens; assembly: GCA_028749045.1. NCBI lineage: Eukaryota > Viridiplantae > Streptophyta > Pinopsida > Cupressales > Cupressaceae > Cupressus > Cupressus sempervirens. Next base: position 522,507,007 of record CM053788.1, read on the forward strand.
GTAAGTTTGGCTCCCTATTAATCTATTTATTCTTTTATGTTCAAAAATATTTCCTTTCGAAAGGCTTTGTTATGTGGAGAAAAGATGTGCCAGTGCTATATCAGATCAATGAGTTTATTGTTGAGATGGGTGAGAACTATAATAGAATCATGGACAACTATTTTGATACATTTAAGGAGAAAATGAATAATAGATACTGAATTCCCAAGAAACTTGTTGAAGATTATAAGGATGATGTGTGTTTCATGGTAGATAGTGATAGAGTATACATTCAAGAAATCAAGCCTAGAATAGTGTGGGTAAAACCTCTTGGATATGAGGTTAATATTGATGAAACTAAAGACATCATTCAAGAACTTTTTTATGAACCACTTGATCCTAAGGCTGCATATTTTAGCACCTCTGATGAAGCTAAAGCCAGAATAGAACTAGAGATCAAGATCCCTTAAGTTATTAACAAAGGAAAGAAAAGAATTACTAAACTACAAACAAGTTCTACTCTCTTGTTGATCAAGGGAAAAGGTGAGGATGAAGAGGAAATGGATGAAGAAGAATCAGGGGAAGAGGAACTACTAAAGAAAAAGAGCAAGGTAATTATTACCAAGCCATCCAAGCCATCCATTGTTGTGTTTACCAAGAGATCAAGGAAGAAAGCTGACAAGGAAGGAGGAGACATTATATTTAGTAGACCTCCACCCACCTTCCAAGATAGGTTAAAAGAACTAGAAGCTGGAGTACGTATAACAAATTGTAAAGCATTAAAATGTGAGATTAGGCCTAATGAAGAAAAGAAGCAAATAGAAGATCTAGTCATGGATAAAATGGGTAAGTGGAAGTACTCACCTGACCAGCTTACATCTCAAATTCCTAATGTTTTAATGGAGAAGATCAAGCCAAGATGGGAATTGTCCATGCAAACTATGAAAGACATCTATGGCCAAACCCTGAGGTAACTTTTATCAAGCTTAATAGACAAAGAGATTCCAGAATCTCTAAAGAAAAATGAGGAAAAATTAACTCTCAAATTCAACACTTGTTTGGTTCTCATGAAAGACATTGAGCATATTGTAAGGAATGCAACAAACACATGGAAAAATGTCTATCTTTTATATAAACCAAGTGATTTTCCTATTGATGTAAAAGATTATGATGATGATGATGGAGATAAGGATGAAGAAGGGGATGGTGAAGAGTCAATACATTTTGTTACTATTTATTATGAAGAGTATAAGAGCAAAAGGATAGCAAGGAAGAAACATAAGAAGATGAGGAAACTGATCTAGTCAAGATTGTTGCAGCAGTTATTGCCTCACTTCCTCACTCTCCAAGAAATTTATTCACAACATCAAGTATAGAGACAACCTTAATAGGATTGATTGTGAGTACCAGTGTGGATACAAATGTCCAATCACTTCTTGCTCCAATTTAGCTTAGCTTATCATTGACTAAAGTGATCTCCACTTGATCATCTACCGAGTTGTAGACTCTTTCCTCTTCTACCAAGTTGGCTACATCAATTTTGAATAAATTAGTTTTGAGCACAATATTTTTGGACACATCTGTGATTGCCACATCAATTTTGGATTCTTTATGTATTCCTATTAGTATTCCTTCAATAAGTGTAGTATTAGTTTTTACAGCTAGTCCTAGTATGTCTACAATTATTTCTATTCCAAGCACACAAGAAATAAGTGCAATGACAATTGAGACCAAGCCTCAACCGAAAATAAAAATTTTGAGAAAAGGAAAAGAGATGGAGGAAGAAATAGACCTACATGAGGAAATTGTAATCCCTAATTTGGACATCTCCAAGCTTAATCTAGACCAAATGCAAACATTTGATGAACTCCTCTAGAAGAAAGTCAAACAAAAAAGATTAAGAGAACAAAGGGATAAATAATTTAAAATTATTGAGGATGCAAAGAATATTTTGGCAGATGCTATAGGTGTAGACATTGATTGTTCACAGCCAATTTTGTATCAATTAGTAGAGGTAGTTCTAAAGTTCAATGAAGATATTGATGGGTAGGATAAGTTATTATAGAAGGTAGAAAAGAAATTTGAAAATAAAGTGTTGGAGCACTTGGTCAGCAAATAGCTATCTATCAAGTAGAACTTTCTACAATTTTGGGCTCTTTGGAAACATCTTGTACAAATATATCATCACTTTTTGGTAAGCTATGTGATGTTTCTAATTTTACCAAGGAAATAAAGGACAAATTGTCCAAGATTGATGAATACGTTAAGGAAAGTGCTTAGCAGTTACAACTTAACCCTAGTTCAAGTTCTGCACACTTCAAGAAGATAAGGTTTTTGATAGATATGCAAGTAGAACTGCTTAGAAAAGAAGCAAGGATCATATCTACATTAGTAGATATACAAAATATGATTTTTCCCAACATGGATGCATTACAAAAAAAAATTACACATTCTAAAACTCTCATCCATGACAACAACTTCTCCATAGTAGATCATATGATAGAGTTGTTTGCAGAAGTGCAAATTGTACTACACAAAAGTAAGGTCTTGCAAGAGGATTGGGACAAGACCTTGGCAATCATAGTCAAGGTACATTCAGAATTTTTATCTCATTTGGGCATTAACATGTAAATAAAGAGAATAAATCTTTGGCATTAATGTCAAAAAGGGGGAGAAAGATATATGTATAGGGAGAACATATACTGTGAATAAGAAGATATGAGAAATATGTATAGAAGGAGACATATGGATGTAAAAAGTTATGGGGGAGAAAATGTAATAAGTTGATAAAACAATGAGAGAGAAAGATATGTACAATAAGTATATGTTGTATATAGCAAGAAGATGTATAGTATACTATATGAAAGAACCTTACCATGTATAGATATATATCTTACAAAAATCAATTTTGAAAAATCTCAAAAATAGTATACTCTACCAAGCTAGTATCACAAGGTGATGGTATTCAAGAAACTTTTTGGTTGATAAATGTTTTTGTCACTAATCCCAAAGGGGGAGATTGTTGACATATCAATTAAATTTGTTATTAGTGACATACACTTATTCATATTGTAAATAGCTACCAAGCTTATTGTATAGATAACAATGTTTGCCAAGCATTTTAGTTATTATCGAGTTCTATAATTGCTACCGATTCCTTTGGAAAAATTCTAGTGTATACTGAGTAGTTATAGTTACTATGAAGATCAGCAGCATCTCAATGTATGCTGAGTTTATGAGTGCAAACTGAGCTATGCAGTGCTTACTAAGTTCACAGTTTATGTGATGCAAGTCCAATGTTAATTGAGCTACTCAGTGTTAACCAAGTGACTCAATTTATACTGAGCTTGAGATGATAGTGTTTACTAAGTCATATAATGTAAACCAAGAGACTTGATTTATATGATGAGTTTCACAGTATTCACTGAGTCACCAGTGTAGACCAAGTTCAAGACAACTTGGAAGTGATCAGTATGGAGTGAGCTTCTATGTCTGCTAAGTGCATGATGATGTCGAGCATTAACAGTGGATGTTGAGTATCAAAACTTCACTGAGTCAGTCTTCAGAGCCTGAGTGTCTACATTTGAGCTGACTTTATATTATTTGTGTAAACTTGTATAGTGGCCAACTTTGTAATTTGTATAATTGGATTGGTATATATAGTGTAGTGTATCACATCCAATGTGTGTAGTAATGATGCATATGTAATCTTAAGAGAAGAGTAGAAAGTGTGAATTACAAAGGCTACAGTAGTATACGGAGCAGCAAAGATTCATCTATCACAACAAGGTGATTTGTACACTTAAAGGAATCTCATTCAGCAACCAAATTGTATATTAGAGATCAGCTACTATTTCATCCTAATAGGTGGATCAATTAAATCCTTTAACAAGGTTCCCCTAACAGTCTTTTGTAAATCTCTTTATCGAGTGCATACTTCATTGTTTGTTTGTAAATCCTTTTACAAGGTGGACCTAGTAGTTCTTATTACTCCTAACAAAGAAAATCGTCAAAAGTGATCATTGTGAGCCTTAATAGGCCAACTTTATATGACAATGCTAAAGCTTATGGTTAATATCCTCACCCTAGTTTTACTTTCTATTTGGAAGGTTTCTAGGTCACCAAATCTTTGTGTCAAAGTGTTATGAATGCTTTCATGTTTTCAGTTTCTTGTGCATAAAATTAGATCAAATTATATGTGAAGGATTAAATGCTAATTGGACCATTGGATTAAGAGTTAAAATTGTAGAATTTTTAGGAGTTACTAATTCACCCCTCCCCTCTTAGTAAGTTAGCCTAGCTAAGACTATTTCCAATAGAGTTGGTGGCACATAATTCAAGATAAATTGTTTTGAGATGAATTTGAAGAAGATTTTAAGAGAAGTTTCCATAAGTGAACAAAATGGAAAAGAGGGTAGATTTGATGAATTTGACCTAACCCTAAGATGGATGATTGTGATGAAGCAAAAAAGAGATCAAAATTATCTATATAAGGAGATACTAGGATAGAAGCAATAGTGTGAAGAGCATGAGCAAGGTGTTGCTTAATATGGTGGTTGAAGGAATGAATCTACAGTTGGCATACTATGCAAGAAAGCTTAAGGAAGTGAAGGATTGAAGGGTGAAAAATAAATCTAAGATGAAGGGGAATGAATGCCAAGTAGAATAAAGAGATGAATAAGAGATTTGTAATCTGCAAGTGAGTTGTTTTCTTATCAGATCAAGTCCTAATGTTACTATCTAGCAATTGTATCAATTTGGATAAATCCTTTGGATTAAGTTTGACCTAGTAGTCATAAGTAAATCCTTTAATAGGTTAACATTCTAATGGAATAATCTAAATTCCTATGACAAGGCTCACTCCTAATAGGGTGATTAAAATATTTTAATCAAGGTCACATTTAACAATGTCTATTGTAACCTTTAACAAGGGTTGGCTCCTCATAGGGCTCACTTCAAAAGAGTAAAAATTAGTAGCATGTTACTAGTGGTTTTTCCCAAATTGGGTTTCCATGTTAAATATTTGTGTCAAATTTTGTGATTGAATTTGTGTTATTTCATGTTTACATTTTTGCAAAGTTCATTTGACCTAGGACACTAATATACTAAGGTTTAAGATATTGGATGAACTAATCAATGCATGCATATGTATTTGTTTATAATTGAAAAGTTTCATCTATACATTTGTGCCTTGGATAATAGATTCACCCCCTCTTAGTTATTCTAAATTATTCCAACAATTGGTATCAGAGAATTTGGTGCTTGTGAAGGAAAAAGTTTGAAGGTACTTGAAGCTAAAGATCAAGATGTATAGAAAGGAGGTGTCCAAGTTAAAAAGGAAAACTTTCTTGCATAGAAAATTTTGAAGTTGCTAGGAAGACTTGGCAATTATGCACAGACAACTATCACTGCTAAACATTTTGAAGTAGTTGGAGCCCTAACTATTGAACAATTAAAATATAAGAAAGAACACAATAAGGTAATGTTGGAGATTGCATCTTCCCTAACCTATTCAAAGTTTGAAGACATCAAAACATGTACCACTACTAAAGCAATGTGGGATGCCCTATAGAAGATCTATGGAGGGGATAAGAATGTGCTGAGAGCCAAAGAGAAATGTCTAAGAGGAAAATTTGATGAAATGAGAATGCAAGAAGGTGAGTCTATAGTCTGGTATTGAGCAAGAATCAAAGATGTTGTAAATGCAATCAAAGGAGAAAATGGAATTATCAAAGATGAGACTATGATTAACAAAGTGTTGAGAACCCTACTGCCTATCTATGCTATTAGAGTCTCTTTTATACAAGATCTATGATGTACTCCTGGTAGTGATATGACCTTTGAAGGACTGGTTAGTAGACTTGCTACTTTTGAACTTTTAAATTTTGATCATTTCAAGTCTATGATTATTGATTCTACTTTCATAGCTAAACTGACACTCAAAGAACCTAAAGGAAAGAAAAAGGTCACACATGTTGCTAGTGATAGTAACATAGATGATGAAGAGTTAGAAGAATTGGAAGCACTATTGGCTAGAAGATTTCAAAGAGGTAAAGGAAAATACAAAGGTAAGTTACACATCATATGTTTTAACTGTAATGAATTTGGTCATATTTTAGAAAGATATCCTGACACTACTACATTTGGGCCCGAATTGTGATGACCACCCATTGCCCAAGTTACAATACCCCCAATTGGCTCCCATTAAATAGATGTCAGACTTTTGTTATCACAAATTGTGATGGAAAGGGCATCCATCGCAATTGCAATGGACATAGCTAATATAACTTGCAACAAGAAAGGGCAAGAGTTCATCTTCTTTTCATCCCAATTGTAACAATAGACCGTTGCAATTGTGACAGTCCAAAATTTTAGTATGCAACAGCTATGTTGTGGGAGAAATAGCTATCAATCAGAATAGGCCACCACAATTGTGACAAGTATGTGATAGAAATATTGTAAGTGTGACTATATCCATCAAAATAAGTCATTGCAATAGAGGTGGCTTGCTAAATTATTTTTTTTTTAAATTTGAACACAAACATTGAACTATGTTATTCTGCACTGCTTGACACCGATAGATTCACATAATTAGTTTTCCTGCAATCATAGGCTAATATTGAGCTTCACTTGGTTTTGAGAATATATCAATATTCTCTACCAATTAAGGCCAACCACATGAATAAAAAAGATCATTTGCCACCCTCCCCTTGCCCCCCCTCCCCAATAGAAGAAGAAATTGCTTCTTCAACTCCTTACACTCAAATCTTCACTAAAGTTATTCTTCTAGAAGTGAGAATAGTTGCTACAAATTCTTTGGATCCAAGAGACCTAAACCTATGCTACATTTGGAAATATGGGAGAAGTTACTACCAACTTCAATACTTAATAACTTTTTGGATTATATAGTGATGCCCAAATTAATAGCAATAGTAGATACTTGGGATCCTCGTAGGGAGAGTGTGCCAATACATGCATGGTTACATCCTTGGCTTCCATTATTGGGCCAGTGTATGGAGCCTCTATATCTATTCATTCATTATTAATTAGGGAATGCACTTCATGGCTGACATTCAAGTGATGCATCTGCATATGCAATTTTATCACCTTGGAAAGTTGTATTTGATCCTACTAGTTGGGAATAGTTGATTGTTTTTTTTTTATTGTACCTAATATGATGGTAATACTTTAGGAATTTGTAATCAACCCAACTAATCAGTAACTAGACAAATTTAATTAGGTTATGGCTTGTTTCTTTCTAAAATTATCTTCTATAATACGTTTTTGTAAAATTTCTTTTGAACTCTATCCATGTTTTTTAGTCTGCATTAGTTTTATGCAGGATCTTGAGGTAAGTCACTTAGCATGAGTCAAGTTTTTATTTATTATTTTATTATTTGGATTTTGGAATATATATGTAGTAGGATCAATTTTTTTGTTGTGCCAAGATCTCTCTCTATATATACATATAGACATACATACATACATACACACATACATACATACATACATACATACATACATACATACATATACATACATACACACACACACACACACACACACACACACACACACACACACACACACACATGCATGCATGCATATACATAAATAATAGTAATATATGTATTGCATTTGCATTTTCTTTGTCATTTCTTATAAGAGTGTTTCAAGGTTGGGAACCACTTCAACATCCTTCGCATGGTTTATAGGTAATATCATTGTGGCAGAGGCTTCTACAAGGGAATGATCCTTGTGAGTCAACATATATTGTCTTAAAATAGTTAAGTGCTACCTAACTATGTCCAAGGCATCTGTACACTGGAGGCATACTCCACCTACCAAGCTTTCTACATATCCATGAGATCAAAACCCTTGAACTACTCACTCTAACAAATATGCAGTTCTGGTTTCTAATTGTTTTGATATAGTTATATTCCTATAACCACTGGAGAACTTTTTTCACCTAGTAAAACTCTTCACCATCATACACCCACTTGGGTGAATCAGGTAGTTTTCTATTATTGCAATACTGTAATACCCTATTGTAACCTTTTTGTTGTAGTTTATAGTTAATGTAAGGTTAACCTATATACATCCTAACTCACTCCTTATATGGTTATGTTTAAAAGATTATGACAATAATCAATGGGTCTAAATAAACCAGTCAAGTTAATGCTAAAAATTAGAGTTTAGCCTTTTATTTTCAAAAGCCAAGTAGACTAGGTTGCATCTACTGAAATGTCTTAAGATAAATCAAAATTATAGATTCTTCATTCTATAAGGGGACCCTTTAGTCAAATGTAAAATTGGTTACACATGTATGGTTCTTTTGTTTAATGCAAAGCTAGTTTTAAAGAACATACTACTTTTATTAAATACAAGGTTGATTACCTAAACATCTATGCATGTATAAGCATGGTAAGTTACCTGGAATTTCATGAGATCAATCTTTAAATTATCTAGAATTTCCTCATCACCTCTTGCTACTCTTAGGGGAAGTCCATCTTTATTATTCACAAGCAATTCATCACAATTATTTAGTGATTCCCTTACATCTAACATAGGTACATCTAGAATGTCCTCATCACATCTTGCATAAAATGAATTGAATACTACAAAATGCCCCCTAAGAAATAATAGTTCAAGTGAGATAAACACATGAAAAATGAGAGAAAATAAAGAATCTACTTACCAATAGGCATTGTCATTGCATCTGTAACCATGCTATGTGTTGAATGAGTTTTATTATTTTTCTATTGTGCCAAGATCTCTCTATTTACACATACATACATACATACATAGACACACACATGTGTGTACATATATATACACATATATACATATACAAATGCATATATATGTATATACATACATACATATATAGAGATCATAAAGAAATGACAACGAGATGCTGAGATCACAAGGGTACAACAATGAAATACAATGATCACAAGGGCACATACATACATGTATGTATATAGAGAGATCTTTTTTAAGGTGCTATGTGACTTACCTCAATATCCTGCACAAAAATAATGTAAACTAGGAAAAATGGGCAGAGTTCACAAGAAATTTTACAAAAACGTATCATAGTAGAATTTTTTAGAAAGAAACAAGCCATAACCCAATTAAATAGGTCTAATTGTTGATTAGCTAGGTTGATTACAAATTCATGTAGAATTTTCATCAAATTAGGTACAATAAAATGAACAAGATGCAAAGATCACAAGGGCACGACAATGAAATCCTAGATCACTATTCTCCATAATCCACAAGATCTCTCTGTATATATTCATACATACATAGACACACACACATGTGTGTATATATATTGTATATATGTATATATGTACATACATACATACATTTACATATATATACATACACACATTTTCATGTATGTATGTATGTATATATAGAGAGAGATCTTTTTAAGATGCTTATTACATCTTAGCACAACAACAAAAATTATCCATCTACATACATATTCCAAAATTCAAAGAATAAAACAATAAAACCCACTCAACCCATGCTAAGTGACTTACCTCAAAACCTTGCACACAAATAATGTAGAGTTAATGGGAAATATGTATATATATGTATGTGTGTGTGTGTGTGTGTGTGTGTGTGTGTGTGTGTGTAATGTATGTATGTAGGAGAAATATAATGCCCATGACATTAACTCTACCTATTTTTCTTGGTCTGTATATATGTATATACATACATGCATACATACATATACATACATATATACATATACATATACATATACGCATACATACATACATACATCTACATCCTTTGCATGGTTTAGAGGTAATGTCATTGTGGCAAAGGCTCCTGCAAGGGAATGAGCCTCATGATTATGGCATTTACACAAAATTAGAACTTGCTTCTTCAACTCCTTACACTCAACTCTTCACTAAATTTATTCTTTCAGTAGTGAGAATAGCTGCTACAAATTCCTAGGAACCAAGGGACCCTAAATCTATGTTATGCTTTTGGGAGACATGGGATAAGTTACTACCGGCCTTAATATTTCATAACATTTTGGATCATATAGTGATGCCCAAATTAATAGTAGGAATAGATATTTGGGATCCTCATAGGAAGAGTGTGCCAATACATGCATGGTTATATCCTTGGCTTCTATTTTTGGGCCAGCGTATGGAGCCTTCATATCCAACCATTCATTGTTAATTAGGGAATGTGCTTCATGCCTAGCATGCAAGTGATGCATCTGCATATGCAATTTTATCACCTTGGAAAACTGTATTTGATCATTAGCTTTGATCAAGTCCTTATTTTAATAAAGTAACAAAGTGGTTTTTAGGGTGAAAAGGACTATTTCACCTTGATTTTCTTGCTAACGAGAGGATAAGAAGTTAGCTAAATACAACTGTTGAAATGATAAATCAAGTTGTAGAGGTATGACTAAGGAACAACCTAGAGTTAGAGAGAATGTAAGCTATCTTAGGTTGATGGAATAACTCCAATTTGAGGCACTTCAACAACAACAACAAGCAACATATGCTCAATAACAAGCCTTGGCTTCCATGGGAAATGGGATTCACCTGAATAATTCCATGAGTGCACCTCAGTTGAGTTTGAAGGAAGTGACTAGAATATATGCACAAGAACATGACATCAAATTTTTCCCTAAAGTGGGATGCACACATGATGGTATTTAGGTTTATGGCTTTGGATAATCTAGAGATAGATGGGTGGTTGCATAATCTAGAGATAGATGGGTGCTTGCATCGTTGGAGCATCTAGTTGAGATGCATTGTAATCAAATTGGTGGAAATCAATTATAAACCAAACATATAATGAAAAGGAAACTTGAAAACTTGAATTTTGAAATACTGAAATGAAAGCTATCAAGGAACAAGCACCTATGCTAGAGTTTCAACACAATGTAAAGTTTATTTTTGATATAAAAAAAGAAAAAAATCATGACATAAATCATTCCCCATTTTTTTTTATTGTGGAGAGTTGTGCATGAAAGAGGGTGGAGAGCTTTGAATGAGGGTGGAGACCTCTGAACATTGTTGGAGAGCTCTGAGATCTAAACATTGATGGAGATTTCATTTTTGTGTGCTTATAATTGTTGTATTTTGTTTCCATGCCCTTGTGATATCTGTATTTCATTATTGTGTCCTTGGTGGAGATCTAGGATTTCATTTTTGTGCCCTTGTGATCACTGCATTTTATTGTTGTACCCTTGTGATCTCTATATTTCATTGTCATTCCCTTGTAATCTTTGTACCCTTGCTCAACAATTTCATTTTCTTGTCATGCCCTTGTGATCTCTATGTCCTTGCTTTGCAATTTTCTTCAAGGGGAGATAAAAGTCTGAGATGAGATCTAAAAAAAATTATTATGATGTTGTTTCATAGACAAATTATATGGATTAATATCTAATGATCATAGACCAAAGGTATTCATATGTATCATACACTTTTCATGAAAAAACCCCTAGTTATAGAAGTTGCTTCTACCACTGGAGCAAGTATTCACCTTGAGTTGCTTCTATGTTAGTAAAATTTAGGTATGTAGTTATTTGAATTTTTTTCAAAGATATGAACAATGATTGATTATAATTTCCTACATTTGTTTCTAGATATTAACATCTATCATTCCCATCCTCTAGACATTATTATCATCTTTAATTTCCCAAATCTATTCATACACACCTTCCTTCTACCCAACCATAGGTAGGGACTAGACCTGCATGCATCCCTTGTTCTCTAATGTGCATATGGTCAAATATAGACATGAATTACATAGGCATTATTTGTTGACCTACGTATGGTCTTTTATTTTACATAGTCCTCCATATGGCCTATTACAAATATACAGTCTAATTTTAAGAAAAATAATAGTCCTAAAAATGTACATGATTAAATACAATAAACAAGAGTACTAGTTGCAGTTGTATAATTCTAGTATTATTGATTATGTTAAACAAAATGTTCAATAAAATAAGTATGAAGTAACATAAATAGATCATCTACTTGATTCTATTATGACTTAGTGTGAATGCATTAGATCATTACTTGGATGATATTATGCACGAGATATTTACTCAATCACCAAGAGATAATATAATTTGTAAGTACATATTTTTGTATACTTAGTTTGGTATTAATAGTTTTGATTGAATGCAAGGATAATTGCCTATGTGGATTCAAGACATGAATGATTAAATAAATTTAGCACAAGTACTATGCAAGTGTGTATGTATGCATATAAAGAAGTTCACATAGTGAACTGATATGCATACATACATGCACATATGCATACAATCATCATAATTAGTTATCCTTGAATCTAATTAAAGCTATTATATATGAACAAGAGATACATGTTTAGAAGTAATAAAAATAAAAATAAACATTTACATAAGTACCTCTTCTCCCCTTGAAGAAAATTATAGAGCAAGGACACAGAGATCACAATGATATGGCACGAAAATGAAATATAGTGATTACAAGGGAATGAAAACAAAATGTTAGATCTTCATTGATCTCTAAAAATATTTAGAGATATCCACCCTCGTTCGAAGCTCTCCACCCTCTTTCATGTGTAGCTCTCTACGATCAATAAAAATTAATGGGGAATGATTAATGTCATGTTTTCTTTTCTTTTTTGTTTATTTTGTGTAGTCCTCCATATGGCCTATTACAAATATATAGTCTAATTTTAAGAAAAATAATAGTCTTAAATGTATATGATTAAATAAAATAAGTAAGAGTACTAGCTATAGCATAAATGGATCATCTACTCTATCCTATTATGACTTAATATGAATGCATCCAATCATTACATGGATGATATTATGCACAAGATCTTTACTCAATCACCAAGAGATAATATAATCTGTAGGTACAAATTTTTTCATACTTAGTTTGGTATGAATAGTTTTGATTGAATGCAAGGATAATTACTTGTGTGAATTCAAGACATGAATGATTAATTTAATTTAGGACAAGTGCTATGCAAGTGTGTGTATGCATGTAAAGTAGTTTACATAGTGAACTCATATACATACATACAAGTACATATCCATACAATCATCATAATCAATTATCCTTGAATCTAACCAAATCTATTATATATGAACAAGAGATACATGTTTAGAATGGGAAAAAAAGAACATTTACATAGGTACCTCTTCTGCCCATGAAGAAAATCATAGAGTAAGAGTGTAGAGATCACAAGGGCATGACACAACAATGAAATGCAATGATCATGGATCATGGCAAAAAAATACTAGATCTCCACCAACGTTGAGAGCTCTCCACCCACTCTTGCACTCAGCTCTCCAAAATCAATCAAAACAAATAGGGAATGATTAATGTCATGTTTTCTTTTTTTTTTGGTTTATAATCCATAATCCATAATCCACAAGATCTCTCTATATATATACATACATACATACATAGACACATATATACATATACATATACATATATATATATATATATATATATATATATATATATATATATATATATATATATATATATATATATATATATATATATATATATACATACATACATACATACATTCATACATACATATATACATACATACATGAAAATAATAATGCACTTTCTAAGAGTTTACGATTTTTCAACAAAATTAATATTTTACAAGAAAATGCATCTAAAGAACTATTACTCAAAAGAAAGAACATGGTGTTGAAATAGTACAGAAAGTTCTTGACATGAGGGGTTCGCAAGTGAGAATGTTGAGCAATCTTGAAAACTTGAATTCTAAAATGAAAGATATCAATGATCAAATACCTATGCCAGAGTTACAACACAATATGAAGTTGATTTTAGATATGGTAGAGGTGGATATTTAGAATTTTGACAATCAAAATTTAAGACACAAGAGTTAAGGAGAAGGAATGGCTTTAGAAAGAGAATGAGAAGGGAAGGAACAACTTTAGAAAGAGACTGCACAATAGAAATAACAACTAGATAACATAGAGGATAGTATGGGAGCCACTGGATAGAATCCAGGAAAGTGTTGTAGTAGGTACTATGACATTGGTATCACTTGCAAGTGTCTTTGAGAATTTATAGTCCAAATATTGAGAGGACTACTGGTTTTGCAATTGGTCATGTATTACATCTACATTTTCTTATAAGAGTGTTTCAAGTATTGACACAATCTCCCTGTGAGGATCCCAAGTATCAAATGCTTACAAGAGTGTTTCAAGGTTGGGAACCACTTCAACATCCTTTGCATGGTTTAGAGGAAATTTCATTGTGGTAGAGGCTTCAGCAAGGGAATGAGCCTCATGATTATGGCATTTACATAGAAGAAGAACTTTCTTCTTCAAGTCCTTACACTCAACTCTTCACTAAAATTATTCTTCCAAAAGTGAGAATAGCTACTACACATTCCTACGAGCCAAGGGACCCTAAATCTATCCTAATTTTTTCGAGAGACATGGGATAACTTACTACTAGCTTTAGTACTTTATAACATTGTGGATCATATATTGATGCCCAAATTAATAATAAGAATAGATACTTGGGATCCTCACAGGAAGAGTGTACCAATACATGCATGGTTACATTCTTGGCTTCCATTTTTGGGCCAATGTATGGAGCCTTTAAATCCAACCACTCATTGTTAATTGGGGAATGTGGTTCATGCCTCACATGCAATTTTATCACCTTGGAAAACTATATTTGATCCTACTATCTGGGAATAGTTGATTGTTCATTTTATTGTACCTAATCTAATAACAGTTCTACATGAATTTGTAATCAACATAGCTAATCAACAACTAGACCTATTTAATTGTTTTATGACTAGTTTCTTTCTAAAAATATCTAATATGATATATTTTTGAAAAATTTCTTGTGAACTCTGCCCATTTTTCCTAATCTACATTATTTTTGTGTAGGATCTTGAGTTAAGTCACTTATCATCAATTGAGTGAGTTTTATTGTTTTATTATTTAGATTCTAGAATATGTATGCAGCTAGATCAATTTTCTATTATGCTAAGATGTGATAAGAACCTTAAAAAAGATCTCTAAGATATACATGTTTAGAAGGAAATATAAAGAGATACATGTTTAGAAGGAAAAGAAATGAAAATTTGCATAGCCCTAGAAGACAATCACAGAGAAAGGGCATGACCACAAAATCATAGAGGAAAGGAAGATCATGACAATGAAATTGAAAGCAAGGGAATGAAGATCACAAGGGCATGACATGGCAATAAAATCCAGAGTAAGGGAATGACAATGAAATCATAGAGCAAGAGCATGATAACAAAATTATAGAGCTAAGGCACAAATATAAAATGCAAAGATCACAATAATGACATTGTAGAGAAAGGGGATGATGATGAAATACAAAGACCACAACAATGAAATGTACTAATCACAAGGGCACAACAACATACATAGATCTCCACCCTCTTTTGCGCATAGCTCTCAACCCAATCAAAAGAAATGGGGAATGATTTATGTCATGTTTTTTTTTAAATACTCATGAGGGAATTGAAATTATGATGAAAACATTGGTATTATGATGGCGTCGGGGATAGATGCAAAAATAACATGAAAATCACCACAAATTGCACTATTGTGGAAAATTATTGCTGCAATTTGACCCCAAATATTGTAGTGTGAGAAGAAATATAGCTGAAATGAGGATAAATCTAGAAGTAGAAAAGATGAGAGTAACAAAGGCTATAAAGACAAGGGAAATAAAACTTGTTACATTGCTAAAGAAGAATCTAATGATGAATCAGATGATCATGATGATGAAGTTGTCTATGTTTCTATAAAAGATGATTTAGTTAAAGATGAGGCAACTTCATTAGTATCTTATGTAACCAAAAGTGAAAGGTGGATCATTGATAGTGGATGTTCTCATCACATGACTAGTAACAAAAGTAATTTTATTACCCTTGAGTATTATAATAGAAATAGAATTGAATTTGGTAATGATGCACCTTGTCTAGTAAAACGTAAAGGATCAATTAGATTGACAAACAAGATCATGTGTGACAGTGCTTACTATGTGGAAGGACTTAAAAATAATATGTTGAGTGTTTCATATGAATTGAATAGTTTAGGATGCAAGGTTAAATTTTAACACAAGAAGGCTAAGATCTATGATGCTGATGGAGAACTCATTGGAAGTGGAAATTAGACAAGAGGTAATCTATTTTATCTTGACATGAATGAAGCAACTTGTTTTGTTGTACAATTTGATGATGTGTGGTGATGGCACAAAAGATTAAGTCATGCAAACTTTGACAACTTGGTTAGTATTAGTAAGATGAGAATAGTCAAGGGTTTTCCAAAACTAAAGAAACTTGATAATGTAATTTGCAAACAATGTTAGTTAGGTAATGACAAAGTCTAGTTTTAAGAGTAAGACTAATACTTCAAAAGAAATTTTGGAATTAGTTCATACTAATCTATTTGGACCAATTTATGTGCAAAGCTACAAAGCTTACAAATATTTTATTTTATTTATTAATGATTACTCTAGAATGATGATAGTGATTTTTTTTAGAGAAAAAATTGATGCTTTTTAAATGTTTAAGTGGTATCTAGAAAAATTTAAAAAGGAAACTAGTAAAAGCTTGAAATGTCTAAGATCTAAAAGAGGTGGAGAGTTTACATCAATTCAATAACTTTTGTAATGATAGAGGAATCAAAAGAAAAACTTCTAGACCTAGGACCCCTCCACAAAATGGGATAGCTAATAGGAGTAACAAATATGTAAGGGATTGTGCTAGAACATTGATGATGGAGAAGACTATTGCTTTAAAATAATGGAGATAAGTTGTCACTATAGCTCTTTATACCTTGAATTAAGTACAAGTGAAGAAAGAAATACATGAAGATGAACAAAGAAGGAACCTATGAATTAAAAAATCTATATGTACTACTATGAAGGCATGTCTTCTAATGCTGATGATACTATGAACCAAGATGTTAGTCAAGAAGAATCAGTGACTATTGAGTTACATACAATAGATGTCGAGTTGCATTCAGGAACCAATTTACAATTAGAATCCAAGGTACATTCTAATGTTGAGATCAATTTATAGGAAAGGAATGTTGAGTTTAAGTTATCTGATAGAGAAGTACACAGTGAACTTGAGATTGAACTTCATGAACATCCTATTATTGGAGAAAGAATAACAGAGCCAAGATAATAAAAATATGTCAAAAAAAATCATCCTATTGAACAAATAATTGGAGAAGAGGATGAACCAATGATATTAAGGAATGAAACATGTTTGTTAAGCATACATGAACCTAAATCAATGAAGGATGCATCAGAGAACAAATATTGGTTTCAAGACATGAAAGAAGAAATTTACCAGATTCAAAAGAAGAAAAATTGGACACTAGTACCAAGACCATGGAACAAGAATGTTTTTGGAACAAAGCTATTGTACATAAACAAATTGGATGAGAATGGTGAAGTAACAAGAAATAAGGCAACGTTAGTCTGCAAAGGATATGCAAAAGAGGAGGGAATTGACTATGGAGAGACATTTTCCCTAGTTGCAAGACTAGAAGGAGTAAGAACTTTTCTTTCTTATTCTACTTATAAAGGATTCAAAGTTTATCAAAAGTATATTAAGTTAGCAATTTTGAATGGTATACTAGAAGAGGAG
The DNA here is from genome assembly GCA_028749045.1 of Cupressus sempervirens. Classification (NCBI taxonomy): domain Eukaryota; kingdom Viridiplantae; phylum Streptophyta; class Pinopsida; order Cupressales; family Cupressaceae; genus Cupressus; species Cupressus sempervirens. The sequence goes on from CM053788.1 coordinate 522,524,671, forward strand.
ACTTGCATTAAACAACCTAAAGGACTTGTTGATCCAAACAATAAAAACATGGTGTGTAGATTACACAAAGCTTTATAAGATTTAAAATAAGCTCCCAGAGCATGGTATGAAATACTGCATAACTATCTTGTGAAGATTGGTTTTGAGAAGACTGACGATAATAAAAAGTTGTACTTGAAGACAAAAAAAGGTAAAGGAATTTTATTAGCTGAGATATTTGTTGATGATATCATATTTGGAGGACAAAATGCATTGTGTAATACATTTCCAAATGAAATGATGAAATTTTTTGAGATGTCTATGTTTGGAGAAATAAAGTTCTTTTTTGGATTACAAGTTTCTCAGATGAAATATGGCTTTTATATTACTCAGTCCAAGTATGTAAAGGAAAGCTTAAAGATTTTTGGTATGGAAGATTCAAGACCGATTAGTACTCCCATGGTGACAAGACATAAATTATCCAAAACTGATGACTTTATTGAAGTAAATCAAACATTGTACAGGTCTATGATTGAAAAATTGCAATATGTAATTCATAGAAGATTGATATTGCACTAGCTATTGGTATTGTTGCAAGATTTTTTGCAAATCCTAAGGAGAATCACTTAATGGTTGTTAAAAGGATTATGAGATACTTAAAAGGTACATAAGACTATGTTCTACACTACAAGAAGAATGACAATTTTGAATTGAGAGCATATACAGATGTTGATTGGGCTGGAAACGTTGATGACTGTAATGACCCTTTTTTAGGTCATTCATTTTTTTGCATTTTCTTTTTCTTTTTCTCTATGTGAACAATTAATACATGCCATCATTTGTTCAATGCACAAACTCATGTCCCCGAATGCATGATACAATCTACTTCCCAATAAACAAGTGATTGAAACTTTGATAAACCATTACGATATGTAGCTATACAATCCAAATAGTATTCATGCATATATGCTTCCCAATCTCTCATGACTATTATGTGCTCTCTAAATGATTCCTTGTGACTTCCTGCACACATGTAATGCCCCACCAAGGAATCCAAAGAATTAATCTAAAATTTCACTAAGTTTTCCAAACAATTTTTTTTTTTTTTAAACATGAAAGATAAACCATTTACAACTTATACTTAATAATGGAAGCAATAGCAACAATTCAATAAAAGTAAACATAACATACATAACAGGTTACATTCTTTAAGGATCCCTTAACATTGAATCACATCTAACATAACTAATCATCTAACATCCTATCCTTATGCAATAACAATGATACATCCAACAATATACAAGTGTCCTTTTTGTAATTACATTTTAGTTTAGCTCAATCATCCACTGTACATGTCACAAGGTATGAAAGGCTTGAAAGAATAAACATATGTGAAATAAGATACATTCTCATCCTAATTCTCATCCATTAATGCAATGACATAAATGAAACCACATGTCATACATGATACATCATCACAAAAGATATAAACATCCATCATAAAAGATAACCATATATCACAAACATAAATAACTAAGTGCACGGTTCCTCCCAACCATAAATAGCATCATTAGACCATCATGGATCCTAGCCATCCCTCCATGCATAACATTTTAAATCACCGAAGAGATCATTGGTATTAACATAGTAGGAATGTCACACCTAAACATACTACATCATATGCAGAAAGTAATCTAGCATGCATAGTAAAGCATAAAATAACATCATCTAACAAATGCAAATCATCAATGAAGGGATACATATCCACCATCATAAAGGACACATCAGCCACGATGTCTCAAATGGATCTTAAATGATAAGAGTGGAAATACACTACCACTCGATTGCGTGGAACCTAAGTGGTCCACTCCCACCATGCTGAGGAGATAATCTCAAGTCCCAAATAGGTTATCAAATCACAAAGCATAAAATCACAATAAATCTCTAAGTCCAAGAATCTTAAAAGTATACTAACTCAAAAGTTCCAATCACAAAACTGACATCTAATTTCAGAGGCACAACAATAAGTACACCACCAGAGGTACAAAAAATCTATAGAGGAGACTCAGGCTACATACTAGGGAGCATCATCACATGGCTGCTTGAGTTACCTTGGACTGGTCTCTCATTAGACCCCAGACCCTCAAGCGTTGAGTTACCCTGGACTGGTTACTCTGAACCTCGGACCCTCAACGTGGCACATGTGGAAACCAAGAAGCCCTCTAAAGAAGATGAGGCACTCATCCCATTCCCATCCTTAGTCTATACAAGCACTCAAGGCATGGGTGGATCAAATATCTCTAACTTATCTTTTTAGTCTATTTTTCTCAATAAATTTTAATTATTAGATTATCACTTATTACATAACTTGCATTAGGTTACCCTGGTACTGACCACTTCGGGCCCCGGACCCCTATGCAAGCCACTCCCACTATCATGTACCTAGACAACCTCTCCTAAGCACATAAATCCACAGTTGTGTCCCATACCACAACACTCATAAAGATCAAACTCAGTTCCTTAACAGGCAACCTGATAATAAGATGGTTCTCCCATCCAAGAACACATAAAAACTCCACAAAATAAGCCTCATAAATATATAATCTCTAATATGAATCACAATATCCATTGGTTCTTAACAAGCAATCAAAAGGTATCTCAAAGTAATACTGATCGAAGACTCCAAAATGGTTGAGTCAAAACATGTCACAATATGACATCATCAAGAAATAAATCAACATTTCAGTCCCATCATAGCGACTGAAAAGTAATCCAAGAATAACTGATCAATGACTCAAAAATGGTTAAGTCAAGTGTCTCAGATACATATAACTCAATTTCACTCAAGAAGACTGAGGAGCAATAACAATCAATAATTACAAACATCTCATAGAGCATACCATCACATAACCATGGTTGGGTTTATAAAGATCGGAATCAAAAGACATCATCATGACATCACAATCATAATCCCCTAAGCCTTTTGTAACAACCTAAGACTGGTCAACACTAGTCAACCCAAAAACTCCAAAACACAGATATCATAGAGATACAAGATACAATTACATGTTTTTAATTTGCTTATGCAATCACATGCAGTGCAGGGTAAGTATCCATAAGAAAATAAATATACTGCTTGACCATCTAATGAATCATCATCAACATCTGAAAACACTGAATAATCAGGCATACATGAAATATCGAGTATAAAAGATCTCATCATCAATCTGATTCTAAAACAATGTATCAATTTAAACTCCATTGTATAACTTAATGACCAATTAAATTTAAGTAATTAACATAACTATATTAATGACTCAGTGATTATCAAATTCACTATAGAGTTCTCATTTGAAACAGGGACTAGCTTGTGTCTATGTATAGTGAAATAATTATTAAGGATTCTCATCAAGTATGGACACTCCCTTTCACCCTATAGATATTTCGTACATATACTGCATAAACTAAGCCTCAACACCCAAGATATCTGAAATCCACCTTTCTAAAAAAAAACTTAAGGTTATATGTTTAAATAATTTCTCAATGATCCACGACAAACCATCATCATGCTAAAATGAGTTAACTTCCATTCATTATTTCCCGTTTATCATGTTCTCAAATAAATGTCATTTGTTTAAAACATTAAAGTTATGCACTTCGATTTTTCAAGAAATTCATCTTGAATTAATAATATAATAGTTTCAGAACTTAATTACACTTCCCTTCTAATTCGATCTTGATAATAAAACTTCAATCGAATTAAGCAATAACTATAAGAAACCATTTATACTATTATCCATTAATAGTTTAACCATTATTAACAAATAGCAATCTCATTAATAATTTTAATACTAATGATTAGAATTATCATTATTCTAACCAGATTCACCATTGGTTTAGCCAACTAATTTTTTTTTACTAAATTAATCAACCATAATCTAATCCATTAATATTCCAATTAATAATTTAATAATAACTTGTTAATGAATAATAACAAGTTATATTAACAAGTTATGATAATAATCTTATTAATCAAATGACAATACTAGATTCGTCATTATATATATATTTAATTAAAATTAATAACTCTTTTCAACATAATTATAACAAATTACTATTAACAAATTGTTAATACAATAAACACATTATAATATGTTGATATTTAACTAACTTAATCACAATTAAAATATGCTAACAAATTTATGTAAAACATTTTAATAAAACTCACTTATTAACAAATAATGTTATACCATAATTCGTATTAACAAACTGAATTAATTTAAAACCTTAACATTAATGGCCACAACTCTATTAGTAGACTGTGCAAACTATGTTCAAACATTAATGGGCCACGACTTTGCAGCATCTTTGTTATACCTGCCAATCGCAAGTACCCTACGTCCAAATACCATTGGGAGTAAAGGAGATGATGGTTTCATTTCATGAAACCCATGAACATTCGCTCCACACACTGGTCTTTTGCACTTTGGTAGATGGATTTAAGAGTCCTTTCATAGGGAGCAATGTTTGTTTCAGGACCAGGGTTACATTGAAGGGATCATTTAGCCTGAGGCCTGGACCTTCTAATCATTGTGAAATGCTATATACGTGCGTGGTTGGAGAGGGTTGGATCTCAAAATGTGAGTTTTGGATGCCATCCGGTTGTGCACTGCACAAGGCATTTGGGATTGTAGGCAGGCAAAAACATTTCCAAGCATGATTAATCAGTATTTCCATGACAACATCGTTGACAACAGTGTTAACAATAACGACATTGTTGATGATACCTTTGTTTATTTGTGAGATCTTTAACTATTGTTAACAAATGATAACTCAACGATAACTTTGATAATATTGATTAATAATTGAATCAGATTCATTATTAATTTAACCAACTAAATAATGAATATAGATTATACATTCATATCATTGTCTCTTTTCATTAAAATGTTTTGATATATATTGTTATCTCTTTCACAAATAAACGACTATATGTGATCTCGTATACACGTAGAATTGCAAGTAGTTATAAATATTTATTTTTGAAAAATTTTTTTAAAAAAATTTAACATTTTGTTCAATGCAAATGATAATTTGATATAAACATTTTTACAAAGAACATTGTTTCAGTTGGAATCGATTCTTATACAATGCATGTTGTATTTAGAGTTGTTTCTGTTTCATTACTTATTGTTCAAACCTTCACATTTATAGAGCTGCATAACTGGTATGAAGATCAGCTGGCGGAGGAGCATCAAAACTGGGTCCAAAATGTCCGAAATAAACAACTGTTGCAGTAGCAGAATCATCCCCTGCGAAAGTAAAGGATGGAAGAGCTTCATCAATTGTTTGCTAGTCTGCTTTCCTGAGATGGATTCCTACCTCTTCACAACATATAGTTTCCTTCAAACGGATACTCCTCTCTATGGTTAGGTAAATTTAAATTTCATTGGTTTGGTTTGCTTCATATCTGATATAAAACTTTTTTGATATCAGGTTTACTGTAACAAATTTCTCTCCTGTAAGAATATGTATTTTCCAATTAAATGTATACAATACAGACTTATAATAATAAAAATTATATAAATGTTAACCATCTAATTTTAGAGGTCATTCAATTATAGTTTTGTATCCTTCACCAAATTATCTACACTCTTGTTGCTAATGTTTAACATATGTTCTCATCGAACTAGAAGACCAAAGCACACATCCTACACAATAAACACTTATTGATAAAATATACCGAATTGGCTAGAGTTTTATACTGATTCTTCACAAGATCCTCGTAGCTAGGCTTCAGGGTCATCGACCGATGTATAAGAAGACAAGGAGAATAGATCCATTATCGGAAAGCCAAATGAACACAGCAAAGATTACTAGGAAGGAGGATAGATTCACATATTTAAGGACCCGTGCATTCAAAGGTAATGATGTGGCTAGTATAGTTTGAACAGTGTTAAGGGTTCTTCACAAGCTGTGAAAGCATATAGCATATACCTTCATTCCCACAAAAGACAGTCTACATCCCAACATGGAATGAATAGTGATGTGGAAGGGACAACATAGATATCGAAGGCATCTATTATCAACCGCATACAAACTCTTATATCAAAGGGAAAATTCAAGAGTATCATGAAAGTAGACAATCACCGTGCAAATTTTAGGAATATTAGTATTCAGAGGCATTTTGAGTCCATACCTCCACATATTCGAAAGTCCAACGATTGATCAGCTTAACATTGGGTTGTGGTAAGATCGCCTCTAGAGTTGCTCTGCCTCTATACCCCTCTGCTCGTCTCTCTCCTTCTTCAACATCCACCATTTTTCTAGTACTCCCACCTCCCAGTGAGTAGGAGTGCTTGTAGAAACATATTAGAATGTCCATATACACTAGGAGAGCCTGTTTATAAAGGCCTCTAAGATGCACCTAGAATGTGTCTAGAAAGAACTAGAAGGTAAGCGACAACTAAGCACATAATTCTTAGGATAGGAAGATAAATATGATGAGGTGTCAAGAATGTTGTAGACACCATGTGCTCAAATAATACGCTAACTCCTAAGTGTAGACAACATGTGCATACTTAGAGTGCAAACTTCTGTGTTGTCTACATGACAACTCTGAGCAATTTGCAAACTCCTATGTGAACAAATATTAAAATAATGCATATTAATAAATTTAATATACATATTACTCTTTTCAATCTAATTAATTTATTTATTTATTAAATCTTATGGACTAACTTTAATAATTCCACTTATTTAATTTAAATATATTTAATATTTTATTCACATGCACACATCATAAAATTTAGAATCTTTTAATAATTTTAATATCTTTTCCACTTTAAATTCATTTTTGAGACTTAATTTATAAAATATTTATTAACTTAAATAATAATATTATTTAGCATTTATTAAAAATGAACACTAAATATATTATTATTAAAATAACTATTGTCTCGTTCCAAATTTAAACTTATAACTTTTACCTCCAAATAAATTCTTCTAACTTGATTTTTTTCTATTTAATTAATTTCCAAATTAATTAAATCAAATCAAATATTAATATATCACATTCCAACTTTTAAAATTATAACTCTTATCTTCAAATTTAATTATTTTATTTAATTAATTTCCCAATTAATTAAATAAAATAAATATTAAAATATTAAAATATCATATTAATTTTCTATTAAATTAAATCATTAATTAAATCTTTTAATTAGGCTTAATTAATAGAAAATTCTCCATGAAAGAGTTCGGTAGAAATGCGACTAAGGGGCAGGCACTACAATTCCTTTTGTCTCCTTCCCTCTAACTGTTGTGTTGTTATTTCATGGTATCTCCCCAATTTGAATATTTCCTTTTCTTCTCTCCTCATTATGTTTCATTTTTGAGACCATTTGGAGACTGCGTATAAATAGGTCATCAAGACCTCTAAAAGTCACACCCTTTAGACAAATATGATTATTATTTATTAGGGTATGATTAGTTGGTTGGAGAAATATTGAATATATTGTAATATTAGTAAGAATGAATGTTGTCAAAATATATATTGATATATAGATTGATAACAATGATATATAATTAACATCTTATATTGATAACATGTATTATTATAATCTAATATTAGAATAGATATATTTATTACACAATAATAATATATACATTCATATAATATTAATTATATATTATTTTTAATGATGATATATTGTATTATTTATATTAAATAATGATATATTATTATACATATTTGAGATATATCAATATATATATATACATATATCACATATATTTAATATTATTTACTTTATTTATTATAATATTTGTATATTTGTATTGTACTATCATTTTTCATATTGTATTCATTATATTAATTACATGATATGGAAATATAGATCTATATGTGTACTAAAATTTTTCTTATTATATATTTATAATAGACAATAATAAATTATATTATAATTTATTTTATTATTCATTTAATTACTAAATCTTATAAATGTGAGGACATGATATAATTTTATCTATATATTAATTGATTATATTAACTATATTATTAGATCATAATGTAGAACATTGCTATATTAAATTAATTAATCAATTCATTACCTTTAGTTATCAATGTGATAATAGTTAGATATATTATCGTCTTATTGATTTACATTATAATTATAATGTTTATTCCTTATATATATTGATATTATTATTATGAATAATAATTTCATTATATTCATATAAATAATATAAATAATTAAGTAAAATAGATCATAAATATTTATAGTTTATCAATATTATTTCTTTAGGAATAGTATATGAATTATTATTATATTTTATCCCATAATTATAGGATTCTCTTTAGGAGGGGTCATGACAATGACATAAAAAGTACAAGTGGTGGAGTATTTTTCTTAAGAAAAAGATTGGTTACTTGGACTAGCAAGAAATAGAACTATATTTCACAATCTACTATTGAAGCTGAATATGTGGTTTATATAGTGAATTGTACAAATATGGGATGGATCAAACAATTACTCAAAGGAATGAAGGAAGAAATCATTGAACTTGTGGTAATCTACTATGACAATACAAGTTCTATAAACATATCTAAGAATCCTGCGATGCATACAAAGACAAAGCACATTGCAATCAAATATCATTGCTTAAGAGATCTAGTTCAAGACAAAGAAGTGAGAATGGAATATGTGAATACAAAGGAACATATAGCAGATATATTTGAAAAGGCTTGACCTGAGGATTCACATTATATCTTAGAGGTAATCTAGGGCTGGTACCCCTATCCAAAGCTACTTAAGAAGAAAGAGTAGTACCCTACATCGACTAAGTTGAATGATATACTTTAGAACTTGATGCAGTGGATCTTACTTTAGGAATTGGCTGAAGTAAAGAAGGAGCTGAAATAGAAGATTTATAGTCACATGTAAGGTGATAGAGGGAGAACCTAAATTCTTTGTATCTACATGAGAAGATAACAAGTCTTTGACAATTTTTTCAAAGAGGGAGAATATATAAGGAGAAAGGGAGAAATAAAGCATTATCAAGAAAGAGGGAGAAAGATTGTTGTCAAGGAGAAAGTGAAAGAAGAAGAGTTTACACTGAATATCTATAGAAGAAGAGAGACTATAGCCTATATAGAAGAAGGATATATACTGATAGAGGGAGAGATTTCAATACAAGGTATTAAGTTTCTTTTTTATTTTATTTTTGGTATTCATTTGCCATCTAGCACAAGGAGATGTGACTAACTAAGTCTGATTGGCTCGCTCAGCTAACTAAACCACCTTGCAAGAGTTAACACAATAGAAGCAAATGTAAAAAAGAACAATGCCATATATAGTGAGGATAATATGTTTATATATTCATCTGATAATTAGTATATGTGCCCAGCTGTAAGGCCTTCTAGGTTATGGCCATATAACAATTCAATTATGATCCTTGATGATCCTACTTCACATTCTCTCTTCTTAGTATTCTGAGTTCCCTCTAAAACTAAATCCTAGACCTCATTAAATACTTGAGCAGCCACAGGTCAACCCATCATAGAATTAAATATTATATTAAATGCATGTGTAGCCATAAGTCAGCTCATAATAACTACCTATACCAAAATTAAATGCAACAAAGGTCGACCCAAACTAGAACTAGACATAAAGTACTTTGCAAATGAAGACTTCACAAAATACTAGCACTCAGTATCTACATGAACTCAGCATCCAAAGGAATCACTTAGTAGCTAATACAAATTCAGTATCCTCCAATGCTTGACAACCATGGAGGACTTGGTAACCAAAGGGTCACTTAATAACCAAAGGAATCACTTGGCAACCAAAGGATCACTCAACGACCAAAGGATCACTCAACATCAACTAAATGCTTGACAATAATTGGAACTTGGCAGCACTTGGCAAAATGAAAAAAAGTGCAAAATTACAAGGCATCCTAAAATTCTCTTGCATTAGACAACTAGGGTTGGAAGAAATGATTCTCCTAAATCATTGAGATGTCACGTCAACCTAAGTTGAATCTAACTTAGATTAAGAAATCCATGAAGCATCTTCACTAGGTCTGTTCTTCCACTTCACTAGATATTCATAGTAATATTTTCCTCTCGTGCTCTTACTAACTCTCTGATCCAATATTTATTCAACTTCTTCAATCTTCTTCTTAGGATAATCATCTGATAAAACAACTTCATTATCTGACTCATGATACTTATACAAATTAGCAACATTGAATATAGGAGATATATCCATGTCCTCAGGCAACTCAACTTCATAAGCATTACCATTGTCAAATTTATTCAAGAATTTACAAGGTCCAAAATTCTTCATCTTTATCTTATTGTATGTTCTAATAGGAAATATTCCTCTTCAAATGAACCATCACCTCATCACCAACTTCAAAATCATAATGTCCTCTAGACTTATCAATATTCTCTTTATACTTCTAGTTACTTTGTTCCAACCTCAACTTCACTTCCATATGAAAAGATTCCATAAAATCAACAAATTATTCTCCTACAACATTTCTCTTTTCTTCACCAACAACATCTCTCAAATCTTACACTCCTCCAAGCTACATTCATGTAACAATTTCAAAAGGTTTCTTCCATGTACTCCTATTCACATAATTATTATATGCAAACTTAGCTTGTGACAATAACATCTCCCAATTACTTGGCTTATCTCCAACTACGCATCTCAACAAATTATGCAAGCTTCTATTCACAACCTCTATCTATCCATCTATCTATGGATGGAATGTAGAACTAAATTTCAACTCAGTACCCATCTCCATCTACAAAGTCTTCCAAAAATAACCAACAAACATATTGTCTCTATTAGATATAATACTTCTTGGTAATCCATGCAATCTCACAATCTCTTTGAAGAAAATTTCAGCAACATGCTCAGCATCTAATGTCTTCTTACATGGTATGAAATGAGCTATCTTAGAAAATCTATCCACAACAAAAAATATGGAATCATACCCCTTCACTATCTTAGGTAATCCAAGAACAAAATCCATACTAATGTCACTCCAAGGTTTCTCAAGAATAAAATAGGTGTATATAATCCAATATTTTGACTCACTCCTTTTGCAACTTGACAAATTCCACAACTCTTCACAAATTTTTGAACATCCTTATACATTTGTGGCCAATAATACTTCTTCTTTAGTAAACTCAATGTTTTATCAATTCCAAAATATCCAGCCAATCCACCACTATGCTTTTCCTTAATCAGATTCAACCTCATAGAACTTTTAAGGATACACAATTGAATACCTTTGAACAACATACCTTCTTGAATGAAATATTCATCATACTTACTGATATGATCTATTAAATTTGGTGCTCTACACTCTCTTCTCGCCTCAAGAAAATTAGGATCAACATCTTACAACTCTTTCATTTCATTAAAACCAAGAATTTCAACCTTCATTTTAGTCAACAAAGAACATTGTCTACTCAATGCATCAACAACTCAGTTAGTAACTCCACTCTTATGCTTGACCACAAATGTAAAACTCTGCAAGCACTAAACCCACTTCATATATCATTGATTCAATTTATGTTGACTTCTCAAGTACTGTAAAGCTTTATGATCAGTATACAACAAAAACTCCTTAGGAATCAAGTAATGTCTCCACTTCTTCTAAGATTGAACAATAGTATAAAACTCTTGATCATACACAGAATACTTCCTCTTAGCATCATTCAACTTTTTACTAAAGAAAGCAAGAGGTTTACCTTCTTGAATTAATACGGCTCCTATTGCACTACCACTTGCATCACATTCAACTTGAAATACCTTATTAAAATCAAGCAAAGCCAATACAAGCAACTCAACAACCTTTTGTTTCAAAGTCTCAAAACTCTTATCAGCTCCATGTGTTCACTTGAATTCCTTTTTATCTCCTCTCATTGTCTCAGTCATAGCATTACAAAGAGAACTAAAGTTTCTTATGAATTTTCTATAGAAACTAGCCAAACCATGAAAAGATCTTACCTCGCCCACATTCTCAAGTGTGGGCCATTCCAAAATCACTTTAACCTTCTCTAGATCCATTTTGAAACAATTAGTTGAAATCACAAATCCCAAATACACAATCTCCTCTTGCATAAAAGAACACTTTTTCAAATTAATCAGCAATTTTTTCTCTTTCGACCTCTATAATACTCATCTAATATGCTCAAGATGTTCTTCCTTAGTCTTACTAAATATTAGAATGTCATCCAAATAAACAATCACAAACTTGTCCAAGAATCTTTTTAGAACTTCATTCATCAACCTCATGAAAGTACTAGGTGTATTATTCAAACCAAATGGCATAACCAACCATTCATACAAATCATCTTTTTGTTTTGAAAGTAGTCTTCCATTCATCATCTTCTCTAATTCTGATATGATGATAGCCACTCTTTAAGTCAATCTTGATAAAATACTTCACTCCACTCAAACAATCCATTATGACATCCATCCTTGGCATAGGAAACCTATATTTCACTATGATCTTGTTAATAGCTCTAGAATCAATACACATTCTCCATTATCCATTCTTTTTAGGTGCTAGTACATCAGGTACAACACATGGACTCAAAATTTCTTTGATGAAACCTTTCTACAATAATTCATGCACTTGTATGTTAAGTTCTTCATTCTTTATAGGTGTTAATCTACATGATGCTTTATTTGGAAAACTAGCTCTAGGAATTAGATCCATACAATGATTTATGCTTCTCACTGGTGGTAAACCATTAGGAATATCTTCAGTAACAATATCTTTATACTCATTCAATAATTCTTCAATTTCTTCTAGTACTTGGCTACCACTATCTACTATTACTCTATCATTACTAGCTTCTACTACTCAATCATTACTACCAACGCTTGGTCCTCTAAGAACTATAGCAAAAAAAATCAATTTTTCTTTACTTCCTTTTCAAATTTATTTCCATTAACCATGCAAAATTTTATTGCAATATAACTGACCTCATCTAAACTTTCAATCGAAGGCAACAATATTCATTTCTTCTCATTCACCCAAAGAGTGTATTGATTCAATCTTCCATCATGTACAACATATCTATCATATTTCCAAGGTCTATCTAACAAAATATAACAACAATCCATAAGCATAATATCATACAAAAATTCATCAAAATAATATACAATCTTGAACTCCACAACACATTTCTCACTTACCAATATCTTATGCTCATATTTGATCCATGAAACATGATAGGGTTTAGGATGCTTCAGCCTCTACAACTGTAACTTTGTAACCATCTCTTCTAATGCCAAATTTGTATAACTTCCACTATTAATGATCACCTTGTATCATTTTCCAACCATCATACATCTGGTCTTGAAAAGACTTCTTCTTAAAATAGGTTCCTCATCACTTCCCTTATTACATAAGGTTCTTCTCACTATCAGATTTTCTCCATCCTCAAGTCCACTTGGTGAACTCTCAATGTCTTCTTGAATCACAACATTTCTATTATTCTACCCACTTTTAAAAGATCTACATTCAAAAGATCTATACCCTTCGTTACCACATCTAAAATAATTACCACAAAAACCACCTCTGGAATAAGAATTACCTCTTCCTCAGTAAGAATTGGTACTCCTTAGTAAAAACTACCACCTTTCCACTCAATCTTGTCTTTATCATCATGCTTCAATTTAGATTTGTCTTTATCTTACACAAAACTATCAAATCTACCACCTTCACCATAAGATCTTGTTCCTCTCTAGAATCTACCATCTCTACCTCTTTGGCTTTGTTCATTCTTCTTTGTTAAGATCTCCTCAGCTTTCAAGGCATATTGTTATGCTTCTTTTACACTTTCCAATTTCAAAAAAACTTATCTCATCTTGAATTCTAGATCTCAATCCATTTATGTACCTTGCAATTTTCTCAACATCATCATCCACATGTCTAGATCTTATGTCCAATCTATAGAATTCCTTAGTATACTCTTTCATAGTCATGTCTTTTTGCCTTAAATTTTGCATCTTTCTCAACAAGCTAACTTGGTAATCAATAGGAAGGAATTTTTTCTTTACCTTGTTCACCATCTTCAGCCAAGTTCTAATCTTCTCCTTTCCTCTCCTTTGTCTATCAATTTGAAAATGCTCCCACCATAGTGAGGCATGACCTTTCAACCTAATAACTACAATCTTCACCTTCTTATTATCAAGAGTGTTTTCATACTCAAAGAATTTCTCCATATCTGAGATCCAATCTAGCACATCATTGGTATCTAATTTTCCATCATAAGGAACAACTTCTATAGTAGGCTTTGAATTTTTCCTAGACAACACTCTCAACAACCTTGCTTCATCTTGGTCTTTTTTAGGTTTTGAATATTGGTTTGGTGCTACTAATTCATCATCACTTACATCATCAAGATGTGCTCCTCTCCTCTAGGCTATCTCCACAACATCTAATCTGGTTGTAAGTTGTCTCAATTGATCTAATATAGCATTCTCAACATTTCATCTACCATGAACCATCTTTCCAAATTAGATTCATACAAGATTGTAACCCTCTGCAAGTTATAGGTCAAATCCATAGATCTTCAACCCTACAACCCAATTCACTCAGGGTTCTACATGATTGAATCACCACAAGGATGAACCTCAAGCTTTGATACCGCTTGATGTAGGGAGATGTGAGTAACTAAGGCCAATTGGATCACTTAGCTACCCAAACAACCTTGCAAGAGTTAGCACAATGGAAGCAAACATAAAAGAGAACAACACCATAGATAGAGAGGACAAGATGTTTATATATTCATCCAATAATTAGCATACATTCCTAGCCAGCCATAAGGCCAAATGGGTTATGGCCATATAAAAATTTAATTACAATCCTCGATGATCCTAGTTTGCATTCTGTCTTTTTACTATTCTAAGTTCCCTCTAAAACTAAATCCTAGACATCCATAAATACTTGAGCAGCCATAGGTCAGCCCATCACAGAATTAAATCTTATACTAAGTGCATGCACAGCCACAAGTCAAATCATAATAACTATCTATAGAAAAATTATATGCAACAAAAGTCAGCCAAAACTAGAACCAAACATGGACTACTTAGAAAATGAAGACTTCACAAAATACTAGCACTCAGCATCCACATGAACTTAGCATCCAAAGGAATCACTTAGTAGCTACTAAGAACTTGGAATCCTCCAATGTTTGGTAACCATGGAGGACTTGGCAACCAAAGAGTCACTCAAAAACCAAAGGAATCACTCAACAACCAAAGGATCACTCGGCAACCAAAGGATCACTCAGTAGCAACTAAGAACTTGACATCAACTAAATGCTCGACAATAACTAGAACCCAACAAAAAATGGTAGAATGAATGCAAGTGTAGGATTACAAAGCAACCTAGGATTCTCTTGCATCACCATCAATCCAAAAGAGGGAGATTGTTGAAAAAGAAGATTGTTGAAGTATAGAATTGAAGGGCATTGATGAAACCTATCATGGAACAATCATTATTTTGTCACTAGTGTCAAACCTACTACTTGCTGGTAAGATAATTTCTAATTTTGGTCTAAATTCAATTATTTGATTGATTGATGAAGAGGATTTGAAAAGAAAGGATAACAAGATTACTTAGAGAAAGGTTGAGTTAAATAGTGTATAAAAGGAGCACTATGACCAAGTAAGAATTTGATGATATATTTTATTATTTATCTACTTAAGGCTACAATGAAATAATACTTGAGAAAAGAATAATCCTAAGAAAAGAAATGTGTCTAACAAGCCTGACTTAGAAAATGGTGGAAGCCAAGCAATTTAGTTCATGCCAGGTAGAAAGTTAGTTGTGGCCAAGCAAAGTGAAATTCAATATGTGCCAAGAAAAGGAAAGTTAGTATGTGTTAAGAAAAGGAAGTTTAATATGTGTCAAGAAAAGGAAGTTTAGTAGGTGTTGAGCACCAGTAAGACTTAGTGTATGCCGAGAAACCTAGTGTTGACCAACATCAAAGGATAGTTATTGTTGAGAAAAAAATGTTATTGTTGTGTAACAAAATAAAAAGTTTGATCGAAGAATTGACAAATCTGAGCTGACAAATTTGATTTCTAGTTTTATGTGAAGCATGTTGAAGATAAGTGTGATGAGCTAGTGGCACAAAATTAAAGATAAACTATCTTGAGATAAATTTGAAGAGGATTATAAGATAAGTTTCTAGAAGGGAACAACATGGAAAAGATGGTAGATTTGATGAATCTAACCTAATCCTAAGATGGACGATTGTGATGAAGAAGAAAAAGATCAAATTTCTCTATATAAAGAGATACCAGGCCAAAAGCAATAGTGTGATGAGAATGAGCAAGGCGTTGCTTCATATGATGGCTAAAGGAATGAATCTATAGTTGGCATACTAAGAAAGAAGGATTAAGGAGGTGAAGGCTTGAAGGGTGAACAAAAAATTAGAGATGAAGGGCAATGAATGCTAAGTTGAATGAAGAGTCAAATAAGATATCTATAATGTGCAAGTGAGTTGCTTTGTTATTAGATCAAGTCCTACTATTACTTTCTAGCAATTGTATCAATTTAGATAAATCCTTTGGATTAAGGTTGACTTGACAATTATAAGTAAATTCTTTAATAGGGTGGCATTCTAATGGAATGTTATAAAGTCCTCTAATAAGGATCACTCCTAATAGGGTCATTGAAATGTTAACAATTAGCTATATGTAGTGATGTAATTATTGTCATTAATGGCAACACATGATGTACATGTTGTAGAAAACCTTGGAAATAAAGATACTTTTCTTTTTGGTACTTAGAAAATTGTCTAAGTATGAAATTGATTTACAACAGTGTATCATTTTGATGTATAACTTTTTTATATGATGTAATCTTTGAAAGAGAGGTTAGATGGAGATAGTATGCATGTTGATGATGATGTGTATAACCTCAGAAATCAGTACAGACAATATGGAAAAGTGTTATGTAAGATTTATAGAATAGTGGAGTGAAAGGTAAAGGAATTACTTTGTTTACAAAATAATTACATGACCAATTAGGTCCAACATCCTAGATGTTTACTCCAAGTTGGAAAAATATATTGTGGTTCTATCTAACCCAATAGAAATTTTTGAAAAGGCATGGTATTTATGCAAAGACACCTTGTGAAATTAGTGTGTAGTGATTTTGGAAGTGTAATGCGAAAGTTGTGAATGTGATGCTTTGTATCATATGGAGAAGCAAATTTTGATAACCTTATTTTGTGATCTGAGATCAAGATGAGGTCAAATATTAGCTGAAATAAGGTACAACATCCATACTTATATATTCAAGGAACTTTAAATACTTGTTTGGACAATGAGCTCTTCTTGTACTTGAAAGTGCATGTTTAGGTAGTGAGCTCTTCTTGCACACATTGTACCACAACTCCTAACAGGGTTGGAATCTCCTAATAGGGATTGAAACTCTCCTAAAAAGGGCTCATATGTACTAAATGAGTTTATAGACTCCTAACAAGGTCCATCCTCTAACAAGAAATATTTATATTAGTACATCATCTAGCGGGTATCATCCCCACTAGGGCTTTTCCCTTAGCTAGGGTTTTTCTAGTTAAAAAAATATGGTGTTATGAGTTTTATCTATGCATGGTTACTTTTACTATTTAGAATTACTTGTTTACTTTCTTATGCATGGTTCAAAGTAATAAATAATATCCAGTTGGTGACAAAACTTTTAAGAATAATGATTAACCCCCCCTTCTCAGTATTCCCTATTTTTAACAATTGGTATCAGAGCATGGTTACTTGGAATAGGTTTAATAGCTTGAGTAAGTTCCTTATGGATATGGAATAGTTGATAAAGAACCTTGAAGAGGTACTTGAGAAAATTGATCTTCTTACTGAAGAAAAAGATAAGCTGAAAGATTAACATGAAGACTCCAAAGTATACATTGGACAACTAAAGAACAAGATTGAACATCTTAAATCCAAGCTCGAATCTACTAAATCTAAAACTAGTGATGATGTATATTCAAAATTGAATACAAAGTACAAGATCCTGAAGCATGAATTGAAAACTACCAATCTAAAGTTGAGTTTGAAAAATGATCCTAGAAAAGTTGAATTTGATTTAAGGACTAAAATTTTAGTCTTAGAGTGAATCTAGCAAAGAGGACATTTGAATTTGAAACATTAAAAGAAGATCATGAAGAACTTTATAAGTATAACACAATTGTGAAAGGTCAACTAACTCAGTGCAAGCTATAGCTTGAAAAGCTTTATTCTAGAAAATAAAAGTTTGATTAATCAATGTAAATACAAAGACCTACCTATGATAAGACTGGTCTTGGTTACCTATTTAACATGTTTGTAAAGAAACTTGAAAGTGGATCAAATCTGAAAGAAAAAGATAAATCAATTGATGATAAGATTGAATCTTCTTTATCTTCTAATAAATCCAAAGAAGTTGGATAAGAGAAGGAAACTATGAAATTGGATGAACCTAAGAAAGTGGAATCTCCTAAGGAAACTAGGTATGAATTTAGAGTTAAGTATTTTTCATGTAATGAAATAGGTCATATGTAAAGAAATTGTTCAAATAAATAATTTAATCATATTACAAATTTTTATTGTCATAATTGTCATAGTATGGGTCATAAAATAATTGATTGTAAGAAACCTAAATATGATAATGATAAAAGAAATAGTAGTATGTCTACAAATACTAACCCTAGATGTAGAAGAAGATCTAATGAGAGGACATCAAGAGAAAGAAGACCTTTTGATGAAAGAAAGCAGATAGTGTGTTATAAGTGTAATGACTTTCTAGACACATAGCCCGAAATTTTCAAGCACCTATTGATCAACATAATTTCAGAAGCAGAACCCTAGTATGTCAATTATGCTACAACATCAGACATATAGAAAAGTACTACAAAATGGAAAAAAGAAACAATGGAATAAATTTTGGAAAAGATAGAAGGAAGCATGAAAGAAACTTTGGAAATAGAAGCAACAATGGAAGAAATTTTGAAAATGATAGAAGGAATCATGAAAGTAACTCTAGAACTAAGAAAGACAATGAAGATCAAATAAATGTAGTCAATAAATTTTTAGAAGAACTTGATAAGGCATTTGTAAATGGATTAAATATTTTTGAGGAAAAGTTAGAAGATGTAGAGACAGGAATATTGAAGTTAGGAATTGAGTTTGATTCAACCAAGTTGAATTAAGCTTGTTCACAGCACTAGAATTTGAAACTTCATTTAGAGATTGAGCTATTAGTAGTGAGGTTGAGAGAAGATGTATTTAGAAGATTTGATATTGTAGCTAAGCTCACTTTTAATTTAGAGCTTATTGAAACAAGTTACGAAGGAAATCTATGTTATAGCAGATAAAGTTTATTCTATGATAGAAGATGAAATTTATGTTTTTGCAAAAAATTTCATGGAGTGAATTTTTGTAGACCATTGTCATGATGAAAGGAAGCTATAAATATCCTTAGATAGCATTGGAAGATTAGATAGATGATCTTGAGCATATATTTGATTTTAGAAGTAAAATAAATAGCTTTTTCAATTTGGCAAAGTATGCAATTAATGCAAGTTCTAACTGAATAAATGGAGTATGAACTTGATTATTCCCACATTGGAATTATATCATAAGCTTAGAGCACTTAGAAGTGGTTTGACAAGGCAATTTTGAGCAAAACCCTACTTCAGAAAAAAGTATTTCATCTTTTTTCACACAAAAATTCTTTGATAAAATTATGTTTGGTGTAATCATGGATATATCTATAGTTTAGAATATTGAGAATGTTGAGAGACCCAAATTGAAGGTGGTTCCTATGAAACCCTTAGAGGAAAGCCCTTATTCAACTTTATCTATTACTCTAAACAATGTAGAATATTTGGAAGATGTAGGAAGTTACTTATCTAGTAAATTTGAAAATATTAGAAGAGAATTCATGAAAAAATATATGGAAATTTTTTTCAATCATGATATGACTGCAAAGTCTGGATATGAGCATCTAAAGGATTTAGACTTAGTCATATATTACTTTTACTGAGAACTTGATACCGAAGAGTTGACTCATATTATATTAAGAAGAATTCATAATGAACTAATTTGGATGGGAGAAGATGTAGTTGACATCTCTGCCAACCTTATTCATGAGTTTACTGGTCTTAGCAAACAAGGAAGTGTATGCATTGGCGAGAAACTAGTTAAGAAGAAGGTGGAACTTGACACTAAGGCAATTTATAATGGTAAGGTAATGGGGATCAACACTATTAGACAACATGATGTGAGATTCTTGAGTAGAATCATTGCATATTCTATTTGTGCAAGTTCTAAGAGTGATGAGTTGTCAGTAGGATTTATCTATGCAACTTACAAGATCTATGTTGGATTCTGAGAGTACAACTCCTTGAGAATTTGGAGAAGATTAAGAGAACTAAAATGGTGTATTTAGATTTTAGTCTCTGATTAATCATATTTTCTTTCATGTACTGAAGATATTTCCATTTTTGTTAGTTATAGAGATTATGAGAAATGAAAGATGCACTATGGATAAGATAACATATGTATGCAGAAGGCATCCTTCAAAGAAAATCTTGGATAGTGGTAATTTAATCATGAGGACATTTTAGAATGACATGAAATAGAGATTCAGAATTGCACCTACAATTGTTGATAGATTTAGGAATGATATGCGTTTTATGGTGGATATAGACCTAACTTATATTGAAGCAGTAGAACCTCAGGAAACATTTCTTAATGGGTAAAAGTACAAGGTTGTGTCACCTTTCAGGCTAACTAATGAGAATGACTGAATTTGAGTATTTCTATCTAAAAATCAATTTTGTTCAAATATATGATCTAGATAAATTCATTCTAGCTAAGTTATATATGGTATCACACTTTTCCAATTGGAAATTTCTATTAAATTTATGTTTTATACTAGTTTGTATCCAATTACTACAGAAATATAATTATTTCATAAAACTAATGTTTCAATAACTCCTACATTTTATTATTATATATTTTTAGTAACTTATAAACACCATTTAATAGAACCCAAATTCAAGAATATTCTCATATAGAGTTTGTAGTGTTTTAATTAGATATAGTATATTATAATTTAAAAAAATTCGAGCACATATTTTAACGATCAAAAAGATGTCAATTTTGAGAAAGAAAAAATAGTAAATCATGTCATAAAAATTTAAAACTTATATGACATTATAGAGGAGAGAGTCCTCTTCTAGAATATGTAATTTTTATTCTAGTTAGAATAGATTTGTTTTGAAAAATGTGGTGGGAGATAAAAACTATTGATTTTAGGTGAGTTAAATTTTGAATGATTATAAAACTGAAAATATAAGTCTAAAGACAATTTTTATTTTTGAATGTTCTAGATATATATGCTATTTATAACATAGTCTGAGATCAAAGGGAAATAAATTTATTTCCATATATTTTTGTGGTGGGAACTAGACCCCTAATTTTCAGCATCATTTAGCAACTAAAAAATTATCTATAAAAATTATAAAAATATATCAATTTTTAATCAAAATAATTGTTAAAAATTGATGAGGCATATTAATGTCTCAAATTTGATATAGTTTTTATATAGTCTAAACTTACTCTTTGAGCCATATGAAAAACATTTCCAAAATATCTATTTTAAATGTCTTGTGAACTTATGTTGAATGCATCTAGAACCTATTAAACCTATTGATATTGGATATGACGTACCTTGCTTAATATTATATACAAAGTACAATATTTCATATAAATATTTTAAGCTATGTTTTAATATTTGAATGAGACTAGAAATGTTATTGTATGTGTTCAAATGTTTCTAATTTTTAGGAAATGGAGAAGTGGCACGAAGAGTGGTGAGCACTATATTAAAGAAGGAGTAATGAAGACTGGTCATAGCATGAGAAGCATAGGTCAGTTCTGGGTGATAAGTTATGTCTACGAGAGGAGTTATTTTAGAAATCTGACTTGTTACATTATCTATGGACCATTATTCTATTGCTCAATCAATGTTCTAAAAGTCATGGTTGACATCTCGCCCTTTTTCTACTGATGATGTTTTCTCATAGGTTTTTATGTTATGTTTGTAATAAGTTCCAATCCTCTCTATATATGGAGAGTTGGAGTTAGTTAGAGAGATTTTGAAGTTGTTTTCTCTATTCTCTATGTATTGTTTAGTCATGTAACAAAAGAAGAATTTTAATGAGAGAGTGATTTTGGATTACCTGTTGTGTTCTTAGTTAGTTGAAGCTAGTCAAGGGGGCTCACTTGGGAGGTGGAATAAATTTAAGTAGAGTAGATTCATTTCTTGCAATTTCCTATTTAAGATAGATTTACTATATTAGTCCTACAGCATAGTTACTCTGAAAGTTCTTGCAGCACTTGTGGAAAACAATCATAGTGGATGTTTGAATTGTTAACTAGTTTAGAATTCCCTTTTCTATAGTTTCTATAGTTATTTGTTGATAATCTAAGTGTGTTTACTATTTTGTATCAGTAGTATAGATTCCTTTCATACATTTTACTTTCCTACAACATAGGTGTTAAGACTTTTAAAGGAGCTTGGTGCACATACTGTGCTGACCCATTTCAAGTCCTATGTCCCTAGGTTGACAATTCAAATGTATTTTCATAATGGAATAGATAGTTCTCAAAATAGATGTAGTACTATTGTAGGAATAGTAATGTGATTATCTTGATCTATTATGAAAAATTGCATTTTTGGTAGCGTTGTTGGGGATGGCATCAAACTAGGAACCTTCATGAGTCCCCTATTTCTAGATTAGTGTGCTAGTTAGAAACCACAAGATTGAGTGTTGGATTCACAAGTCACCAATTCAATTGCATGCATTGAAAAGGAAGAGTGAAAGATTAATATGGGAGATTTCTTCCATTGGAGCCTATTAATCTGAACGAAGAAATTGAAGAAGAAGCTAGGTTTCCTTTTTCAGACACAAGTCCTATTTTTCCTATAGAATCATCCTCAAGGGTAGAACCTTTGGATACAAGTGGCCTTCAACCTTTTGCTGAAATTTTGGCCAGTTTTCTTGATAGTACTACTCCAAATCCACCAATTGTTAACAATATAGTGCCTAATATCCCTTTTTAGTAGCAACCTCATAATCAAATACCTCTAATAATGGCACAACCTACTCTTCCATTTCCTCTCCCAAGCCTTGTAACCAATATTAATCTCAAAAATATGCCTCCAAACACTCTTCCAAAGTTTTATGGCCTCCCAACTAAAGATCCTAATACTTTCTTTTTTGAATTTGACATACTCTATTGTAGTTTTGACTACAAAATTGATGCCCATAAGCTCAAATTATTTATAGCAATACTAAAAGAGTCATCTTTTTGATGGTTCATGGGTTTAGGAGCCAATGCAGTAGGTACTTGGGATGAAATGCAAACCCTATTTCTAGACAAATACAAAGAGTATTGCAAAGAAAATGATTCAATAAGAGATGATATCTTAGAATATCACAAAAGGAGGAAGAAACATTAGAAGACTATGTTTCATGTTTCTTGTATACACTGTAGAAGAACCCTCAGCATGTGTTGTCCAAGAATTTACAAAAGCTAGTCTTTTTGAAAGGTGTGAATGATAGTTGTCTAGAAGCATTAGACTTGATGGCTGGAGGATATGTGTATCAATATTCTTGGGATGACCTCAAGAAAATTTATCTTAATTACTCAAGATCAACCATGAAGAAAGGAAAAGGACACCGGACTACAACTACTAAAGGAATCAATCAGGGTATTTTAAAGCTTGAGATATTTAATCTACTCTTAGATTTCAAGTAGGACATTATAAATGATGTTGCTACACATCTTGACATAATGACTACAAAGAAGAAACATGTAGAAGTTGAGGTACAAATAGCTAAGTACTACCCACATTGTCGAAAATAGAAGAAAGATTGCTAATGCAAATTGGTCGCCAGCTTGGAAAACCAACATCTTCCAACTAAGTACATTAAGATAGATGGAGATGATGAGAAAGTATTTTTTGTTGCTCAATGTTGGTCATGGGCCCAACATCAAGGTATGCCTTAGGACCCTTTACAAGATTCAAATCTATATGGTAATCAATGGAAAAACTGTAATACCCAAGGTCCTCCATAATATAGTCAACCTAGTTGGAATAATGCTCAGAAAAATAATCTGCAATAGCCTCAATGGCCTTAGAATTCCCAACCTTCCTGGCCAAACCAACAAAATAACCAATGGAAGAACCAGTAGAACCAATGGAAACCACCCCAAGGGAATTGACAGTCTACAAATCAATGGAGAGGATCTCAACAGTGGCCTAACATACTGGTAATCCACAATTACCACCTCTAGTCTAAGAACTTGCACTAATGCCACCACTCGTGAGTCCTGGACCTCAAAAGTAGACCTAATTACCTACATAGCCTTAGCCAAATCCAAATAAATAGTAGTCACAAAAACCCATGTACTCTTTTGATGCTCAACAATATCCTTCTTATGCTCTAAATGTTGCAAATATACATTTGAGATCTGGTACAACCATACCAGTGCCTAAACCACCTCTTATAACTAAAATACCAGATACTCCTATAGCATTAGAACTCCTAGTTTCTAAAGAGGTTGACCCAACTAATATCACTATTTCAGCTCAAGCCCAACCAATAGTTGAACCTCCTTTTCTAGAGAAACTCGTACAAAGTAAACCTATACAAACAGAGGAACAGTCTTTTGCTATTATTGATCAGTTAAAGAACATGCATGTCCAAATACCCCTATTTAAAGCTATTAAAGATGTTCCTATCTATGTCAAAGCCATTAGAGAAGCCTACTTGAATAATTCTAGGAGGAAGAAAAAGGACCCAACTATAGTCCATGTTGTAGGACAATTGGTTGACATTATATTAGGAAAATTGATCATTCCTAAATATTCTGATCTAGGTAGTCTAGTTGTGAATGTGATTATAAATGGTCAGTCTATTAAAAATTCTTTAATTGATCTTGGTGCTGCTATAAATAATGACCAAGGATACTATGAAGAAGTTGAAAATAGAAGGATTAAGGGCTACTCCAACAATTCTGCAACTTGTAGATAATTCTACTATCACTCCTAATGGGATGATAGAAAACATAGTTGTAACCCTAGACTCTCTAGAGTACCCTACAAATTTCATGATTCTATCTCCCAAAGTCAATTTATCTGGTTACCCTATCTTTCTAGGACAATCATGGTTAGCTACAACTGATGTAAGTATAAGTTGTAGGTCAAAGAATATGACCACATCTAATGGTCAAGAAAAAAAGAAATTTGATTTATACCCTCGAGCACAACCACAACTAGATTTAAGCACATCTGTCTGGCCAAATTTAGGGGGTGAAGAAGAAGAGTTAAACTCTATAACACATCTTATGATGTTACGTAGACAATCTTTCTTAAATTTTTAGGAAGAGGATTTAATAATTTGAAGTATTCTTACTAAGACTTGTGTGATAGAAAAAGATGTATCTGATAGTTATGTGTTAGAATTAACCACATATGAGGAATGTAATGAGAACTGTATTCTACTCAAAGAACTAGACATTATTCATCAACTCTTACAAGCGAATTAGACCCAAGTCCAATCTCTAAAGCTGCTATAATTGAGTCTACCACTACAGTTGAGCTATCAAAAGGTCATAATCTTCACATCAATCCCAAATTATCTTCCACATAGATGAAATAGTTAACAAAGCTACTTCAAAAATATGAAAAGGCTTTTGCATGGGACTATGGGGACATGAAAGGATTGAGTCCTAAATTATGTACTCATAGAATATACATCAATGAAGGGTGTCTACCACTCTGTCAACCCCAGAGAAGGATTAATCCAACCCTTAGAGAAATAGTTAAAATTGAATTGCAAAAATTGCTTGATACTAGTTTTATTTATCCTATATCTGATAGTAGATGGGTGTCACCCCTAGTCATAGTACCTAAAAAGGGATGGAAATGGTAGATTTGTGTAGATTACAGAGAATTGAATAAGGCAACCAAAAAGGATCACTTTCCTTTATCATTCATAGATCAAGCTCTGGACACTTTGGCTGGAAAGAAGTATTTCTCTTTTCTAAATAGATACAGTGGTTATAATCAAATAAGCATTGTTCCTGAAGACCAAGACAAAACCAAATTTACATGCCCATGAGGTACTTTTGCATATTTTGTTTTGCCATTTGGCCTGTGTAATGCTCCTACAATATTCCAGTGAGCTGTAATCAGCATTTTTGCTTATATATCACATGATTGTATGGAAATATATATGGATGATTTCATGATATTTGGAGTCACCTTTGAAGAAGCCATGATGAATCTTGAAAAGATTCTTATCTGATGTAAAGAACATAATGTAGCACTTGATAGCAAAAAATGTTTCATGCTCATGCAAGAAGGAGTGGTACTTGGTCATTTCATATCAGCTATAGGAATACAATTGGATCCAGCTAAGATAGAGGTAATTCTAACACTACCCATACCTACAAAATTGAAAGATGTAAGATCTTTTTTAGGTCATGTTGGATATTATAGGCATTTCATAAAATATTTCAGCAAAATATCTAGTCCTTTGTACACAATGTTGACTAAGGAAGCTGAATTTATTTGGACAATTGAATGTAATGAAGCCTTCCTATAGCTTAAGAAATTTCTCGCCACAACACTAGTTTTATAAGAACCAGATTGGTCAATTCCATTTCATATTCATACTGATACATTAGACTATGCTGTAGGAGCTATATTAGGACAAAAGTTTGATAATCTTGAGAATTCCATCTACTATATTAGTAAAAGCCTTCATGGACTCGAGCTGAATTAAATAGTAATAGAAAGGAAATTTTAGTTGTAGTCTATGCATTGAACAAATTCAGACATTATGTGACTGGATATCCTATTTTTGTTCATACTGATCACTCAGCTATAAGATATTTAATGAGTAAACCAACTATTACTAGTAGATTGGAAAGATAGCTCTTGTTGTTACAAGAATTTGATATTACTATTATTGATAAGACAAGAAAATCCAACATAGTTGCAAATTATTTCTCTAGATTGACCATTGCTAATGAAGATCCAACTATAATTGAAGACACCTTTTCAAATGAGAACTTGTTCCATAGAGCAACCCATACACCATGCTATGCAAACATTGCAAATTATCTTGTTGCAAATAGACTACCCCACACTTCTCTTATAAAGAAAAGAGAAAGCCAGCAAAGAAAAGTTTTCAATATTCTTGGATAGATAACACTCTCTTCTATGTAGGACCAAATCAAGTCATGAGGTGTGTTAGGGAAGATGAGATATATTATATACTGCATGCTTGTCATAATGAACCATGTGGAGACCATTTTGTGGGGGAAATAATAGCACTAAAGATACTTACAACAAGATATTATTGGCCAACCTTACATAAGGATGCAATGACATATATAGCTAATTGTGACAAATACCAAAGGATGGGTTGACCAACCAAAACTAATGAGATTCTACTCACTCCACAGGTTGTGGTCACACCTTTTGATAAGTGGGGCATGGACTTCATAGGCCCAATTGACCCACCATCGTGGAAAATCCTACATCTTAGTATGTACAAATTATGTAGCTAAATGGGTGGAAGTTAGAGCAATGAAAAATTCTAGGGATTAGAAAGTAGCTAAGTTCATGTATGAAGAAATATTCACTTGTTATGAAGTGCCCAAAGAACTTGTCATAGATCAAGGAGCTTAGTTTACATCAAATTTGATCACTAAGGTTATGAGGGAGTATAGCATAAGGTACCATAAATCCAATCCTTATTACCCTCAAGAAAATGGGCAAGCAGAGGTTACCAATAGAGAACTTGAAGCCATTCTAACAAAAATAGTACACATACACAAGAAGGACTGGACAAGCAGATTAACTGAAGTTGTTTGGGCATACCAAATGACATGGAAGACAACAACTGGATTCACTCCATTTGAGCTTTTTTATGGTAAAGTAGCAATTTTTCCTATTGAATTTGAACACAAGACACTACACACTACTTTAGAGTTGAACATAAATCTTCCTGCAACACAACAAGATAGACTCCTCCACTTGAATTCATTGGATGAAATACGAAAGAGAGATTTAGAAAGAGCATAAATAATTCAATAGTAGTGAAAGTAGTAGCATGATGCACATATTAGGAATAAAAAATTCCACATAGGAGATTGGGCCCTCCTCTATGATTCTCACTTCAAAGAGAATACAGGGAAATTGTGGACTCAATGGTTAGGGCCTTACAAAATTTAGCATGTATTTGATAGTGGCATAGTGCAACTAATAACCATTGTCCTGTTTAGTTTAAGTTACTTGTAAATGGCCATAGGCTACATCTCTATCATAAGCCACAAACTAAAGCATAGTTCCTACAACAATTCCAACAAACCAATGCACCAGCTCCTCTAAACACAGTTCTTGTAGTAGAAGATGAAAATTAGGAACCTTCATAATAAAATCTCATTTAAATATGAGGCCCCATTCTTCCATTCACTTTTCTCTTTCTTCATATCAACCCATCTCATTTCTTTATCTACTATCCACCCACATTCCACATCAAGCACTCTCTATTTTTCTTGCTTTCAATAAACAAAACCATCAACACTTTTTGTGATCATTACCCGTCACCACCTCATCAACTTACATGTGGATGTACAATCTCAAATTTGTAGGTATAACAATTTCTTTTACTCTTTATTCATTTTTAGAATATAGGTTTCAATATTTATATCTAATACTACATTATATATATCATATATGACTTAAGCCAGTTTCTCCTTCCCATGCCAAAATTTTTAAAGTGAGAACACTTGTCAAATTTTAGTGGTGGACTAGGAAAGTGTAGTAATTTCCAAATGTCACCTCCACATTATCCTAGTCATTTCTACATTAAAGGATGTACTTTGGCAGTAGTCTGATGTACCTTTTATTGCAATTTTTGGGAAAAGATCTCCTATGCTTGGCATGATTGAAAGGACTAAGATCTATTATGGGAACATCTATAGTTAAAGCCTCAATGTCCTTCATCATTAATGTATCATTATTCTACATGTCAGAAACAAAGGGGTCTTGACTACAAGAAGTGGTAATAGCATATGACATTTTTAAGATTAGTTTTTAAATTCAGAGAAAAAATTTGCAGAGCTAAGAGGGGCAAAAATTTGTCACAATATCAAGAGTGGAAGCCAGTTATTTTGAAGATAGGAGGATAGCTAAATGGGTATGACCTAATTGTTCATAATATTTTACTTGTGGACATTAAAGCAGTTCAGTAATCTCATTCTTGTGGATGGCTTAGTTATTTCTTACAATTAACAGAATTCAATGAAGAAGTGGCAATGGAGTTCATGATGAGATTTGATGAAGGGGATGCCTCAGTTTGGGGATTAAGAGTGGTTGTTACCAAGGAAAAGATAGCAGAGGTCACAAGATTATGGGTAATTGGGGAACATTATCCAAATGAACATTATGCTAGATCTTCAAGGGTACAGTTCACTCAGCAAGGTGACCCTCAAGTGGACATTACAAAACAAGGATGTAAGTGACTTTCTCTTCCACCTCCATATCTAGAGCTAGCAACCCATATTATTAGATATTTAACCTTTGAAGGTAGGTTTTCAAACTTACATGCTCATCATTTTAAATTGCTTAGCTGCATAAGGCATAACATGCAAGTTAATATTCCCAACTTTCTTTCAATATGTTGTGTATCAGTATTGAGGAAACTCAAAAAGGAAAGCCAAATTTTGTTTCCCATCATACCCTCATTAAACTTCTAGTTGAATGATCTCTTAGGGATTCTTCTTGTAATTCATGGGTAGAATTTGTTGAATCCAAGACCTTATAGCCACAAGCCAACCCTATTCCTCAAAACTTAGAAAATGAGGAAGAAACCAGAGAGCCAATTCAAAATCCATCTGAGAAGGAAAAAGAACCCTCTCCTGATAAGTTTGCTAACCCTAATTTAGAGGATGATATGCTAAGCTCTTCTAGGGGTAAAGGCAAGTGTAAGGTTAGCCCTAACCTTGAAAAGGAAGTGCAAAATCCCTTTTTTAAGGTAAAAAAAAGAAAGAGGTATGTTCCTATCGAAACTAATCCTGTAACATCAACTCTAGTAATGCCTAAACCAAAACAGACCTATAAAGTGGTCAAATTTGAAGAGGTTCTTATACATAGAAGCCCTTGTATGCAAGGTTGAGTATCTCTAGGTTCTATTGAAAAACCAAATGCCCCAATTTCAAAGTCTGAAATAGAGTCAGTAGTTGAAAATATTACAGATGATTCTCATGTGAAATTAGAGCCCCAAAAAATAGAAACAAATGAAACTAAGTATGTCAAGGAAACACCGCAAGAGAATCAAGAAATGTGTAAATCAAATCCTACTATTGTTCTAGAAAAAGCACCTAGCAATGAGAAACCTATCATGCCATCAGTCCCTGAATATTCCAATGCCTCCCTTATACCTTATATTAAATGTTCTTGGCACACCCAACATTCCCAAGAAGTTTCCAGAGAACAAAAGATAAAATCTTATACTTAAGAATTTTCATCATCAACAATTCAATCAATATTGTTTGGTCTATAAAATCATTTTATTTTTCAGAAAGTCTTTTGCAAGCAAGAGAGACCATATGCAAAAGGCAATATTTGATAGAGACAAGGAAATTAAATCATTAAAGGAGCAACTAGAAAAGTAGAAGCAACAAATGAATAAGGCTTTGAATTATGACCAGGCCATGGCCTGTACACCACCCCCAACAGTGTATGCTATGTGTTTGAAAGAACAGTTTCTATTATGCCAGTTGATAATGACAATGAGAAATATTGATTGTGAATTTAAGAATGCTTGAGATTTTTATAATGTGTATCAAACTTTTCCCTCATGGAAAAAGAACTTGTTGTGTGAGCTCTATTTGCATAATTTCATAATTCCACAAGAAATAGAGTGGAATCCCTTGCTTTACATAAGGGATGTTCACTTAAGAGCTCTAATGTCATGGATGCACAATGAAACAAATTATTATAGATAGTTGGATACTTATAGAGACCTTGAAAAATCTAAACCAATGCCACTCTAGGCTGAATCCCATAAACTTTATGACCTTTTGAGAGATTGGTTCAAATTAACTTGTGGAAGGCCAAAACCAAAAATCAAAGAGAAAGTGTTTAAAGAAAGGGAAAATTTTTACAAAGAGTATCAGACACTTCCTAATTTTACACAATAGAGAGCAATTTCAAGGCTTAGAAATAGGTGGAGTCGACTACCAAAATCTATCAGGAAGGCTGAACCACACAACCCTATTAATTTTTAGGTAGCAATGAATAGAGTGGCTAAATACATGCAATTAGGAAGGCAAATCAGGAAAGAGTTGTGGATGCCACTAACCTTCCAACCTCCTACCCTTCTCTAGCCCCTATATGAAAGCAATGCTACCAGGTTAGATCCATTAGTTGAAGAACACTTGGGTGAGCATTAAAGATGATCTAGAGGATATTTCTACACCTTTAGAAGTGGGAAATAGGGGAATACAACAATGGGAGATTTTAGAGCAATGATGAAGAAATACAATGCTTGAGGACAAGTATTTGCATAGTGGGGGCCAAATGATGAGGCATATTAATGTCTCAAATTTGATATATTTTTTATATAGTCTGAGCCTGCTCTTTGAGCTATGTGAAAAACATTTCCAAAATATCTATTTTAAATGTCTTGTGAACTTATGTTGAATGCAGCTAGAACCTATTAAACCTATGGATAGTTTATATGATATACCTTTCTTAATATTATATGTATAGTGCAGTATTTCATATAAATATTTTAAGCTATGTTTTAATATTTGAATGAGAGTAGAAATGTTGTTGTACATGTCTGAATGTTTCTAATTTTTAGGAAATGGAGAAGTGGTGCAAAGAGTGGTGAGCATCGTATTAAAGAACGAGTAATGAAGAACGATCATAGCATGAGAAGCACATGTCAGGTTTGAGTGATAAGTTGCATCTATGAGAGGAGTTATTTGAGGAAGCCGACTTGTTGCATTATATAAAGACTTTTATTCTATTGCTCAATTAATGTTCAAAAAGTCATGGTTGACATCCTATCCTTTTTCTACTGACGATGTTTGCTTACGAGTTTTTATGTT
Source organism: Cupressus sempervirens (assembly GCA_028749045.1). Taxonomy (NCBI): domain Eukaryota; kingdom Viridiplantae; phylum Streptophyta; class Pinopsida; order Cupressales; family Cupressaceae; genus Cupressus; species Cupressus sempervirens. Next base: position 522,556,899 of record CM053788.1, read on the forward strand.
ATGTTTGTAATAAGATCCAATCCTTTAGATATGGAGAGTTAGAGTTAGAGAGATTCTAAAGTTGTTTTCTCTATTCTCTATGAATTTTTCAATCATGTAACAAAAGAAGAATTCTAATGAGAGTGATTTTGGATTACCTATTATGTTTTTAGTTAGTTGAAGCCAACCAAGGGGGCCCACTTGGGAGGTGGAATAGATTTAACTAGATTGGATTCATTTCTTGCAATTTCTTGTTTAACATAGATTTATTGTATTAGTCCTGCAACATAGTTACTATGGAATTTCCTACAGCACTTGTGGAAAATGATCATAGTGGATGTTTATACTGTTAACTAGTTTAGAATTCCCTTTTCTATAGCTTCTACAATTCTCTATTGATAATCTAAGTGTGTTTATTGTTATGTATCAATAGTATAGATTCCTTTTATGCATTTTAATTTCTTGTAGCATAGGTGTTAAGACTCTTAAAGGAACTTGGTGCACATACTGTGCTGACCCATTTCAAGTCTTACGTCTCTAGGTTGACAATTGAAATGTATTTTCATAATGGAATAGACAGTTCTTAAAATAGATATAGTACCCTTGTTAGAGGAATAGTAGTGTGATTATCTTGATATATTATGGAAACCTACCAAAATTATAATCCTAAGCTTGATCAATTTCTACACATTTCATTAGCTTACTTTATTTTCAAATTCTAAATAATAATACAAGTTTTATATCATTAAAAGTGAATAGTTGTACTTTTTTTAGTCTTTTCCTTCACAAAAGGGTGATACAAGTTTGTGCTTCGACCCTAATCCCTTAGGTTATGAGTTAAGTGATGATATTGTAGCTATTGGTTACATTGGTCTAATGTTAAAATTCAAAATAAATCAAGCATCATAAAAATTTGGAATGTATGAGGAGATAACTCAGTCAGCTTACTAGGCATCATTAGAGAAATAATCTCATAAGAAGGTTGCAACTATAATAAAGAAAGCACTATTTGAGGTTGGCATGTCAGAAGAAGAATCACAAGCAATTAAAAAAACAATCTTTGGATTAAAACAAACTAGTGAACAAGGTGTAATGTATGTAACAACTCTGTCAGTTGGCCAAGCATCTAGTGTATCCATTGCAAAAACTCCTAGATAACAGAGCATTCCATATGCTACTATATTAGCTAAGAAACCTAGTGGATCTAAAAGGCAGTCAAAGAGAGTTAAGTAGCAAGCTACTAGACCAGAGAAAAGAAAGAAGACATTGTTGACAATTAAAGATTCCAGTGATAAAGAAGAAGAAGAGGAACAAGAAGACAAACAACTAGAGAAAGTTATTGTTACCAAGTAGCCAGCAAGCAAAACAAAAAAACCCTAGAAACTAAAGATAGAGAAAATTAACATAGCCATTGTTAGTGAAGGGAACTTTGTGCAAATGAACAAGTTCTATGATTTTTACAATAACATTGAGAAAGAACATATTGATATATCTATTGTGAGATATATGATTATTAACAATTTGAAATTCAAAAACATTAAAGGTTTTGTCAATCAAAAAGTCTATGATAGATTTATAGCAAAGAAGGCACAATTTTACGAAGAAGATATGGAACTTCAAAAATAGATGATAAGGACTATGTGTAAGACTAAAGATGAAGAAGAAATAAAGAAACTGATCGATAAACTAGCACCCTATCTATGGAACAAAAGGAGGCCAATTCTATTTATGGGTAGTAATAAGGATATAATTAGAAGTGAAACTGGTGTAGCTATTAATAAAATGATGATTGAGGTAGAGGTAGCTCCTACCACTGCAAAGAAATATTTGGTAGTGTTAGTAAGTGGTGACACCATGGAAATTGATCAAACTAATGTTACTATTAACATTGATGAGAATCCTTTTGAAAGTTTTGATCGTCCTATGCCCCATTTTGAAAATATTTAGGATTAGTTGAGACTGATTGAAGAAGAGAAATGATAGTTAGAAGAAGAAAAAGAGAAGATTAAATAAGCCAAGATGAAATTTCTTGAAGAGGAAGAAAAGAGGAGAAAAGAAGAAAAATAAAATATATTAGAATAAGAAAAGAAAGAAAAAGAAAGAAAAGATATATAGGAAAAGGAAGAAGAAGAGAGAAAATCAAAGAAGGTAGCAGAGAAGAAACAAGAGGAAGATGAAGTGAAAGCATCTAGCTCATCCACTCCTATATCTATTGCTAACCTTACAGGTGATGATTATGATCAATCTAACTTGATCTCATCTTTCAACAAGTTAATTGAGAAGAAAAGAATAGTCAAGAGTCTACAAAAAGAATTAATGGGGGTGACTGGAAAATTGCACAACACCCTCACAGCCAAACATATAGAAGCATACCCTAAATAGAGAGCTCATGTAGTTGTAAAATCATTTGATGATGAATTTACAATTTTTTTGAATGTTGTTGAGTCTAAGGCTCAAATTTCACATGATGTTAATCTTTTTAGCACCATTTCTCAAAACATTCAAAATGATTTGTTGAGTCTTGATACTCATATCAAGGAACTCTAAAGATGTCAACAAGTTGGAAAGGTACTATACATCAAATGTACTTTATCTCATAATTTGACAAAAGATTTGGAAAGTAAGATTCAAGGAAAGCTAAGTAAATTGGAAGCTCTAACTAGAGTCAGATACAACAACCCTCTTGCAGAGTTGATGAGTTTGAAGGACAAGTTGTTGGTGTTCACATTGAAATTAGGAAACTACAACTTGAAGAAGAAAAAGTTTTGAGAAGACTATTAGAATTTAGAGAGTCTATTGCTCTAAAGATATTAGCCATTGAGAGATAGTTGGAGGAATGTGTCAAAACAAAGGACACTTTTTCCAATTTCACCTACTTCAACCTTAATGCAATTGAGATTGCATCATATGTATGTGCAATTCTCACTACTATTGAAGTAGAAAAGGACACATGGAAGAAAGGTATGAATAGTCTAAATGAAAACTTTGATGATTGTATGAAGATGATAGCATCTTGAGGTAGCAAGACAAAAAATTTGATAGTTTTTTTAAGTGTTTTTTTTACAATAGACAAACAACACTTTTTTTGACAATTTTTGACATTTTAACCTTTGTCATTAATGTCAAAGGGGGAGATGTTATAGAAGAAAATTGTAGTAAGTTATGTATGTAGTAATCACATCGAAAGGGGGAACATTTGTAATATGAAGTATATGTAATAGATGATAAGTATCATAAGTTTTGAAGGATTTAATCAACACAAATCCACAAAGTCTTCGAACACCTACATGTCACAAAAGAAAAAGATGAAAGAAGGCAAGGGTTTTTATTTGAGAATTATGCAAATGTATTCTTAGAAATGAAAGAGATAATAAAAAATTACATATAATGGAGAAGAATAGAGCAAAAGATGAAGAAATTAGAAATCTCAAGTTTGATTAGGAATCACAAGCTATACTGCTATGTGCGGTGATTGAACAAAAGAAGAAAGCTATAGAAGACAAGGACATGATTGAAGAAGACAAAAGAATGTTGGAAAATAGATTGGAAGAAAAGTCAATAGAGCTATCCAAGATCTCAAACATGCAATTAGATACCTTAAGGCAAATGATGAATGCTCATCATGAGTTAAATTTCAAGGACGTTGAGATAACTACATTGAAGTTACAAAATAAAGAACTATAGAATGACCTGAAAAGAGAAAAGGAATTTGCTGAAAGTTTCAACAAGGAAAATGAATCCATCAAGTACTTTTATAAATTATTGAAATCCCCTAGGTCCAATAGAGATACATCAAGATTGGGCTACACAAGCATTGAAGAAGGAGAATCATCCAAAGCTGTTGAGGAAAGGAACAACAATGGTAAGAATTCCAAATCTACTTGTCATAATTGTGGAAAGAAAGGGAATACCTCTAATGTGTGTAGGAGAAAGAATAAAAATTAGAATGCTAAGCCTAAAAACATGGTTCACTATCATAAGTGCAATAAACAAGGTCATTAGGTACATGAATGTAGAACTAGAGCCATGCATGCAGCAAAATTTGAAGGATATTGCTACAACTGTCAGAAGTATGGACATAGATCCTTTGAATACAAATCCAAGTCCACATGGTCATCAAGTAAGCCAACAAAGGTAAGAAGCTATGGAAATTCTTATAACTGGGATTACAATACAAAGATATAGCTATCACTATTGTCAGGAATATGGAAATGTACCTAAAAACTACATTAGGACTCAATTTAGTGGTAATTACAAGAGGAGGTTGAGTTAAACTACATGTTTCATCTATTTGAAGACTAGTCACATTAGTAAACATTGTCCAACTAGGTCCAAAGCACCAAGTTGTGAATTTGATAAAGGCAAAGGCAAGGAAAATTTTGAACACATCAAGAATGAGATGAATATGACATGGAAGAAGAAGGAAGGTTGTAGTACATCAAATGGAGAATGGATCACTTCACCCAATGGGTCAAGTGGTCACACTTCATCAAACTAAGTAACAAGAGGTATGTGGGAATGATACTTAAAGTGTTGCATTATACATCAATTCCAAAAGAAGTAAGTACTAAAAGGATTATATTAGCATAAATAAAGATGCAAGAAGTTGTAGAAAATTCAAGGTTAAATCTTCAAGTTTTCATGTTGTTGTCGAGCATGAAAAGTTCTTTTTGAATGCCAAGTAAAACACTACTTAGTATTGAGCTATGAAACTAAGTTAGTTGAGGTCAAGCCTATAGTAGCTGCCAAGTGATGGTCATGTCAATAGATGTCAAGTGAAACAAAAAACATGTTGATGCTGAGTTTATAATTGTACAAGCACTAAGCATTAAATGCAAAGTTTTGAAGGGTATAAGGTCAATTTTCACTCATTTTTTGTCATTTCAAATTTGATTTATTACAAGGAGAGTAGAAGGTGACTCAAAAACTAAGTTCAAAGAATTTACACATATTCTAGTGATGATCCAACACTAGTTCATCAAATTTACAAGGTATTCTTCATAAGCTAAGTCACATAATTTGAAACTTGTATAAACCCTAGCTTGTCAAATAGCATCTAGTTCAAGGAATGTAGAGGGTCAAGAAGTTTTAAATGTTTAATTAGTTAGAAATGAATTAAAGCAACCATACTTTAGAGAAATTACATATGTTGCATATACACAAGAACCATTAGGTACATTTTCCATGATTCCCCCAAAAGTCATAATGGTCCAAGACATTAGAAAATGCTACAATTTAAAGATAGGAGGAATAGGAGACATGGAAATAAGAAAATCCTATGACAAGTTATGTGAAATTGACATTCTAAAAGAATAATTTAAGATTGTTGAAAGAAATGGTTTGACCCATGCCCTAGATTTTCCCACAAATTTCAAAATAGAATGGATCAAGATAGTGTTGAGCAGAATACATGATGGATGCTTATGGCTAGAAGATGGTCCCATCAAAATTTCAAAGAGAATAGTTTATAGGGTAACTAGTTTTCCAACCCTAGATTGGTCAAAGACTCTGCAAAGTGACTCAAAGGAGGTCATTGAGAAAAACACAAGAGCCAAATGGAACAAATGTGGAATGACTATTGATACCATCAGACACCCACTACTTGACTTTGCCATAAGTGTAATTCCTCATAAGTTTTATCAATCAAGTAGATTGAACAATGTACCCTACATTACAATTGGTGTGGGCTATAATATTATTAAGAAGGACCATACCTATGATCTAGCTGAACTACAATTGTAATAGATAATGGAGAACCTAGGTGCTATTAGAAAAACCAAGAGTGCATAGTGTAAGTTTGGAGCAATCCTAATTTGCATATTTTTCTATGTTCAAAACACATTCCCATCTTTTGGTAAGGTGAGTTGGAAGACAAATAGATCAATTGCAATTCAAGTCAATAAGTATATTGAGCAAATGGGAGATAACTTTGAAACTATCATGACCAGCTATTTTGAAGACTTCAAGAAGTCTATGAAATAGAGGATGAGAATACCTATTTCATTGGTTGAATGGTATTACAATGACATATGCTTTCTTGTTGATATTGACTATACATATGTACAGGCTTTCATACCTAGGGTAAGATGGCTAAGACCTTAGGCTATCAAATTAATGTTGATGAAGCCTCAGCTACCATCACTTCCCTTCTTGTCGAAGAAGTTGATAAATCAGCTAAAATATTTGGAAACTATGATGCCATGAAGTCCAAAGTTGAGATGGAGTCAATAGCAATGTCTACATTGAAGAAGAAAGACAAATTGGTGAAGAAATTAAAGGCCAAATTTGGTGAAGGCAAAGGTGAAGAAGAAGAAGATGATAAAGAGGATGAAGAGGAAGAATGGGAACAAGCTTAAGAACCTATTACATTAACCAAAGGATTGGGAGAAGATAAGGATGAAGAAGAGGTAGAAGGTGTCAAGGAAGCAAAGGAAGCACTAGTACAAGTAGAACCTAAGAAGAGAAAGGCCAAGGCACATCCTGTACTGGAAAAGAAAAAGGAAAAGAAGATTGCTAAGCCAAGCCCAGAAAAGCCAAAATCACCAACAACCAAGGCAAGCACACGAGCCACCATAGAAAAAGCCAAGGAGAGAGCCAAAAGAAAAGGCCAAGGCTATAGAATAAGAAGGCCCAGAGTAAAAGAAACAAAGAAGGAAATACATTGCATAACTAGAAACTAATGATGAAAGAATAGAATTAGAGGATACAACCCAACTTAGAGTGGTAAGTCATCCACCAAAATCTAATCTTGAGAATATATATGAGAATGTTAGAAATAATGTAGATTTGACTGGTTTGAAAAGTATTAATTGTGAAAAACTTGGTAGAGAAGAGTAGAATTTGATTGAATAATCAATATATGAAATGATGTCTAAGTTCAAGAACACCCCACTTAAATTAGATAACACTATGCCAAAGGAATTATATAATATTGTTTAAAATAAATGGCATTATTGTTTAAACTTGGAGAAACAAATTAGAGAATCCAAATCAGCCTAGGTAATGCTAGAATTAACTAAAGGGCAGATTATCATGACCAACAAGAAATATGGTGGAAGGTTTGAACCAAAATATAGGGCATTCAACATTCTTCAAAAAAATATTGAAGATGTTGTGAAGAAATCCAATCAAATGTGGAAATTGATTTATGGATTGACAACTGTCAAGCAAGGAGAAGAAAATCCCTTTGAAGGAAGAAATAATGGTGATGATAATAATGATAAGGAGGATGACAAGGAAGAAGATAAAGAAAAGGATAATACTGAGGAGGAGATACAAAAGAAAGATGAAGACATGGATATAGCTAAAGAGTGGTAGGAAGAATAGAGTGTGCAAGATGCGCAAATACTGACTATGAGCCCTCCTCATGACACTAGTATCTCTACAGAAACCATAACTATTAAGGATGTTCCTAATAATTTAGCTCAGAACATCAATCCTTTAACTATAGAAGATCTGAAGAAGATTCTTGACCAATCCACTACAAGCAAGATTATGTGAAAATCTAGTATTGATTAGTGTAGATGAGCTTTAGAAGGTAGTAGCTAACATCACAAGGGATAAGGTGAATACACAAGAACCACCTTCTACCATCCCTTTAGCTACTAGTGTTCAACCCTTGATTCAAACAACTAAAGATACATCTATCAAGGTTGACATAAGTGTCAAAGAAGACACAGTTGAGCAAGGGTAGACTGCCAAAGAAGAGGAAAAGGAGCCGACAATAGAGCAAATAGGACAGATAGATACATCTATATGTGTAGCACAACTATAAGGTACAAATCAAATCATTTTTATTGATGGGAGTAGATCTAAAGAGAGCAAGGATACACCAAAGGAAAAGGAGCAACAATCTATTAAAGCATTGGTAACATTACCTACACCAAGAACTCCTACAAAAATTCTTCAAAAATTGAGCACAAAAGAAATACCACTACAAATTTTAGCAACAGGCTCAAGCTCTACAAAATTTGACAAGGTAACTCACTATGGTGATGTAACTTTAGATGAGGAAATAGTGATGCCTTAGTTTGATTATGCAACAATGGCACTAGAATAAATAGGAATATTAAAACAAGCTTTAAAAAAGAAGAAGCACCAAGAAGTTCTTAAACAAGAATTTAGGCAAAAGAAAGCATAACAAGACATCAAACAAATCTTCTTAGATGCATTCAACCTACCTACACCTGAAGAAACAAAGCCTCTATTGGAAAAATTGTTAGAAATTATTGAAAAGGTCAATAATGAAGATATTGACACAAGTGAAAAACTTTTTGAGTGGTCAAAGAAGAAATTTCAAAGTAAAGTGAACGAGAAAATATCTAGTGAGATAGCACTTACTCAAGTTGCACTAACCACAAAGGTTGAGGATATGAAGAAGGTAGTTGAGAATATTTTCTCATTGTACACTAAAATGTATGACCCCACACTCTTCACTCAAGAAATAAGACATAGAATTCTGAGTCTGGAGAGAAATCTACATTTATCAGGTATGCAACTACCTCAAAACCTAGTTCAAAGTGAGAAGCATTTTCACACATTGCTTCAATCATAGAGTCAACTAGCTATGTTAATAGTAGAAGAGGCTAGTATAAGAGCCAAGTTGAAACAAATTCAAGCCTCCCTCACCCCACATATGGAAATACTCCATAAAGAGCTAGGATATGTAGAAACTTTGTTAAAGAAAGATCCCCATATTTCTACATCAAATGGACTAGTTGACCTAGCAGCCAAGCTGGCAATCCAATTCAAGTCACTAGATGTTGCATGTGACAACTAGGATGCAGCTCTAAAGATAATTATGCAAGCCCACAAATCCTTTTTGGAAAATAATACCCTAAGCGTGTAAACCCTTTGACATAAGTGTCAAAAAGGGGGAGATAAAAGTAAACGGGGGAGATAAAAGAAAAAGGGGAGAGAAAGAAAAGAGTAAGGGGGAGATAAACCAAAGGAGGAAAGTAAGTCAGCAGAGACAAAGATAAAGCAAGAAGAGAGCAATGAAAGGGGGAGAAAATAGAATAAAAAAAGGAGAAAGAAAGATAAAAATAGAAGTAGAAGCAAAGTATATTAGATGATAGAGCATCAGTTGCAAATACATTAAAGGCAAAGAGTATCAGTCAGCAAAGATAAACCCATTCAAAATGCAAAATAAATTTTTGATACAAAATAGGCACATTAACTTAGGGGGAGTTATAAATTTTGAGGGATATAGGTTAGTGCAAAATTTTGAAAATTGTGAAGTTTTGGATATAAGCCGAGTTGTGAATATATTATACTTGAGAAGATTAGATTGATTATGTATAGTTGTGTGTTTTTGACACTCATATCAAAGGTGGAGATCATTGATCTCGGTTTGGTTTTTGACAATTGAGTGTCAACACACTTAAGACATTTACTTAGTTTATGGAAAACTAGTAATGCATGTCGAGTATAATATGTAAATACTAGACTATGCCAAGTTGCAATGAGTGTTGAGTCACTCATGTGCTAAGTCACTCAAGTGTTGAGTAGATAGACCATGCCGAGTGATTTAAGTGTCAAGTTAGAAATAGAATTACAATATATGTTGAGCATCAGTAACTTCAAGTGTCGAGTAGCACATATTAAACATATTTGTTTGTGATTGCACAAACAACTATGTAAACCATTTTCAAGCCAACATAAGGTTAGATTTTGATTTTTTAAAGATAAGGATGAATCTATTTGTAGAATCTATATGTGTTTGCATGTAGCCAATCAAAAAATAGGAAGGATTAAGTGGAAAAAAGAATGAATCTCATCCATAGATTCATACCTAAACCTAAGCTACCAAAGTCTTTATTAGGAAGACAAAGCCCCAACAATTAGAATGAGTCGATAAAGTGAAAGAGATCATGTTATAGGAGGTAACAAGGGGTGAATGATCAAATTTTTTTATAGAGAATTCAAGGTGACTTAGCAGTGAGAGTGAATTGTAGAATCAATTTTAGAAGAACAACGAACAAAAGGATAGAACAATTGTACATTAGATCAAAGAGGATCAAGGACACTATACGAATTTGATCTTTAGTTAGGCAACCAGAGCTAATCACAAGATCTATTTTGAAGCATCCTACAAAGTGATTTTAGTTAATTCTCCTAGGTAGAATAGTCCTAACAGGCTATAATAAATCCTTTAACATGAGGGTGACATTCCAAGTGGATGTTATGAAGTCCTTTAGTAAAGAAAACTTCTAACAGGGTGTTGAAATCCTCTAACAAGGTGGAACTTAACAGTCCTTGCAAGCCTTCAATAGGGTAGGCTTTTCACAAGGTAGATCATGCTTCATGGTCAAACTATTGTAACCTTAATTGGGTACACTTTATTGCTACATTAGTGAAGATTTGTGGGTCTCATCCCTGACCCAATTTTACCTTCTCATTCAAAGGGTTTCTGGGTAGTCATAGATGGTGTTAAGTGTGTGTGTTCAATTGCTTACATATTTTAGATGCATTTTCTTTTTATGTTATTGATAGTTCATATATTATATGCATCTCATGAATAGTGAAAGTTTTAATAGCTGAAGTTTGAACTTTTGATTCACACCCCCTTCAGAAGTATATGTTTTTCATTTGTAACTCCAATAGTTTTGTGGGCTTCAAATAGTAGCTTACTAGGGTCAATCAAACCCCTTCAAGTTGAGAAATATAAGACTTGGACCTTGGTTTCAAGTTCCTACATTTGATACTCTTTCTAACCATGTGACTGGATTGACCATTTCAATCCAATTGTCATGCTTCTTGACCACTGATCTGTTGATCTTCACCTAGCTAAGAAGCCTCCTACTCGCCTAGGGATTTTCTTTAAAAATAAAAAACAATATCAAAATCACTCCAAAATTCATGTATTTACAATATTTATAGTGATACTATTTATTCCAAAGGCCCATAGTGATATGACTGCTAGAATTCAAGAAAGAGCCATTTTTCTTTTTGCTACTCGAATCAGGACAATGAACTAGTGAATTACAATATAAATTACAAACAGCTATCTAAACTAATATTTAGGAGCCCAAATCAATATGAAACAAACTAAATTAAATACTCTATCTAACAAGGTAAATTAGAGAGTCCAATCAATCCATTAGCATGTAGGTTTTGGACATGCAAATTGACTGAAATAGGAAATTACTTGTTTTTTGTTGCTTCATGATTGAATCTGTATAACCTCATCACCAACCACTCTCTTGGGCATGAAATGGTGTTTTATACTTTAAATGTGTGATTCTCTTATGTATGAACAAGTAATTTAATCTTCACAAGTTCCTTTGTTTTGCATAATATTGACAATGTTGTCAAAAATGCAACTTTACAAAATGCAAAGTTGTCTTTAGCAACTTTCCTCCAACTCACACTTTGACCAATCCTAGACCTCAAAGGACCTCAAATGGGTCTAGAATGATCCAAAATCACTTTCTAATGCTATTCCTTATGTATGAAGTTCTATTCAAGGTTTGGTCAAGCTTTGACTAACTCAACTTCTAACAAGCAACTTGAGCATCCTTAAGACACTCTTTGACTCTGGACTTTCACACACTTCCCTACCTATGTGTAGGAAACCACTCACACTCTTGGGGATTTATACTTATCCCTTATTATTTTATGGTTTAATAAAATCATCCACAAGTCAAAACTTCTCAAGGCCTCAACTATGATCCTAGGTGCTCCTACACCACATCAATAACTGATCCAATCTTGCTAAGGTCTTCACCAACTCTACTAATGTTATTCGATTAGCTCTTATTCCTCCTTAAATAGGTAGCTTGATATTTTTCTACTTAAACACCACCATAGATATTAGGGTCAGGGGTTGGATTCATCATTCATTGAATCCTTCCATCTTTATGTTTCCTCCTTTCTCTTCTAGAAACTTTTCCAAGCTTCTCTTTGAATCCATGCATAGAAATTCTCAAACATGATTTCTCTTGAATTAAATGTTCTAACTCATTAATTCTTATATTCAATCCATATTCTATAAATTTAACTGTATCAACTAGGAAATGAGATTCCTTCAAAAATTATAAAATGCTGACACTCGGCCAATACTATGTTCCTTGGCCTCAATCATCACTAGGTAATTCAATCCTCACTATCTTCTCTTGCGCAGCTTACACTATCTTCACTTAGTTCATTTACTAGCACTCAATCTAACTTCTCTATGAATTTGTCTTTTTACTAGCACTCTGTCAACACTAAATTTTCTTGGTTTCTACTATTTTTGCAGTCAACACTATCATAGTTTGGCTTCAACTATAATTTCATTAATCTTCTTCTTTGAAGCTAAGTTAAGTTTAAGAATTTTTATCTTTATTGATCATCTCTTCTAGGCTTTAACATAACTATTGTCACCATACAATAGTATGATTAAACAACACATTATCTTGTCAAATTATATCTAATAAAGTACCAATTTTAATTCCTCATAACTCAACCTTTCCACTTAGATTCTCTTTTTATCTCTTCTACTTAAATCCCTTTCATCAAGCATCTTGATATAGCACTCTACTTAGGTAGTAACTGTCTCACCAATAAAGTTTGACATCAATGATAACATAACAATTATTCCAATTATAGTTCTAATAAATCAGCACATAATAGAATATCTTGGATCCAATCCTTAGCATATTGGGATCAAACTAAGAATTGAAAAATAGAGGAAGAGTTCATTTATTTATGTCGATAAAGGTGCTAATGAAGGCTCAAACCAAAAATAATTAACCAACCATTATGGGTTTCTCACGGTTATATGAAATTGGAATTTTCATTGACTCCAAGTAGAATTCTAGTTGGATTTTGTACATTTATTGACATGTGCCCAAGGATGAAGTTGAGAGGTTGTCTCCCAATTGTTTGACAAAATGCCCACAAAGACTCATCAAAAAGATCAAAGGTGGGACTCGGATATGAAATATGGATCAAAATTTAATTTAGGTTTCTAGCATCTAGAGATACCAAATTGTGTCAACAAGATTGTCAAACACAATGGAAGTTTTATATATATATATATATATATATATATATATATATATATAATTTGGAAAATTCAAGATGTAAAATATGGGAAATCAAAGAAACATGTCATTAGTTGGTAAGAAGAGGATGCAAAGTCATGTTAATGTTGACACTTTCTATAGGAATCAAAATTAGGTGCCTCGTGTTCTCAACTCATTCTAGACTAAAATGGAGGATGACCACTACTGCGTGTTGGATTGAAAGATGATAAACATGAGACCATAATAAAGTTTGAATAGAAAAAGAGTGCATACAAAGAAAATCAAGAAAAGTGCATAATCTATAGGTCAACAGGGATCAGAATTATCACATTTCTTTTATAAAGGTGACATTGAAATGGAGAACATGGCCTCTCTAGATTATATGTGGGGTCCTCTTCCACCCATCTTGTTGGAAATTAAACAATTCATAGCCAACTTCCTCGTTGGGTTTGACAATTAAGAAGTGTCTACAAGAATATGTGGTCTCCTCCACCCTTCCTGTAGTCATTGGATTCAAAAAAGATGTAGAGATTGATATCACAAAATGAGCTCAACTGATGGGGATTGTCTAGACTTCCCATCATAGTTACCAGAAATGAGAAATGAGAAACATAACGACAACAACAACATGATGAGAAATGATATTTTTCAAAGGTTGCTCAAAACAAATGTGTATGTATATATGTATATATACACACATATATATAAATGTTTATGTATGTATATATATACATACATGTGTGTGTGTGTTAGTAATAAGTATACACTTGCAAACATTTCATATATAATTGCACTTAATATATAACTTGCATGTCTCTTTCTCACACACATATAACACGATATTTAAATTTTAATTTTAAATATATTTTATGAGTGTTTAGAAAATTTAAAATTCAATTCTTAATTTTTTTTAACGAATATATAGAAAAATATTAATTTCATTCTTTAAAAAATATTTGAACTTCAACTTTTAATACATACACATGACAATTACAATTTAATAAGTATTACTAATTCATTATTTAATATTTATTTTAATTCACTTTCAAAATAGAAATATCTTACTTAATACTTAGCCATGCATATTAAATAAAACTATAGTATTTATATCTACATTGTTTAATAATAAATAAAGTTGTAGTTAGTAATAAATAAAACTATAGTAACAATAATAATTAAAACTTAATTATAATTCTTTATAGAATTTTAAAATACAAAAATTCAAAAAAGCTAAGGAAATATTTAATTTCACTAAAGAAAAATGTTGGTTTTGTGATGAAAAACCTATTTCGTCCATCACAACGAGAAATGAGGATCTCTCGTCATGTTTCTAGCAACATAGCTTCACAGTAATATGTCTAAAGTTATCTTTGAAGGATATAGTGTGGAATCATAAATACATGATATTAAAATGGAACAATTTTTCTTGAATCATGGTGTTCCCATTTATAAAAAGATACTCTATGGTTATTGTGATACCTGTACTAGGATCTTTACTCAACCTCATGGTCATCTACTGTGCTTTCTTTGCATCACAATCACTATCAATAATTCTTACAACATATAGATAGAAAGTATTGAACTTGAAGTAGCATGATATTTGGGCTAAGAAAAAGGCACATTCGATGGAATTTTCTAGTGTGCATTCACCATACATCCCTAGCATGTCCTTATGAGCTACATATCAATATAGAGATATATATCATAGGGGTGCTATGTTTTAACAAGGGAGAAAAATTATGGTTGGGAAATATATTCAAATATCTCATTTTCAAGATTCCATTATTAGAACTAAATAATATCATCAAAAATATATTTATTGAAGGACACACATCAAGAGGGGGGTTCTTCTTTTCTAGGGAAAGTCCTAAGGCTTTGGGGAAGGGAGAATACTTCATGATTGTAACAAGGATAGGATAATGGAGGAAAGTTGATTTTTTTTCTACAAACTAATTGTAAAAGAAGGGATAAAATAATATTATTGTATTTTTTTCATGTTTTTGAAATAAAAGGAAACATATTTAAATGCTAGATCTTGAGGTCTAGATACTTATTGTTGTAGTTAAAATTGATCTTATGGTATTTTCTTTCCTATTTTGAATGTAGTTATGTTGATACATAGGCTCATAGCTCACTGAATGAGACATGTAATTTCTTTCATTTCCTCACTAATGTGAAAGGTTCAATAAGTGATCTTATCATTGTGTGTTAGCATTTTTTCTCATTATGTATATATGTAAACACATTCATTTAATATTGATGAAATGAATGTCAATAGCCTTCGTGTCTTTGAGTTAAAATGCATGACACATTTTTAATTCACTATATATATCTTTTAGAAGGGACCTAAGCCTTCATATCAAAACTCAAAGAGAATTTTCACATAACATTATAAACACTTCATCTATTAGTTCTATTTTTCTTCTCATTTGGGAGTTTAAGGGTCATATTTAAATGTGTTTTTTGAGAGGAAAAATATGTTTAGTAACAAACATCACATGAGCTCTCAAATAAATTTTAAAAGTAAAGAGATGTCCACAATATCAATATCAACATGAACATAATTAAAATGAGATAAGTATAGAATGTAACACATAAGTCAAATCTAGTATCTCATATATATAATGGAATCCAAATACAAGTACAATCATAAGACCAAAACTTTGATACATAGCCAAAATCTTGGATGTCACAAAATGGCCCCAAGTATAATCTACAAAAAAATGCAAGCTCATGACTAAATCCCACCCTCCTATGTAGGAAGAGGACAGGGTGGAGCCTATATCTTATCATGTGGAAAGACTACACCTCTGATCACCCTTCCCTCTTAGAGTAATCTAGTACTCTTTGTCCCTCTGGCACTACTGCTATGTAGATTATATAGTAATATGTTTCCCTTGCCCAATGTCTCTCTATGTCCTACTGTGCTTGGACCCTCTTTTGGAGAAACTCCTCTAAGACCTGTGCCTACTCATTTTGTAGTTTTTGGTCACTCACTTCTATGCTAACCCTCAATTGTTGCACCTCTACCTCTAGCTCCTTCACTTGTACTGTGGTTGCATGTCTTATCTCCCATTACTTCTTCTTCTAAGGATTCTACTTCTTTTCCCTATTGGTGCACTATCTACACACTATTATCTCTTCCTCTATGGACTCATCCTCATCCTCTACCTCCATTGAAACCCTATTCCTTGGATGACTACTAGAAGGGGCACTACCTCAGGTCCCTTGAGTACTATCTCCCCCTCTACCACTTCCCCAATCTCCACCATCCCCTCTTCCTCTACCCCTGACATGTAGTTCTCTCCTTGTTAGATCTATCAACCTAGGGTAGGGATGATCCCTCAACCATATCATGTTCTCAGAAGACTCCCATGAATCAAAAATATCTGGGATCAAGTCTTCGTATACATGTTGAATTTTTTGGACCTCCTCTACAAAGATATCATATCTAAGAATAGGCCCCCATCCTAATCCCTCCTTCATAGAATACCTGGCATATGTGGTCACCTCACTATTTTCACTCTCTTGCCTCATGAACTACCTCCATATGTGAGTAATTACAAACTACTCCACCTACTCTTGATGCCTTTCTAGTAGTGGCCTATTGTAAAACATATAGGCCAACTCACCCTACATTCCCTATCATTGCTTGACCTATTTGTAAGGTCACCATGTAACTAAGGTAATTTCATCAAGTCTCTTCCTCTAGTAGGGTACATATCTAATGTATTCCTACTAGACATATCTTAAATATCTAAAAATTAAGGGTCTACCCCTCTTTCGTAGTTGTGCCCATGGGAGGATAATGATGATGTTATTCCACATCCACATCTATGCCACCAAAACTCTTGTAGACTAGTTATCCCCTTCTCTATACACTATATCATGCATCTCTCTATACATATAATATATAATAGAAGGGCCCCATGGCATGCAACTAGGTTGAGACATCAAATCCATCACCAAGTATCCCCATCCACACTAGAATCCCCTTTGGTTATGATCAACACCAAGCACACAACCAATCAAGGAGCATAGAAAAATTGTCAATAGGAATTCATCACTATATCCTTGTAATATTCTCTCCTAGATGATAAAGTGGTCAAGGATGGTGTCATCACAAAACACTCATTGCATAATTGTTCTACTCTTTTTTGGGGTCTAATCAAAGAAAACCCGCATCATAAGTCATGGCATATACTAGTATCTATCATAAGTATCTAAACATAAGGATATAAATATAAATCACATCAGCAAAATATTGATACCCACCGACACTCCTTTATAGGGGATCTGTAGGATCTGATACACATCCTATAGTGTGGTGGCCATCTATCCTATAGGCAAGCGAAATTTATTATGCTTTGAATGGAATCTATTAGCTAGTGTATTCAAGAGGCCATGATTTTCCTAGAAATGGGGAAAATGTAGTAAATACCCAATACCCATTGTATTCAACATATGTATTATCATCTAAGAGATTACTAACTCTAAGTAGTCCTATGGGATATGGAAATATTGTTTGAACATTAAGAAATAATTTTTGCAACCAATACAAAAAGTAAAATATGTCAGAACATATAAATGAGATGTCAAGAAGTGTTTAAGAACATCAAGGAATCACTCAAAATAGTCATCAATTCTAACTAATCATACTAGGAAGCAACAATCTAACAACGTAAAGTTGTACAATATTTCACAAGCTGACAAGGAATCATATGATGATTTTCCTAAAACCATATGATGTCTTATGTTCTTGCGATGCTTAACACATGGTCGTGCAAATCATGGGTTCGTATTAGGCCATACATTAATAAACTTGTTAACTATTTTCACTACATATGTAAACATTTCTAAAAGTTTGCTTAATTTTATTGCCTATATAAAAATAGCCTCATATTGAATTCATACATCATTGTTGGTTAGGAATAATAGGTTATGGAATCAAAATTGCATGATGATTTGAGTTATTAGATGGTTTTGAACATTGTTAATTTCATAGTATTCATAAGGTCTAAAGTTTGTAGAAAAATTAGAAAAGAATGAATGTACAAAAGATATTTGTATTTCATTAAAGGAAAGTACATTTTGTTTGTTCCACACAAGCCATAGTGATTATTTGAAAACAAACAAGTTCTATTTCAACTTTAGATTGTTTTGAATACATTCTCAAGAAAGTACAAAATCTACAATGAGAAATGAACATTGATCATTCAATAAAGAACAAAAAACATTGAAAGAGATCAATGGTTTCGTCATTTCCTAGTAGGGAGGTAGCCATGTTGAATTTGATGAAGTACTCAGGTTCTCACATCCTTCCCACAACCTGTATAGAAAAGAAGAATGATGTCAGTCACATGAAATGACTGACCTCAGGAAATAAAGCAATATTAATCAATGTTATCTATTCTAGTTGAACAAAAGGAGCATACATCAACCATATGCATAATGGAATGAAGGAGAAAGAAAATTAATTTTATGCTAATTTTGTTTGCTTCATGTGTGGATTTAGGTATGAAGACCAAGTAGGTTGTTAAGGGACACATATACATATAGTTGTGAAACTTTCTAACTAAAGTCATTTAGAGCCAAAGATTGATTAAGGAGATTGTAAAGGGAGCATTTATACATTATAGATATGGGACCTTTCAACTAAATTAATGGAGATGTAGAAGACTGACTATTGAAGGGACATGGAAATTTGTCATGAAACCTTTCAACTCAATTAAAATTGGTACAAAAATTTTATAAATTTCTACAGGAACGGTTCTATAGGAACTTATCATATTCATATATATATTACAAGTTGCAACACAAAGAGATTGCCTTAGCATAATCCTACATGAGGATCCATAATTGAAGGTTTAATAACATGAATAGCTACTACAATATTACAGTCATAAGTATTGCAAGAATGCATAAATGCATATAAAACTACAAATTCTATTGGAAGCTACAACAAATATTTCAAACAAAACAAGAAAAAGTTATAGCTAAGATAGACCAAAGTAGGTGAAAATAGTAGCAATGAGAAACTGAGATATGCAATCAATAGACATTGATCATTTATATCAACATTTAACAATGGGTAGCTATAGGACTATGTCTATAGAAACACAAAGGTATATAAAAGATTCATTCCAAGTATTGTAATTAGTAACAATTATAGCAAGAATGGTGCATTCATAAGAAACTGATTTGAATAATGAAGAAATGAAAACATAGTGATCAACACTTATATATTGTAATAAAAGGAAGGAAAATGTGATAAATGAAGATTAGTTTGGGGTATGTCTAGGATCATGGTCAACCAAACTATGGCCATAAGTGGTAGTGAAAAACTAGCAAATCAAGGTTATGTCAACTTGACACATAATTTTAAAGTGGTTTTGGACTTTATATCAAAAAGTTGTAAGAAAATAATCTATAGTAAATTGAATCTAGTTTCTAAACTACTAGGCCTTATCTAGAGAAAAAATTATTTGATCTATCAACAGTTTGGATTTTAATGCAGGCTACAAAACTTTTAGAGAAAAAAAATAAAAAGTAGGTGTATGTTTGACCACCTTAATTAAAATCAAATGATAATTTTTTTAATATAATTATAGATATAAAAAGTAGACTCATGCCTAGATGTGACTCATATTTTTTTTAAAAAAATTTCCAAATAAATAATTTATTATGAATTTTTCACTATACTATTTTTAGAATTAAAAATCTCTCATGTC
Organism: Cupressus sempervirens; assembly: GCA_028749045.1. Taxonomy (NCBI): domain Eukaryota; kingdom Viridiplantae; phylum Streptophyta; class Pinopsida; order Cupressales; family Cupressaceae; genus Cupressus; species Cupressus sempervirens. Next base: position 522,576,619 of record CM053788.1, read on the forward strand.
TAACCACCTTAACTAGTTCAAAAAAATTCAAAATTAAATTTCTCTTTTTTTTTCTTATACAAGTCGAAGCATACAATGTAACGCATCTTTTGAATTTCACAAATCTTATATAGTTCGAAAGTTATAGCTATTTTTCAATTAGTATGTTAATCAACACTTTGTAGCTAACTCCATTACAAAATAAGTAATAATTACTTAACTCATAATTTGACAGACATTATATCGATAGAAAGCTATGAACATTCTCAAGAAACCTTTTCTTTTCATCAAATTTGGATGAAAAAAAGTCATCAGGTACATTGTTGAAGTCAAAAGCACACAACAACATAATAAAAACACATTTTTGGGATGTTTTTGGCATTGACCATGGAGGGTTGGCATCCAAAGAAAAACCAAGCCTAATTTGGTACTCGTTCCCAAATTGGATATCCATTCCCAAATCGGATACCCATTCTCAAATCGGATACCCTTTTTTTTTTTTTTTTTAAAAAAACAAAATTAAACTTTTTTTAAAAATTCTTTTATAATAGTATAAACCCTTTTTAGGATACTTAATATATTTTTCAAAGGCTTTAGGACCCTTAACCATACATATAATGGTTCCAAAGGATCAAAAGGGGTCATAGGGTATCTTTTGACACTTTTTAACCCATTCAATCACAATATGTGTGTTTATGGTTCCTAGGACCCATAACCATATAAATGATGTGATCCAATGACTCAAAGAGACCTTCAAATATCCTATGACCCTTTTTTATCCATTTGATGATGTGAAGTGTGCTTAGGGGTCATAAGATACTCTATTACCCCTTTCGATTCATTTGTACACATAATATATATTCCTACGACCTCTAGGAATGTATTTTCTTATTTAATGAGTCAGAAGGGACCATATGAAACTTTATAATCTCATTCAACCCATTCAAACACATAATGTATGTCCCTATGGGTCCTAGGACCCCTAGGAACATATGTGGTCCTACCCCTTTGGAACCATATAAATTATTATAATATGTCCCTAGGAGTCATAGGACACCTAGAGACATATATTGTCATGAAATGTGTCAAAAGGGTTCATAGGTTATCCTATGACCCTTTTCAATCAAAATAAATGATAATAATATGTCCTCAGGGGTCCTAGGATACCTAGAGACATATGTTATAATGAAATATGTCAGAAGGGGTCATAGGTTATCCTGTGACCCCTTTCGACCCATATAAACGATTAGAATATGTTCCTAGGGGTCCTAGGACCCCTAGAGGCATATGTTGTAATCAAATGTGTTGAAAGGGGTCATAGCTTATCTTATGACTCCTTTCAACCCATATAAATAATTATAATAGGTTCCTAGGGGTCTTGGGACCCTTAGAAACATATGATCTAATGAAAAGTGTCAATAGGGTTCATAAGTTATCCTATGACCCCTTTCAATCCATATAAATGATTATAATAAATCCCTAGGGGTCTTTTTACCCCTTGAGACATGTTATAATGAAATGTGTTGAAAGGGGTCATAGGTTTTGACCCATATCATAGGTTTTGACCCATATAAATGACTATAATATGTCCCTAGGTATCTTGGAACCCCTAGAGACATATGTTGTAATGAAATATGTTAAAAGGGGTAATGGAGTATCCTATAACCCCTTTTGACTAATATAAATGATTATAATATGTCCCTAGGGATCTTAAGACCCCTAGAGACATATGTTGTCATGAGATGTGTCGAAAGGGCTTATAGGTTATCCTATGACTTCTCTCGACCCATATAAATGATTATAATATGTTCTTAGGGTCCTGGAACCATTAGAGACATATGTTATTATGAAATGTGTCAAAAGGGGTCATAGGTTACCCTATGACCTCTTTTGACCCATATAAATGATTATAATATGTCCCTAGGGGTCTTGGAACCCCTAAAGACATATGTTGTAATGAAACATGTCAAAAGAGGTCACGAGTTAACCTATGACCACTTTTGATCCATATAAACAATTATAATATATCCCTAGATTTTCTAGGTCTCCTAAAGATATATGTTGTAATGAAATGTGTCAAAAGGGGTCATAGGTTATACAATGACCCCATTCAAACCATAGAAATGATTGTGATATGTCCTTAGGGGTCCTATGACCCCTGGCAACATATGTTATAATGAAATGTGTTGAATGGTGTCATAGGTTTTTCTATGACACCTTTCAACCCATATAGATGAATATAATATGTTCCTATGAGTCCTAGGACCCCTAGGATTATATTTTATAATGAAACATGTCAAAAGGGGTCATAAGGTTATCCTATGACTCATTTCAACCCATATAAATGATTATAATATATCCCTAGGGGCCTATACACCCCTAGAGATTTATGTTTTGATGAAATGTGTCAAAAGGATTCATAAGTTATTCTATGACCCCTTTTGAACCATATAAATAATTACAATATGTAACTAGGGGTCCTAGGACCCCTAGAGACATATGTTGTAATGAAATGTGTCGAAAGGGGTCATAACATATCCTATGGCCCATTTTGACTAATATAAATGATTATAATATGTCCCTAGGGTTCCTACAATCCCTGGAGACATATGTTGTAATGAAAAGTGTCTAAAGGGGTCATAGCTACCCCTTTGAAACCATATAAATGATTATAATATGTCCCTCAGGGTCTTGGGACCCCTAGAGACATGTTGTAATCAAATATGTCGAAAGGGATCATAGGTTATCATATGACCCCTTTTGACCCATATAAATAGTTCTAATATGTCCTTAGGAGTCCTATGACCCCTAGTGACATATATTGTCATGAAATATGTCGAAAGGGGTCATAGGTTCCTATGACCCATTTTGACTCATATAAATGATTCTAATGTATCCCTAGGGGTCTTGCAACCCATACAGACATACGTCGTGATGAAATGTGTTGAAAGGGGTCATAGGTTATCCCATATCCCTTTTTGACTCATATAAATGATTATAATATGTCCCTAGGGGTCTTGGGACCCCTAAAGACATATTTTGTCATGAAATATGTCAAACCTATGACCCCTTTCAACTCATATAAATGATTCTAATATGTCCCTAGGTGTCTTGGGACCCTTAGAGACATATGTTTTCATGAAATGTGTCGAAAGGGGTCATACATTATCATATGACTCCTTTCGACCCATATAAATGATTATAAAATATCTCTAAGGGTCCTATGACCCCTAGAGACATGTGTTGTAATGAAATGCGTCAAAAGGGGACATAGGTTATCCTATAACAACTTTCGATCCATATAAACAATTCTAATGTGTCCCTAGGGGTCATGGGACCTATAGAGACATATGTTTTCATTAAATATGTTTCAACCCATATAAATGATTATAGTATGTCCCTAGGGGTCCTAGGACCCCTAGCGACATATGTCATCATGAAATGTGTCTAAAGGGGTCATACATTATCTTATGACAACTTTTGACCCATATAAATGATTTTAATATGTCCTTAGGGGTCCTAGGACCCCTAGACACATATGTTGTAATGAAATGTCTCAAAAGGGGTCATAGGTCATTCTATCGCCCCTTTCGACCCATATAAATGATTATAATATGTTCTTAGGATTTTAGGACCCCTAGAGACATATGTTGTAATGAAATGTGTTGAAAGGGGTCGTAGGTTATTTTATGACCCCTTTTGATCCATATAAATGATTGTAATATGTTCCTAGGGTCCTGATACCCCTAGAGACATATGTTGTCATTAAATGAAAGTGGTCATAAGTTATCCTATGACCCCTTTTGACCCATATAAATGATTAGAATATATCCCTAGGGATCCTGGGACCCCTAGAGACATATGTAGTCATGAAATGTGTTGAAAGGGGTCATAAATTATCCTATGAAACTTTTTGACCCATATAAATGATTATAATATGACCCTAGGGGTCTTGGGACCCCTACAGACATATGTTGTTATAAAATGTGTCGAAAGGGGTCATAGGTTATCATATGACACCTTTTGACCCATACAAATGATTATAAAATGTCCCTAGGGGTCTTAGGACCCCTAAAGACATATGTTGTAACGAAATGTATCAAAAGGGGTCATAGGTCATCCTATAGCCCCTTTGAACCCATATAAATGATTATAATATGTTCCTAGGGTCTTGTAACCCCTAGAGACATATTTAGTAATGAAATATCCTTTTTGATGCATATAAACAATTCTAGTGTGTCCCTAAGGGTCCTGGGACCCCTAGAGACATATGTTGTCATTAAATATGTCAAAAAGAGTCATAGGTTATCCTATGACCCTTTTCAATCCATATAGATGATTATAATATGTCCATAGGGGTCTTAGGACCCCTAGAGACATATCTCATCATGAAATGTGTCAAAAGGGGTCAGGTTATCCTATGACAACTTTTGACCCATATAAATGATTATAATATGTCCCTAGGGGTCTTAAGACACCTAGAGACATATGTTGTAATGAAATGTGCCAAACGGGGTCATAGTTCAGTCTATGGCACCATTCGACCCATATAAATGGTTATAATATGTTCCTAGGGTCCTAGGACCCCTAGAAACAATGTTGTAATGAAATGTGTTGAAAGGGGTCGTAGGTTATCCTATGACCCCTTTCGACCCATATAAATGATTGTAATATGTCTCTAGGGGTCCTGGGAACCCTAGAGACATATGTTGTCATTAAATATGTTGAAAGGGGTCATAGGTTATTCTATGACCCCTCTCGACCCATATAATTGATTATAATATGTCCCTAGGGGTCCTAGGACCCCTAGAGATATACATTGTCATGCAATATGTCGAATGAGGTCATAGGTTATCCTATGACAACTTTTGACCCATATAAGCAATTATAATACATCCTTAGGTGTCATGCGAGCCTTATAGACATATGTTGTAATAAAATATGTTGAGAAAGGTCATAAGTTATCCTATGACCCCTTTCGAGCTATATAAATGATTATAATATGTCCCTAGGGTTCCTAAGACTCCAAGAGACATATGTTTTCATGAGATGTGTTGAAAGGGGTTATAGATTATCTTATGACCCATTTTGACCCATATAAATGATTATAATATGTTCCTAGGGCCCTAAGACCCCTAGAGACATATGTTGTCATGAAATGTGTTGAGAGGGGTCATACATTATCCTATTACCCCTTACGACCCATATAAATGATTATAATATGTCTTTAGCAGTCTTGGGACCCCTAAAGACATATGTTGTAATGAAACATGTTGAAAGGGAGTTACGAGTTAACCTATCACCCCTTTTGACCCATATAAATTATTATGATACATCCCTAGTGGTCCTAGGACCCCAAGCGACATGTGTTGTAGTGAAATGTTTTGAAAGGTGTCATAGGTTATACAATGACCCCCTTCAAACTATAGAAATGATTGTAATATGTCCCTAAGGGTCCTATGACCCATAGAGACATATGTTGTAATGAAATATGTCAAGAGGTCATAGGTTATCATATGACCCCTTTCGACCCATATAAATGATTATACTATGTCCCTAGCGATCTTATGACCCCTAGAGACATATTTTGTCATTAAATATGACAAAAGGGATCTTAGGTTATCTTATGACCCCTTTCAACCCATATAAATGATTATAATATGTCCCTAAGGGTCCTACAACTCCTAGAGAGATACATTGTCATGAAATGTGCCAAAATGGCTCATAGATTATCCTATGACAACTTTTGACGCATATAAATTATTATAATGTCCCTAGGTGTCTTGGGACCCCTATAGACATATGTTGTAATGAAATGTGTCAACAGGAGTCATAGGTTATCCTATGATCCCTTTTGACCCATATAAATAATTATAATATGTCCCTATGGTTCCTAAGACCTCTAAGAACTATGTTGTCATGAAATGTGTCGAAAGGGATTATAGGTTATCCTATGACCCCTTTTGACCCCATATAAATTATTAGAATATGGCCCTAGGGATTTTGGGACCCCTAGAGACATATGTTGTAACGAAATGTGTTGAATAGGGTCACAGGTTAGCCTATGACACATTTTGACCCTTGTAAATGATTATAATATATTCCTAAGGGTTTTGGGACTTCTAAAGACATATGTTTTAATGAAATGTGTGTTGAAAGAGGTCATAAGTTATACAATGAACCCCTTCAAACCATAGAAATGATTATAGTATGTCCTTAGGTGTTCTATGACCCATAGAGACATATAATATAATGAAATATGTCAAAAGGGGTCAGAGGTTATCCTATGACCCTTATAGATATATGTTGTAAAGAAATATGTTGAAAGGGGTCATAGGTTATCCTATGACCCCTTTCTACCCATATAAATGATTCTAATATGTTCCTAGGGTTTTTGGGACCCCTAGAGACATATGTTTTCATAAAATGTGTCGAAAGGCATCATAGGTTATCCAATGACCCATTTCGACCCATATAAATGATTATAATATGCCCATAAGGGTCTTAGAACCCCTAGAAATATATGTTGTGATGAAATGTGTCAAAAGGGGTCATAGGTCATCTTATGGCCCCTTTTGACCCATATAAATGATTATAATATGTTCCTAGGGTCCTAAGACCTCTAGAGACATATATTGTCATGAAATGTGTCTAAAGGGGTCATAGGTTATCATATGACCCCTTTTGACCCATGCAAACTATTATAATATGTCCCTAGGGGTCCTAGGACCCCTAGAGATATATGTTGCAATGAAATGTGTTGAAAGAAGTCATAGGTTTTCTAATGACCCCTTTTGACCCATATAAACAATTATAATATGTCCCTAAGGGTCCTAGGACTCATAGAAACATATGTTGTAATGAAATATGTTGAAAGGGGTCATAGGTAATCTGTGACACCTTTCAACCCATATAAATGATTATAATATGTCTTTAAGGATCCTAAGACCCCTAGAGACATTTATTGTTGTGAGATGTATCAAAAGGGGTCATAGGTTATACTATGAACCCTTTCAACCCATATAAATGATTATAATATGTTCTTAGGGGTCCTAGAACCCTTAGAGACATATGTTGTCATGAAATGTGTCCAAAGGGGTCAAAAGTTATCTTATGACCCCTTTTGACCCATATAAACAATTATAATATGTCCCTAGTAGTCGTGGGACCACTAGAGACATATGTTGCAATAAAAAAATTTGAAAAGGGTTATAGGTTTTTCAATGACCCCTTTCGACCCATATAAATGATTATAATATGTCTCTAGGGTTCATGGGACCCCTAGAGACATATGTTGTCATGAAATGTGTTGAAAGGGGTCATAGGTTATCCTATGACTCTTTTTGACCCGTATAAATGATTATAATATGTACCTTGGGGTCTTGGGACCCATAGAGACATATGTTGTAATGAAATGTGTCAAAATATAAATGATTGTAATATGTCCCTATGGGTCCTAAGACCCCTAGAGACATATGATCTAATAAAACATGTCAAAAGGGGTCATAGGTTATCCTATGACCCCTTTCAACCCATATAAATGATTATAATATGTCCCTAGGGGTCTTGGGACCCCTAAAGACATATGTTGTAATGAAATGTGTTGAAAGGGGTCATAGGTTATACAATGACCCCCTTCAAACTATAGAAATGATTGTAATATGTCTCTAGGGGTCTTATGACCCTTAGAGAAATGTTGTAATTAAATATGTCAAAAGGGGTCATAGGTTATCCTTTGATCCATTTCGAACCATATAAATGATTATAATATGTCCCTAGGGGTCCTAGGACCCCTAGAAACATATGTTATAATTAAATGTATTGAAAGGGGTCATAGGTTATCCTATGACTACTTTTGACCCATTAAATGATTATAATATGTTCCTAGAGGTCCTAGGACCCCTAAAGATATATATTGTCATTTAATGGGTCAAAATAGGTCATATGTTACCCTATGATCTCTTTCAACCCATTTAAACAAATGATTTATGTCCCTAGGGGTTATGGGACACCTAGGAACATATATTGTCATATAATGTATTGGAAGGGGTCATGAGGTACTCTATGACCCCTTTTGACTCATTTGAACACATGATATATTTTCCTACGGGTTATAGGATCCCTATCAACATATGTTATCATTTAATTGGTCAAAAAGGGTTATAGGGAACTGTATGACCCCTTTCTTCCCATTCAAACAAATGGTGTATGTTTCTAGGGGACCTAGGACCCCTAGGGACATAAGTGATGTGTTATAATGGATAAAAGGGGTCATAGGTCATCCCATGACACATTTCAACCTATTACATGATAAAATATGTTCATAGGGTTTATAGGACCTCTAGGGAAATACATGTTGTGTTACAGTTATTTGAATTAGGTTAAATGATATCATATGACTCATTTCAACCCTTTACATGAAAAAATATTTTCTTGTGGGTCCTAAGACCTCTAGGAACATGTATGTTGTGTTGAAATGGGTTGAAAGGGGTAATAGGATAACCTATGACTCATTTCAATCAAATACATGGCAACTTATGTTCCTAGAAATCCTAGGGCCCCTAGGGACATATATGTTGTGTTCCAATGGATAGAAAGGGGTAATAAGGTATCCTATGACCCCTAGGGACATACTTTTTATAATCCAATGGGTAGAAAGGTGTCATAGGGTTTTCTATGACCCCTTTTGACACATTACACAAGAACATATGTTGCTAGAGGTCCTAGGACCCTTATCATCATGTGTGTTGTGCTCCAATGGATCAAATTTTGAACCATTACATGTTAACATATGTTCCTAGGGGTCCTAATACCCTAGGGCCATACATATTATGTTCCAGTGGGTCAAAAGGGGTCATCAGATACCCTATGACCCCTTTCAGGCCATTACATGACAACATATGTTCCTAGGGGTCCTAATACCCTAGGGCCATACATATTGTGTTCTAGTGGGTCAAAAGGGGTCATCAGATACCCTATGACCCCTTTCGGGCCATTACATGACAACATATGTATGCTATCATGTAATGGCTTGAAAGGGTCATAGGATACTCTATGACCCTTTCAACCCATTGGAACACAACATATATGTCTATAAGGATCCTAGGACCCCTAGGAAAATATGTTATCATGTATTAGGTCAAAAGGGGTTATAGGATACTCCATAACCCCTTTCTACCCATTAAAACACAAGATATATATCCCTAGGCATCCTTTGACCCTTAGGAAGATATGTTGTCATATAATGGGTCAAAATGGGTCATAGGGTATCCCATGACCAATTTGGACTCATTGGAACACATGTATGTCCTTAGTGAGACCCGTAGGAAAATATATCATCATATAGTTTATTAACTTAGGTTACTAATATAGATATAATATATAATACTAATATATATGATATATAATTAGGGTATCCCATGACCCATTCGGACTCGTTGGAACACATGTATGTCCCGAGGGGGACCCCTAAGAATGTACATCATCATATAGTTTATTAATTTAGGTTAATAATATATAATATATAATAATAATATATATGATATATAATTATATAATAATATATAATAAGTAATAACTATATATATAATAATTATATAATAAATAATATTTTTATATACAATAAGTAATAACTATATATAAAATAATGATATAATAAATAATTATTGTTATTTAATACTATATAAAAAAATTTAGTAACTATATCTAATAATTGGTCCCCATTCCCTTTACAATTGAATTTGGCACCATAATTTGGGAACATAAATCGGATACATGTTCCCAAATCGGATACCCATTTTCAAATTGGATATCTGTTCTCAAATCGGATACTCATTATCAAATCAAATACTCAATTAGGCATGGAATTACATTTTTTGTTTGGTACCAGGATGAGTGGGAAAAAAGTCAAAGTGCATTTTGAAATGCTTTTAGGTGTTCAAAAATTACATGTTTTTCACATCGCCACTTTTTGGCACACCATGATCTTGCACATACCCTTTGATCAATATTATTTTCATTTTTAGAGGAATGTGTTCACAACTCATAAAAGCCAATGATATAAGAGTGTTAAAACTAACAGAATATGAATGTCCTTTAATAAAGCTACATTGGTATTAAGATAGACACAAGAATCTTAATCACATATATTGAAGGAAATAAATGATCAGCACATTATCCAAGCAACATAAAATGGAGCTGAGATAATAAATGGACTCAAAATTACAATAAACAAATAAAAGATGTTATTTTCATATTTCAAAAAAGTAATCTTGTGTTTGAGTTTTCAATAAAATGAGGATACATCTAAGCAAATTGTTTCTAGGTTATCTCCAAAATGGGGGCATTTAGGGTCCTATGTGGGCATAATCCCTAGAAATACAATGAGGAAATAGATAGATGTGATTTTCTAAGAATGAAATTTTGTCATTTATCCAATATCGCTAAATATACGCAACCAAAATATAGAAGATAAAGCTATAGGATGAACAACTTGAATGTCATCGTTCTCACAGAGGGAATTAATAACCACAATACCCATATAAGAAAAGAAATAGAAATACTCCATATATCAAGCATGACATATTTCTAGAAAAGAAATTATCATCAAATGGTAATTTTCTTACCATCAGATTCAAAATATTTTGTAAGTAGAAAACTAATAATTTTGTTGAAAATGCTCAAACCCTAGATAAGTGTGAAAGAGATCTCGAGAAACTCAAAAGATGAAATTGCAAAATGATTAAAAGATAGGGTTTTTCCTCCATCTTTAACCACCGGAGTCCTAATTTTAATCAAATCCAATCTAAAGAATTTTGGGTCCAGCACTGAGAAAGGATATATCATTCTTTCAAACTCTTTATCTTTTTAAATTTTTTAATTATGTATATATATTTTGTAATTTTTAGCATAACTATCACCTAACATATATTAATAATTTAAAATCTAATTTTTTATTATATTTATTGCTATACATTTTTTTTAAAAATATTTAAATTAAATATCATTATTTAATAAATATTAGGGAAATTTTATATTTCACTTTATTTCAAATAATCACATTGATTATTTTGAATAAGTTAATAACAATAAATATAATAAGGGATAATAATTTCACTTGCATAAAATTATTGTAAAATTAATAATATCAACTATTAAAATAATAAAATATTGATACTTATTAATTATTTTGAAATGCAAGATGAGAGACATATGATCAATTAAGTCACAATTATTTTTGAAGACTTAAAGTGACTTACACTCGAGCAAGGAGTTTTTTTAGCCAAGATAGATTATTTGAGTTAACTACATGTCACAAAGAGTTGATTTTCAGTCAGAGGGCTATTTGATTTTCTTATGTGATATTTTTAGCCGATTATGGTGCACTTAAGACCTGTTTTACATTTAGATCACTTTGGGAGCCTCTTTAATGCATATTTTGCATATTTTTTAGCAGTTTGACATACTATATTTTTGGGTTAATTTTAAGATCTAACCTAGGGTTTTGTGTATGCTTTTGAGGAGATAGAGGAATTTTTTTAGTTTTCTATCAGTTGAACAGGTGTTTGAGAGTGGATTGGATTGGTTTCTTCACAGATTGGAGTAGTTTTGAGACTTATTTTCATGCATTTTTCTCATATTTGAATTAGGGTTTTGAGCTCTATTTATTGTAGATTCACCTCATTTTTGAGGTCTCATCTTTCTCACTTATATTTTTTGCATATTGTAAATTTCTACGTTGATTGTAGGGGCATTTGTAGCAAATTTTTTTTAGCATTGATTATACAGATTCAATGATTCCTTCTCATTGATTCTTATGTAATATTGTAGATTCTTTTCTTTTATGTTGTATTTATCCTTCATTTAAGTTATAATCCTTATTGCATATTCGAATATTGATACTTGTAATTGCAGTTCTTTGTTTTTGTCCATATTCTTTTTGTAGAAAATTGGTAAAGCCTAGGTTTTCCTTTCAAAGCAAAAGATTTTGGGTCATTTCATATAATCACTTTTGCAGTTGCATGTCTTTCTAAGTACTGTGAATCATTAGTATCTTGGGTAATTGGTGTTAGTTAAAATGAAATTACATACAAATCATTGTTGTATCACCTCATTTAGGATTTAGTATTCATTTTATCATTCACTTCTCATCACTTTTTGTGCATTCAATTAAGTTTTAGATGATCACTATATAGGAAATAGCCTAGCTCTTGGAGATTCATCTCTCATTTTAGGAAAACCCACCTTTCAAGAGAATTTTCATATTTCAATAGGATAGCTAGATTTTCCATCTTGTTAAAGACACAATCTTGATTGACAATAGATTTTGAAAAGCCTAGTGTGACATGAATTGATTCTTAGTTTGCTTGAGTCACATAATTTTACTCATTTTTGGTGTGAATATTAGTATTACATCCTTCAGAGGCATAATCTACACACACACACACCCAATGACTCAGAGAAGGAAGAATTCATTGGTTTCATAGGATCAATTGTTGGTATGTTTGTAACAAATTTATATTCATATTTCTAGATTACTATATAAGAAGATGTGTCAAATTATAATCATAAGTCAATGTACCCATCTCTATATTATGACAAAAAATATATACCAAGATCCTTATCAATCATATACACATAGTTAGAATTTTGGTTTACTCCTACAACAATAGTTTATCACAATAATCAAAGTTGTTATCTGACTCAAGATTTTGAAATTCAATGTGAAATCCAAGAATTTAAAGAGACTAGAAAACAACATGACAAATTAAAAGATATGTTGTAGGATTTTAGTAATTAGATAAATGAGCTTAAGAGGCAATAGGACTTTTAAGCACAACTAGATGAGTGCTCTTATCAAGCTTATCTTCATGAGCAAGATGAGTTAGATTATTAAGCCCATATTCATGAGTAGGAAGTTGAAGAAATGCATAAATATTTTGGAAATCAGTTGGTTGGAGAAAGAAGACAATATGAAGAGCTTCTTGTTGGAAAAGAATAGTAGTATGAAATACAAAGGAAAAAGTATGAAGAAGGTTTTCAAAGGAAATTGAAAGCACATGAGGAATTTCATGACAAGGAGCTACAAGATCAAAATATTATAATCAAAAGGTTGGAAATCTCATATAACAATTAAAAGAATCTGAAGAAGATAATGGTGTTTTGAGCTAGCATGAAGAAGAAAATCAAATTATAGCTCCTACTGAGAAGCCAATCCAGGAGCCTACATATACTAAAGAGGAGATTCAATCACCTATAATGCTGGCTCAAAGTTCTAATCAGCAATATGAAGTACAAAAGGTAGATTTTGAAAAGAATCTTGATCATTGGATTGTTGTACATGAGGTAGATTTGAAGATAAATTTTTTTGAACAATAGTCTTCCAATACTAAAATCCTAAGCTTCTTACAAGAGCCCTTAAAGTAAGATACTCAAACTCAAAATTCAAGTTTCCCATGCTTCATCAAGCCCAATCAGGAAGAACATATACTTAAGAAAATATTGGTGTATAAGAAACTCATTCCTAAAGCTTAATCAATTCTCGATGTTCAAATTCAACATGTTAAGAAGATTTCTAATTTTGATTTTCTAAGTTTTAATAATTGCTTTCCTAAACAACAGGTTGAAATTGAAAAATCCAATCCTCCATAAGAAGTTTCTCATATAGAAAAATTTGATAGTTTTCATGGTCCACTTGATTTTTTTGATGAGCTTCTCAATTTTTTGAGTGAGGAAGAAGATGAGGTTCATGCTTAACAAGAGGAAAATCAGAAAATGCTCACATTGACTTTAGGATAGCAAGAAGAGGATGATGATTTAACTATTTTAGTGATTCAAAATATTCCTCATAAGGTATGTAATAGTCTCATTTCTACTAAGATTGATAATGATGATGATGAGGTTTCATTTGGGATGATTTTTAAATTTTTATATTAGAACTAGATGGGACAAACCAAGAACAAAAAGTTGTTAAAAATTTGTACATGAAGCCTAAAGAGCATGTTGTTTTGTTTATCAAAACCTCTCTATCTGATAGCAATAATGATGAAAACATGCATGAGATAACATATTTTCTTACCTATGATCAACATGTTAAGAAAAATAAGATCAATAAGTTGTTGATCCACAAACAAAGATTTCATCTATTTGACATAAAATATGGGGTTGAGCAAAATAACTCAAAATATGCAAACTTTCATGAGTTCATTATGGCTGGTCAGATTAGTGGATTAATGAAAAAGACAATCAAAGAAGTTAAAACTAGCCATCATATTCCAAAGATTTTTATTTCAAGGGGCTACTCAATTAGAATTTTTTCTAGAATGGATCTCAAACATGAAGTTTTAGACATTGTAGAGAAGATCCCATCTACATACGCATCTTAGACATGTCTTTGTTTTGATCAAATTCAAGAGGTAGGTGAACTAGCCTATTACTTCCAAAATATGCTTCAATTACAGTTGATAGTTTCACTCATATGTGATATCATTTTAGCTATATGGATGCATGAAACCTACCCTCAATCAATCAATGAATTGATGTATTTGAGGATCTTGATGATTGATTAACTTAGGGTAGGTTAGTTTGTTTTTAGTTTTCAAATTTTAGTAAAGTATTGTTTCAACACATTTAGATTCAAGTTGTTAGTTGTGAGTTGTTAGTAATAAAATTTAAGACTACAACATCTCCATCAATGCATGAGATATATACAACCCAAAGCATGGAATAGATTGTGATGCCTTGAATCATACATACCTCATAAGTTTATAGAAAATTCATAATGACATGGTCTATTTTTCAGTCCTTCAAATATACAGAAATCAAAAAAACATCCATATTGCTGGTACAAAGTCTTTTGAATCAATCTCAGAAAAATAACAAGTATTGAATCTGATTTTTGAGTTATAGTTTACTCAAAACTATATCTTGAGGCACAACAACAATATGATGTATTATTCACCATCATACTTGACTGATATACTACTATAAAACCATAAAAATACCAAAAAATAGTGGGTGTGATCACTCCAAGACAGTCAGTACATCACCCAAATATAATCAATAATAACACACCAGGTTGTTGTTATGACACAAGGTACCGTTTCAAGTTCTCCAATTGAGTTTTCTAGTTTTTTTCAACCAAATTTGTAAGCTATCAACAACCAACAATTGTTAGCCTTTATAACTAGGATACAATTGTTATACCATTGAAAAGAGATCATAAAAAGGAAATTGTATTCATCTTTTTACTCGGATACAACTATATCATGATTATCAAAATGAACAGCTACAAAATCCTATGGTCGCCTATTGATCTAGTTGAATTTTTCAGATTTTAGTTTAGCTTTAGTTTGATTTGGTGTGGTGTGTTTATTTTAGCAAGAGTTTCACTTTTTAGAGTTTGATATTTTTCTAAACATTTGAGAGGGTTAGGTTTTCTAATGTTGAAGAAGACTCTATGCCCAATGGATATGCATAATGTAACATGTCTATTTTTTTTTACCAGACAAACACCCTTGAGAAGTCACAAAAATGTTAACTATTTTTACTACATATGCAAACTTTTCTTAATTTTATTGCCTATGTAAAAATAGCTTCAAATTAATTTCATACACCATTGCTAGTTAAGAATAACAAGTTATGGAATCATGGTTGCATGTTGAGTTGAGTTATTAGATGATTTTGAATATTGTTAATCTCAAAGTATTCAAAAGATCTAAAGTTTGCAAAAAAATTAGAAAAGAATACATGTACAAAAGATATTTGTATTTCATTAAAGGAGAATACATATTGTTTGTTTCAAAAAAGCCATAGTAATTATTTGAAAACAAACAACTTTTATTTCAACTTTAGATTATTTTGAATACATTCTCAAGAAAGTGAAAAATCTACAAATGAGAAATGAACATTGATCATTCAAATAAAGAACAAAAAAATTGAAAGAGATCAATGGTTCTATCATTTCTTGGTAGGGAGGAAGCCATGTTGAATTTGATGAAGTACTCAGGTTCCCACATCCTTGTTTCAACCTATATAGGAAAGAAGAATGATGTTAGTCAAATGAAATCATTGAGCTTAGGAAATAAAGAAATTTTAATCAATGTTATCTATTCTAGTTGAACAATAGGAGCATAGATCAACCATATGCATAAAGCAATAAAGGAGAAATAAATTTGATTTTACGCTAATGTTGTTTGCTTCATGTATAGATTCAGGTATAAAGACCAAATAGGTTGTTAAAGGGACACAAACACATATAGGTGTGAAACTTTCTGACTAAATTTGTGTAGAGGCAAAGATTGATTAAGGAGGTTGTAGAGGGAGCATACATACATTATAGGTATGGGACCTTCCAACTGAATTAATGGAACTATAGAAGACTAACTATTGAAGGAACATGACAATATATCATGAAACCTTTTGGCTCAATTAAAATTGGTACAAGAAGTTTATAAATTTCTATAGGAATAATTCTATAGGAACTTACCATATTCATATATGCATTACAAGTTTCTACACAAAGATATTGTCTTAGCATAATGTTGCATAAGGAACCATAATTGAAGGTTTAATAAGTTGAAGAGGTACTGCAATATTATAGTCATAAGTATTGCAAGAATGCATAAATGCATACAAAAATACAAATGTCATTGGAAGCTACAATGAATTATTCAAATAGGACAAGAAAAATTTATAGCTAAGATATACCAAAGTAGGTGAAAATAGTAGCAATGCAAAACTAAGATATGCAATAAATAGACATTGATCAATTAGATCACCACTTAATAGTAGGAAGCTACAGGACTATGTTTGTGGAAACACAAAGGTATATAAAAGATTCATTCCAAGTATTATAATCAGTAATAGTTATAGCAAGAATAGTGCATTCATAAGAAACCGATTCAAATAATGAAGAAATGAAAACAGAGTGATCAACACTTACATATTGTACTAAAAGGAAGGAAAGTGTGATAAATGAAGATTACTTTAAGTGGTATTATTTTCATTTTTAGAGGCATGTTGGAAGCCAAATGATATCATAGTGTTAAAACTAACAAAATATGCAGCAATAATTTTGTAACAGCAAGCTAAATGTCCTTTAATAAAGCTACATTGGTATTAAGATAGAGCCATCAATCTTAATCACATATATTGAAGGAAATAAATGATTGACACTTTATCCAAGCAACATAAAATGGAGTTGAGATAATAAATGGACTCACAATTACAATAGAGAAATAAAAGATGTTATTTTCATATTTCAAAATAATGATCTTGCATTTGAGTTTTCAAGAACATGGAGATACATCTAAGAAAACTCTTTCTGGGTTATGTCAAGAATGGCAGCATTTAGGGTCCAACTTAGGTAGAATCCTTAGAAACACAATGAAAAATAGATAGATGTGATTTTCTAAGAATGAATTTTTTTTCATTTATCCAATCTCGCTAAATATTTGCAACCAAAATATAGAAGAGAAGATACAGGATGAACATCCTGAATCTCATCGTTCTCATGGAGGAAATTAATAGCCATGATACCCAAATCAGAAAAGAAACATAAATACTCCATATACTAAGTGTGACATATTTTTAAAAAAGAAATTATCATCAAGTGGTTATTTTCTTACCATTAGATCCAAAATATTCTACAAGTAGCAAACTAATAATTTTGTTGAAAATGCTCAAACCCTAGATCAACGTGAAAGAGATCTCTAGGAACTCAAAAGATGAAATTACAAAATGAATAAAAGCTAGGGTTTTTCTTCCCTCTTTAACCATTGGAGCCCTAATTTTAGTCAAATCAAATCTAAATAATTTTGGGTCCAGCACTAAGAAAGGATATATCATTCTTTCAAACTCTTTATCTTATTAGATTTTTAATTATGTATATATATTTTGTAATTTTTAGCATAAATACCACCTAACATATATAGATAATTAAAAATCTAAATTTTTATTATATTTATTGATATACATTTTTTTAAAATATTTAAATTAAATATCATTATTTAATAAATATTACAAAAAAATTATATTTCACTTTATTTCAAATAATCACATTGATTATTTTGAATAAATTAATAACAATAATATAATAATGGATAATAGTTTCACTTGCATAAAATTATTGTAAATTTAATAATATCAAGTGTTAAAATTATAAAATGCTTGATATTTATTAATTAATAATTTTGAAATGCAACATGAGAGACATATGATCAGTTTAAGCAACAATTATTTTTCAAGACTTAAAGTGACTTACACTTGAGCAAGAAGTTCTATTTTTAGCCAAGGTAGACTATTTTAATTAACTACATGTCACAAAGAGTTGATTTTCAGTAATGGGATAGTTTGATTTTCTCATGCCCTTATTAAGGAGTTTTGTGATATTTTTAGCTAGTTATGTTGCACTTAGGACCTATTTTACGTTCATATCACTTTGGGAGCCTCTTTTATGCATATTTTACATTTTTTTAGCAATTTGACATGCTATGTTTTTGGATTGGCTTTGAGATCCAACCTAGGATTTTGAGCATTGATGCAAGAGCATCCAGTGGTATAAGGGCAATCCTATATCACCAAAAAAATGCTTAGTGTTAGTTTCTATTTAATGTATTTTCCATTTTTGATACCGATTTGGGTCAATTAAAGATTCCAACTCTCATAGTTCCACTATTGGTTTTCTGGGTTAGAGTTTTTGAGAACCTTTAGATATGTGCCAATGTAGAAAATACGTTATTTTGTAATTGGTCAATAATTATGATGATTTAGAGGTGTAGGTTGGAGGGATGATTATGCTTGTAATTTAAAGCACTCTAGAAAAAGAATCAAGTCAAAGGGCTTTACGGTTTGAAAGTTATTGTCATTTTAAGTTGCCTAGAGACCTCCTAAGAGCACTTCAAAGTTAGATTTGAGTCACTAAATGACCTTATACAAGCCTAAAAAATGGAGGATGAGAAAAGCTGGTCCATTAGGCTATAGAGAACTTGGAGAGCTTTTCAAAAATGTAAATGGTTTGTCAATCGGAGCCCCAAATCAAAAGTTATGCTTCCCAGAATTTGGACTACCATTTCTGGATTCTTCTAATTTTACACTGACTTTTGACATATTTTCTAGAACCTTCTATTCTAGAGGTGGATGCCAAATGAAATATTCTAAAATTTATTCCTAACACTAAACCTAATTTGGTTTACTAAAGGACATTTCTGGCATTGTAAAGGTAGTTTTTGGTGGAGTTTGGGAGAAGGTACTGTGAGAAGGGTTTTCTCCAAAATCTGATAATATTGTAATCCCATAGGGCATGTCATGGAATCCATTTTTGCTGTACTAAATGTAATAGCATAGAATTTCTAATAATAATATTTCCCTTAACATGTTGTGTTTATTTTTTTCTTGGATTGTACCTTCACCAAGTGGTATCAGAGCAGGTCTTCCTGAGTGTGTAGATAGAGCACCAACTGTAAGGCAATTTGCACCAAGACTATGTAGTTGTGGGTTTTGATACAAGAAGATTCCTCTACAAAGGGAACATGTTGGAAGGGTTGGAGTTGTTACTCTTGAGGCTAGAGACCTCTAGAGTTAAGTCTAGGCAATACAGGAGGAGATCCATAGAGGGATGAATGTTGCCATAGGTGAAAAAATTGAGGAATTAAATGAAGAAGGAAATACTGGGTAGGAAGGGGAAGGAGATGGAGAAGTCTTAAACCAAGTGAAGGAGAGGCTTTTTAGGGCCATTTCCAAGATTGGAAAAAGACCTAAAATTGATGTTGGCATGTTTTTGAGAAATTTAAACCCGGATGAGTTGATTGACTGGATCAATGAGCTAGAAGAATATTTTGAGTATGAGGATATTAAGGACCCTGATAGGGTTAATTTTTTGAATGCAAAAATGAAAGGCCATGCCAAAATCTAGTGGCAAGAGATTTATTTGGAAAGAAATAGGAGAGGAAAGGAGAAAATCACAAGGTGGGATTGCATAGTGGACAAACTAAAGAAGCAGTTCATTCTTGTTGATTATGAGCTTGATTGGTTCAAAAAGATGCAAGGGTTAAAGAAATAGGGAAAATTTGTCCATGAATACATAGAGGAATTTAACCGAGTCCTTATTAGGGTGGGGTATGCAAAAGAAAATAAAGAGAAGGTTGCCCATTATGTTAGTGGGTTAGTACCTAGCATTCAGGAGGAATTAAGTCTAGTTAGAATGACTAGCATTAAAGAGGCATACTAGTTTTCCTTACAAGTTGAAGAGAAGCTAAATAAAAAGTTTGATGGAAAGAAAAGAGGGCATAATCAAGGAGGAAGGGATGGTGGTAAATTATTTGGAGGCTAAAATGAGAACCAGAAGAAAAATGAAGATGTGGGTACAAGCCAAAATCAGAGGAACAAGGGTTTCAACCACTCCTGTGATCAAAAATTTGGAGATTAGAGAGGAAAAGGTAGAGGACATGGACAAGGTTTAGGAATAGAAGGCTTCCATGGTACCTATTTTCATTGCAATGAAGAAGGTCATCATTCCTTCAAATGCCCTCAAAACCAAGGAAGGACATATAGGAGAGCTAATGGTCAAGCAAGGGTTGCTCATGTGGATGATGATGCACAATCATCACATTTAGAGGATGCAAAAAGAGGAGAGGTTCTAGTTAATGAAAGGGTCTTATTGAGTGATGAAATTGAACCTGGAAAAAGGAGTTTGTTTCATACTAGGTGTAAGTGCAAGGGAAAATGTTGTGATGTGATTGTTGATGGTGGAAGAATTGACAGCTTGGTGTCAGAGGAGATGGTCTCAAAGCTAAAGGTCAAGAGGGAGAAACACCCCCAACCCTATCAAATTGATTTGGTGAAAGATGATCATAAGGTCTTGGTTAGTGAGCAATGTTTGGTAAAGTTCAAGATTGGGAGTTACCATGATGAGGCTCTCTGTGACATCATTCCAATGGATGTCTATCATTTATTGTTGGGAAGGCTATGGTAGTTTGATAGGCATGATATACATGATGGTCATGCAAATACATATTCTCTGACAAAGGATAGAGTTTGTCACAAATTGAAGCCCTTGATAAAGGAGGATGAAAAGGTATGCAATAGTGCTAGGGTATGTCTTTTTGATGGAATATTTTTTTTGGATTGCATGAAACATCAGCATAAATGTTATGGTTTAATTCCTAGAAAAGATAAGGAAGCTAGTACTGAAATTCCACTTGAAGTTTTAGGTCTATTAAGTTAATATGGAGATGTCATCTCTGATAATGTTCCAGAAAGGTTTCTACTAATTAGGAAAATCAGTCATCAAATAGATCTAGTCCTTGGAGCTAGTTTTCCTAACAAGGTTGCTCATAGGATGACTCCTAATGAGACTGAGAAGCTAAATAGACAAGTTCAAGAGTTGTTGAGGAAAGGTTTGATTCAAGAGAGCCTGAGTCCATGTGCAGTACCTGTAGTGCTAGCACCAAAGAAGGATGGAGATTGGAGAATGTGTATGGACTCTCAGGCCATAAATTTAATAACCATCAAGTATCAATTACCTTTGTGAAGAATGGATGTTCTTATGGACTATTTGAGTGGAGCTCAATACTTCACAAAGATAGATCTCAAGATTGGTTATCACCAAATAAGGATGCAAGAGAGAGATGAGTGGAAAACTACATTCAAGACCAAGGAAGGTCTATATGATTGGTTAGTCATGCCCTTTAGACTAACCAATGTGCCAAGCACCTTCATGCAGCTTATGAATGAGGTACTAAAGAAATTTTTGGGAAAAATTTTTATTGTCTATCTGGATAATATTTTGATTTTTAGTAAGTCTTTGGATGAAAATTTATTGCACACTCATAGTGTCCTTGAAAGATTGAGGGAAGAGAAATTTTTGATTAATTTGAAGTGTAGCTTTGTCAAAAGGGAGTTAGTCTATTTGGGGTTTGTTGTATCAGTTGAGGGTCTCAAAATGGACCCAGAGAAGGTGAAGGAAATCTTGGAATGGCCTACTCCAAGATTTACCACTAAGGTAAGATCATTCAATGGTCTGGCTAGTTTTTATAGGAAGTTCATTAGGAATTTCAATAGTATATGTGCACCCCTAACTAAAACAATGAGGGGGTGACAGAAAAGAGTTCAAGTAGACTATAGGAGCTACCATGAGTTTTGAATTGTTGAAGGAGAAGGTGACAGAGCAACCTATATTAGCACTTCCTAATTTCAACAAAGTGTTCTAGGTGGATTGTGATGCTAGTGGCACTACTATTGGGATTTTGTTGAACAAAGAAGGTAAACCTATTGCCTACTTTAGTGAAAAATTGAATGATGCAAAGAAGTATTCTATTTATGATTAGGAGTTCTATGCAGTAGTTTAGGCCTTAAAGAAATAGAGGCATTATTTGTTGCCAAAAGAATTTGTTTTGTATACTGATCACTAGGTATTGTATTACCTAAATAGCCAAGGTAAATTGAATCAAAGACATTTGAAATGGGTAGAGTTCATGCAAAGCTATACATTTCTATTGAAACATAGAAGTGAAAGGTCTAATAGGGTTGCAGATGCATTAAGTAGGAAATAGTTATTGTTGGCAGTAATGTAGGTTGAAGTGGTTGGATTTGATGAACTCAAGAATCTATACCTTGAGGATCTTGACTTTGCAAAGGCTTGGAAGGCTTGTAAAGAATCTATTACTCTAGACAAGACCAAATGGCTAGATTACATTATTCAAGATGGTATGTTGTTCAAGGGAAGTCAATTGTGTATTCCAAGGAGTTCCATGAGGGAGAACTTGATCAAAGAGAAGCATAGTGGAGGGATGGTAGGACACTTTGGTCAAGATAAGACCATTGCCATTATTAGAGAGCTTTATTTTTTGCCTTAATTGTCACAAGATGTGAGGAAGTTTGTGCAAAGTTGTCAAGTATGCCAAATAGCCAAAGGATATAGTCAAAATACTAGAGTCTATCAGCCATTTCATGTTCCATCAAAGCCTTGGGATGAAATAAGTATTGATTTTATTATTGGATTACCAAGGACACAAAGGGGTAATGAATTAGTATTTCTAGTTGTCGAAAGGTTCTCCAAGATGGTACATTTCATTCCATGCCACAAGACTCATGATGCAGTGCATATTGCAAATTTATTTTTTAGAGAGGTAGTGAGGCTACATGGTCTCTGAAAAAGTATTATTTTTGATAGAGATACTAAATTTTTTGGGTATTTCTAGAGGACTTTGTTGAAGAAGTTGAAGATAGAATTAAAGATTAGTTATGCACATCATCTACAAACTGATGGACAAACAAAAGTGGTGAAAAGAAGTCTGGGCAATTTGATAAGGTGTTTAGTAGGAGATAGACCTACAGGATGGAATTTGATTCTACCACAAGTAGAATTTTCTTACAATAATTTTGTAAATAGGAGTACTAGTAGATCACCATTCCAAATTATGTATGGGAGTATTCCAAGGACTACACTAGAGCTAAGGAAGATGGAGCAAGGGGAGAGCACAAGTGTTGAGGCAAAAGACTTTGTTGAACATTTCAAGAACCTACATGAGGAGGTGCAAGCCCATATTACCAAGATGAACGTACAGTATAAGGCTAGGGAAGATAAAAAGAGGAGACATAAGGAGTTCCAAGTTGGAGATTAGGTTATGGTATACTTGAGGAAGGAACGATTTCTAGTGGGTACCTACAACAAGCTAAAGATGAAGAAATTTGGCCCCTGCAAAAAAATTTTAAAACATGAATCAAAAATGCATATTTGCTAGATGGGATTCACATTTCTCCTATTTTTAATATTGTAGATTTAAGAGAATATCATGATGATGCCGCAGATGAGGATTTGATGCTAGAGCCATGTCCAATTCCTACTTCTGTGAAGGAAGATATTGAAGAAATTTTGGATAGTCATGTGGGTCAGAGTACCAGAAACAGGCAGTATGAAGAATACCTAGTGAAGTGGAAAGGAAAACCAATAGAAGACTCAACTTTGATATCCATAATGGAGGTTGCCCATTTGGGTTTTCCTTTACCAGCTAACAGAGTTACTTTTCAATCTAACCTAGGTGTCTGATGCAAGAGCATCTAGTAGTGTAAGGGTAGTCTTGTATCACCCAAAAATATGCTTAGTGTTAGTTTTTGTTTAATGTGTTTTTAGTTTTGGATACCCATTTGAGTCAGTTAAGGATTCCAACTCTCATAGCTCCACTATTGGTTTTTTGGGTTAGAGTTTTTGAGCACCTTGGGATATGTGCTAATATAGAAAATAGGTTATTTTGTAATTGTGTCATAATTATGATGAGTTAGAAGGTTTAAGTTGGAGGGATGATTATACTTGTAATTTAAAGCACTCCAGAGAAAGAATCAAGTCAAAGGACTTTACAGTTTGAAAGTTATTGTCATTTTAAGTTGCCTAGAGACCTCCTAAGAGTGCTTCAAAGTAAGATTTGAGGCACTAAACAACCTTTTACAAGATTGAAAAATGGGGGATGAGAAAAACTATTCCATAGGGCTATAAAGCACTTGGAGAGATTTCTAGAAATGTAAATGGTTTATCAATCAGAGTCTGGAATCAAAAGTTATGCCTCCTAGAAGTTGGACTACCATTTCTGGATTCTTCTAATTTTACACCGACTTTTGATGTATTTTCTAGAACCTTTTGTTTTGGTGATGGATGCCAAATTTCATATTCTAAAATTTATTCCTAACTCTAAACCTAATTTGGTTTACTTAAGGACATTTCTAGCATTGTAAAGGCAATTTTTGGTGGAGTTTGGGAGAAGGTATTGTGAGAAAGGTTTTCTCCAGAATTTGATAATATTTTTAGCCCATAGGGCATGTCGTGGAGTCTATTTTTGTTGTACTGAATGTAATAGCATATCATTTCTAATAATATTTTTTCCACTTTCCTATTGCATTCATTCTTATCTTGGATTGTGCCTTCATCATGCATGATTTTGAGGAGATAGAGGCCTTTTTTTACTTGGCTATCAGTTTAATAGGTGTTTGAGAGTAGATTGGATTGGTTTCTTCATAGATTGGAGCAGTTTTGAGACTTATTTTTATGCATTTGAGAGTAGATTGGATTGGTTTTTTCATAGATTGGAGCAATTTTGAGACTTATTTTCATGCATTTTCTCATGTCTAAATTAGAGTTTTGAGCTCTATTTATTATACACTCACCTCATTTTTGAGGTCTCTTCTTTCTTGGTCAAATTTTTTGCACATTGAAAATTTTTGAGTTGATTGTAGGAGCACTTAGTAGCATAGATTTTTTTAGCATTGATTATATAGATTCAACGGTTCCTTCTCATTGATTTACATACAATATTGTGGGTTTGTTTCTTTTATATTATGCTTAGCCTTCATTTAACTTATATCCCTTATTTCATATTCAAATATTGATACTTGTAATTGTAGGTCTTTGTTTGTGTCCTTATTCTTTTTGCAAAAAATCAGTAAATCCTAGGTTTTCCTTTCAAAGAAAAAGATTTTGGGTCCTTGCATAGAATTGCTTTCATAGTTACCTGCTTGTCTAAGTATTGTAAATTATTAGTATCTTGGGTAATTGTTATTAATTAAATTGAAATTACATAAAAATCATTGGTGCATCACCTTATTTAGGGTATAGTATTCATTTATCATTCACTTCTCATCCCTTTTAATACATTCAGTTGAGTTTTAGTGATGAAGGGTGCTCCCCTTAATACCATTAACTCATAATAGAAACAAAGAAATAATAGTATATGTGAGAAAAAACTATTGACTTTTTATTATCACTACAAATGTGGAATTAAAAAATTCACAATTGCAATATGCTAACCTGCATGGGTGCCTCCATTACTATAATCTGTAAGACTAAGCTGTGAATTACCACCCAAAGTTTTCCTAGATAATGTTCGGGCCTTTCTTAAATAGGCAATTTTATTGCCACCAAGAAAGGTTCTAGATGCTCAAACTTAATACCTAAAGCTGAAAAATCCTAACAATACATATAGAGTCAGCTAAATACATTGTTGACAAATTATTTTAGATGTTTTGCTAGCCCAGCTTTGGAAGGCCATAACACTCAAACCGTTGCTTTGATTGGCTATTATAACCACTTTTTGAAAATGCCAACTCCTAGTCTACAGGCTTGGATCCACACAAGCACCCTTCTGTCAAGTTTTTAGACCTCATCTAGGAACTCTAAGGCTCCAATGGTGAGCCTGAAGATTTTTCTACAAATTTTTCCACCAAAAATCCACAATTACTTCTCTAATACTTAAGTTGGAGCAATGAGGTCTTTATGGTAGGCTTATAATTCCAAAATGAACCTTCATGTAGAAAATGAGAACATTCTGAGCTCCTATGAGAAACTTACTAAAGGTAGAAAGTTCCCATGAATAGTAACCACCTTGTCTACTAGTCTTTATTAAAATAGAAAAGACTAAAAGGAAAAAAAAAATTGGGTGATCCAAGATTTCTCTTACACCCAGGATACTCCTGCATCAAATACTCGAGATAATTTGAGAAGTGACTCCATTACATCTCAAGTGTTTAGAGGAAAACCAAGATAGTTAACCTCCTCTTTAGCTAGCCATGATGAATCCTCTATTGGCCTACCTTTCCTTTTGACCAAATATTCCTCATAAGTTCTATTCCTGGTACTTTTTCCAACATGATTGTCTATTGTCTCTTCAATCTCCTTTGTAGCTGAACTAGCATTGGAATACTCCACTACGCTTCTACAACATCATCTCCATCACCTCCTTCATAATAATCTGTCAAATCTAAAATATTAAATACTAGTGAAATATTCAATTCAACAAGGAACTCTGCTTCATAAGCATTTCTAGAACCATGCCTTTTCACTATCTTGCACGATCCAAATTTCTTCATCTTCAGCTTAGTAAAATTACCCACTGAAAAATGCTATTTTCTCAAATGAACCATGACTTCATCTCCAATTTGAAATTCCTTACAACTCATTCTTACATCTTCCTTAGCCTTATACCATATATTCATCTTTATAATGTACTCCCTCACTTCTACATGGATGTTCTTCAAATGTTCAACATTTTTTTCTTCTTTAGCACTACTTATCTCTCCTTTATCTAACTGCCTCAATTTAGAGGTATTTCTAAGACTAAGTACTCCCACGCACAATCTAGAATGGTGATTTACTAGTACTCTGGTTGATAGAATTATTATATGAAAATTCTATCTGTCGAAAAATCATATCTCATCCTTTTCTCTTGTTTCCAACCAAACATCTAAGCAAGTTTCCCAAACTGTGATTCAAAAATTTTGTCTGTCCATCAATTTGTGGATGATGTGATGAACTAAACTTTGACTTTATCTTCAATTTCTTCCACAATGTATGCTAGAAATACCCAACAAATTTGGTATCTTGATCTAAAAATATACTCTTTGTCAAACTATGTAGTCTTACCACTTCTTTAAAAAATAACTCTGCTACATGAATAGTATCACTAGTCTTCTTGCAACGAATAAAATGTGTCATCTTTGAAAACCTATCAACCACCACAAAAATATAATCATGTCCTCACTTCATCCTCGATAATCCAAGAAAAAAATCCATGTTGACATCCTCCCATGGCTTATCTATGATAGGTAATGGCCAATACAACCATGTATTATGCTTCACTCATTTCACCATCTAACATACTCTACAACTCTATACAAATTTCTTCACATCTTATTGCAACTATTGCCATTAAAAATCCTTAGCAACTAAAGAAATGGTCTTATCCCTACCAAGATGTCCATCCAATCCTCTACCATGCTTCTCCATAATGAGATTCTCTCTCCTTAAACTTTTGGGAATGCACAACTAGCTTCCTTTGAACAACATACTATCCTAGATCATGAAATCCAATCACTTTGTCCTATCAAGTGTAACAAGTTTTGTACAAGATTTTCATGCTTCACCAAAATCAGAATCATCTAGATCCAAAGTACTAAATTCCTTGAACTCAACCAGCTCTATCTGTATTTCTATCAGCAAAAGTTGTCTTCTACTAAGATCATCTACAACTTTGTTAGACTTCTCACACCTGTGTTTCAAAGAAAATGTATAACTTTGAAAAAACTCAACCCACTTCAAATTTCTTTGGTTTAATTTTCCTTGACTATTCAAATATTGTAAAGCTTGATGATCAGTATATAAAACTAACTCCTTAGGAAGAAGATAGTGTCTCCATTTCTTCAATGCTTGAACTATAGCATAAAATTCCTAATCATAAATAGAATAGTTTCTTTTTGCATCATTCAATTTCTCACTAAAATAAGCAACAAGTCTACCTTCTTGACTCATAATAGTTCCTATTATAGTACCACTAGCTTCATAATCTACTTGAAACATCTTGTTAAAATTTGGAAGTGCTAAAACAAGTTGCTTAGAAACTTTCTATTTCAACATATAAAACTCTTATCTACTCCTACAGTCCACTTAAATTCTTTCCTATCCCCTCTTATTGTTTCAGTCAAGTGTCCAAAAATACTCCTAAAACCTCTTATGGACTTCCTATAAAAACTAGCCAATCCATGAAAAGATTTTACCTCTATCACATTCTTTAGAGTAGGTCATTCAAGGATAGCCTTCACTTTCCTTGAGTCCATTTTCAAACCTTCTTTTGAGACTACAAATCCAAGGTACACCAACTCCTTTACAAAATTGCACTTTTTTAGGTTTATTAGCAACTTTTCTTTCCTCAACTTATCAAACACCTTGCAAATATGGATCAAATGATCCTCCAATGTCTTACTAAAGATCAAAATATCATCTAGGTAAAAAATGACAAACTTATCCAAAAATTCCTTCAGTGCCTCATTCATGAGCCTCATGAAAGTGCTCGGTGCATTGGTTAGCCCAAAAGGAATGACTAACCACTCGTAAAATCCTTCTTTGGTCTTGAAAGAAGTGTTCCACTCATCACCTTCTTTGATATGAATCTGATGGTACCCACTCTTCAGATCTATCTTTATGAAATACTCAGCTCCACTCAAACAATCCATAATATCATCCATCCTTGGCAATAGAAATTTGTAATTGATTGTGATATTGTTGATAGCACAAGAATTTGTGCACATCCTCCATTATTCATTCTTCTTTGGTGCTAATACAATTTGTACAGCATATGGACTTAGAGTCTTTTGAATCAACCCCTTCTACAATAACTCATGAAATTGTTTGTTCAACTCTTGACTTTTTGCTTGTGTCATTCTATGCACTGCCTTGTTTGGAAAACTGGCTCATGGAACTAAATCCATTTGTTGATTGATCTTCCTCATTGGGGTAAATTCATCAAGTACATTATTTGATACAATATCAAAAAACTCTCCCAACATATTTTCAACTTCTTCAAGTACCTCCTCTACTTCTTCTTTACTATCTTTAGAAATTATAGAAAAACACATATGCTCATGCTTCATACCTTTGAGAAGCTCTTTTCCATCAAAAAAACATATTCTAGTAGCACTACATACCTTTTCTTCTTTATCCTTCAATGGCTTCAACTTATGCTTCACTCCATCCTTGGTTAGAGTGTAAGTATTTCCTTGCCCATTGTCTATAGCATGCCTATCAAACTACCACAACCTACCCAATAACATATGACATATGTCCATAAGTATGATATGAAAAAGTACATCATCTTGGTAGCTTCCAATTTTAAACTTCATTGAGCATTGCACATTGACCATGACCTTGTGGTCATCTTGCACCCAAGCATTACGGTATGGGCTTGGGTGTTTCTATCTCTTCAGCTTCAACTTTGTGACCATCATTTTTGATACTGAATTGTCAGTACTTTCACCATCAATCATCACATTACAAAACTTATCTTCACATCTACACCTTGTGTGAAACAAGCTCCTTCTTTGATCATTTTTTTCTCACCACTCAACCGGACTCTTTTGTTAACTAAGACCTCTCCTCTTTTAGAATCTTTAGAATGTGAGGATCTGGCATCTTCATCAACACATGTAACTCTTATCTAGCTATCTATTCTTTGATCTATTCTTCCTTGGAATTAAGAACATTCAAATGCTCTACGCCCCTCTTCTCTATAGTGAAAATATTTCCCATGGAAGCCTCCTATTCCATATTCTTGTCCTCTACCTCTTCCTCTTTGGTCTCTATTGTTTTGATCATGGAAATTATTAGAATCATTTCCCCTTTCAGTTTTGATTGCTACTTCCAACCTCATCCTTTTTCTTCTAATCATCATTATGGCCACCATAAGATCATCTGCCAGATCTTCCACCGTGACCTCTCCCACTATTTTTTTTGTCTAACTTCTTGTTTAGTGTTTCTTCAACTCTTAGGGAAAACTGGTAGGCTTCCTCAATATTGTTCATTTGAACCAAACTCAGCTCATCCTGAATACTTGGCCTTAACCCATTAAGATAATGGGCCACTTTCTCCTTATCAACTTCTACATGGTCAGTTCTAATGAGAACTTGATAGAACTCTTTGGTACACTCTTGACCAAATTTTCACACTTTCTTTAACCCTTGCATTTTCATCAATAGATCAAGCTCATAATCCACACGAATGAATTGTCACTTCAGTTTAGCTATCACCTAATCCCATCTAGTGATTTTGTCATTTCCCTTCCTATTTTTCTCCAACTAAACCTTCTGCCACCAGATCTTCGCATCTCCCTTTCAGTTTCACCTTTGCAAACTTGACCCTATTATGATCCTCAATATCTTTATGCTCAAAGTACTCCTTCAATTCATTGATCCTATCGATCAGCTCCCCTGGGTTAAGATTTCTTAAAAATGTAGGAACCTCAAACTTAGGTCTTTTTCCAATCTTGGAGATGGCCCTAAAAAACCTCTCTTTCTCTAGGTTTAGAATTGCCTCTACTTTGGCATTTTCTTCTACTTCATCCTCACCCTTGCTTTTATCTCTTATAAGATGATTTATTCCTTTGCACATTTGTTCTTCCAATGCTTAAATTTTCCTTTGAAAGGCTCTAAAACACTCAGCTATAACACCTATAGCTCTTCCACCATGCTCTCTTCATGGAGGTATTTTTGCACTTTTGTTGAAACCCTAGTGCAAACTACCTCTCAATCGGTGATCTATCTACATGCTCAGCCAAAACCATGATCTTGTTGTGAACTGCCTCACTGTTAGCGATCTATCCACACACTAAAGAACTCTATCTGTAGTACCACTTGATGAAGGGTGCTCCCCTTAATATTATAAACTCATAACAAAAGCAAAGAAAAAATAGAAAATGTTAGAATAAAATATGCACTTATTATTATTGCCACAAATGCAAAACTATAGAATTCACAATTACAATATGCTAACCCACATGGGCACCTTCATTACTATAACCTACAAGACTAAGCTAAAAACTACCACCCAAAGCTATCTCAGAGAATATTTGGGTCTTTCTTAAATAGTAAATTTTATGCCACCCAAGAAGCTTCTAGATGCCCTAACTTAATACCTAAGGCCGACAGACCCTAAAAATACATACAGAGTCAGCTAAATACATTTTGACAAATTATTTTAGATATTTTGGTAGCCCAACTTTGGAAGGTCATAACTCTTGAACCATTGCTCTGATTGGCTATTATAACAACTTTTCAAAAATGTTAGCTCATGATCTACAAGCTCAAAACTATGCAAACTCCCCTCCATTAATTTTTTAGGCCTCATCCAGGTACTCTAAGGCCTCCAACAGTGAGGCTAAAGATTTTTCTACAAATTTTTCCACCAAAAATCTGCAATAAATTCTCTCATACGTAAGTTGGAAAAATGAGATTTTTATGGCAGGCTTATAACTCCAAAATGAAGCTTCATGTAGAAAATAAGAACATTGTAAGCTCATATGAGAAACTTACTAAAAATAGAAATTTCCCATAAATAGTAACCACCCTATGTACTAGTCTTTATTATAGAAAAGACTAAAAAGGGAAAAAATGGGTGATGCAAGATTGCTCTTACACCTAGGATGCTCTTGCATCATTTAGGTGATCATTATATAGGAATCGGCCTCACTCCCAGAGATTCATCTCTCATTTTAGGACAACCCACCACCCAAGAGATTTTCCATGTTTCAACAAGATATCTAGATATTTCATCTTGCTAAAGGCACAATCCTAATTGACAATAAGAAGACCATGCAAAACCTTATAGACTAATGACAAATCATACAAAGTTTCACATAATTAGCATACAAAATTTAAGACCATCTTACAAAAAATTACATTAATAGATTTAAAAACATGAAAAATCACAAAATGGAAGCAAAATCGAGTTTAGTTTCTAATAACTTATTAGCACATGATAGTGGCAAGGTGAGTTATGCAATTGACTAATCTTGAAATGGTGTTGATTAAAAATAGGCTTGCATCTTTGTTCTCTAAATGCTCCAAACTTACAAAAGACAAATGCGCAAATGATTTGAAAATAACCTTTTGAACCCCTTATATAGCATTTTGACCTAATTTTTCAAAGTCTTGGACCTCTATAAAAATTGCATCCTAACCTAATTTTGATGTTGTGGAATCATTTCAGGATCAAAACCTAAATCTAACTTCATTTTGATTGTCAAAATCATGTTTTAAAATATCTCCCTTCTATGCAATTGACATACCCTTTTAAGGCTAGTATTTCAAATCTATCGAGGCAAACATCATTTCTTCTTCTACATCATTTTTAGTTTCCTCTCATTATCATTTCATCATCTTTATTCTTTCTTTGACCTAATTTGTATGATTTATCTTTTTGGTCAAACTTAGTCAAAATGGGGAATATCATCAATGGTTGGTGGCCAAATTTGGTTTTATGCTTCTAATTTCTTATCTATCATCATTGAATGCACACTTTCCAAGGTGAGTGGAATCTCTTTTCCCTCTTAATCTCCTCCATACATAATTTTCATTTTAATCATATCAATAGATTTTGTCTCTTGAGAATCTTGTGCACCAAAGTCAAAATGAGAGTTCTCCATTGGATATTTTCCCTTTTAATCTCTTATTGTTCATTTCTCTTTAAAATGAGGCTCTCTCCCCACTATCTTCATCTTTGGATTTTGATGCAATGCTAATTCAAATGTACCCTAAAATGACATGATCTAGAAAACTAGCAAATAAACACATAGTGGAAAATGAACAAAAGGAATGATATTTAGATCAGAGAGATAATATTTCATATATTTGAAGCAAGAAGTTTACATCCAACATGGCTGGCTATACATCCTTCTAGGTTATGGCCATTACAAAGAAGAATACATCTTTCAAAGAAGAACAGATCTCCAGACTCAAATATGAACTTCTACCTCCAAGCTACTCCCGTCTAAAACTCCTCTACCAAAATTATCATTAATAATCTACCCAAGATCCCCTATTGATACCAATCTAAGCCAAAAGTTGGCCCAAAATGCTAAAACCAAACATTAAATACTTGAAGAGCCACAAGTGGGCCTCCAACAAAAATTAAATGTCCAAAAAATTGATGCCCAAGTAAAATTGAGATATCTCCTAGCCCCTTTTGAATTAGAACTTGCACTTAAAATTGTGGGTATTGATTTAGGTCCACTACAACTCCTTCCATTCTTAAAATTTGGTTCACCAAGGATAAGTGTGCATCCATCCCAAAAGTTAAGCACAAAAACCTATCATGCAAAACTGCCAAAAATTGATACTCCAGGAGAATTGTCATATCTCCCAACTTATAATGAATTAGAACTTGCACCTTTGATATATTTGATTAATCTAGGTCCTATTCAACACTTGAAAATTTCAGCCTCTAAATAATTTCATAGAATTAGTTACATTACCCACAACAGGTAACCAGAAACAAGGAAAACACAGTTCCAACAGCAAGGTAAAATGACTCAAACTTCAACTCAATCCATCCAATCTCTATCCAATCATGAGGAAAGGTTCTCCAATGTATCTCCAATACATCCCCACCATGAAAATCATAACTCCACTAAAATCCAAGCATGATGCTCCTGCATCAGACTTCCCAGGTAAATAGAAAAGTATGTCCCATATTTTGATGCCCAAAGAAAGATCTGCAACCAACTTCATATTTACCAAAGGTTTCCACTCCATCAAATAAAAGAGATCAAATATAAAAATCAACCATCTATGCTTCATCCATTCAAAAATTAGAATCCCATCCAACCAATCAACATATGAACCCAACTAAAAGTCACAATGCTCCATCTGCAACTTATCATTAGCATCATCCATAACATCATCCTCATACATGAAAACCATATCAAAAACAATATCCAAATCACAAACCTAATCATCAACAACATATAAACTCAAATCCATCATAGAAAAAGCATATAAATCCATAACCACCAAATCAAAAACAAATGAATCCATATTAGGAACATGCAACAATAACCCTATGTCATTCATTATAGTATATATATTCATTCTTCTAGCAACATGTAAATCAGAAATGTCATCAAAATCCACATTAGTAGTAACTTCCATATCCTTTAGTATCTCAGCAGCAACATATAAGTTCATATCCATATCAACAACAATAGCATCTTATAAATCTACATTAATAACACCTCTAAACCCCTCAACCATATTACCAGCAAGAAAATCCATCTTCTTACCACAAGCAACATCCAAATCAACATCATTCATAATAGAATGAATATATAACTCCAAATCAGCAATGACAACAACATATAAGTCCTCAGTCACATCCATTCCAACATTAAAATCATTTTGCATAACAACATCCAAGTCCTTACCACCATAAATGAAACTCTTATCTTTAGCAATCTCATTCTACATAACAAGATGCTCTGCAATTTCCATGTCAGATCTATCCATCTACTCATGAAAACCAAAAGATACTTCCTCTATTTCAGCAAAATCATCATGTACTTCCACAATCTATCTTCTTCTCTTCATAATCTCTTTAACTAGTGAACAAACCTTCTTTCTAATCCTCAAATGTCAACTCAAATCAGAGTCTTCTAGATCATCAATCCTTTCATGTAAATCATCCCAAAAAGAATCATACTCATTTTTCTCAACATCATCAAGATGTCTTCCACAATCTTGCACTAACTCAATAACTTCTACCCCAGCTAAAAGTTTCCTCAACATGTTGAATAATTATAGATCTACATCTATCCTTCCACAAACCATCTTTACACATACAAACAACAATTGAACATTGAGTCCTTTGCAAGTGTAGGCCAAATCCACAGATCTGCAACCCTACACCAAATCACCAACTAGCTAGTACTCCCAAAATTAAAACCCTTCTCTAATAAACTTCATCCAACCAAGGTCTTGGTACAAACTACCTCACACTTTTGTGATCTACTTGCACACTCAAGAACAAATGAGCTCCGATACTAAATGATGCAATGCTAATCTAGATGTATGCCAAAATGAGGTGATCCAAAAAACTAGCAAACAAACACATAGTAGAAAATGAACAAGAGGAATGAGATTCAAATCTAGAGAGATAATATTTCATATATTTGAAGCAAGAATTTAACATCCAACATGCCTATTTGTATGGCCTTCTAGGTTACAGCCATTACAAAGAAAAATACATCTTTCAAAGAAGATCTCCAGACTCAAATATGAACTTCTACCTCCAAGCTGCTCCCCGCTAAGACTCCTCTACCAAAATTATCATTAAGATTATACCCAAGATCCTCTACTTATACCAATATAAGCTAAAAGTTGGCCTATAATGCTTAAACCAAACATTAAATACTTGAAGAACCACAAGTCGGCCTCCAACAAAAATTAAATGTCCAAAAAAATTGATGTCAGCACAAAATCACGATATCTCATAGCCCCAATTGAATTAGAACTTGTGATTTGAAATGCATCTATTAATTTAGGTCCACTATAGTCCCTTGAATTTGAAAAGGCTGTTTCACAAAGGATAAGTGTACATCCATCCCAAAAGTTAAGCATAGAAACCTATCACACAAAACTGCCATAAATTGATACTCTAGGAGAATTTCCATATCTCCCAACTTATAATAAATTAGGACTTGAACCTTTGATAAAAGGGAGAACTCTAGGTCCTCTTCAATACTTGAAATTTTCAATCTCTAAATTATTGCAAAAAATTAGTTACGCCACCTACAACAGGCACCCAAAAACCAGAAAAACACAGTTCTAGTAGCAAGTAAAAATGGCTCAAACTTCAACTCAATCCATCCAATCTCTATGCAATCATGAGGAAAGGTTCTCCAATGTGTCTCCAATACATCCAAAACCATGAAAATCATAACTCCACCAAAATCCAAGCTCAAGGCTCCTGAATCAGATTTAATGATATTATTATTGGATTTCAACGTAGGCACTCAGTCTATATTACAATGCTCAATCAAGACTGACAACACTACTAATGCTCGGTACCGATATTTATTTGATTTCTTTCTTGGTTCTTTCCACAAATCTATCCTTATACATATTATCTTATGAAAATATGAAATTTGGCAATTTTTATGTTAGGATCTTATGTATTATATGGAATTTTAATATAGAGTTCCTTGCATACCTATCTTGATCAGTTTGAAGTAGTGTGATCACCTTCTCCATTGGATTGGGTGAACTCGCCTTCATTTTTTCCACTACTTCTACCTTTTATCTTCTTCTTATGGGTTTGATTCATCTCCTTCTTTTTTTGTATATCAACTTTTCCTTTTCCTATGTGTGTTCATTACTTGGTGTTGGTGCTCAGGTCCTATAGTTCTTACTCACATGTCTAGTCTTGTGACAACTAAAACAAACTAAGCTTCCATTCAACCATTTTTTAAATTTCCTTTGAAATGTGTCCTAATGCAATTTTCTACAATATTCCCATAATCTCCATAGTAATGAAAACTATACCATGTGTTGTAATCCCAATTGTAAGAGTTACCTTTCTTTGGTGCATTTTCTTGCCTTTTGGGTGTCCAATTAGATTTTTCCTTTGATTTGTATTCTTGTGCTCTATGTCATTACTTATGACAGTTATAGTAGTATCCCTCAAATCGAGGAGTAATAGGTGCATTTCTAACCTTTGATCTACACTCATGTTCTTGATGACCTTGTTTCTTGCACTTAAAATAATTAACAGTAAACTTTGACTTAGGATTTTTCTTACAAATCTTGCTTCTACAAATGTTTTTTGTGTGTCCAAGTTGTCCACAATGATAGCATGTAGGTTGGATCTTTGGATTTTTATTTCTTTTCTATCCACTCTTGGATGATTTTCCTTTTTTAGTGGATGAAGAATGCTTGATATGTCCTAAACCAGAGGTATCATTAGATGACTTTGGTGATCTTATCAATTCTTTAAAATATCTTATAGCTTCACTAGGTTTATTTATCCTTTCCAGTAGTTCCTTCTTAGATCTTAATTCATTCCTCAATTGGTCACTTTGTGATCTCATATTTGTAATCTCTATGTCCATTTTGTTTAGCTCTTGTTTTGCAAGTAGTAATTGATTCATGATGTCTAGCTAATTGTTTGTAAGTTGTTGTACATTAGATGATCTTTCATCAAGTATGGTAGCCATTTGACCTTTTTCTTCTCCTTCCATGACTTTATCTTCTACAAATTTCTTTTTATATTTAGTCATTTCACATAGCCTTACTAATTAGATTTCATGTTCTCTCTTCAATCCTCTGACTTCTTCATTAAGAATATTGTTCTTCTCTAATATATCTGTTATAGTTGTATCACTTTGACTTGAATT
This sequence comes from Cupressus sempervirens, assembly GCA_028749045.1. Lineage (NCBI taxonomy): Eukaryota > Viridiplantae > Streptophyta > Pinopsida > Cupressales > Cupressaceae > Cupressus > Cupressus sempervirens. The sequence continues at coordinate 522,614,295 of CM053788.1, forward strand.
TCCATTGTCAAAAATTCTTTTAGTGTACACTTCTAGATAGTGTGTATCATTTTGCTGAACGGCCATCTCTTTCCTTTTCTTTAAGGATTTCTTTAACTCCTCTCTTTCTACTCCAAGCTATTGTAGTATGATATGGATGTCAAACATATTATTTTCAATGATTTTCTAATTTGTAAGCCTCCATCTCCAAGATCTGAACCCTTACGTAGATAAACTTATTCTAAGAGAACTCATCTCTTATACCAATTGCTAGAATTTTATTGGGAAAGTGAGATACTAAAAGGGAGGGAGGGGTGAATTAGGATCACTAAAACTTTTTTCCTTGAAAGCAAATAACTAACTAACTACATTCACTACTAATCAGATCTCATATCTAGATCATGAATAATATAACCTTAAACTTGAAATGCTGAAATAGATCTAACTATTTGTCACATCCATGAGAATAAATGTAAACACATAACACAAAATATTTTTTTTACCCATAAACCCTCCAAGGTGAATGTAAAACTAGGGTGGGGATGAAACCCACAAGTCTTTACTATTGTAGTAACAAAGTTTTCTTGTTAGGGCTACAATTGTGATCACTTCTAATGATCTACCCTATGAGGTGCTTGCCCTATTAAGAGCTTTACAAGATTGTTAGGTCTACCTTGATTAAATTATTTAAAACTTACAATGAAGTAAGCACTCTATTAGGAGATTTAACTAGGCCTATTAGGACCACTCTATTAAGAGATTTACCCTAATTGACTTGCTAAAATATAGTAGTACATGATCCTTCACTTTTTACTTACAACATTGATTACAAATATTCTCTTTCCACTCAATGAGTTGATCTCCTATCTGATATATCTCCTCTCTACTCCTCACTACTCCCCTCAGTCACTATGCTTTCTTTCTTCAAAAAAAATTGTGTAGCCTCTAAAACACAATCCCTTCATAAATACTTTCACCACACTTTGCATCATACAAAATAGGGTTTGGATCTACCCTTAAATAGCCATCTATATAGTTTTCTAGAACATAATCAACAATTTGGATGGTTCTCTTTTTCCTCTTAATATGATTGGCTAACTCTCTATCATAAGGATTAGTGATACATACCAAAATATGCAACAAACTTTGTAAAAAATTATACAATCATTAAATTTTGTCTTTATGTTGTCCAAAAATGGTTTATTTTGTGTCATTCCAAACATTCTTGTTCAAATAGTGTTACTTGGTACTTATGGTTCCTAATGCTCGATCATAACTATTTTATATATTGATGCTTAGCCTCAACTAGCTTGAATTCCTCTATATGACTCAGCACATACTCACTCTTACTCAACATTCACTTTACACTAGATAACTCTACTTCCATAGGGATACTCTATGAACATTGATTTTCTTAGCTCCTATTGAGGTTGGCATAAAGATGATTATCTACAAGTCTAAAAAATGCATAACTTGACCTATATAGAGTGACTCTATCATATTGATGACTGACCAACTCTTCCTTCTATATGACTAATTTTTTGACACTAATAGACAAAAAAACTAGAGAGGTCATCAATATCCCCCTTTTCTATTAGTGGCAAGAACACTTTGTAACGATTACATAAATACAATACAATACAAAAATATGTTGATACTCCCCCTATGTCTATGACTCAGTCCATATAGGACTACAAAACTATTACAACATACTCATATATACATTACATATATTACATTGCTCAAATTGTTTGATTGTAACTTTTTCATAGCTTTAATCTATCCTCTGCTACTCTTTATTTTTTAAATTACATCATTTTTCATGTTTCTTCTTTCAAATTCTTCTTCTCTCTATTGACAATATGGTCAAATAGATGTATTAAGTATTGTCATTTATGGTAACATGTATTCAACATTTTATTTATATATTTAGAGATACAAAATCGTCTAAGTATTAGATAGTTTGTAGCAGCATAGAGAGAAGATGTTATGTGTACGGACAACTCATTAAGGGTTAGCTTATGTGTAGTGAAGGAAAGATCTATGACAATGTCATGATGACCTATACCAATGCATAGGTGTGTATGGATAGTATGACACAAGTTATGATTAAAATGCTAGTATGGGTATTTAATAGTGCATAACAGAGCATACCAGAGAATTAGATTGTACAAATTAAGGAATTATTTTGGTGAAAAAATAATTACTAATTAATGATGAGCTAACTATGTTGATATTATCCCATAATTTATTTCATATTAGGCCAAGAATGTGAAATCATCAAAGTCAACTAAGCAATAAGTTATGAAGATGCGAGGTATAAGTAAAGATCTTATCTTACAAACATAAGTGAAAAATATGTGTGTGATATGTGATCAACTATATGACATATGTATGATCTATGATTGATATGAATTTGATGATATGTGAACTACATCTAATATATGATTAGAGAAAGTGTGAAATACAACAAACAAAAAGTATTATATGTATATCTATTCTTGTGGAGAACTGAATTGTAGAATTGTATGTTAGGGCAATGGGCTCTTCTTGTATAGATTGTATTTTTTTACCAAATCCTAAGAGGGTTGAAGAAACTCCTAAGAGGTTTGAGGCTTCTAACAAGGACTCGAGACGCTATATTTACTTCATAGACTCCAAATAGGGTCAATATCCTTAATAGGATCCTATTATTTAGTGAATTATCTAGTGGGTATCATCCCCACTAGGGTTTTCCCTTGGCTAGGATTTTCGTAGTTAAAAAATAATGCTGTTATGATTTCTCTATGTGTATGGTTATATTTACTATTTCAACATTTTTTTTATTAAGGAAACTAGGTTTTAATGGGGCCCTGAAACCCTTACACTGCTAACAATAAGACATTGATAATACACTTAAATTATCCAACAAAATAAAACCAAACTAAAATATTCCCCCATAGGGAAAAGATGTAGACCATACAAAAGTAGGGGAGTAGGACAAAAAATCAAGAGAGGTTCAAAATCCAGGAAGGCTTCTCAGATAATTTCTCTAAGTATTTCCACAACACAAATTTCTAGCTTAGACATTCTTCTAGCTGCCTCTTTCATGTCAGATCAAACTTTGTCAAGTTCTTGGATATCCTTCTTCTTTATGTTGGATCTGGTTCTATTCCTTGAGCCATCTTCAAGGGACCTATTTTTGGCATTTCTAGGAGAAAGAGCATCATCTTTGTTGACCCTATGTTATTAAATTTTGTTAATGAGCAACTTTATGTTCTCATTAGCATCTTTGAGGATGCTGTAGCTTTGCTCAACAATATTAATATGCAAGTTATAAATTAATTAACAATTATTGGTTTACTATTCAACATTGTTGGTTTACTTTCATATGCAAGTTATAAAGTAATTAACAATATTTAGTTGTGGGCAAAAGTTTGTAGAATACTAATTCACACCCCACCCTCTCAGTATTATCTATTTCTAACCCTTTCCCACTTATTTTTGGAACTCATGTTTATTAATGGGGTTGGGAGGATGGAATCAAACCATACTTTTCTAGAAATGGCTTGTGAATTTGTATGATCATGGATAAGGCATGATCCCATGTAGTTCTAACTAATTCCAAAACTTGAATCTTGATTTTCATCTTGGAAACTAAGTCAATGAGGCTATTAGCAGTAGAAATATTATTATTGGTTTGTAAAAAATCATTTGTTGAAGCTAACTCATGTTATATCACCTCCAACTGAGGTATTAATATTAACTGTATGGAGACAAGTTTAACTATCATTCAGCTATCTTTTGCATGTAGTTTAGCTAACCTCCCTTGTGCAAACAATAATCTATTGTAATGCATTGATATAGATCTAAGAGATTGAGAAATAGTGTTACCTAAAGATTTTAAGTCTCCCTTAATCTTCTAAATATTGGCTTGAAATTCATTTTTTAATCTGGGCACATCAGAAAGAGTATTATAAAAATCTTGGATTTTCTTCATAAGTTCTTCTAGATTGTGTACAAGTGCCAACAGTTCAACTTTCCTCAATGCAATTATAGTAGAGACCTTATCAAGTCCCTTATTTTCAAACTTTTTTTCTTTCTAACCAAACTATTAGCTTTTTATTGATCTATATATCTTATGTATTTACCTTTTCAACTATTTGCACGAGCTAAGAAATGATAGGATCTTGTTTATCAATATGATGAATGTCAAATGCATCAACAAAAATATCCTTTATATCATGCAACACTTTTCTTTGTCGTTTCTCTCTCCTCATTTCTTCTTCCTTTTCCTTTCTTCCCAAAATATCTTTTAAAATAACAATTTTCTCAAATGAAATATTCTTTAGATCCCAATTGGGTAGCTCAATTACTTCATCCAAGGTAATAGATTTGTTGAAAATAATTGGCTAATTGTCTATTGTCTTTGATGTTATACAAAATGTCATATCTTCATTAGACAGTGTATGTCAAGCTCACTCAAGAAATGAAGATAGTTTCCTATGTCTACTGAGCATTACAGTGTTTTTCAAGTTCAGGAGGTAGTGGCTTCAAGTTCACTTGGGTGTCAAAGAGAAGTCCATAAAAGTTGAGTTTTAACTAAGCTCACTTGTGTAACAAAGGAAATGTTGGATGGAACTAGTGTTAACTAAGCTCACTCAATTACCAAATGAACTTTGTGAAGATGTAGTTTTAACCAAGTTCACTTGGTTAACACAATAAAATCATTTATGAGTTAGTGTCTACCAAGTTGGGTCGACTAACAAAGGATTTTCTTGTTTTGGCATATTGAGTTCAATAGATTTGTTTGTTGGTTCTAGCTAACTGAGGAGTTGAATATTAATTATTCTAAGTTATATTCAAGCCTACTTGATAATGAATAAGGTATAAATATAAGGTCAAGTTATGATTAAATGTGGGAAAGCATATGGAAGAATAGAAGATACCAAGAGGAAGTGAATTAGAAGGATAAGTAGAATATCCTTAGGGAGCTGCAAAGATACACTCGATCAAAAAGGATCTAGTATTCAAGATAGAATTGAGATTTGTAATTAGAAATTGAGTTTCATCAAAAATAAAATCATCTCATTGTTGGTCTCTAACCATTTTAGTAGTGATATAAATCTCTTAACAAATTTGGCTTCATAGCTATTTGGAAATCCTCTAACAAGGTGGCATTTCTATATTGAAGTGTTTAAAGACCTCTAACAAGGCCACTCCTAATAGGGTCATTAAATCCTCTAAAGTGGTTACACCTAATAGTTTATTTTGTAACATTTAATAGGTCTATCTCTTAATAGGGCTCACTTCATAAGAGTGAAAATCAGCAACTAGTTGTAATTGGTAGTTTTTCTCAAATTCATTTTCCACATTAAATCTTTGGGTTACTAGTGTTCATGCTACTTCTTTCATTTGTATGCAACTAAGTTAATTAAGGTTAATTACATAAAACATCTTAAGATTTTAATGTTAAGCATTTTTTGAGTTATAGTTGTTGTTTCAGTGGTTACCAAGTTATAGCATATTATCAGTATTAACTGTGTGTCTATATGTTTACTGAGCAACCATATTTTATAGTGAAGTTTATATTTTTTGTTGACATCTAAGGGATTTGGGATTTATTTTAGTGGTAATCGATTCACCCCTCCCCTCTCAATTAATCCTCTTATATTTTCAACAAGTGGTATTAGAGCTTTTAGTGCTTGTAGAGAAGGTTTTAAGGACCTAAGCTAAAGATCAAGATGTCTTACAGAAGGGAGATCCCTAAGCTAAATAGAGATAACTTCAAGGCAAGGTAGGAACTCATGAGACTAGATTTGGAAACCATTGGAGATTTAGGCCTAAAGTACCTAGAAACCAAATAGGTGAAACCTATTGGAACTATGACTATTGAAGAAATTGCAAAGAAGAAGAGTCATAACATTATGATGATTGAGATTACTTCATCTCTCAACTATGTTGAATTTGATGAAGTTAAAGACTATGGAACTTCTTATGAGATGTGGATCAAGCTAAAAGCCATATATGCAGGAAATGATAATGTAAGAAGAGCTAAAGCTGAAAATCTTAGAGGACAATTTGATCAAATAAAGATGAGATAAGTTGAAAACATTGCAAAGTATAGTGACAAAATTAAAGCCAATGTTTGTGCAATCAAAGATTTGGGAGAAAAGATTGAAGATGAAACAATGGTAAGTAAGTTTCTCATAACACTTCTTCCTATATTTGTAATCAAAGTATCAGAAATTTAAGAAATGATATGTAATCCATAGAATGATATAACATTGGATGTAGTAGTTGGAAGATTGACAACATTTGAGCTAGATAACTATGATAATTATGTTCCTAGTTCTATCAATCTTGATCTACAATTTTAGCCAAGTTTTAACTCAAGGAGAAATATAAAAGGTCTAAATCCAAACAATTTGAAAGTGAAGAAGAAGATAGTTCTAGCAATGATCTTGAAACTATTGAAGCATTATTTGCAAGAAGGTATCCCAAAGGAAAAGGAAAGTATAAAGGTAAAATTCCTTTAATTTATTTTTCTTGTGAAGAAGTTGGTCACATTGTTGTAAGGTGTCCAAATAGAAAAGACAAAGATGAAAACAAGAACAAAAAGTTCAAAGGAAAGAAGGATATCAAGAACTTCAAAGATTATAAAGACAAAGGTAAGAAATATTATTAAAGAAATATTATTTTATGGCTAAAGATTCAGATAGTAGTGATGATGATGAGCTGGTCTATCTTGTTGTAAAAGATGAATCTAAATATGAAGGAGATAAATGACACTTATCTCTAATGTTAGAAAAAATGATACATGAATAATTGATAGTAGTTGTTCACGTCATATGACTAATGAGAAAACAAAGTTTGAACATATGGAACAGTATGATGGTTTACGTGTAAGATTTGGAAACAATGAACCATTTTGCATAAAGAGAAAAGGTTGTATCTCACAAACCAACGAACTAAGATGTAATAATGCTTATTGGGTTGAAGGACTAAAGCATAATCTACTGAGTGTGGTATAGTTGAATAATATTAGATTCAAGGTAGAATTCATGAATGGGAAGGCCAAGCCTCTAGATGAAAAAGGAAATCTAGTTGGGTTTGGTAACCAAAAAAAAGGTAATCTATTCTACCTAGATTCTAGTGAAAGTTCATGTTTCATTTCTCAAGTAGAAGAAAGTTTGTTATGGCATAAAAGGTTGTCATGTGAACTTTGATAATTTGATCAAGATAAGCAAAAGAAAAAGAGTGAGAGGTATTCCTAGTTTGAGAAAACCTAATATGGCCCTATGAAAAAATTGCCAAATTGATAAAATGGGCAAGACAAGTTTCAAAAGTAAAAACTATCATTCTGAACAAGTCATGGAGCTAGTTCATATAGACTTATGTGGACCTATTGGAATTGAGAGCTACAATGGAGATAAGTACTTTATTCTTTTTTTTTATGATTATTCTAGAATGATGACTATAATGTATCTGAAAGATAATTCTGAAGCATTTCAAAAGTTTAAGTGATATCTGGCAAGAGTAGAAAAGGAAACTAGAAAGAAGCTAAAGTGTTTAAGATCGGATAGAGTTGGTGAATTCATTTCTAATGAGTTCAATGAATTATGCACTAAAAGAGGAATTCAAAGACAAGTATTAGCCCCTGGTACACCATAATAGAATGATATAGCTAAAAGAAGGAGTAGATCCATCATGGATTATGCAAGAACTTTGATGATAGAAAATAATTTTACAATCAAATATTGGAAGGAAGCCATCAGTATTGTAGTACATACCTTGAATAGAGGAGAGTTGAAGAAAGACACAAATCAAACTCCTTATGAACTATGGTATGGCTAAAAACCTAATGTAAGTTACTTGAAAGTATTTGGTAGTAGATGTTATATCTTGAAGGAATCTATGAAAGGTAAATTTGATGTCAAAGGTGATGAAGGAATATTCCTACAGAAGTAAACCATATAAATGTTTGAATTTATCCACTCATAAGATCATAGAAAGTGCAAATGTGAGAATTGATGAGTTTGTAGAAAATGGTGAAGAAGAGAGCAACAAAGAACCTGAGAACTATAATAAGTTTATCTACCATGCACCTGATCAGATCATTGGAGACAATTTAGACAAAACAATGACAAGAAACAAATTGAAAGGTACATGTTTGCTTACTGAATTTAAACCTAAATTAGTTAAAGATGCTTTGGATAATGAAATTTGGATTGAAGAAATGAATGAAGAGATACAAAAAATTGAAATGAATAAGACTTGGACTCTTGGTCCTAGACCCAAGGATAAAAATGTAATTAGCATAAAGTAGGTTTTCATAAATAAGTTGAATGAAGATGGAGAAGTTTCCAGAGATAAAGCAAGGTTAGTATACAAAGTCTATTTTCAAGAAGAAGGTATTGATTATGCTAAAAAAAAATCTCCTGTTGCAAGATTAGAAGGTGTTGTAACTTTATTTTCTTATGTTGCACATAAAGGATTTAATGTTTATCAAATGGATGTGAAATATGCATTCTTGAATGGAATTCTTGAAGAGGAAGTTTACATAGAACAACCAGAAGGTTTTGTAGATCCTAGAAAAAAGGATATGGTTTGTAAACTGCACAAACAATTGCATGGTGGCTTAAGCAAGCTCCCAAATCTTGGTACGAAAGACTTCATAACTAGTTGATGAGGATTGGTTTTCAATGGACAAATGATAGTTGTAGCCTATACATCAAAGAAGGACTAGACAAGAAGATTTTATTGGCTGAAATCTTTGTGGATGACATAGTATTTACTATAAATGATGATTTATGCAAAGCATTTTTAGAAGAGATTAGTAAAGAATTTGAGATGTCCATGCTTAGAGAGATGAAATTCTTTGTTGGATTACAGATTTGGCAGAATAAAGATGGTATCTAGATTACTCAATCTAAGTATATCAAGAAGATACTAAAGAAGTTTGAAATGGAAGATTCAAGACCAGTTGGAACACCTATGTCTATTGGACATAATCTTTCCAAGAATGATGATTCCAAGGAAGTAGATCAGACCACATACAAATCAATAATTGGTAAATACAATACGTAGTGCATACAAGGCCTAATATTTCATTAGCAATTGGTATGGTATCAAGATTCTTAGAAAATCCTAAAGAAAATTATATGATGGAAATCAAGAGAATCATGAGGTATTTGAAGGGTATTGAAGAGTATGGATTATGGTACAAGAAAGGAGGCAATTTTGATTTAAAGGCCTTCACAGATGTTGATTGGGTAGGAAGTGTTGATGATAAGAAGAGCACCAAAGGCAAAGCATTTTTTCTTGGTAAAATACTAGTGTCTTGGACAAGTAAGAAGCATAATTGTATTTCTCGGTCTACAACAAAAGTAGAGTATGTTGTAGCAGCAATTAATTATTTCAATTTTTTTTGGTTCAAGCTACTATTGGCAAGTATGAAGTTAGAAACCAAGGATCCATTGGTTATCTTTTGTGATAACACCAGTGCAATTAAATATCAAAGAATAATCTGATGCATACCAAGACCAAGCACATTGCAATAATATATCACTTTTTGAGAGAATTGGTGAAAGATAAAAAGGTAAGATTGGAATATGTGAATACTAAAGAAAAAATTGCAGACATATTCACTTAACCATTACCTAAGGATACATTTTTTTATCTAAGAGGTAAGTTAGGGGTTATTCCCCTATTTGAAGCTCACTAAATGAAGTTTAGTGATGCATCAACCAATGATGTTGAAAATTAGTCAACTTGGTATAGTTTTGAAAAGGGTAGATTGCATATGAATTAGTACATAAGTCACATTTCTATTTATTGAATATTATCATTGGCATAAGATGTCAAAGAGGAAGAGTTTGTTGTCATATCATAGAAATTTTCTTGAAGATGTTAAAGATGAAGAGTTTTTTGTCATATTCTTTTATTTAGGTCAGAGATGTCAAAGAGAGAGAATGAAGTTGGTCTAATATCAAAGGAGGAGAGTTTTCTATTAGAAGAAGACGTTGAAGATAGAGTTTTCTAATAGAGGAAGAAACTAAAGGCAGAGGGAGTTCACACTAATAGAGGGAGTTCTCAAGGATGAGAATGAAAATGAAACTAAGGATATTTTTCTTACTTTATTTTTCTCTAAAATTTCATTGTATTATGACATGTTGTGTTGCCATCAATGCCAAAGAGGGAGATTGTTGAAAATAATTGGTTAATTGTGTATTGTCTTTGATGTTACAAAAAATGTGATATCTTTACTAGACAGTGTATGCCAAGATCACTTGAGAAATTATGATAGTTTCCTATGTCTACCAAGCATTACTATGTTTGCCAAGTTCAGAAGGTAGTGACTACTGAGTTCACTCAAGCATCAAAGAGAAGTTCACAGAAGTTGAGTGTTAACTAAGATCACTCGAGTAACAAAGGAAATTTTGGATGGAACTAGTGTTAATTGAGCTCACTTGATTACCAAAGGAACTTTGTAAAGATGCAGTGTTAACTAATTTCACTTGGTTAACACAAGAAAAACATTTCTGAGTTACTGTCTATCAAATAGGGTCGCCTAATGAAGGATTTTCTTGTTTTGGCATACTGAGTTCAATAGATTTGTTTGTTGGTTCTAGCCAACTAAGGAGATAAATATTAATTATTTTAAGTTATATTGAAGCTGAATCGACAATTCATAAGGTATAAATATAAGGTTAATTCAAGGATTGAATGTGGGCAAGTGTATGGAAGAATAGAAGATGTCAAGAGGAAGCAAATTAGAAGGATAAGAAGAATATCCTTGAGGATTCATTCAATCAGAAATGATCAAGTATTCAAGCCAGAATTGAGATCTATAATCAACAATTCAATTGCATGAAAAATCAGGTCATCTCATTGTTTCTCTCTAACCATTGTAGCAGTAATCTAAATCACTTAAAAGAGTTGGCTTAATATCTATTTAGAAATCCTCTAACAAGGTAGATTTTCTATATTGAAGTGTCTAAAGACCTATAACAAGGCCACTCCTAACAAGGTGATTAAATACTCTAAAGGGGTCATAGCTAACAATGTGTTTTGTAATCTTTAATAGGGTTGGCTCCTAATAGGGCTTACTTCAAAAGAGTGAAAAGAAATAACTAGTTGTAGTTGGTGGTTTTTCCCAAATTCAATTTCCATGTTAAATCTTGGTGTCGCTTATGTTCATGCTACTTCTTTCATGTGTATGCATCTAAGTTAATTAAGGTTAATTACATAAAACATCTTAATATTTGTATGTTAAGAATTTGTTGAGTTACAGTTGTTATGTCAGTGGTTACTGAGTGACAGCATGTTATTAGTATTAATTGTGTGCTTGTGTGTTTACCGAACAACAATATTTTATAGTGAAGTTTATGTTTTGTGTTGACATCTAAGGGATCTAGGATTTATTTCAGTAGTAATTGATTCATCCCTTCTCTCTCAGTTAATCTTAAATTTCCAACAATATTTACCTAGAGAACCCATATTTTTATTCTTCCCTTTATTCTTCTTAGGTGCCCTTCTGCTCGACACAACTAAGGCTAGAGTGTGTGAAGAGATTTCACCACTTAGTCTATCTTGTGTATTAGTACAAGAGATAATAATAATAGTGCTTGGCAAGATATGTGATTGAGTAACTTGCACCTATAGTGTAGATGTAGAATATGTAGTTTTTAGCAGTGGAGTGTGAACTCCCACACTTAGCTTTTCCTTTTATACATCAACTTTATTCACTTCCTTATCCTTGTCTTTTGAATCAGTCTCCTTATTTCCCTCTAATAGAGGTCCTAAGACTTGTGGTCCTTTCTGACCCATAGTAGACTAATATACCTTGGATTCTTTATCATGTTCTTTCTCTTTCTTGTCTTTTTCTTCTACCTAAATTGATTATGTTCTTTTCCTTGTTTTCTCATCACCTATTACTATTTGGTGTTGTGATGATTGTTGGAGTTATTATTGAATATGTTAGATTTATGCATTAAAATCAACAACTTGAACTAGTTTCTCACTTATCTTAGAATAGTCTATTTGTTGCAAGATTGGAGTAGTGTATAAACATCTTCAATTTTTACAATGTCTTTTTCACTGTCTTTGACCTTCTTCCTAATAGCTTCTTCAAGTGTATCTAGGTCATTATACACATCTTGCTCATTATCCATTTCAACTTCTCCAATACCCTTGCCTTTATCATCCTTATTTATTTCTTTTTTAGTGGCCAAACCAAAAATACACTTCCATATTAATCCACTTTGTCTTACAACATCCTCAATCTTATGTTGTAAAACTAAAAATTCTCTATTGCAAAACTAAAAAATTTGTATACTTTGGAACAAGTCTATTCCTATATTTCTCCAAAAAAAACCAATATACTTATTTGTTAACTCAAGCATTATGTTTGCAAGTGCTCCTTCCCTAATCTATCATTTTGTGTTTATTGCATGTTTCCATTTGGCATCAATCCTACTATACAACTCATTAGGAATTTTATTACCTATTTCTATAGGTGTAGGTTTAAATGTTGCCATCATATCTAGCATTGCTTCCTCTATCTTGGTCTTATCTATTGCACTTAGGGTTCCAAATTTTATAAACTTAAAACTAGATAGGCTTGTAGAAATCATAATATTGTCACATACCTCATCAACTAATTTAGGTTGTGTGCACAACTACTTGGCAATGACTAGGTTCATCTAATTCTTTCTTTTCTGCATCTTCATCATCATCATCATTTTTTGCAATAAATTTTAACCTCTCATGTCGAGGCTGACTCTTACTTACTAACAATTTTCTCTTTGCACTACTTTTTCCACTTGAAACTTCACTTGGTTTGCTAATCTTTTCAACTCATTTTCTCAAAGGTGTCTTGACACTCACTATTGTAGTAGCTCTAGTCCTTGGTCTAACTTTTGCAAGAGGAGATATAGGTTTATATATAACCTTCTTTATAGATTTCTTTACCTTGGGCTCAATAATTGTCACTTTCTTGTCCTTCATAGCCTGTGGTAAAGAAAGTACTAGGGCTTTACCCTTCTTTCTGCACTTTCTTCCTCTTCCTATGCATCATCATCATCACTCTCTCTATCCTCACCAAGACATTGTGTTATCATTAGGTGTTCGTCACCTTTATCTTGTGTGCCTAGTTTCTCTTCTAGGTCTTTTATCATCTTCTTCCTCTTCCTATCACATGAGTTAATCTTCACATCAATTGTTGTTTTGGCATTTTCTTCATCAAATTTTCCAAAGGGCTTAGCCTTTGTATCAATATCCTTGATAAAAATGTGGTGATTGTTGCACTCACATTATCAATATCAATTTCATAAGAAAATAGTTTAAGCTATGGAAACCTTGGCTTAATAGCTTGAACATATGTGTTATCAGTGTCCACTAGCAAACACAAATCATTATAATACTTCTCTACCAAGGATTTAGGAATCCTTTTCCTTTTCCCCATCTTCTATTTGAACTCATTGAAGTATCCATCTAAAATGCTTTCAAAATTATCCCCCAAATTCTTAATGTATTTAATTATTTGTATAGTAATGGGTTTCCCTTTCTCCCAAACAACATTACCAACTATAGGAAAATAAACTTGGACATAAAAGAAAATAGACATTATCAAAGATTTGAACTTACACATAGAATTATTTTCTCTCTTGATTGATAGAAGATTCTCTTCCAATTGTAGCCATTGGAGCTCGACATGATCATACTCATGATCTTTCTTTACAATCTTATAGGCTTGGTCTTTAATCATACACAACATGCTATTCAATTAGCCCAACTAGTAAAACTTATGTTCTATCACACGTATAGAAAATTTTGTAAATGGATCTATGATGTTTGATATTGACACGTCATGACCATTCCACTCAACCTTAGTATTTTCCTCAATAGAATCTTTACTTTGGTACCTCATGATCTTCATCTTCTCAAATGTTGAATACCTTGTGACTATGTGTATGATTTTCTTTGTAATTACCACTAGCCATTCTCCATCCATAACCGCATATCATGAATCCAGCTCAAAATGGCTTTTATCTATTCTATTTTGAAATTTATTACAAAATCTAGGGTGAGTGTTATCCCTTTCTTCTCCACAAGCTTGAATTCATCCTTCAAAATCCTTCACCACATAGTTTTTGATATGCCATATGAATCTCATAATCTTCAACTTCACTAATATTGCACATATAACAACTTCATACATTATGTATCATTACAAACCTAGCTGGTATTGATGATAATGCACCCATAGGATCTCCTTTCATGCAATTTTTTGTAACAACTCACTATTTTGGTGGAGGACAAGTGTAACTCTTCACCAATTGAACACTACTAACCTCTTCACCTTGATTCTTCAATGTGGATGTTGATCTAGATGTCATTTCTTCTTTTAGGGTTGAAAATTGCTTCATGGGTAACTCAACGCTCTTGTTAATCAACATTTGATCACACTTCACCAACAAATTTTCTCGTGGTCACCTTTGGAATCACTTCACAACTTGCTCAAATCACTTTAGCTCTCAAAATTTTGAATGCAATGTGTGCAAAATGTATTCAAATTTCTACTATATTCCTTCATTCATTCAAATTAGGGTACTCATAAATGGTGTATACTTCGTTAGATGGAATCTAGTTCTCTTAAATAATTCTTTACACAAATCTATCCTAATACATTTTATCTTATGCAAATATGAACTATGGCAATTTTTATGTTAGGAATTGATGTATGATATGAAATTTAACTATGTAGTTCCTTACATACCTATCTTGAACAATTTGAGGTAGTCTATTGACCTTCTCCATTGGATTGGGTGATTATGGGTTCACTTGTTCCACTACTTCTAGCTTCTTCCTTCTTCTAGGTTTGATTCATCTCCTTCTTTGTTTCTATATCAACTTTTCCTTTTCCCTTGATGTGTTCATTTCTTGGTGTTGGTGCTCGAGTCTTGAAGTTCTTTCTCACATGTCTAGTCTTGTAATAGCTAAAACAAACTAAGTTTACAGTCATCCATTTTTTGTAATTACCTCTTAAATATGTCCTAATACAATTTTCTGCAATGTGACCATATTCTCTAAAGCAATGAAAACTATACCATGTGTTGTAATCCCAATTGTAGGAGCTACTTTCTTTGGTGAATTTTCTTGTCTTTTAGGTGTTCAGATAGATTTTGACTTTGATCTTCATTTTCATGTTCTATTTCCATGTGTGTGATAGTTGTAGAAATACTCCTCAAATCTAGGAGCAATAGGTGTATCACTAGGCTTTCATCTACATTGATGTGCTTGATGACCTTGTTTCTTACAATTAAAATAATTAGTAATAAAATTAGGCTTAGGATTATTCTTACCAATCTTGCTTCTATAGATATTTGTTGTTTGTCCAAGTTTTCCACAATGATAGCATGTAGGTTGGTTCCTTGGCTTTGCATTTCTGTTTTCTCTACTCTTCGATGATTCTCTTTCTTCAGTGGATTAAGAATGCTTGATATGTCCTAAATCAGATGTGTCACTAGATGACCTTGGTGATCTCATTAGTTCTTCAAAGTATCTTATAGCTTCACTAGGTTTGTTCATATTTTCTAATAGTTTATTCTTGGATCTGAATTCATTCCTTAGTTGGCCACTTTATGATCTTAGATTTGTAATCTCTATGTCCTTTATGTCTAGCTCCTCATTTGCAAGTAGCAATTGATTCATCATGTTCAGCTAATTTTTTGTAAGCCTCTACATATCAAATAATCTTTCATCAAGTCTGGTAGTCATTTTTCTCTTGTCTTCTTTTGTCATAACTTTATCTTCTTCAGCTTTATTTTTCTATTTAATCACTTTACATAGCCATATTAATTAGATTTCATGTTCTCTCTTCAATCCTCTAACTTCTTCATTATGAATATTGTTCTTCTCTAATAGATCTTCTATAGTTGCATCACTTTAACTAGAATTTCCATAGTCAAACATTCCTTTAGTATCCACTTTGTGATAGAGTGTATCATTTTGTTGAATAGCCATCTCTTTCCTTTTCTTTAATAATTTCTTCAACTCCTCTCTTGCTGCTTCAAGCTTCTAGATGTCAAGCATTTGATTTTTAATAATCTCCCCCAATTTGTAAGCCTCCATCTCCAAGATCTCAACTCTCAAGTGGGTAAACTTCTTCTAAGAGAACTTGGCTTTGATACCAATTGTTGGAATTTTATTGGGAAAGTGAGATAATGGGGGGGGGGGGTGTGAATCAAGATCAGTAAAACTTTTATCCTTCAAAGAAAATAACAAACTAACTACATTCACCACTGATCCATATCATTTTTAGATAATGAACAATATAACCTTAAACTTGAAATGATGAAATAGATATAACTATTCATCACATCCATAAGCATAAATGTAAACACATAACATAAAAGATTTTTGTTACCCAAAGACCCTCCAAGGTGAACGTAAAACTAGGGTGGGAATGACACCCACAAATCTTCACTACTGCAATAACAAATTTCATTTGTTAAGATTACAATTGTGATCACTTCTAATGATTTACCTTGTGAGGGATCCACCCTACTAAGATATTTACAAGACTGTTAAGTATACCTTGATTAAAGTATTTAAAACTTACAATAAAGTAAGCACTTTTTTAGGAGAATTAACTAAGCCTATTAGGACCACTCTGTCAAGATATTTACCTTGATCCACTTGCTAAAATGTACCAATACCTATTCCTTTATTTTTCATTCACATCTTGATTATAGATCTTTTCTTTTCACTCCCTGATCTAATCTCCTATCTAATATATCTCTTCTCTTCTCTTCACTGCTCTTCTCGGTAACTATACTTTGTCTCTTCAAAACTTTGGTTATAGCCTCCAAAATTTAATCCCTTCGTAAATACTTTCACCACACTTCACAACATGTAGAATAGTGATCAACTAGCTTGGCTTCCTCTGTATGACTCAGGACATACTCACTCTACTTTACTCAACATTCATTGTACACTGGATAACTCAACTTCCATAGGGATACTCAGTGACCATAGACTTTCTTGACTCCTATTGAGCTTGGCATTAACATGTTTATCTACAAGTCTAATAAATACATAACTCGACCTATATAGATTGACTTGATCACAATGATGACCACCAACTCTACCTTCTATATCACTAAGTATTTGACACTAATAGGGAAAAAAAAACTAAAGAGATCAACAAGAATATTTTTTCATATAAACTTTGATACTATTGTGAAGGCTATTAGTACATTTTTTGTTAAAGATTTACCCAAAATTGTGAAGCCCACTAATGTTGTGTGCAAAGAATGAGTTATGGAGAAGCAAAAGAAAGTCTCCTTTCTAAGAAAGAAGTTCACTACCACAACAAAATTAGAAATTTTTCGTAAATATTTGAGTGGTTCTACTAGAATAAGAGGATTCTATGGTGAAAGGTATTTTATGGTTTTTGTTGATGATTTCACTAGAATGATGTGGGTAGCATTTCTTAAAGAAAAGTTTAAGGCATTTGAAAAGTTTAAGTTTTTTAATAACAGAATTGAGAATAAGTTAGGAGTAAAGCTAAAATGCTTAAGATTAGATAGAGATGGAGAATTCACCTTGATAGAGTTTAATATCTTTTGTGAAGAGAATGGAATTAAGAGACATCTATCAACACCTAAGCCCTTGAACAAAATGGGATTGCTAAAAGAAAAAATAGGTTTGTAACAGAAGCAACTAGAGCCATGATGTTTTAAAACTATGTATCAAAGACATTTTGGAGATAAATAGTCAATATAACAATATACACAATGAATAGATTATAGATCAAAAAAGGTACAAACAATACTCCTTATGAATTATGACTTGGACATGCACCCTCAGTAAAGTATCTGAGAATTTTTGGAAGTAATTGTTACATAAGGAGAGATGATGATATTGGTAAATTTGATGCAAGAAGCAATGAAGGTTTATTCATTGGTTACTCATTGAAAATAAAATATTATAGATGTTTTAATCAAAGAACTAAGCCTACTATTGAGTGCACAAATGTGAAAGTGGATGAAAAGTTTGGAGTTAAAGAGAAAAATGTAGGATTATAATTATGATGAAGAGGAAGATAATCCTAAATATATTGTAGAAAATATTGAGGTTTTCTTTGAGACTAACAATGATTTACATAATGATGTTCAAATTTTTGAATAGAGAGAAGAACCAAGATCTAAACCAAGAAAAGAAGTAAGAGTTGAAACAACAACGCCTACACTGGACATGGATTTGACAAAGAATCACCCTACAAATCATATCATTGGAAGAAAATAAATAGAGTTATGAAAAGAAATAGAGTACATGAAGAATTGTGTTTGATTTCTCAAGTTGATTCAAAGAGTTCCAATGAGGCATGCAAGGATGATCATTGGACTCAAAAAATGAAGGAAGAACTAGATTAGATTGTGAAGAATGAGACATGGGAATTGGTTCCTAGACCTAAAGACAACAATATTATAGGAATTAAATAGGTTTTTAGAAATAAGATGAATGAACAAGGTGAGATTATGAGGAATAAAGAAAGATTGGTATGAAAATTATATTCACATCAAGAAGACATAGATTATGAAGAGGCATTTGCCCATGTTTCCATACTTGAAGTAGTAAGAGTGTTCTTGGCCTACACAAAAAGTAAGAAGTTCAAAGTGTATTAGATGGATGTAGAGTCAACATTTTTGAATGGAGAACTTGAAGAAGAAGCCTACATTGAGAATCCTAAAGGATTTCCTTTGATAGAAGAAAATGACATGGTATACAAATTAAAGAAAAAATTGTATGGTTTAAAGCAAGCACCTAAATCATACTTTGCAAGATTGGATAAATATTCGACGAATTTGGGATTTGCAAAAGGTATAGCAAAAAGTAATTTGTATTTGAAAGAAATTAAGAATGGATTGTTAACTATTTTAATATTTTTAGATGACATAATATTTGGAGGAAATAATGAATTAAGTGACAAATTTGTTAATGAAATCAAGAATGAATTTCAGATGAGTATGATTGGTAAGATGGAATATTTATTAGGTCTATAGATTGTACATAATAGTGATGGTATTTTCCTATCACAAGCTAAGTATTTAAATATTTGTTAAAAATATTTGGCTTGGAAATTTGTACGCATGTTGGTACACCTATGGTAACTAGTCACAAGTTATCTAGCAAAGATGAGACACCTTCAGTTGACAAAAAGAAGTAGAGACATATGATTGGAAATTTGCAATATCTGGCTCACACTAGACTAGATATAACAAATATGGTTGGGATAGTAGCAAGATTTCAAGAATATCCTAAAGAAGCACATTATGCAGCACTAAAGAAAATATTTAGATATTTAAAGGGTACACATAATTTTGGTTTATGGTATGATAGATCAAGTGATTTTACTTTGTGTGCATATACTAATGTGGATTGGGCAGGCAGTATGGATGATAGAAAGAGCACCAATGGTGGAGCATTTTTTCTTGGGGAAAGATTGGGTTTTAGGCTAAGCAAGAAATAGACTATATTTCACAAAGTACAATAGAAGTAGAGAGAGTAGAAAACAATTTTAATCAGATCATGTAGATGAAGCAAATGTTGAAGGACATTGGGATAGAATTTTTAGACCCTATTATCATATATTGTGATAACACAAGTATAGTAAGTATGTCTAAGAATCATGTGTTTTATTTTAAGACTAAGCATATATCTATTAAGTATCATGTTTTGAGAAAGTTGCAAAGAAAGAGATCATATTAGAGTATGTGAATACAAAAGAGTAGATGGCAGATATCTTTATGAATCCTTTACCTATAGATACATTTGAGTATTTGCAAGGTATGCTTGGGGTCATGCCTCTACCTGCTTTTGAGAAGATGATGCAAAAAGTGCATCAGTCTTATGGTATAGAGCACTATTATTTATCTGGGTTGAATGCTGATGTTTCTTGTATGGGGGAGTATTTGTAATGAGTAGAATCATCAAGGAATCTTATAAGAACACTATTATCTTATGGTATAGAGCACTATTATTTATCTGGGTTGAATGGTGATGTTTCTTGTATGGGGGAGTATTTGTAATGAGTAGAATCATCAAGGACTCTTATAAGAACACTATTATGTTTTTTTTTTTTTCTTAGGATTAACATCATTTATTCACACTCTAACAATTTACATGGATGGAAATCAATTGTTCATAACTTCTCAATCTATCTAGGTACGACTCTCCCCCATACATACATATTTCATGTACACAATCTTTCCCTTATTATGTTAAAGAGATTACTCTCCATCTACAAAACTTCTCCCCCATATAAGGAGATGAATTCCATGAAATCTCTCCCCCATTGAAATCAATACCAAAGGCTTAATTATGTCAATCATGTGCTCCAAGTCTCCAAATAGTTCAAGTGTCCAAGATTCTTGGACACTTGGAGCACATGATTGACATAATGAAGCCTTTGGTATTGATTTCAATGGGCGAGAGATTGCATGGAAAACATCTCCTTATATGGGGGAGAAGTTTTGTAGATGGAGAGTAATCTCTTTAACATAATAAGGGAAAGATTGTGTACATGAAATATGTATGTATGGGGGAGAGTCGTACCTAGATAGATTGAGAAGTTATGAACAATTGATTTTCATCCATGTAAATTGTTAGAGTGTGAATAAATGATGTCAATCCTAAGAATTAAAAAAAAAAACATAATAGTGTTCTTATGAGTTTTAGATTTGATTTATAAAGAGGATTTGAAAAGAAGAAGAAGAGTAGTAATAATAGAGTTTGATAGAATAGTGTCTTTGGACACTTGAACTATTTGAAGACTTGGAGCACATGATTGACATAATGAAGCCTTTGGTATTGATTTCAATGGGGGAGAGATTGCATGGAAAACATCTCCTTATATGGGGGAGAAAAATAATCTCTTTAACATAATAAGGGAAAGATTGTGTACATGAAATATGTATGTATGGGGGAGAGTCATACCTAGATAGATTGAGAAGTTATGAACAATTGATTTCCATCCATGTAAATTGTTAGAGTGTGAATAAATGATGTCAATCCTAAGAATAACAAAAAAAACATAATAGCATTCTTATGAGTTTCAAATTTGATTGATAAAGAGGATTTGAAAAGAAGAAGAAGAATAGTAATAATAGAGTTTGATTTGGTATTCTTGGAACTTAAACATTTTTCATCTATGTTGCCATCAATGCCAAAGGGGGATATTTTTATCATGAATGTTGATGGTATTCCTTCGGGGGAGTATCCTAAGAATTGGATATATGGTTTGTGTGGTTGACTTGTTGCATTCATGACTATGTTTGTCATTGATGTCAACATAGTATTGTTCCTATGAAGACTGATAGAGTATAAAATAAAGAATGAGGTTGTACAGATTATGTGTTGATGATTAGATCAAGTGCAGTTGAGAACATATTCTACATTGTGTCGTAATGAAGTGTACAAGTGTGCATGCAAAGAGTCAAAGACATGAAAAAGTTATTTATGAATTATAGAGGAAAA
The DNA here is from genome assembly GCA_028749045.1 of Cupressus sempervirens. Lineage (NCBI taxonomy): Eukaryota > Viridiplantae > Streptophyta > Pinopsida > Cupressales > Cupressaceae > Cupressus > Cupressus sempervirens. The sequence continues at coordinate 522,635,799 of CM053788.1, forward strand.
TAAGAAGAAAGATTACTTAATAAGTGGTTTCTGATATTCGGGTTGTATCTCTTAATAGGGAATGAATCATGATGAGTGTAGTTAGACAGTGATAGTAGTAGCTTGATGATGATGTCAACAAGTGTGAAAGGTTAGAGGTCACATGTATGAGAATTTTTAAAGAGTTTGAGCTGATAGTGTTGTGTAATTGTAAAATAATTGTAATATCTTAAGGATGTCCTATTATAATTAATTAGGAAAGCCTCAAGGCCGACTCAAGGAATTATTTTGAGGATATCATATAAAGGAAGGTTTTTTTTTTTTGTGAAGTGAGTGGTTGAGAAATGAAGTTTGAATTTTACAAGTGATTTATGAAGTTGATAAATTTGTGTAAGTAATCCAAGGGATTATAAGATGTGAGATTGAATATCTATTATTGATATCTAAAAGAGGATTTGTCTAGTCAAGAGGATAGAGGAGTTTGAGACCATTCATTTCTATTATTTTGAAAAGAATAATACAAAGACCAGTTGGATAGTGAGTTTGGTGGTCTTGTCCCTAAATTTTTTTGGACAGTGGGTCCTTCTACCTTCTACAACTCCTAATAGGGTTAGAATATCCTAACAGATATTCAAATTCTCCTAATAAGGACTAATATGTATTGAATGTATTTCATTGGCTCCTAGCCTATTTAAGATTTTTCTACCTCGATCTACATATTACCTCTTATTTTCTTCCTATATTATTATTTGAGAACTTGTAATAATTCCTTCTTCTTTGTGTTTCTTACATCACCTTTTCATGTTTACCTAATTTAAATTTTAAAAGCCTCTTTTCACAATCAACCTCTTGTTTCTCATGCTATCTCCTAATAGCCTAGCCATCTAGGGAACTAATTATTTTTTGGTGCTAATCACCTCTCAATGAGTAGAACTTTTAAGAAGAATGGTACATGAGAGAGGAATATTTCTCTCATCTCTTCCAAAGATTATTCTCTATTGGCATCACACCTAACTTAAAATCAAAATCAATGGCACACATTCAAAGGTAGTATAATTTTAATACCATTCCATGTCTCATGTGAGATAGGAATATTTCTCTTGTGTCTTTCAAAGATTTATCTTCCTTGGCATCATGACTAACTTAAAATCAAAGTCAAAGGCACACATTCAGAGGTAGTAAAATTTTAATGTTATTCCACTTCTCAAGATTCCAAGCCCATTGTTTCTTCATTTGAAAATGCATCACATGGTTTACAATTTCATCACAATCAAAGCCCAATATAGATGAAGAAAGCTACATCAAAATTATGCATCGTGAGGCCTAAAGAGTTGTGATTGTTTTTTATTTTGACACCAATTGTTTATTTATATTCTTCAAAATAAAAAAGTTGTATCAACAATCTTCTATTTGTTGTAATACTAGCTTCTTAAAAGTGGTTTACTCATTTCTTCTTCAATCAATATATAGGCGACGTTAATAAGTATTGGCATAAAGGTAAAATTATGGTATTTTTGAATTATAGAAAGATTTTAGTGTGATTAACACAACAAAAAGGAGGATAGCATAATTATGTATTTTACCTCATTCCATCCAAATTTAAAAGTACTATATATCATTTCCACATAGTGACCTAACTTTACATAGATATTAACTCGTTTTAACTCATCCTAACAAAACTAGCTTTTATATATATATAAGTTGGTGGCAATCATGTCGCAACAAGAAATGTATTTTTCTATTTTTTCTATTTTTTATAAGGTTAGTATAGAATTTGTTTTTAAATATAGTTGTATAAAGTTACTATAAAATTGTAGTTGTATAAACTTACTATATAATTATTCTTCAACATTTTATTTTTTAACTCTATATATGGTGTTTAATTTGCATGACTTTAATTTGTTATTTATTTTAAGGATATTGATATGTAAAATGTTACATTCAAGAGTAGAGTTAGGGTTAGGGTTAGTTTTAGGGTTAGGGTTAGGGTTAGAGTTAGAGTTAGGGTTAGTGGAAGAGTTATTGTTAGGGTTAGGGTTAGAATTACAACTAGAGTTAGGGTCAGGGTTAGAGTTATAGTTATAGTTAGAGTTAGAGTTAGGGTTAGGGTTAGGTTTAGAATTAGAGTTAGAGTTAGGGTTAGGGTTAGGGTTAGAATTAGGGTTACAAATATAGTTAGGGTTAGAGTTGGAGTTAGGGTTAGGGTAAGGGTAAGAATTATGGTTAGGGTGAGAATTAGAATTACAAACACAACTAGGGTTAGGATTAGAATTGAGTTGGGGTTAGAGTTAGAGTTAGAGTTAGAAATAGAGTTAAAATAAGGGTTAGAGTTAAGGTAATATTTAGGGTTGGAATTAGGGTTAGGGTTAGAATTAGGATCAGACTTACAGTTATAGTTAGGGTTAGGGTTAGAAATAGGGTTAGGGTTAGGGTTACAATTAGAGTTAGAGTTAAAATTAGAGTTAGGATTGGATTTAGGGTTAAGGTTAGAGCTAGGGGTAGAATTAAGGTTAGAGTAAGAGTTAGGGTTATAATAAGGGTTGGGGTTCGGATTAAAATTAAAGTTAGGAGTACAATTAGAGTTATATATTGTGTTAGTGTTAGAGTTAGAATTAGAATTAGGGGTAGGATTAGAGTTAGAGACAGAGTTAGAGTTAGAATTAGATTTAGGGTTAGGATTAGGATTAGGGATAAAAATTAGCATTAGAGTTAGAATTAGGGTTAGAATTAGTGTTAAGGTTAGGGTTAGGGTGAGAATTAGAGTTAGAGTTAGAGTTAGGGTTAGGATTAGAGTTATAGTTAGGTTTATAATCAAGTTAGGGTTATAATTAGGTTAGGGTTAGGGCTAGAATTGGGGTTAAGGTTAGAAGTAGGATTAAAGTTAGGGTTATATAGGGTTAGGGATAGGGGTAGGAGTATAATCAGAGTTAGAGTTAGAGTTGGAGTTAGGGTTAGGGTTAGGGTTAGGGTTAGGGTTACAAATATAATTAGGGTTAGAGTTAGAGTTAAGGTTAGGATAAGCGTAAGAATTAGGGTTAGGGATAGAATTAGGGTTACAATTATAATTAGGGTTAGAGCTAGAGTTAGTATTAGGCTTAGGGAAAGAATTAGAGTTAGGGTTACAATTAGGGTTAGGGTTAAAATTAGGGTTAGATTTAGGATTAGCACTAGGGTTATAGTTAGAGTTAGGGTTAGCATTAGGGTTAGGGTTACAATTAGAGTTAGAGTTAGAGTTAGAGTTAGAGTTAGAGTTAGAGTTAGAGTTAGAGTTAGAGTTAGAGTTAGAGTTAGAGTTAGAGTTAGAGTTAGTGTTAGTGTTAGTGCTAGTGCTAGTGCTAGTGCTAGAGTTAGAGTTAGTATTAGGGTTAGGATTGGAGTTAGAATTTAGGCTTGGGTTAAGGTTATGATTAGAACTAGAGTTAGAGTTAGGGTTCAAGTTAGAGTTAGAGTTAAAGTTTGAGATAAAGTTGGGGTTGGGGTTAGTTTTAGGGTTAGGGTTGAGTTAGGGTTAGATTTAGGGTTAGAGTTAGAGTTAGGGTTAGAATAAGGGTCGAGGTTAGGACTAGAATTAGGGTTATGGTTATGGTTAGAGTTAGAGTTGCATATTGTGCTAGGGCTAGGATTAGGGGTAGGGTTAGGGTTTGTGCTAGGGTTAGGGTTATAATTAGAGTTAGAGTTATAGTTATAGTTAGGGTTAGAGTTGGAATTAGAGCTAGAGTTAGAGTTACAGTTACAGTTACAGTTACAGTTAAAATTGGGGTTAGGGTTAGAATTGGCGTTAAAGTTAGAATTAGAACTAGAGTTAAAGTTAGAATTAGTGTTAGGGTCAGGTTTAGGGTGAGAATTGGAGTTAGAGTTAGAGTTAGAGTTAGGATTAGAGTTATAGTCTAGGGTTAGGGTTAGGGCTAGAATTAGGATTAGAGTTAGGGTTATATAGGGTTAGAGGTAGAATTAGAGTTAGAGTTAGAGTCAGGGTTAAGGTTAGGGTTAGGGTTAGGGTTAGGGTTAGGTTTAGTGCTAGGGTTGGGGTTAGGATTACAATTAGAGTTAGAGTTAGAGTTGGAGTTAGAGTTAGAGTTAGAGTTAGAGTTAGAGTTAGAGTTAGAGTTAGAGTTAGAGTTAGAGTTAGAATTAGGGTTAGGGTTAGGGTTTGTGTTATTATTAGTTAAGGTTAATTTTGGAGTTACTAATCATATTATAGTTGATGTTAGTGCTATTATTACACTTTAGCTTTGTATTAGGGTAACTGTTAAGTTGAATTCTTATGTTGGTTAGTCCTATTATAATGCCCAAGATTGGTGCTATTCTGGCACATGTTATTAACTTTTTTACAATGTACTCCCGCTCTCTCTCTCTCCCTAATCTCTAAATACACCCCCTAATCTCTCTTTCTCTCCCTCCTTACTCTCTAGATACAAAATCTCTCTCTCTCTCTCTCTCTCTCTCTCTCTCTCTCTCTCTCTATATATATATATATATATATATATATATATATATGTATATATATATATATGTATATATATATATATGTATATATATATATATATATGTATATATATATATATGTATATATATATATATGTATATATATATATATATATGTATATATATATATATATATATATGTATATATATATATATGTATATATATTCCCACTTATAAAAAAATATAATATTATTTCTAGTTAGTAGTACATATAGGGTTAGGTTAAGGTATATAATTTACTAAATTCTTAGTACAATCACATATAGAGTAAGTGTTAGAGTTAGGATCCAAGGTCTACAATTTTATTTATATGACACTTAGTGTTATGGTTAGGGCTAATAAGTGGTTAAATGTTACACTAAAATAAGGGACATGGTTAAGGGAAGTATGAGATTTAGGTGTATTGGTGGAGTATTTGGAGTACAACTATGGTTAAATTTGGGATATAGGTTTTAAAAATGACTCGAATAGTGGGAAAGATTTAACTGTGTCTTTTTTATGAAAGGAAAATTATAAGTCCCAACACAACTATTTAGATGATGTATAAAGTGTGAAAGAATAGATAAGAATCGATTTTATGAAAATCATTTCTCCATGATGATGTGAGAACATTATATATTGTTAAATTTGTAATAATGCTAATGATTAATAATTGTAAATCAACTAGACTATATATAGCTATATGTGTATGTGTATTGAAAATATATTGATAAAAGTATGAGAATGTGTTTCAATAATTGTTTTGTCATTGATGTCAAACTTGCTACTTGTTTGTAAGATAATTGCTTAGATGATTTGAGTACTATCATTTGTTTGATTGATGAAGAGGATTTGATCAAATGAGGTAACAATATCACCTAGAGGAAAGGTTGAGTTATGATATGGAAAAGTAGTACAAGGATCAGTTAAGATAGTCATATTATAGTGCATTGATTATCTACATAAGGTTGCAAAGGATGGATACATTGATTAAGTTTAGAAGAAAAAGTAAAATGAGTTGCGTCCACCAAGCTTAACAATCTACACAGTAGGTGTCAAGCAAAGTTAGTTCAAGTTGAGCAAAAAATTAGCTAGAGTCGAGAAAACTCAAATTTCAGTGTATGTCGAGTGATACAGTGTAAGCTGAGTAAAGTTTAGTTAATGTCGAGCACTAGTAAACTTTAGTTTGTGTCAAGTGATTTGATAGTGGATGTCGAGCAATGTAGTTTGTGTCGAGCATAAAAAGCTAGTTAATGCCAAGTGTCAGCATTATGAGAAAGGTCATGAATCCAATGAATCTGAGCTGACAAGTTTGATTTCTTAGATTGTGTGAACTGTGTGGAAGATAAGCTTGATGAGCTAGTGGCATAGAATTCAAAATAAACCATTTTGAGGCATATTCAAAGAGGATTGAAGGAGAAGTTTCTAGAATGGAATAAAATGAAAGGATGGGTAAATTCATTGAATCCTACCTAATCCTACCTAACCCTAAAATGGATGATAGAAGATGAATGAAAAAAGATTTAAATTTTCTATTTATAGAGATGGTTGGTCAAAAGAAAAGGTTGTCATGTGTAAGAACTTAAGGAAGACAAAGAGTCTAAGGTATTGCTTCATTCATTAACCAAAGAGAAAAGACTATTATTAGTAAGCAAAGAAGGAAGGCTTAAGAGTATGGATGCTTGAAGGGTGGATAAGCTATCAAAGCTTAAGTGTGTGAAAGCCAAGCAGAATGGAGGACTGAAATAGAGATCTATAATCTGCAAGTGTTGTAAGTTGTTATCAGATCAAGCCTTACAGTTACTTTCTAATAATTGTACTAGTCTAGGGTAAATCCTTTGGATTAAGGTTGACCTAACAATTATTTGTAAATCCTTTAACCGGGTGACATTCCAAGTGAATGATCTAAAGTCCTCTAACAAGGCTCACTCCTAATAGAGTGATTGAAATCCTCTAACCAGGTCACATTTAACAGTGTGCATTATAACCTTTAATAGGATTGGCCTTTCACAGGGCATCCCTTCAGAAGAGTGAGAATTAGTAGTGCATGTTACTAGTGATTTTTCCCAAATTAGGTTTTCACGTAAAATCATTGTGTCAAATGCATTATTAAATATGTTATGTTTCATGCTTACATTTATGCAAAGTTGATTTGATAGTAACCTACAAGTTTAAGTGATTATATGACCTAATGGATGCATGCATGATGAATATGTTTCAATGTATGTCGAGTGATATAATGTAAGCTGAGTAAAGTTTAGTTGATGCCAAGTACCAGTAAACTTTAGTTTGGGTCGAGTGATTTGATAGTGGATGTCAAGCAACATAGTTTGTGTCAAACATCAGAAGCTAGTTAATGCTGAGTGCTAGCATTATGAGAAAGATCATGAATCTAATGAATCTAAGCTGACAAGTTTAATTTCTTGGATTGTGTGAACCGTGTGAAAGATAAACTTGATGAGCTAGTGGCATAGAATTCTGATGCAGGAGCATCCAGAGGTAGAAGGGCAATCCTGTGTCAACAAAAAAAATGTACTTAGACTTAGTTTCTATTTCATGTGTTCTCATTTCTGGATACCCATTTGGGTCAAATAAAGGTTCCAACTCTCACAGTTCCACTATCAGTGTTCTAGGATAGAGTATTTGAACACCTTGGGACATGTGTAAATGCCAAAAAAAAGGAGTATGTAATTGAGCCATCATTTTGGTGAACTAGAAGGTGTAAATTGGTCAGATGAATGTAATTGTAATTTAGAGCATTCCAGAAAAAGAATCAGGTCAAAAGGTCCCATAGTTTGAAATTTATTGCAATTTTTTAGTTTTTGGAGACCTCCTAAGAATGCTTCAAAGTCAAGTTAGGGGCATTAAATGACCTTGAAAAGGGCTGAAAAATTGGGGATGAGCAAAGCTCCTCCATAGGGCTATAGAGTGCTTTGAGAACTTTTCAAAAATGTAAATGGTTCGTCAATCGGAGCTACGGTTCAAAAGTTATGCCTCTCGAAAGTTCGGTTACTGTTTCTGGATTCTTCTAATTTTGTGCCAACTTTTTATGCGACTTCTAGAGTCTTCTATTTGGTCGGTGGATACCAACTAGCACTTTCTAGAATGTATTCCTAATCCTTAACCCTTCGAGGTCTATTTAAGAACATTTTTGGCATTGTAAAAGGCAGTTCAGAGTGGAGTTTGAGAGGAGGTACTAAAAGGAGAAATTATCTCTAGACTTATATTGTTGTAAGCCCTTAGGGCATGTTTTGAAGTCTATTTTCTCTGTACTGAATGTAATAGCATATTTACACAATTAATACAATTTTTCCTTTCTTGTTGTGTCCATTCTATGCTTGGGTCGTGTCCCCATCAAAATCAAAATGAATTGTTTTGAGCTGAATTTAAAGAGGATTGAAGGAGAATTTTTTAGAAGAGAATAAAATGAAAAGATGGGTAAATTCATTGAATCCTACCTAATTCTACCTAACCCTAAAATGGATGATAGAGGATGAATGAAAAAAGATCTAAATTTTCTATTTATAGAGATGTTTGGTCAAAAGAAAAGGTTGTCATGTGCGAGAACCTAAGGAAGACAAAGAGTCTAAGGTATTGCTTCATTCAATGACCAAAGAGAAGAGATCGCTATTGGTAAGCAAAGAAAGAAGGCTTAAGAGTATGGATGCTTGAAGGGTGGACAAGCTATTAAAGCTTTAAGTGTGTGAAAGCCAAGCAGAATGGAGGACTAAAATAGAGATCTATAATCTACAAGTTTTTTAAGTTGTTATCAGATCAAGCCTTACTGTTACTTTCTAATAATTGTACCAATCTAGGGTAAATCCTTTAGATTAAGGTTGACCTAACCGTTATTTGTAAATCCTTTAACTGGGTGACATTCCAAGTGAATAATCTAAAGTCCTCTAACAAGGCTCACTCCTAATAGATTGATTGAAATCCTCTACCCAGGTCACATTTAACAGTGTGCATTGTAACCTTTAACAAGATTAGCCTTTCACAGGGCATCACTTCAGAAGAGTGAGAATTAGTAGTGCATGTTACTAGTGGTTTTTTCCAAATTGGGTTTCCATGTAAAATCATTGTGTCAAATGCATTATTGAATCTGTTATGTTTCATGCTTACATTTATGCAAAGTTGATTTGACAGTAAGTTACAAGTTTAAGCAATTATATGATATAATGGATGCATGCATGATGAATATGTTTTATGGATATGGATTCACTAAGCTGTGAAAAGTTTTATTTGTACATCTAAACTTTGGATAATTGATTCACCCCCCCCCCCCACCCTTCTCAGTTATTCTAAAGAATTTCAACTATATATTTTTCTATTTTTTATAATGTTAGTATTAAATTATTTATTTATTTTTAAATATAGTTGTATCAAGTTACTATAAAATCATAGTTGTATAAACTTACTATAAAATTATTCTTCAACATTTTATTTTTTAATTATATATATGCTGTCTAATTTGCATGACTTTAATTTGTTTTATTTTAAGGATATTGTTATGTAAAATGTTACATTCAAGAGTAGTGTCATGGTCAGGGTTAGTGGTAAGGTTAGAATTAGGATTAGAGTTAGAGGTAGGGTTAGCATTAGGATTAAAATTAGGGTTGGGGATAGGGTTTGGGTTAGGGTTTGAATTAGAGTTAGGGTTAGGGTTAGGGTTAGGGTTATTGTAAGGGTTAGGGTTACAATTAGAGCTATAGTTAGGGTCAGGGTTAGTAAAATAGTTAGAGTTAGAGTTAGGGTTAGGTTTAGAATTAGATTTAGAGTTAAGGTTAGGATTATAATTAGGGTTCAAAATATAGTTAGGGTTAGAATTAGAGTTAGAATACAGGTTAGAGTTAGAGTTAGAGTTAGGGTTAGAATTTGGGTTAGAATTTGGGTTAGGATTATAATTTGGGTTAGGGTTAGCATTAGGGTTAGGGTTAGGGTTAGGGTTAGAGTTAGTGTTAGTGTTAGTGTTAGTGTTAGTGTTCGTGTTAGTGTTAGTGTTAGTGTTAGTGTTAGTGTTAGCGTTAGCGTTAGTGTTAGTGTTATTGTTAGTCTTAGCAATATTGCTAGTGTTACTGCTATTGTTAGTGTTGATATTAGTGTTGGCGTTAGCATTAGCATTGGCATTAGTGTTGGCATTGGCATTGGCATTGGCATTAGTGTTGACGTTAGTGTTGGTATTAGCACTAGCATTAGCATTAGCATTGGCATTGGCATTAGTGTTGCTATTGGCATTGGTGTTGGCATTGGCATTGGCAGCGTTAGTGTTAGCATTAGCATTGGTGATGTTGGCGTTGGCATTAGCGTTGGTGTTGGCATTTGCGTCAGCATTAGTGTTGGTGTTAGTGTTAGCATTAATGTTAGTTTTAGTGTTAGTTAGAGTTAGAGTTAGAGTTAGAGTTAGAATTAGGATTATAGTGAGTGTTAGATTTAGAGAGTTAGAGTTAAGGTTCAAGTTAAAGTTAGAGTTAAAGTTAGAGATAGAGTTGAGGTTAGGGTTAGATTTAGGGTTAGGGTTATAGCTAGGGATAGATTTAGGGTTAGAGTAAGAGTTAGGGTTAGGATTAGAATTAGGGTTAGGGTTAGAGTTAGAATTATATATAGTGTTAGGGTTAGGATTAGGGGTAGGATTGGGGTTAGAGTAAGGGAGAGAATTAGGGTTAGGGTTAGAATTAGAGATAGAGTTAGACTTAGAATTAGACTTAGATTTAGGGTTAGAATTAGGGTTAGGGTTAGAATTAGCATGAGTTAGAGTTAGTGTTAGAATTAGAGTTAGGGTTAGGGTGAGAATTAGAGTTAGAGTTAGGGTTAGAGTTAGGGTTAGAGTTAGGATTAGAGTAATAATTAGGGTTATAATTAGGTTAGGGTTAGGGATAGAATTGGGGTTAGGGTTAGAATTAGGATTAGAGGCTGGGGTTATATAGGGTTAGAGTTAGAGTTAGAGTTAGAGTTAGAGATAGAGTTAGGGTTAGGGTTAGGGTTACAAATACAATTATGGTTAGCATTGGACTTAAGGTTAGGGTAAGGGTAAGAATTAGGTTCAGGGCTAGAATTAGGGTTAGAATTAGAGTTAGGGTTAGGTTTAGGGTTGGGATTAACTTAGGGTTTGAGTTAGAGTTAGAGTTAGAGTTAGAATTGGAGTTAGAGTTAGAGTTAGAGTTAGAGTTAGAGTTAGAATTAGAATTAGGGTTAGGGTTTTTTTGGGGTTACTAATCATATTACAACTAATGATAGTGTTATTATTACACTTTAGCTTAATTTTAGAGTAACTATAAGGTTAAATTTTTATGTGGGTTAGTTCTATTATAATGCCCATGATTAGTGCTATTGTGACACATGTTATTAACTTTTTTACAGTGTACTCCCTCCTCTATTCCTACCCCCCCCCCTCTCTCCCTCCCTCCATCTCCCTCTTCCTCCCCCTCCCTAATCTCTAGATACACCCCCTAATCTCTCTTTCTATCCCTCGTTACTCTTTAGATACAATCCTTAATCTCCCTCTCTCTAGATACATCCGCTAATCTCTCTCTCTCTCTCTCTCTCTCTCTCTCTCTCTCTCTCTCTCTCTCTCCCCCTCTCTCTCCCTCCCTCTCCAATCTTTAGATACACCCCCTAATCTATCTTTCTCTCCCTCCTTACTATCTAGATATACCCTCTCTCTCTATATATATGTATACACCCCCTAATCTATCTTTCTCTGCCTCCTTACTCTCTAGATATAACCCTGTGTGTGTGTGTGTGTGTGTGTGTGTGTGTGTGTGTGTGTGTGTGTATTCCTGCTTATAAAATATATAATATTATTTCTGGTCAAAAGTACATATAGGGTTAGGTTAAGATATATAATTTACTAAATGCTTAGTACAGCCACATATAGAGTAAGAGTAAGACCTAGAGATAGAGTTAGGATCCAAGGTTTAAAATTTTATTTATATGACACTTAGTGTTATGGTTAGGGTTAATAAGTGGTTAAATGTTACACTAGAATAAGGGACATGATTAAGGGAAATATGAGATTTAGGTGTAATGTTGGAGTATTTAGAGTATAACTATGGTCAAATTTGGGATATAGGTTTTTAAATGAGTCGAATAATGGAAAATTTTTAATTGTATCTTGTTTATGAAAGGCAAATTATAAGTCCCAACGCAACTATTTAGATGATGTAAAAAGTGTGAAAGAATAGATAAGAATCAATTTTATGGAAATCATTTCTCCATGATGATGTGAGAACATTATATATTGTTGAATTTTTAATAATACTATTGCAAGTTTTATTGCAATGATTAAGAATTGTAATCAATAAATATGGCTATCATTAAGGTCATCTATTTAGACTTGTGATTTTCTTTCTTAATTAACATATTTAGTAACCACATCCATTGAAGAAATCTTTTATACAAAAATAAATTTACTTTTTCTTGTTCTTTTCTTCATAAAAGTTACATAGAACAATGGGCAAACAAAACTCCCAATACAACTAACTAGAAGTAAAGTTTTGAAATCGGAGACAAGAATGAACTATATACAAAAAAAAAAAATTTAATGGTGTAAATACATGTTATATTCTTCAATAATTAGGATTATTTTGTGACCTTTATTTGAACAATGATTGTGAAAAACTTCTTTCATCATTGAGAGAAACCCATCCACTTTTGCAAATGTGTCACGCAAGAATTTTTCTACATCTTTCATCTGCAATACTTCGATTTCCTTAACATAGTCAATTAGCAATATCACATTCTCTACAACTTTAATTATAGTTGTGCACAACTCTTTAATTATTTGTAGGCATTTGTCAAACTTAGTCATAAAGAAATCATTTGAGGTCATTGAAGTAGTCAGGATAGTATCAATAATGTTTGATTATATGTTGGAGGCATCCATAACTCAAATAGTTACCTGCAAACTTATAAACAAATATCAACATATAGAAATAATCAAAATAAAAAAGTATTAATGATTAACATAAATTCTTTCAAATGAATAATGTTCAAAATAAGATAAATAAAAATCAAAACTATTTCAAATGAAACATTTAGATTGTAATGTTTGAAATATGGTGGCATTGCCTTCCGCTTTTCAAACTTTACAAACATATATATATGTGCTATGAAAAATATTTAAATAAAATGCATACATAATCTAATTAAATAATGACAAAATATAAACTAAATATATAATTTATCTATTTTAAATTAATCATTAACTTAAATAAAATACAAATTTTATTGATATGATGACCTTGTCGTCCACATTAATGATAAAATTTAATTATGAAACATGAACATATAAATATTTTGAAACATGCAAGTATAAAACTATTATGAAAGATACAAATCTAAAACATGCAAACCAAAAGCATTTTGAAATATGCAAATCTAAAACTAATATGAAACATGCAAATCTAAAACTAAATTGAAATAGGCACATTAAAAATATAAAATGAAAAGTATTAAATATATAAATCAAATAGATTTTGAATACAATTCAAATTCTAAATCTAAATCAAACATGCAAAGCTTTTAAACTATTACATGCAAATCTAAACAATTTTGAATACAATTCTAAATCTAAGATGAAAATAATTGAAAATGAAATCTAAATCAAAGTAGAATATTATAACTAATTTTGAAACTAAATCTACATTTAAATCTTAATAAATAACTAAATCTAAATGTAAATGTAAAACTAAAGTAAAAAAAAATTAAAATAAAAATAGAAATCTCACTTGCAAAAAAGTACTCCAAAACTTTAAATCTACTCCTTTTCAAAAACTTCATTCTACTCCAATAATCTCCACATCTTCCTCCCTGCAAAAACACAAAATGAAAATGAAATTAGGAGCATTTATTTTATAACCTATGAAAGGTTCCTCATATCCCCAATAGATGGTCTTGATATTCCATGAAGTTGTTTCAAATTCCCCCACTCCCTACAAAAACTAAGCATGAATGTGTGTGCAAAAATATATTTAACAAAAATTATATGTTTCATATTTAAAATTTTAAAGAAATTATTTCAGCCCTATTATTGCGGATCCAATTTTCTCGAGCCCTATTATTTTGGCCTCTATTTGGTATTATTTCAAAAATTGTTTTTTATTTTCTAATTATATATTTAATTTAAAAGTTTGTAATTGCTTCCTTCTTTTTTTATTGACAAGGAATCTATTTTGACATATTCTCGTGTCGTGCATTTGTGTTGCCATTGTATAGAACACCTATGATTATAGCATACATCTCTTTATCCCAAATATTGTCTTATTGTCATTCATATAATCGAAAGTAAAATTGTGGTATATTTGAATTATGTTAAGATTTTAGTCTGACTTACACAAAAAAAAAAAGGAGGATAGCATAATTATGTATTTTACATCATTCCATTCAAATATAAAAGAACTATATTTCATTTCCATGTAGCTACCCAACATTACATAGATATTAACTAATTTCAACTCATCCTAATAGAATTATCTAATATTTTAGTCATTAGTCGACATAAGATTACATCATACATCTCTTTATCCCAAATATTTTCTTATTGTCAACATATAATTTTACATATTTTATGCTTTATACTTTCATATTACTCACATCTCTTTATGCCAAATATTGTCTTATTGTCATTCATATAATTTTATGTGTTTTACGTTTTATACTTTCATATTACTCATTTTTAGTAATGTTCTTGTGTCACATTATTCTCATCCATAAGAAACTTTAGTCTTTTCATGGTAACTCTTCCTATGTTTTTCCATCTTTTATTAGTTAATGACTTGCATCATTGATTAGATCATTCTATTTGTAAGAATTTGCCTTAGGGAAAAATGATGCCAAGATCAAGAAGCTCAAGTACTAGCACAAGAGAGACTAATGATGATCAAATGAGAATTTCAATAATGACCAAGATGATAATGGATATCCAATGAATACACACTAGAAGTGTATGTATATAAAGGCAACTAGAATGACTAGGAGTTAGCAAAGAGATAAACATCACTACTAAGCACATATCCACCAAGAGTGGATTATCCTCCATTGAGCATAGGTGTTTGTGCTATGATGAGAGGATAAGTTTACATAGGTGTATCTCATAAAGAGATGTTGTATACACCATGTGCTCAAATAAGTTGATACTCCTATGTTGTCAACAAGACAACTCATATGACTATGCATATTCTTAAGTGTCTACATGACAACTAATATAAAAATGCATTATACTAAGTAAAGTGTAATAATAATTAATTATTTACACTAACACCCCTCCCCCTTTAAGTGCAACTTAGAAGAATGCACTTAAGCTCACAAAGCTAAATGCAAGATGCAACGTGGGTCCCAACTACTAGGCCATGTTAGGTACCCATGTACAAATGCAATGCTCTATATACAATGTGATGCAATCTCTCTGAAAATGGAGAAAGAGGAAAAACCTCATGGGAAAAACCTCCTCCAAAAAGATAGATAAATACAATAAAGAAGAGAAGAGTCATGTGACCCCCCTTCGTGAAATATCTCACACTACCAAGAGATCTCGCAAATGAAGATACTTGACCTCAGTGAAGGGCTTGGTGAAGATATCTGCAACTGTTGTTCTGTAGGACACTACTACAATGCAATGACCTGCTCATGAATCAACTCTCTGATGTAGTGTCTATGAACCTCAATGTATTTTGTGTGTTGATGTTGCACTGGACGTTTTTAGATTTCAATAGCACTCTAATTATCACAATGTATGATTGTGGATCTAGGTATGTCAAAACCAAACTCCTTCAGAATATGTTGCAACCAAATAGCTTTTGTAGCCGCAATGATAGCTCCTCAATACTCAGCCTCAGTAGATGAAAGAGGATTAGTATTCTTCTTTTTACTCTACCAACAAATGGAGTCGGAACCAAGATGAAACATGTATCCTGAAGTGCTTTTGCAAGAATCAAGATCCCCTACATAGTCTGAATCTGTATAACCCACTAATTGTAGTCCAATACCAGATGCATAACATACCCCATATGTATGTGTACCCTGGATATAGTGTAAGATGTGTTTGGTTGCCTTCCAGTGTAGTTCATATGGCTCTTGCATGAAGCGAGAAACCATGCCAACTGCAAAGGATATGTCAAGGCATGTATGTGTCAAGTAGATGAGACTTCCAACCAACTATCTATACAAAGTAGCATCAACAAGTGGAGTGGAACACTTTGTTTCTAACTTAACACCTAGAAGAAATGGGGTAGATGCAGCCTTTTAGTCACTCATGTGAAATCGAGCAAGTAGATCAAGAGCATACTTGGGTTGACATAATGTGATTCCTGATGAAGATTGTTGTATCTCAATACCAAGGAAATAATAAAGTAGACCCAAGTCTATCATGAAAAATTTTCCCTGCAGAGTAGACTTGACACTATCAATGATGGATGTTGTATTCCCTGTAATGATTAAGTCATCAACATAAAGCACAAGTAGCAAGTGAGAATCGTCCCAGTGAAGAATGTAGACATTCAAATCTTGATGACATCTGGTGAATCCTATTGAGAGAAGGAAAGAATCCATCTTGGCATGCCAAGCTCATGGAGCTTGTTTTAATCCATAGATAGACTTTTTCCAACTTGCAAAGAATCTTGAATGAAACCCTATGGCTGTTCCATATAAATCTCCTCATAAAAATCACCATTCAAGAATGCACTCTTCACATCCATCTGATGAACAACCCATCTCTAAGTTGCAACTATAGCTAGTGTCAAATGAAGGGTGTTTATTTTTGCAATTGGGGCAAAGGTCTTAGTGTAGTCAATACTAGGAACCTAAGAAAAACCTTTTGCAACAAGTCTTTCCTTATACTTATCAATACTTCCATCCATTGTAAATTTGGTTCTATAGATCCACTTACACCAAACCAATTTTCTTCCCTTAAGAAAAGAGACTAAGTCCCATGTGTTGTTTCTCATAAGAGAAGTGTATTCTTCCTCCATTGTTGTATCCCATTCTAGAATTCATGAAGCTTCTTTGAATGTTTGAGGATCAGAAGTAACTACAATATAAGCATGAGGGAGTGAGTTATGTTGTGATCTTGTCCTCCTTGTATCTAAAGGATTCCCTACCAATAGTACCGCTGCATCCAATGTCTGTTGAGCCCATTTAGGTCTAGTGGAAGAAGATGTAGAAGTGGAAGGGATTTCCTCAACCTCATTTATATGATGCCTCTATTTGGGTAGCTTGGACAACTTTCTTCAAAGTGTATAATCCTCTCATAAAAAAATTCATGTGTCTCTAGATCCATCAACTTGTAGGCTTTATGAGAGTCTGCATAACCAACAAATATGCAAGGTTTACTTTGAGGTTTCAATGCCTTGCATTTCTGTGGAGGTATTTGTGCCCATGCTAGACAACCAAAGACTCTACAGTGCTTTACAATAGGTTTCCTTCAATTCCAAGCTTCAAAAGGAGTTGAACCATCCAAAGCTTTATGAAGACTCCTATTCTGGATGTAGTTTGTACAATTAATTGCTTCAACCAATAAAACTTGATCAAGAGACTTAAGTAGGAGCGTGCAAGTGGTCATCTCCTTGAGGGTTCTGTTATTCCTTTCTGTAATACCATTTTTTTGTGGAGTGTATGGTACTGAATGTTGAATGTCAATTCCCTCTTGAGTACAAAAATCTATAAGTCTTGAGTTTACATACTCCCTTCCATTATCTGTTTGAAGAACCTTGATGGCTTTCTCTAACTACTTTTCTACTTGAGCCTTGAAGGTGAGAAATCATTCAAACACTTCACTATTATAGGCCATGAAGAATATCCAAGTATAGAGAGAATAGCCATCAATGAAGGTGAGTGCATAGCGAGACTTTCCAAATGATGGCACTAGAAATGGGTCCACCACATCACTGTGAACTAGGTCAAGAACACTTTGTGCTCTCCAAGACTTCCCCTTGTCGAACATTCTTTTTGGATGCTTCCCAAGTGTGCAACCTGAACAAACACCATTTGAGAATTGGACTTGAGGTAGACCATGAACCATGTTCTTACTGCTAAGCTGTTGAAGATACCTGTAGTTGAGATGTCTAAACCTCTTGCCACAGTTTGCTTTTTGTATTCGAATGTATTAACAAGGCTTGTGCATTATATTTAGGCACAAAGGAAGGGAAAGTGTCAGGCCTTGAATCATGTTTAGCTTCACCTATTGCAACCATAGAATCATTTTTTATGCTTTTCACAACAATTGAATCTAGAAGAAATTCAACCTTGTTTCCACCTCCATAGTGAGTGATTTGGTAAATTGAAAGAAGGTTGGAGATAAGATTAGGAACATAGAGAACATCTTTGAGCACTCCACTTTCCATCTCAACTTCACTTGTTCATTCAACTTCTACTTTAGTATCATCCCCTATAAAGATGTGAGGTACCTCTGAAGGTGTCATTGAAGAAAAATCTCTTTGAAGCCCCCATGTGATGTGTGGCACCTGAGTCAATAATCTATTCCCCCTGACTAACAGTGTGTGTGAGTAAAGCTTGCTTTTTGCTCTTAGAATCTGAAGATGAAGACCCCTTTTCCTTATAAGCATTAGGCAATGGAACATTGTGCTTCTTCATGATTTTTTCAATTCATCAATCTACTTGTGATAACACTCATGTTCATCATGACCAATTCTTTTACAATAGGCACACTTCTTTTCCTAATTATTGTCCCCCTTTTTGTTGGTATTAGGACAAGACTTGCCTTGTTGTTGATTTGATTTAGGTGGTGACTTTTCTATGTCCCTTGTTTGTTATCTTTCCTCTTCTTTTTACCCTTGCCTTTGTTTGAACTTCCACCAATTGGATTTTTGGAGCTCTCATTGTTAGCCACAAATGCCTTAGACTTTGAAGACTTGAGAGTCTCCATTGTTATCAACTTAGCTTGGTCATTCTCTAACAACTGGGCATATTCATCAAAAATGAGTTTCTAATAAGAAGCCCCTAAGGTTGCCTTTGAGGTGTTGAAAGTAGAGACAAATGTGGAGTAGTATGATGGTAGCTTATTCTAAATTAGATAAATCAACCTGTCATCCTTAATGGGACTACCACAATCATCAAGTTTTGTTCTCAACTCATTCACCTTAATGATAAAATCTTGGATGGAATCAAAGTTCTTAGGATCTAAGGAGATAAGTTCATCTTCAATCTCGTAGACATCCTCCTTAGTCACTTTCCCATATAGCTTTTTAAGGGCATCCCAAGTTTCCTTAGATGTATCATATTTTATGATTTGATAAAGGATCTTGTCATCAACCCCTAACCTAAGGATTCCTAAGGCTTTTCTATCTGCCAATTCCCAAGCACAGATATCACTTTGAATTACTTTACCACCTATGGGTTTAGGAAGAGATCCATCTACATATTGAGAAACTTCTTCATTCATTAATTCACACAATTTTTTAAGTGACCATGTGACATAATTATGTGGTGTTAATTTTGGAACCTTAATGTTTCCCATAATGCAAGGAAAGAAAGATAACAGCAAGGAAAAAGCCACACAACTCCAAGAGACGCGCCCCCCTCCCCCCCCCAAAAATGAATGTTTAGGCACTTTATACTTAGTGTGATTACAATAGCCACTTGCCAATTTAGGGCTTAAGTGAACTTCTGATTTTACAACACATATGAAACTATATCAAACTCAACAATATAACACAAGATCTCTCAAGGATCTAATTACAAGTGCCAAAATAGGTCAGAAATGACCAAATAATGAAAGTACTATGTCTACTCAGAATTATTCCAAATCGATACTAGATCTGGAAAGTAGATAAAAAATCATGTACTTTCAAAAAAAATAGCACCTAAATATGTGTCCATATGAGCCCGAATGAAGCCTCTGAAGTTGTGAAAATTGGAATTGGCAATTTTCCAAAAAATTTAAGAATAGATATCTCAAACAACCTGCACCAATGTGTAGATCATGAAATTCTACCCCAAAACAAAACAAAAAAAATTGCTCGAAAAAAGGAGCCCGTATGAGGGAGATATCATTGTTTGAAAATCACCTCTATAATTATTTTTCCTAAATCGCCGCCGTCACACCTTCAAAAATCAAATGACTCTAGATTTCACCTCAGATGTTCAATTTTGATGAAACAAAAGTTTATTTGTGGGTTTTTTGACCTTCTGAATGTGATACCAATATTTGATTTGCACCAGCAAGCGCCAATCTTGACCTGTAAAATAAATCTCTTCAATGGCTATGCAATGAAGCTCCCATGGCTCTGACACCATGTAAGAATTTGCCTTAAGGAAAAACGACACCAAGATCAAGAAGCTCAAGTACTAGCACAAGAGAGACTAATGATGATCAAATAAGAATCTCAATAATGATCAAGATGATAATGAATATCCAATTAATACACACTAGAAATGCTTGTTTATAAAAGCAACTAGAATGACTAGGAGTTAGCAAATAGATAAACATCACAACTAAGCACATGTCCACCAAGAGTGGATTACCCTCCATTGAGCACAAGAATTTGTGTAATGATGAGAGGATAAGTTTACATAGGTGTATCTCATAAAGAGATGTTGTAGACACCATGTGCTCAAATAAGTTGCTAACTCCTGTGTTGTCAACAAGACAACTCATATGACTATGCATATTCCTAAGTGTCTACATGACAACTAATATAAAAATGCATTATCCTAAGTAAACTTAAGTGTAATAATAATTAATTATCTACACTATAATCGACAACCACAATTTCATTATGTGCACAACATAATCTCCTATGTGTAATCTATTTTAGTGTTAAGTCAACAACTATATGAAAATGTTTGATTTGACAATGACTTAAGCTAAGTATATAATATTTGTATAATGAAGATTAAATTAGAAGATACCACTAAATGAGAACTTATTTTTATGCACATTAAGGAATGCACTTACAAAATTTCTTGCCAAAATTATAGATCACACACATTGTAGTGAATTGTTCATCATTAATCAAAGATTATTTGAGTTTATCACAATATATAAGCAATGTATAAATAATTTTTAACTTCTTGCCTCTAATACAATTTAAATTTTCTCTATGATTAAAAGGCGTAAAAATATTAAAATGTAGAAGCTTTTTACTCCAAATATTTTCTAGAAATATTCACACAACAATTACATGATGTAATATAATTAGTGTTAAAAATAATGTCACATTAATGTTCAATTTTTTAAAATGTGATCAATAAATAAAACATAACTTCATTTAGCATGTTCTCTTTTAATCTCAATAACATATATGATTGTAATGAAATCGTCGTCAATGATTAACTATCTATCTCAAATACGTACAAGCACAATAAAACTCATGGAATTTAAAATAGAAATGAAATAAAATTCCAATGAATCTTATTTGCAACTAATAGTAAAAGATTCTTAAAAGTGATACTTTAAAATGTGTCTTAATTTCCTTACACATTATGATATTGCTATCAAGATTCAACTATGTAGTTTTTTAATTCAAACTCGTGAGTGTTGATTGTTCTTTTCATCCTCATAAGAGATGGGTTCATGTGAACCCCTACTCATGAAACACACGTCCATGAGTCTGAGTTAAAAAACTAAACAATTGAATACTAATAGCAATTTCATAATTTGACTTTTGTAAAAATATCTCCCTTAAATATATCAATTCATACCTTAGCTTTGCTAAAAAAATCTTTAATATAAAATATGGAAATATTATTTATAACTCTAAACTCTACCTAATATCCATTTTCATTTACAACACCTCCATTTTTGTTAATTCTTTTTGAATATTTTATATTTATGTTTATTTAATCTGTTTCTAGATTTATTTAAGGTACAAAACATATAACATAAGGTTACAATACATCCATAGAATTCCAAGCTTTGTTATCAAAGGATGCACTACATGATCATAACTAAGTAAGAAATGACTTTGTTGAGGGAAAGGACACATTATAGATTAGGATAATATTTCAAAATGTACCAAACAAACAGATTCACCTCGTGAACCAACCATTCTCGTGTGGATGGATTTCTTAGTTCACCACTCCAAAATATTTCAATGGCCTTAAAATCATAAGGCAGCCTCTTTCCTATTACTTTCCTTCCCTCTCTTTGAGCTACTAGAATGGGTAGCATGTTACTACCGCGTAACAAAACTAACCAAAATATGAAAAAACAAAGAAAACATGCTATGAATACTGCAGAGTTTATCTGTATTAGTAGTGTGTCTTAATGCTCCAATGATATACATTCCAAGAAAATAGTTATCATTGTCAGCTATAGAATCCCAGTTATGTCAAATCTCTTTACAAAATTGACTGTTAAAGTTAGATGATCGGCAGCATTATTTTATGTTATGAAAGGGACTTTCAAGCCGAAAACTTTGGTTCACAATCTTGTATCTTCCTTCTAACTGGCTCTTGTTAGGGTGAAAGGTTTCCCCTTCTATATCAATTCAGAGCCTACTATCATCATTAGTAACTCCTGATGCTATAAGTGGACTATAAAGAGTGCCGTCTCTTCCTCTAAGAATTTGGAAATCTCTTAGTTGCAGCATTCTTCCAGTACGTGCATAGAAATATGCAGCACAGCCAAGTACCATGAGACTCAGAGCTCCCACTATGCATGCCAAGACCACAAATATAATTGCAATAGTTCCCAGTCCTTTATGGCCAGCTTCTGCAAGAACCACTCAAAAGACTTGATGTCAACAAGAAAACATTTACAGGCAAAAACATGTAATGCTCCAAAATCGATGTCTTCTAAAGAAAGAAACTATATAAATATCCATGGATAACATTATTGATCAATGGGGCTCAAGAGTCAAAAGTAAAGTTACAAAAGCCAGTTAGAGTGCTAAAAGAAATTCCAACAGCCAAAATAAATAAATACAAAAGTCTTACGAAATTTCATGTCCTATTAAAAACACTTTGTTGGTGAAGAGGCCACGAAGGTTCAAACCCAACTGAACTATTGCACTCGCAGCACTTGTGCCTTGGCTGGGCCATTCAGCTCATGAGGAATGATGATCCCCAAGAAGTGGCCTTGAGGGAAGAGATCCTCCATAAGTGATCTCTTGGGGCTCAGACCAGGCTAAAAAGCCGAGGTTCCCAATCGAAGAAAAAAAATATGAAAATAAACATGCCAACTAGATGGATGAGAGAAAACTGGGTACCCTAGATAATTCAGTAAAACTAAGCTAATTAACGCAATATGAATAACCATGTGAAATGAAGACTCCTCCAACAAGGGCCAATGATGGAGGCCTAGGAGACAAATGCTGCTTAGAAAGCTAAATTATGAATTGCTAATCTGAAAATGTTAATAGATTATATGCATGAAGTTGTCTCCAAGATATTACAAGAACACCGATAGCAGCTAGAATCGTGCTGATATATTTTAGCTAAGGAAATAGAAGACTATATAATATATATTATATACTAATCATGGCACATGATTCTCATAAAGAATCTATTCAAATTGCTGGTCTCATAGTATTTGCTAGCTTTTTCTAGGAAGAGATAAGGTATTTTAACATGTTGCAAGCAAACAGAAACATAAGAATGATAAAGCATATACCTCTAGTGACGGACAGCACATATGTGCTAGGCACATGATTGACTGCTCTCACATATATGTGAAATGTTACAGTTTCTCCTCTTTTGCCAAGTTTCAATGGTGGGCTCTTTTCTCCGGATTGCAATGGTACAGACCCTATGAACAACGACAAATTCTTGTAATCCTGCACCCATGGCATTTAAGCTTGTTAGTAAATAAGTGTTTCGTGATTTATCAAAAACATACGAGCTTTCATGTGGTACTAGTATTGAAAAATATCACTACACAGCTATATATAAATCAATAAACATTTGGTAAAGAGACTTATTCCTGTATAAATGGAATAATACTATGATTCTAAAACTCTAGATTAACATGACAACCAAATAGAGTCTAGACCTGTTTCCAATAAGAATAGTATCGTTTGTGTTACACTGAAGTTAAATTTAATAATGAATGAGAGGATTCCTCAGTTGGCAATAATACAACTCGATCAAACATTCTTGGACTTTGACATCAATAGCTGCAAGCCTCCATTATTTCTCCCTAAAAGGTATGATAAACAATGTAAACGTTTTCTAAGGAGAAGTTACTCATGGCTCAAATAGGCAATCAGCTTCCCATTGATATTACAAATAAGGTATTTTAATGAGTACCGTAATATGCATTTCTTATGTAATGTTTTCCAAGTAGTCAAATTGTTGGCAACAACTTAGAATGCAATTTTCCATGTTTTCATACTTATTGTTGCAAATATAACTATTGTTTAAGTCAGAATGTGAAAAAAGTATAGTAACATGAAGATTCACATTTGTTGTCGTCTTCTACATGCTGGCCTGTGAATGGAAATGCAAAAACATAGGCAACTTGCCTACAATACCTATTGTGTCCCTGCAAAAAAATGATGTTACCAAATTTCTTACTCAATTTTAACTCCTTTAATATTCCAGACATTCATGAATCTGAACCTCTTATTGTCAAAGGTGCATGGTAATACATCCCTGTCCCAGCCTTTTGCTTTCCTTAAATACTAAGAATCTCATATGTATCTGTGATGAAAAGGAAGGTGAAATAACTGTAGTAAAAAGAATACTTTCTGATGTGTATGCAAATCTGAGAATTAACTCCTTAGTACAAGATCACCCAAAATATAAATAGTAAATGTGGAAGCATAAATAAGCAAAGCATACTAACACAAGATTTACATCAAGGAACACTTTTGGGAAAAACTCCACAGAAAGAGAGAAGTATGTATTAATCTTCAAAGAGCATGGTAGAATATCAACACACTTCACTTAACAAGTTAACATATTAATAGCATTCCAGCAACTGTGCTTGTTAGAAATGATGTCAAACTACTATCTCCTGCCTCTAATATAGAGTCAAAGTTGGAGACCAAAACCATGGCATCATACAAAAATACCATGTTCATCTTGAATACCTTCTTCCAAGAATATTAAATTCAATTGATGACTTCACATATATAATCACAAGGCCTCAATCAATTAATCTTCAAATAGAAAATCCAACCAAAAAAGCATCTTTGACTCATAATACCCCAACAGCCCATATTCTTAAGTATAGCAAGATTATCCACTCCTTTCTCTAGCACACAGTAATGAGAATATGCTTTTAAAGAGTCTAAAGTCAACTGTAAATGCCACTGTAGCGCTTTAACTCCCTCATGAATGCATATGATTAGCATCAAGATTCTAAAAGTATTTAATTTAAAAGTTATTTCTCCAATTAAACCCTAGGCCTCCAGGTACACCCTAATTAGTATTGAAGACACATAAAATTTAGTACGGATTTGCTAGGTTAATGAAACCTCAATCTTAATAGTTCACAGTGCACACTAACTCATAAATTCCTGCAACTTACCATTCCTATATACCAATTATTTACAATGTAGATTATTCACAGCTCAAATTGTGTAGAATCTAGATGGACAATACCAAAGGACATTCCATTGATCAGGTGACAAAAATTCTTGAAGAGAGGCCTAGATAATAGAAGCATGGTGTCGGAAATAAAAGAGATATAAAACAATGGATTCTAAATATATACATGAAAACTTCGTAGTGTATCACTTTTAACCATTCATCTCATGTTAACTCGCATGGTTGAAGATCCAGTAGCTGGTTATAACTATACTCTCCACCTTAATCCATCACAATTCCTATTATTCATCTTTATTAATCCATACATTCAGTTGTGGTCTAGATTTGAAGTTAACCTTGCTAGTCACTGAAACCTAAAATTGCTCATTTCACCTCAGCATCTTACGATATTAGTTAATCTTTCCTTAAAATTACATCTATAATCCCACCTTATTGCCTTAACTTATTCATTTTAAGCAAAGCCTGCCTTGGATTTATACAATTGGATAATTTTGGGAGATATGCAGCTGTTGAAAGAAACAAGACCTAGTTACAATGAGAGATTCATATCAAAGGCAATGAAGAACCACATGGGCCAAATGTTAACTCCTTTGTTAATTCAGCGAGATGGTTTGTACATCTTGTGCAAGAAGGTTGTAATCCCTCAACAAGGAACCCTCGGAACTAAAGGTAAAACATGCACGAAACTATTTGTGTAATAATATCACGTCATTTGCATTACATAACAACAAACATAAATATGAACATGATGATCGTGCACAAGCAAAAATCTTCACACACTTCCAAGGATTCCAAGACAACCCAACATAGGCAATCGGAACTAAAATATATAAGTTCCTTGCCTCTCAAGAGCTTGGATGTCATCCAATGAGCTCCAAGGAACAAAGCTGCTCAATGGCGCACAGCTACCCAAAGAGGAGACTAAGTCAATCCTCAAATCCAACTAAATGGAGGCTCATTTTAAGCACCAATTGAAAAGTGTTCCTATAAAGACAATGCATAAACTTTGATTAGGTCAAACTACCATGAGGGTAAAGAGTATCTAAAAATATACTCGCCATTTACCCAAACCCAAGCCAACACCCTCTGTGGTGAGTGCATAAACATACTACAAATGCAAAGGAATATTGAACAAATGTAAAGGAACGGTGAACAAATGTGTAGAAATAAGGGTCAAATGCACAAGGGCAATAAGTGAGTGCGTAAAAATACCCAAAACAAGGGAAAATGCATTAAAAACCTGTCAACTCCAATGTACGGAAAAAATGTAGCAAACTCCACACCAAGACATACTAGATACACACTATTGAAGTCAAATTCACTCGATAGCATCAATCTAAGTCATTTAAAAGAATTACACAATCTAATAACAAGAAGCATGAGCATATGCATGAAATAAAGTAAGAGAGAGACAAGTGATCATGCAAGCACTGAGTCTCTCGATCCCACATGTGCATCGGTCCCCAACAGTGGTTGGTCACACAACCCAATCATGTAGCACCCTCACGCCCACCCACTGTGTGCATGGAGGTAGTCACATGGCCCAAACAAGGAAGCAAGTATATAAGGGAATGTAGGCATACACTTGTAGCAATCAATGCATACAAAATGTAGATAAATCAAGGCTCACAAAAGAGCTGACACGGAGAACACTCGACATGTAGATGCATAACCAAAATGCAACATAAGCACAACAAAAAACCAAGGTGCTACACAATGTTATTGGACCTAGGTATTATAGTCCCAAGCATAGGGAGTATAAATACCCCCACAAGTCACCCATAGCTACATAATCATGTCATGGCTTGATCGTAGATCTAGTCATTCTAGCTACCCGCACAGGGCAATGATGACAACTGGGGGTTCACTAGTACCATCTACCCGCTCAGGCCAATAATGGCAACTGGGGATTCAATGGTGTCCAATACCCATACGATCCGGTAATGACAACCAGGGATTCCATTAATTAATTTAATGTTGGGAACCTTAAGGGTTTTGAGTTGGTCTTTAACTTAAATTTAGTTGATTTTAAATTGGAGAAATGCCCTTTTGAAAAAGTCCTTTTATAATCTGAAGTTGAATTCATTTTCACTCACTTTTTGAGTTTGCAAATTGAGAATTCACTCCAAACTTTTTTTGGAGAAATTTAATTTATACTTGTCAAGTGCTCTTCAGTTGTCCAATCTTTGTGGGTAGTGGCTTGTTGAAATCGCAGCGGGATTGCTACAATTGCCAGATCTTTGTTTGCACTTTCCGAATTTTGGCCCTTTTCTCTTCATTTTGGGTTTTCACTCAATTTGAGTTAGGGCTTCTCATTTCTCCATGTAATACATCATTCTTGTTTGTAATTACTTCTGGCTTGGATTTATACAATTGGATAATGCTGGGAGACATGCAGCTGTTAAAGAAAAGAATACCTAGTGACAATGAGAGATTCATATCAAAGGCATTGAAAAACTAGGTGGGCCAAATGTTAACTCCCTTTGTTAATTAAGCTAGAAGGTTTGTATATGTTGTGTGTGAAAGTAATTTCTTCAAGTTTGTTTAGCTTTATCTTCTTTGTTTTGACAGATCTTATAGATATCTTGTAAGTAGCTATAGGCTGAATTGATGGCCTGGTTGTTTTCAGTGTTAGAAATAGACCATATGATTCACTTCATCATCATGCAGTACATGTATTTGTCCAAATTAAAGTATACGTATACTAAAGCTTTCAATCTACACCGTGCATTGTTTGTCAGATGTACATCTGCTCTTGTTCCAACCGTTCCTGGGTATGCAAATTGCATAATTTTACTTCTGATCTCATATTAGTGGGTTTAATTCGTTTATGATATCACCCTCATGGGTAATCTGAAACTTGTAGATTTTCTTTTCTAATTTCTTTATCCCACATTGCAATTCATGTTTTTTTATTACTTTGGCATGGTGTTCAGTCATATGACTAGATTAAGGATGTCTCCACCAATTTCTTTTGTTAATCTAATGAGAATTTGCATTTCATGTAGAGCTCACACCTTGGATTTAAGACTTACAACTGCTCACTGCAATGTTCCCAAATTGGAGTATACCTGTTTTTACACATGAATAACAATTCCAACAACCACATGCTAAAGTGAACTTTGTTAGTCATTAGAAATTTTGAGAGATAATGAACAAATATGTCATTTCAGGTAGAAATTATGTCTCGCTAACCCTCTCGTAAGAAATCGTAGATTAGTTTTGGTAGGAAACTCGAAAGGGCACCATTAAACTGCCCAGCCAAACTAAGCCTGAGAGCATGCAACATTCTCATTGTGTCAACTTGTCTCTTATCCCACTAGTAGCAGGAATGCCCAAATATGACCAGTTCCATTCCTTGGGGTAATTAATTTGCCTCTCGACCCACAAGAGGCAGGAATGACTAATTATGACCAATTCCATCCTTTGGGATGCTGTACTTAGTTCGGCTGAGCCAGTAAACCACATCTTCCATACTTCCTCCAACTTTACATTTGATTGATTGTGGAATAAATAGATGATTATATATATATATATCTTGTTTGTTGTCGCTGCACAGAAGCGCCATGTATTGCTCCAGGTTTATTTTAGTTTAGTGCATTCATTCCTTCAATCAGAATTCAGCAGAAAATTTTGAAGTCTTACTAATAAAACAATTTTCTGACCAGTCACATCTTAAGTTCATGGTGGGGCATGATACTTAACATGGCTTGCTGTTCTCTGTTTAGGTAAGGATTTGATATAAATCAAATTGACAGCATCAATTTCATTTAAGTGGACTAAAATCCTCCTGTCAGCCGCAAAAAGGCAAAATTAAAAAAATGAACTTCTACAAAATTAAATGGATAACCTATTTTCCAACAAATTTGGCGTTTATTTCCATCTAGGATAAATAACTGTACTGCCTTTGTGGCAAAGAATTGTAAATCAAATTGCTATAGTAGAAAACGTGCAAGTAATTTATTATTGATTTCTGTCAAAGTCAAAGTTGAAAGTTTGTTTCTCTCCAACAGCATATGGGAAATAAGTCCTCCAAAGGTAGATCTCTTTTGTACAGGAGCTTGTAAACGTGTGAGACAGAATATTTCCTTCATTAAATGTTTTATATGAGATCAATCCAAAATGCAGCCTTTTTCCAAAGGATCGTACTAGTTCAATTTGAAATTGACTGTCAAAAGTTTTCCCTGCTACTGAAAACACATTAACTCCATTAGATCAATCACCTGGGTCAACTGTTCTTGTGATCCTTCAAACATACTTTATAGTGTCACTCAATTTAGAAAGCAAAAAACGGTGTTCTCTTCAAGAAATGTGAAAGGTCTAGCAATTTAGATGACCATTATTGCATAGAACGAATTATATAGTCATTCATTGTTTATGCTTCTCCTTAACTAGTCTTTAAAAGTACAATCCTATGTAGTAGCAAGTTACTGTAGTTTGGGCATCTAAGGTGCTGTGTTCAAATCCCTTCAGAGGTAGTGATGAAGTCTCCAGTAGGTGGCCTCACCAGCTGGGGACAGTTAATGCAGAAGCTCTCGTCAATAAAAAGAGTGCATCCCAAGCTAAGCAGTTTGAAATAGAAACTTTTATGATGATAATGTGAATGAGCATATATAGGAGTAGATCTCACAAGATTCTAATGTCGGCTCAAATTTGCAATCCATCAGTAATTGCAATTTATTTATTCTCTTTTCTCAGCTATGGCTCATCCAAGTGATAAATAATATGAAATAGTTGCTAAAAGGTGGGTAAACAATAGTTTTCCTTATCTTTCAAATGAAAAATAAATGGTTTGAAACCACTTCCCTAAAATGGAACTTCAGTTTGATATATTTCCTTTTATCAGTGACAAATCTATCAACTCTTTAGATTGTTGAAAACTATAATTGTTCACTATAATCTTTAGATTGTTGAAAACTATAATTGTTCACTATAACCTATTTAAGTGTCACTTGAATTGGAAAGAAATGAATGGTATTGTCTTCAAGAAATGTGAAGGGTGTAACGATTTAGATTACGTAATTGCATAGAATATATTATAAAGTCATTCATTGTTTATGTTTCTTATTAATTAGTTCTATAAACTGCATTCCTAAGTAGCAGCATCTTACTGTAATTTGGGCATTTATGGTGCTCTGTTCAAATTCCCTCAGAAGTGGGAATAAGGTCTCCTGTTGGTGGCCTCACCAACTGGGGCAGTTAAGGCAGAAGCTTTGCTCAATAAAAAGAGTGCATTCCAAGCTAAGCAGCTTGAAATAGAAATATTTATGATCATTATGTGAATGGGCACATATAGGAGTAGATCTCGTAAGTTTGTAAAGTCGGCTAAAATCTGCAAACCAACAGTGATTCAGAATTTCTTTTCTTTTCTCAGCTATGGCTCATCAAAGAGATAAATAATATGAAATACTTGCTGATACGTGGGCTAAAAATAGTTGGTATTTTCTTTCAAATGAAAAAGAAAATGGTTTGAAAAGCTTCATTTCCCTAAAATGGATATTAAAATTGATATATTGCCTTCTATCGGTGACAGGTTTATCCACTGAATAGATTGTTGGAATTGTTCATCCTAACCCATTCCATTGAAACTTTCCACTATAACAGAAATACCTAAACATGTGCAAGTACCCAACTTCTTTCAACAGTGAGCTTTAGTCGTCAATATTATTTTATGGGTTCATATTGCAAAACACCTATTTTTCATGAAGATCCTCTGGTTCACATTGCAATACACTAAGATACTGTATATAGAACAAATCTTTAATCATACTCCTCCGAAAGCGCTCTTAAAATTTACCATATTCATGGGGTCCACAAAATTAAGAATGCTAATCAAAGCTGAGTAAATCTTGGCTTAAAAATCAAAAAACTAGAACAATGTCGCAAGCAACGGAGATGATGATGGACAGTGATCATCAGCGGTGAGGGGATTCTTTATCGTGTTTTAGTTTATTAATGGTATACAGTGACTAATATAGGGTGTTCTAAAACCTAATTGGAAAATAAATATGCATACGGTTCCCTCCTGTTGGGGATATATGCATTACATGAATTTGAGCGATACAAATCTTATCAAAAATGTAGGTGATAACAAAAAGGCCCTAAAAATTAGACCATCATCCCAAACATTCATTGCAGAAACAGTAGGCAAAATGATCTATACTACTAGCCAACACCTAAATTCTGAACTGAAGCGCTCTAAGTATTGCCTTGAAATGTGCCTTTCGAAAAATTAAGTACCCTGGCTGTACTAAAAATTAGTAACATGCATTGAAATGTACAGCTATATAAAAGTAAACAGAAAAAGAATAAAAGAACAGATAGTTCCCATTTGACAACCATACCTCGTCATCTTCAGGAAGATATGCAACGACAACAAATCTTCTGACATTAGAATCAAATGACACTTTGTAGTTGAATACAAAGGGGTTGAAGTCAGGTTCTAGCGATGCTCCATTTGGAACGATCAAATTTGAGAGTACTGATATTTTCCACGGGGTAGGAACTGGTGAAGGGATTGGGGCCGGAAGAGGGCTTGAAGGTGCTGGAGAAGAAGGAGAAGGTGTGGGAGTCGGCAAGGGCAAGGGCTGAGGTGGAGTGACAGATGGAGTAGGAGTAGGAGAAGGAGAGAGTGAGGTTGGAACCGAGGAAGGGGTGAGAGAAGGCGAAGGCGAAGGCGAAGGCGAAGGCGAAGGCGAAGGTGAGGGTGATTGAGAAGGAGGGTGGGGTGGAAAGATCGAAGGGGGTAGAGAAGGGGAAGATGATGAAGAGGGCGGAAAGATTGGAGGTGACACATAGGGCGAAGGAGATGCGGAGGGTGGAAAAGTGGGAGGTGTGACAGAGGGAGAGGGTGGAAGGACAGGCGGAAAAACAGAGGGAGGATTGATGGGTGGTGAAACAGAGGGAGGAAAGATAGGGGTTGGCGGAGAGGTGGGTGATGGTGGGAATGGATAAGGAGTAGATGAAGGTGCTGTGGAGGGGGGAAAGGAGGTTGGTGAAGGAGAGTAGGAAAACGGTGGAAAGATTGAAGGGGCCACAGGGGGTGTAGGTGAAATGGAGGCAGAGGGTGGCAATGGAGACGGGGACTCTCCAGAGGGAGAGGGTGTTGGGGCAACAGGCGGAGGTGAATTGGGTACTGGACTAGGAGGTGCTAAAGAGGGAGATGGTGAAGATGGGGATTGGGCGGGAGTGTATTGTTTTGAATGAAGTTTTTCTGCCCAAAAAGAAGAGCCCTGTTCTCCGTTCAGTCCCTCGCCAGGCAGTGACAAATCAATCGTTTCACTATCATCCCCTTCACCGAACATATGAATCGCGGGATTCTCATTACTCTTTCCAGTATTAATCCACACTAGGTTGGGAACCCGGGAGAAAAATGAAGCCCTTGAATGTGGGTTTTTGTCAGAGTAATGCCCAACTGAAAAAACCGTTTCTTCCTTTAGTTGGTCGTCTGATAAACAAACGCTCGCATACAAACAAGCAATGGCGCCAAATAGAAATACCTTAGCTCTGCTACGTGCCATGCTTGTTATCTGTACAGAGGCTGTTTGCTTCGCAGCATTTATGCACAAAAAATGACTGACAAAAGATACCTTGGGAGCATTTGACTTAGAGAATAAAGGGTTAATGACATATCACATGAAAGTTGACGCTCTGGCTCCTCCATCAGATCAGACAGAATTTCTCTATCCTTCAGCCACCTTTAACAACATTGCCTTTCACGTTCTTATGTGCTTTCGTCGTTCATTTTGATTTTTATAGAGCGCATCATTTGGGAAAACATGTTTTTAATATTTCTTTTATTAAAGTGGCTAAAGCGTAATGATAATGATACTTCCTAATAATGAAATTTGCATATTTATGACTGTCCTTTTATAATATATATTGAACTGTTCAAGGATTTGAGCTGAATTGATTGAAGTATTCTTCTTGTTGAGATCTAAGATCAAATAGAAGAGGACATCTATTATGGAATTGTAAGTTGCGTTTTTTTATTTATTATTTATAAAATTCAAATGTTTTTTTAAAGCACACAATTATGTTCCATTATCTTAATTTTCTCACTTTATTTATCAATTAAAGCAGTTGGGTTTTGTTAGTCCCACCTTGTAATGGTGAGGACTAATATTTTAGATTTTCTATTTTGAATTAATCTTTGTTTCAGTACTCATGCAACATTCTCAAAATCTTCTCCAAATGTCTTTGTTTTAAACAAATTTAGAACAAAAATTAGTATTAGGATGATCAAAATGGAACACTGGGGAATGTCCCTTTTATAAATGTATTATGTAAAAGAATAAGATCCTGGGCAAGACTGGAGGTTTTGTTCTCCATCCTTTCCTACTAGTGTCTGTTTGAATGGAGAAACATGTAATCTTAATTTTTAATACAATATAATATAAAAGCTCCATTTTTTACTGATCAACAAGAAATTTAAATGAACTTTCTCAAATTATATTTCCTAACTTTTTATTGGTGGTCTTTTTTTTTTCTGGTGGTCTTTTTTTTTTCTGGGTCAAGAAATATGAGCAAAAATAGGCTCTAGTGGAATCGAGGCAATTTGCAGGACAACAAACGTGTCATTTACCAAAGGTTTCATGAAGCATTTTGAACGTTATTGCATCTATTTTTTGAAGCAGTTGTGTTGTCCATTTCCTAAGCCCGTTATTAGATTACTTTCATTTTACTTCCATGGACTGAATGTCTCCTACTTAAAAAAAATATTCAAGCTAATGAATGTGGTATACTTTAAACGGATAAGGTTTTAACAATAAAATATTGCAACATCGCTCACAAAGGTGTTATTGACTGACTTAGAAATTACAATGGAAAT
Source organism: Cupressus sempervirens (assembly GCA_028749045.1). Classification (NCBI taxonomy): domain Eukaryota; kingdom Viridiplantae; phylum Streptophyta; class Pinopsida; order Cupressales; family Cupressaceae; genus Cupressus; species Cupressus sempervirens. Next base: position 522,669,518 of record CM053788.1, read on the forward strand.
AGAGTTAAAATTTCATGTATAAAAAGACTAATGTGCTTTGCACAAGAATTTTCAATGATAAATACAAAGCTAATTTCTCGTTAGAGAACTTCAACAAGGAGAGAAATGATTGGTTTCTCCCATCATTTTAGACATAAAGATTTAAAATATTTGTTCATAATTTGTAGGCTTAATTGATTTGGGCCTTGAGGATATCATGTTTATGTTTTTAGGTTATTGAAATTGGATAAGATTTTGGCTTTAAGACAATATTTTGATTGTTGGTGTTTATTTTGAATAGAATTTGGGCTTGAAGTAGATAGAATAGAAAATGTTTCTTTTTAGTTTCATTACCTTTTCGGCTTGAAGAAAGAATTTTTCTTTTTGAATTATCAAGATTTAGCTTTAGAACATCTATTGCAACAAAAGCATTATTGTTTCAGTTTATGTTTTATGGATAGAGTTTGGTCTTCATACATGTGGATTACAAGAAACATTTATCCTTAGTTTATTAATTAATATGTATATTATGAATTTATAGCCTAAGGATTTAGACCTCTTGGGTATCATGTATATGCTTCCCTAATCCCTATTTTGGGATTGAATAAAGATCTTTCTCTATGAATCCATAAATTTATGTGAGTTGAATGTAAATATTGGTTAGTCAGTTTCAAATGATGGAATTCATCCATGAAGAAGTGACATTAAGGGGTGGTTGTATTGGTTGATGGGCTAGTGTTTAATTTTTTTATAGAATATATACCTAAAGGAAAAATATTGCCCTTTGTGATCCATCTTTATGATAGAATATAGACCTATAAAATTGTGAACTAGTACAAGACATAGAATCTTGAAGAAAATAATCCTTGCACTAGATAGGGTAAATAAAAGCTCTACATTTTGTTTTAATTGTTAACCATAAACATCAAAATAAAAATAAAATGACAAAACAATTTACAACCTCCATATATATATATATATATATATATATATACAAATTGTTACTTGAAATAAATTTAAATAAAACTCTTGATAAATTTCAAATTTCAAATTATAAACAATTAGAAATAATTTTTGCAAGTAAATGATAAATTTAATGTGGCGCATTAATGGGTCACAAAGGGTTAATCCTCTACAGTTAATTGTTGGACAAGTCAAGTGGTGTCCCCCTAAGATAATAGAAATCAACACTGATGATGCCTCTAAGGAAAATCTTAGACCTTTGAGTATTGGTGTCATAGCACGCGATGATGCTGGTAACATTTTGACCATAGGGGCTAAGTGCTTAGTGAATGGCACCAACAACTTGGCAAAGTGTTTGGACATGGTAGAGGCAATCCTCATGGGAATTAAGTTGGATGTTTAGAGGATCCATTTGGAAGGCGATTCATAGATTATGGTTAATAGTATAATTAAAGGTGAATTAGATGTGTGGTATTTGAACAAATATATGAGGCAAATCCAAACCTTGATAGATGAAGTAGATGAATTTCGGGTCACTCATGTGCGTAGGGAGGAAAATTACTTGGCAAACAAATTGTCCAATGTTGTGGTGGCAAGGTCACTTGAAGAGAAATTTGTGTTATTTGAGGTCTTTAGATCATTAGATACTTCAACCTTAGACTTGGATTTTTAATAATAAGTGGGTTGGATGGCATATTTGTGACACATTTTGGGAGTATCATGAGCTTAAATGAAGGTCATGAGTTTTATGGTAGCAAGTGGTCCATAATGTCCATTTGGAGTAGACATGTGTGCCTTCTCTAATTCATGTGAAGTAATGATGAGGTTCTGTATGCCTCATTTGTGGTTCCCTTTTGAGTGTTTGCAAGCTTTTGTAAATGGCAAGATGTCTCATGGTTAGGGAGAGCATTTATTTATTTGTTGTGTCAAGTTAATAGGTGTGATGTGATCATTTTATGGTATATTTTGTTCCAAGTTTTCCTAGTTTGTTGGTCTAGAAGTTAGGTTTTTATGTTTTCAGAACTCTTTTAAAAGTAATATTTGTATAAGGACCTCAAATACACTATGTACAGTCATATTTTCTTGTGGTCTAATGGTAAGGGTAGGAAAGACTTAATCAACAATTCATATGGATAAACTAGTTATCATCTATAATCTATTCTTTCATTGTTAATTAGAATGTGCAAACTGTCCTGCAACCAAATGAATCCTTTCTTGCAAGGGTGAATTTCATAAAATGTTTTTATTAAAATAGTATGATGATATAAATGTATGTTGTAAATATAGAACATGCTACTAACCACCTTTTGCAAGACTAAGTCATCAAGCACATGGGAGTTTATAGCAAAGAAGACTCTGGATTGATTCAACAACTACTGAAAGAAGCAAAAGGTTGACTACCATTAATGCATTAACTTGCCAATAATCATGTCAAATTAGGAACTACTTTACCTAAGAGAAAATCTAGTAGGGAAGGAACCTATATTTCTATTGCGAAATTAATGGGAAAAGACTTGTTGTATCACTAAGAGGAAATATGTTATCTTGTTTGTAACCAAGTAGAATTTTTCTATATCTTGTGCAATCGAAATGACTCTTACTCCAAGAGTTGTCTAGGATGTCTTTGTTAGAAATAAGTTGCTTTTAGACTTTGAAGTTAGTTAGTTTTTGCAAGAAGTCTTATTCTAATCTTAGATGACATTAGTTAATACTATTGGAAACTAGAATTTGAACAATTATTATGTTGTCATCAATGTCAAACCTTATACTAGAGAGAAATTTACTAATAGTGTAGAGTGTCATATCAATTAATTGATGAAGAGGATTTGAAAAGAGAGATAACTAGATGAACTAGTGAAGTTGTTAAGTAAAGAGGAGCAAGTATGTTGGAATTACAATGGCGACTTTATCAGTTAGTCTTTGACAAGATAATGTGTTGTTTAATCATCATACAAAGTGAAGAAGACATTTGAGTTGATTTGTAGAAGAGAAAATAAGAAGTTGAGTTAAATATTAATCTTAGCTGAGTGAAAGTTTCACTAGCCTAATGAAGCAGGAGATTAAATGACTTAAGAGTTGTTGTAGTGCCTCTTGTGTTTGCAATTTGTACCTTCTTATATTTTGATTCGAGAGATACTTATTACTCATGTTATTTTTACATTTGAGATGACCTAAGGGTTAGATGTTATACTTTGATTTCCAGTATCATAGATGCTAGATTACTATGTTGTTCAATTGATCATATTTGCATGATGATGTCATTTTGAGATGATAGTATGTTTTATGATGATATCTAGTTATCCAGTATTCAAACATATCTCTGATTATGCTATATGTTGGATTTAATGCTATGGTAATTTACTTCATTCTTGCTTTTTTATGCTTTATGCGAATGTGAGTGATGTAAACAGATAAATTCAATATAATTACATAAATGGTTAAATTAGGTTATTTAATGCATTTATTGCTTTGGCTATGTTATTATATGCAATTGCACTTGATCATGTGTTTAGGGTGCAAGATTTATATCCCTAGCAATGACACATGGAGTTAGTGATTTAGTTGTTCATATTTTACCAATGTCATCCTTGTATGGTTGACGTATCTTATTTAATTATTTAAATTAAACATTTTATTGATTTAATAAATCTTCACTCATTTGCATTATGTGATTAGACCTATGAACATGTCTGTGCATTTAGAGGTTTGCATTGTCACACAAGTTGTTAAGAAATTTTGTGATTTTGGTTTAAGGGTTCTTGGGCTTTATTTTAATTGATTTTAATTCTTGGCAGCTTTGCCATAGATGAATTCCAATTACTTGGAATAGCCTGTTTTCATTTGGGTTGATTTGAGTTTTAACTAGGGTACTTGATTATTTACCCTAATTGATTATTCACTCAAAAAGTGAATAAGTATCTAAAGAGGAAATTTATTCCTCACTTCTTACTTTTGGAATTTAGAAATTTGAGAGCTTTTTCCAAATTCCTCTTCTAGAGGATTGTGTTTCTGTTCATTGTGAGAGCTATGGGTGCGGGATCTTTGCAAGATTAGTCTCATTGGATCTAGCTCAGGAAGACCTTGGTTTGTCATGACTTTCAACAACTTCTATAGGATATTTATTTTATCTGGTTGATTCTCATTTTAGCCCTTTTGGCTATCAGGTAGGGCTCTCCCATTTTTGTGTTTTAGCTTTGTTTCTACTTCCATTTCTAGTACTTATATGTTAGGAGGCTAAGAACTAGTGTTCTCCTCCATTTCAGATTGTTAGTTCTGCCTGGTTGGACGAGTATAAAAGTTTTCCCAATCTCCAGGATGAGGATTTAGGGTTTTGCACTGCTATTCTATTCATGTTTGCATACAATGTCCAAACCTAAATTTTATTGGATTTTCATAGCTTTTGTGCCCTAAAACCAAATGGGTTTTAATTTCAAAGTTTTTGAGTTTTGAGGTTTTCATCCCAATTTGTTTATCACCCAGTTTTCTTGGGTTTTCTTGGCATGATGTTGGTCATGGACTTGGATTATCCATAGGATGTCAGTCATACCACTATTGCACTTTTATGTTGCATTGGGATACATGTTGCATCCATTCTTTTGAGCTTGTATTTGGTTGAGTGTTATTTTGATTATGTTCTCATCCAGCCCTTGTTTTATGATCTTCGTGATGATGGTGCACCACACACGAGCACATGCGCATACAATTGTTAGGTGACTTGCAAGGCCTGATCTCCCAATTGTATTTCAGCTGAGGTATGCTCATTGGATTTGGGTTGGGAATATGCAAGCCTATGGGCACTCATCATTGTGATGAGCATGGGTATGTAGGGTAACATGGAGGGGCTTCTCTTGCAACCTTGGTGAAGTTCTAATCAAGTGATAACTAAATAAATTAATTAGGTAATAAGTTAAGATAATAAAATGTTATGTGAGCACCCGGTTAAGTTTGAAGATAGAGGATTGTGCTCCTTCTATTGGGAACTATGAGTTACCAACACTAGCTTGGGCTACCCGATGCCAAGCTACTTACCCTCCAGCTAGCTCCTACATAGTGGCCCATAGAGTGTCTAACCAGGACCTGATCCACTTGCATTGTCTCATGATCTTGGTTGCAATCCTCTTTACTATCTAGCATGAGTGTTAGCCATGGACAATTTCTTTATGTGTGTTTTTGGGTGGATCATTATCTCCATTGGCATGATGAGAGTGGACCTATAGGTTTTACATGGTTGGGAGGCATAGTTGCCTATACCACTATTGGGAACAAGTGTACAAAGATGGTTTATTATTCCAGTGTGACTGGTGCTTGTTGTTTCACTTGGTACTTTGGGTTTCAGAGTATGCTTCCTTGTGATCTATGCTTTCATTGGAATGCTTGGATATCATGTTTAGATGATGTTAGTTTACTTGAGTCATTCCTTTATTATGATGTTAGAATTTGGTTAGATAATGTGATTTACTTATATGGAATATCTATTTCTTTTGGTTTAGCATGTTTAGAAGTTCTAGTTCTTATGATGTTATTACGTTGTAGTAGTGACACCCTCATAGGAAAGCTCTGATTATCTAGTTGATAGTTTGGGATGTTATGCGTGGGGGATGGATAGGGCCTTTGAGGCCTCATGATTCTATTATGATTGGGAGGAACCATGCAAGAGTGTGGTTTTTTTTTTAATATTGTGATGTTTCTTTTAGTACATTTTCTTATACTGCTATTCTTAGATGGTTAATTGTGTTTTCATCACGCTTCTCTTGTGTCAAGTGTCCAAGCCTCAATTTGTGGATCCAATAATCCCTGGTGTGGAGGTTCTAACTCTCTATTTTATCCCTTGAATTTCCTTGGGACATTTCTTACCTTTCCTAGGTGATTTTTTTCCAGCATGGGGCAATACTTATAAAGTATCACATGCACAAAAAAGAAATATTGTGCGATATTGGAAAGCATCGCATACCCAAGGGAATTTTATCATGCGATACTTTCCAATATTGCACACCTTTGGAAGAACTATTGTATGACATTGGAAGAGTGTCACACAATCTTTGTAACTTTATCACCTGGTCCTTGAAAGTATCGCACGACCTTTTGAGAAACATCATACAATACTAGTAAAGCATTGCTTGGTTGTTTCGAAATATCGCATGAACTTGTGAGAAAAGATATGTGGGTGACTAGTAGGAAATTTTTGACTTGACTTAAAGGTTCTAAGAGGTGTTTGGGATACCCTTTATGAATTTCTCGAACCCTAGTGTTTGACCTTTCGAATTCAGGATGTTTCAAATTCAAAAGTATTTTGTGATTTCTATTAGTTGTCATTTTTAGTCAGTAGTGGCATTTGGAGATCTGTTAGTGTGGATGTTTGTTTAGTCTTATGTTGTGATCTTTGTGATCCTTGTATGTTGATTGTCATGTGCATCCATACTTGTTTAATAAAAATCATCTTGGCTTATATTTATACTTGTTCCAAGGATATTTGAGCAGGGCACTATAGTTGGCAAAGTAAATAGTATTAGCTAAGTGTTAGTTATGGCCAAGAAAGATGAGGAAGATGACCAAGCATAGAGAAGATCAAGCGAGCCACTAAAAGTCAAGCAAGACAGAATAGTAGAGACCAAGATATATAGTGATGTCTGAGTAGAAGAACACAATGATGGTGAAGTGTCAACAAAATTACAATTTATGAAAGAATAAATTTTGAGGCCGACATAGTTGAATTTTTGGATTAGTCAAAATGTGTGGATGATAAGGATTGATGAGTTGGCGTATTTAATGCATGAATTGATTTTTGTATACAATCAAAGGAAGGGATTTAAGGATAAGTTTCTATAAGTATCAAGAAAGAAGTAGAAGGAAAAAATGATGGATAGATCCATTGAATCTAACCAAACCCTAAGATCTACGATGATGTTTAATCAAAAAAAGATTAAACCTACCTATTTAAGGAGGCATAAGAGATGTTTTCTAAGGTTGGTTCATTGTTGATTGGAGATTTTAAGGAGAACCTGTGAAGAAAAAAGTAGTAGAGGAAAAGTGAGAATATTAGTGAAGTGTGATTGTTTGAAGGGTTGCTAAGAAAATCAAAGAAGGAGATGATAATGAAGTCTAGTCAATGAACCAACAAATGAGCCAAATGGAGATTTGAATTTACAAAGTGAGTTATATCTAAATAGATCAAACCTAGTTGTTACTTTCTAACCATTGTGGTAGTCAAAATCCTTTAATCAAGGTGACATTCTAATGACACCATAATTAAATCCTTTATTAGGGTCACACCTAATAGTGTGTTTTTTAACCTTTAATAAGGTTGAATCTTAATGGAGCTCACTTAGAGTGAAAAGTGGTAGCATGTTAGTTGATGGTTTTTCCCAAATTGGGTTTCCAAGTTAAATCCCCGTGTCATATATGTGTGTGATAAATGCTATTTACTATTAGTCAGCATATGCTAAACATAGCACCTTGTTAAGTAAGGAATGAATATATCAAGTTGTTGATGAGTTATTATATGAACCGAGTAGTTTTATGAGATTGTTTAAGTTGTTTGAAGTTATTGAAAATTAAATTGGTACGTCTAGACATGAGGATAACTACCTCTTAATTATTTTAAATATTCTAACAAATACAACTTATATTTAGTATGTAGTTGATTTCTAGTTATAAAGACTTAGTCAAAATACATCCCCACCTCAAAGTGAAGTTGCTACTAAATTATTAAACTAGTTGAGGAAATGAGTGTTAATATACCCCTACTAGATTATGTCAAGGAGGTACTTGTTTACACTAAAGCCATTAGGGATGCATGTGTTAAAAGGCTAGGTAGGAAGAGGAATGATCCTCAAACTATCCATGTGTTGGGACAATTTTCTGACCTCATGTCATAAAAAAATTCTATCCCAAAATATTATGATCTAGGTAGTCATACTATTGCAATCTTCATCAATGGGGTTGATGCAGGAGCATCCTGGGTGTAAGGGCAATTTTGTATCACTCGAAAAATATTTTTGTTTCTATTTTTCAATAAGGGTTGTTTTAGTACAAAGTTTTGATTTTTGGAAGCTTATTAATTTGAGTGGTCATATGAGCTCAAAATATTCTAATTTCATAGGTGGAGGTTCATCTTGGATATTAGCCTAGTAGATGAGTTTCATTGCCATATTTGATGTATTGGTGAAGTTATTACATATTTTGAATATGAATTTTTGGCAAAAAAACTTCAAGCTCAATTTTGAAGGCCTAAATGGCTCTAAAATGAGGTCAAGCCTCAATTAATGGAGGCTTATGTGATCATATATTATAGAAGATAATCTAAGGTTTTTGAAAAGGGGTTATAATAGCCAATTGATTCAACAATTTGTAAGTTATGATCTCTAGAAGTTGGGCTACACAATAATGTAGTTTATAAATTGCCTTAAGTTGATTCTACATAATAAAATAATGTAACTTTAGGTTGATCAACCTCAAGAGTTAGGGATAAGTGTTTATAACCTTCCTAGGAAGTGGGAAAATGCCTGTATAAGGAAGGCCCATAGGTTATCTAGGGTAGTTCTTGGTGGTGATTCGCATCTCTATCTTGCATAACATTATAAGGAAGGTGTCAATGTGGATTTGCATTTTGCATTTTAGAAATTTGTAATTCCATACTTTTGGAGATAATAAGAATCCCATTTTTTAGTTCGTGCAAAAACAAAAATGTTTCTCTATTTTATGTTGTGTGTTTGTGGTGTTAAGGGGAGGACCCTTTATTAAATGGTACTGGAGCATGGGTTCTTGAGTATGTACATAGATAACTGACTATGAGGCAATTTGCACTAGGACTATGGTTCTAGAGAGTACGTAGATAGATTTATGATTGTGAGGTACTTTGTACTAGGGTTTCAATGATAATAATGAAAATTCCTCCACAAAGAGAACATGGTAGAAGAGCCAAAGTTGTGCCATTTGAGGTTAGAGTCCTTTGGAGATAAATGTGAGAATTGGAAAAATAGATTCATATAGGGATTAACCTTTTCATAAGAGATGAAAGTGAGAGTGAAAGGGAAGAAGAAGGAAATGTTAATTAGGAAGGAGAAGACAAAGTTATAAACCTAAAGGAAGAAAGGTGTTTCAAGGCCATTTCAAAGATTGGAAAATACCTAAGATTGAGGTTCTCACTTTTTGGGAAATCTTAAACCACTGGAGTTGATCAATTAGATCGATGAATCAGAATAATATTTTGAGAATAAATATATTAAAGATTCTTATAGGGTCAAGTTTGTGAGGGAAAAACTAAAGGATCATGTGAAAATCTAGTGGCATTAAATTCAATTAGAGCAAAATATAAGAGGAAAGGAGAAAATTATAAGATAGGATTGGATGATAGATAAATTGAAGCAATAATGCATTCTTGTTGATTATTAGCTTGATCTCCTAAAGAAAATGTAAGGCTTGAAGAAAGTGAGAAGATTCATTCAAGAGTATACAAAAGTGTTCTATCAAGTCCTCATCAGAATAGGCCATGTAGAAGCTAATAAAGAGAAAGTTGTTTGTTACCTTAATGGGTTGAGGTCAAGCATTCAAGAGGAATTAAGTCTAATTTGAATGAACAATATTGAAGAGGTATACCATTTTTCCTTAAGATTAGAGGACAAGTTGAACAAGAATTTTCAAGGAAAGAAAAGTGGAAGAGGTTGTGGTAGAAGATCTAGTGGATAGTCTTACGAAAGCTGAAATGAAGATTAGAAGAAAAAAGATGAAGCTAGCAATAGTAGTCAAAATGAAAGGGGAAACAATTTCAATTATTTATGTGATCATAATAATAGGAATCAAATATGAAGAGGAAGAGGATGAGGATCTCGAAGAGGGAGTTTTCGTGGAACATGTTTTCACTATAAAGAGGAAGGACATAGGAATTTGAATGTCTTTGGTGCCAAGGAAGGACAAATAGGATAATCAAAGGCCAGACAAGAGTTTTACATGTGAATTAATATGCCAAATCATCACATTTAGAAGATGTTGAGAAAAGATAAGTCCTAGTTAATAAAAGAGTCTTATTGAGTGGTGAGAATGAACCCAATCAAAGGAAGAGCTTGTTTCACACTAAGTGCAACTATGGATATAACTTTTGTGATGTGATATTGATGGTGGAAGCACCAATAATTTGGTCTCAAAGGAGATGGTCACAAAATTAAATCTTATGATCTAGGAACACCCATGCCCATATAGGATTGCTTGAGTAAAGGATGATGTCAAGGTCATGGTCGATGAATAGTGTCTAGTGAAGTTCAATATTGGGAACTACCATGATGAGGTACTATGTGATATCGTACCTATAGATGTATGTCATATATTATTAGGTAGGTCATGGAAGTTTGGAAGGTGTGTTGTACATGATGGACATTCAAATACCTATTCCTTGACAAATGATAGAGTGAGACATAAGATGAAGCCATTGAAGGACATAGAAGAAAAGGTATGTAGTACTATTAGAATATGTTATGTTGATAACGTGTGTTTTTCTATAATTCCAAAAGATGATAAAGAAGATGTAGAAGAGGTACCTACAAAAGTTGTAGATATGTTTGATGAGTTTCCAGGTATTGTATTTGATAATGTGCCTGGTGGATTACCAACAAGAAGGAAGATTTCAGATAGATTTGACTATAGTAGCCAATTCACCAAATAAGGCAACACATAGAATGTCACTAGTAGAAAGTGAAGAATTGAACAAACAAGTACTAGAGTTACCATGGAAGGGGTTAACTGAATAGAGTTTGAGTCCATGTATTGTACCAATATTATTATAACCAAAGAAGAATGGAGAATGGAGGATGTGTATATATTTTAGGGCTATTAATAAGATCACAATCAAGTATAAATTTCCTTTTGGGAGGATGAACAATATTATGGACTATTTGAGTAGAGTTATGTATTTAAAAAGATAGATCTAAAGAGTGGATATCACTAGATTTGGATTAGTGAAGAAGATGAGTGGAAGATTTCCATCAAGAAAAAATAAGAATTATATGAGTGGCTAGTCATTCCTTTTGGATTAACTAATGCATTGATCACTTTCATGATGCTCATGAATGAGGTACTAAAATATTTTTTGGGTAAGTTTGTCATTATTCAACTATGTAGTGCCTACCCCTAGTTTACTTTTCATAATATATTGTTGGATTCTTTTAGGCCAGTTGTATAGCTATGTTTGATGATTAGTTGTACTTGATTACCTAATTTGTTTGGATGTTATTTCAAACTCGGTTGATTTATGTGATGAGCTACTTGGTACTCAGTTATCTCATGTGTACATGATTATTCTTTCAATGATGATGCTTGTATACAATGATTCAATGATGATGCTTGTATACAATGATTTCAGTTATTTCATGATGGTTGTTGGATGGATGATTTATATGCAGTTCTATGGATACTTACCCCATACTTGCATGTGTATGGTGTACATGTATGCTTCACCTTATGTTTGATGTTTTTGATGTGGTTGAGGGAGGGAGTCATAGTCACCTACTAGTCAGGATCTACATGATACACCACTCTCCACCATTGCTTATTTAGTTCAAATTATATGTACATGTACACGCTCAGATTTTATGCAGATTGAAGGTATTGGGCATCGACTTCCCTGAATTGCTAGGATGAGCATGTCTTATCATAGTATCTCAATAGTAAAAGAGGAGAGATAATTCTTGAGTCCAATTCCTCACCTTAAGCCAATTGTCCTAGAAAGTAGGACAAGTATTTGAGTTATTTACCCTTCCAAATTCATCAAGTGACATGAATTCATGATTTTGACCCTTGAGTTTGATTTAGTACTCTATCCTTTTTAATGGGTTTTATTTTTTAGTTTTGTGGATCTGTTGTGATTTTCAGTTATAATTAAATCAAATTTAAAAGATTATTAATGATTTAATTTAACAAAATTTTATAAAGAAAAATAATTATTTTTAATTCATTGGGAAATTAATTAAATAAAAAGAATTAAATTTAAAAGATGTAATTAAGGTTCTAATTTTAGCATAATTATATTTATTTAATTTAATAATAATTTATTTAGGAGTTTCATTTTAATAATAAACTCTAAATATTATTATTAGTTAAATTAATAAATATATTATTAAAGATATCTTGTGATTTAATAAATGAGAGAGAGAAAATTAATTTAATAAAGATTATTTTAATTAAAATACAAAAAGTTTGCACATGAAATTAAAATAAAATAAAATAATAAAGAAGAGGGGGTGTGATTACAAAACTGAAACCTTAAAGTGAGAAGGCTCTTTATTAAGAAATCAGAGCTCATTTCTCCACACATAGAGGTTTTGAGGAGCCAATTTTCGAGAAAGAGGGTTTTCGAAAGGACAAAATTTTTGTGTGGGATCTAAGCATTCGATCGTTTTAAATTAGATCAAGGTAGGATCTTGTTGAGTTCTGTGCAGTAATTTCCTCATTAAAATCTCTTTGTCTTCTCTATGTTTGAATGGATCTATTTTTAGAACTTAATTTGGGTTGAAAACCTTGTGTTGTAGTTTACCATTCTTGAAAACATCTATGAAAAAATTGAGATTGGAAAATCTTGTTTGATAAATTTGGGGATTCATAATTTGATTGTTTGGATTCGGGATGCTTTATTTTATTTTTTTGATAGGTAATCAACCAAAGCCTAGATTATTTATCATTTATTATTATTATTGTTAGATTAATTATTATTATGTGTTAATCTCGATTCAGGATGTTGTTAGAAAAAAGAATATTTTAAATTAAATTTTACAAATTTGATAGTTTCTTTTTTTTTTCCTATTAGATCTACGAGCGAGAAAACTTATATATACATATAATTACCACAATAATTAATATTACTATGATAATTATTATTTTTTGATCGGTAAATGGTCGGAGCCTAGATTAATTATTGTTATTTATTGTAATTAATTATTTTTATGTGTTAAGCGAATTCAAATCCAAGACCTCCCACATGAGAGGCTCACAAGTTATCGTTGTGTTGTAGGCTCTTGCCTATTACTATGATAATTATATTATCATATTATTAATGCCAATTTATATTTTTGTGGTGTTGTTTTTTTATTAAAAAAAATAAATTATTATTTTTAAATAAATTTGGTTTGAAGGGGCATGGGACCACCAACTCCCCACCCAACCTGTGACTGCTACTATAGGCCACACGATAGCCTGTTATTGTCGTAGCAGCAACTACTAACATAAGGTAGTATGTTGTTGTTGTTGCAGTAGTGGCACTGCCTCAACAATACCATGACAACCAACGAGCCTTAAACACTTGGAAAATTTGCATTTCTCAATTTTTTTATGTTATTAAATTTTTAATTTAATAAATTTTTAAATATAGATTTTAATTTAATAATTAATATTATTATTCACTAATATTTATTAGATTATTAATTTTGATAATTATAAATTATTAATAAATAAATTAATATTATTTGTTAATAATTAAATAGTTATTATTATTATTATAATTTAATAATATCTATTAAGATAATTGATTGTATAGTTTTAGTAAATATGCAATATAAATCAATTTTAATTAGAAGAAATTATTTTAATGAAGTTTGGATTTTATCATGCAATAGTTCATTTTTATATAAAAATTGGGTTTTTATATTTAGATGATTTTAAGGGATTTGTTGAGTGTTTGAGGTTCTTGTGGACTCAAAAACCTTAGCAAATCTGATACTTAGAAAAATAAAAACTAGAACTTTGTTTTTAAATCAAAATTATATGTTTTCAAAACCAAACAAAATATGAAATTACACTTGTTGTGATGTGTGTTTTTACCTTTTGTTGGGCTTGGGGTTGACTTAGTGTATTGATTAGTTTTGGATGCCTACTAGAGGCCTGAGAATTATTATTTTATGATATCATGGTTTTGTGATGGGATCTTTGAGTTATGGATCAATAGTTATATGGTGATTTTATTAGTGAAATCTATGAGTTTCAATCAATTATCTTTTGATGCTTTCCTGTTGCTTGTATAAGGTCTGATGTGTGTTATTGTGATCTTATGAGGCTTTCTCTATTTTGAGCTTAAGGTAGGGTGCTACTATTATTGGTTCACTAGAAACCCCTATTAATAATGTTGTTTCACTATTTGTCAAGTGACACATCTATCTTTACAAAGGAAATCAAGGAGAAATTGTCCAAGATAGATGAAGTCATGAAGGCAAGTCCACACCAGCTGTCACTTGCCCCATGCCATAGTTCTACACATTATTCAAAGATCAAATATTTGGCAAATTTGCTGGCAAAATTATTGAAGGAAGAAGCCCGGATCAGGGCCACACTTGGAAAAATCCAAGGCATGATTCTTCCAAACATGGATGCATTATAGTCATTTTTCACATGTAAAGACACTCATCCATGATAACAACTTCTGCATAGCTGATTACATGATGGAATTATCACCAAAAGTTCATATTGCATTGCATGTAAGAAAGGTACTACAGGAAAATTGGGACAAGATAATGGTACTTATTCTTAAGGTACATTCTAAATTGCTATCACATTTTGGTATTATCATATAGTTATTATACACCTTTGGCATTTATGTCAAAAAGGGGGAGAAGTGAATATTAAATGAATAAGAATGGGGGAGAACTAATATGTAAAGATGAAGAAATATACTATACTCCATTTGTATGTATATATGGGAGATATATGTATGGGGGAGTAGTATAACTATGGATAAGTAGAAAATAAATCTTTACAAAAGAAATTTTAAATAAATTAGAAAAATAGAGTATGTTACCAAGCCATAACAAATGGAAGTCAAAACCAAGTTGAAGACACAGAATGATGGCAAAGAAAGTTTTTGACTTATAGTTTTAATGATCAAATTTTTGTTTTGATAAGTATTTTTCACTAATGCCAAAGGGGGAGATTATTGACATAAAGGTCAAATTTTCTATCAGTGACTCAACACTTAGTTAATTGGTTACATTGCTACCAAGCTCTATAGTTTCTACCAAGCTTATTCATTTAGTTTATAGTGTTAACGAAGTGATTTAATTGTTCTTGAGCCAAGTAGTCAGAACATAGTGTCTACTGAGCACTTGAGTCAGTTTACAGTATTTTTCGAGCTACATAGTGTTTATCGAGCTTCATATACAATGTTAAGTACAAATCAAGCGTAGTAGAGGCTACCAAACTAGTTAGTGGAAGTGAAGAAGATTCTAGTGTTAACCAAGCTCTATAGTGTTAACCAAGTCCAATAGTGTCTACCGAGGTCACAGGGTTAACGAAGTGGATCTAGTATTGACTGAGTCATATAGTGTCAACTAAGTGATCCAGTAGCTATTGAGTTTCTTAGAGTTCACCAAGTCATACAGGGTTGACTAAGTTCAAGCTACTTGGAAGTGATTAGTATGGTCTGAACTTCAAGTTTAACCGAGTGCCAAAGATTGCTAAGCATTGATAGTGTTTGCTGAGTATTAGAATATCACTAAGTTTGTCTTTAGAACTTGAGTTATACCAGTTGGGCCAACTTTGTGAATTATGATGAAATTGGTATTGTAGTCGGTTCCAATAAGTTATGATATGGATTGGTATATATGTAATGCATTATATATCATATCCAAGGAAGAAAGAGAAGATAATATGATGAGCATAAGTGTGAATTAAAGAAGGCTACCAGCAGTATAGGGGACAATAGAGATTTATCTATCACAGTTAGGTGATCATTACAATACAAGGAATCTCAACCAACAAATTAGAGTTCATAAATCAGCGACTTGTTCATCCTAACAGGTGTATCAGTTAAATCCTTTAATAGGGTAGATTTAATAATCTTTGCTAAATCTCTTAACCGAGTGCATACTTCATTGTATGTTTGTAAATCCATTAACAAGGTGGGCCTCATAGTCCTTATTTCTCCTAATAGGGTAGATCACCAAAATTGGTCAATCGTAAGCCTTAATAGGTTAACTTTATATTATATTACTAAAGCTTGTGGGTATCATCCCCACCCAAGTTTTACTTTCTAATTGGAAGGTTTTTGGGTTACCATATCTTGCTCTAAGTGTTATGAATGTTTATTTTCTTTCATTCTTTCAATCATGTAATTAGATTAGAATATTATATGAAGGATTAATTGGTGAAGTAAGATAAAGTTTTATAGGTTCTTGATTCACCCCTCCCCTCTTAGTAACCTTTCCTACCTTATATTTCCAACAATGCATTCATTGGATTGAGGGTGATCAACAATCCTCAACTTCATATAATGTTGACAACCTAGGACCATCTCTAGATCATAGGTATTATAATTTGGGCACCAAAGAAACAAATCCAAACACGGATGGAATTGATACATTCATATCAACAAATATAGTTATAAGAGGTTGCACTATTGGAATAGGTGATGATTGTATCAGGATAGAAGCAAGACTAGTAGATAGAGATTCACTGTGAGTTACATGACACATGAGTAGTAGAAGATTGGAGATTTTTGTGAAGGAAAATTCTTATAGCTTTAACATGGAAAAATTGGAAATTAACTACTATGGGAAAATGTTGCAATCAATTGTTCCAGAAAATGAAATAATCTTGTTTGATTGGGCATATAAGTGCTTCAAACATTGGAGACACATAATTTTAATGGAGGAACATGATGGTAGAGGTATAGAGGAGGTCATTACTATAGTTTGGTGGAGCATACAATGGCACCTGACAAAATTATTTGGAGAAAGTAAAAATTTTAGACAACCATGGAAGCTACATGCATTCCTTAAAGGAATGATTGAAACATAAGAATGTTTGTATTACAACAAGAATTCCATATGGATGATAGATAAAGTATGAAGAACTATGGAGACAAGATCTTATTAGAAACAAAAAGGATTTGTTAAGTGGAGATTCTATCACCCAATAAATAGACACTAGATAGTAGCAGACACAGATTCTAGAGTTCTTTGCATCTTGACACAGAATGTAGCCCCCAATTAGAGCCACCATTACCTAGGGTTTTGAAACCCTAAATATGTCCCTCCCATTCAACTATGTGAGAAAATATAAAAGGTAAGATTTTAAAGATAATTTATAAATTGTTTTGCATTATATAGTATTTAATTCTTTAAAGAATTAAATATTCAAATATTCAAATGCAAAATAATTAAATATCAAATTAATCTAAATAAATCTCTCACATAACTAATACTATAAGGATTCATTATTATTATAATGGGAAGAGAGATAAATTGGGTAAGTTGAAGGGGGTAAGATAAACATGAAAAAGAATTTGAAATAATTAATTCTATAAAAAGAATTAATTATTATTGTAACATGAGGCATTTTTGGGAAAATTTGTATGGGAAAAACTATTGGGAAATAAATTTTAATGAAAGGGAGTTATGGCAGTTGGGAAACTACTTAGGTGGAATTTCTTTTAAAAGGGGGAAATTCTATTGTAAAGGTTCTTCTTTGAGTTTCACATGCTTGTGCATTTTTGAATGAAAGGGAAGAAAATTTTAGGGTTTTTAAATTCATAATAGAGAAAGGAAGGAAAGGAATTTTGTTTTATTTTGCAACTTGTTTAAGGTGTAAGGGAAAATGATCATATGGTCATTTTCTTATACATTTGGAATGAAGAGAATTTTCATTTTAGATCCTGTAGTTTGAATGTATGTTTCTCTGGTGGGAAATAATCTTGTGATTATTCTAATCATATTCAAAATACATCTTGCTCTCATTTATCAAGATTACTGTGTGTGATGAAAGCAACTAGTTTTATTCATCCAAATATGCAAAATGAGTATCAGATCTCCATTTCATTTCTCTATAGATAGGAAGATTGATTAGATGGTCTCTGTGCCATAGATTGGATTTTCTTTTAGAGTTATTTAAATCAAACTTTGCATTCATATCATGTTGATGATTGGATGTTAGTGTTACTTCTTTACCTTCTAGTTAAAGGCATATCAAAAAATTATTTATTATAAATCAAAAAGAGGGAGTTGTATCTTCATTTCAAAATTCAAAGAGAACTTGACAAAATAATTGCAAGTGACTCAACTATTGGTTTCAAAGTTTGTCTTTCAGTTTGGGCATTTCAAAGTTGTTTGTGAAGGATTTTCAAAGAAGACAAATTTGTTTACTAACATTTAGAAAACTTAGTGAAACTTTAGGTTGATTTATTTTGGCTTCCTTGGTGGGGTGTTGTAAACTAGATGATATTTTGATCTTCAATAAGACATTGGAGGAGCATACAACACATGTCTATAGGGTGTTTCAGAAGTTAAGGGAAGAGAAGTTATTGATTAATTAGAAGAAGTACAATTTTTTGAAGAGGAAGTTAGTGTATCTGGAATTTTTAGTTTCGAAAAAAGGTCTAAAAGTGGACCCATAGAAAGTGAAGATTATCCTTGAATGGTCTACTACAAGGAGTGCTATTGAGGTAAGATATTTTCATGGTTTAGATAGATTTTACAAAAAGTTTATTAGGAGTCTTATTAGGATATGTGGAACCTTGACTGAAACAATGAAAGGGGATATGAAGGAAGTCAAGTAAAGGAGTAGATAAGAGTTTTGATTTGTTAAAATATAAGTCTCGTATATCCTATTTTAGCACTTCCATATTTTAATCTATGTTAAGTAGAATATGATTCTTATGCTATTGCAATAATATGTTTTTTGAGTCAAGAAGATAGACCTATTTCTTAATTTAGTGAGAAATTGATCAATCCCAAGAGAATACATTTTTATTTTTATGATCAATAATTTTATGCTATAGTTTAGGAATTGAAGAAGTGGATACACTATCTTCTTCCTAATGAGTTTCTAATCATCAAACTTTTCAATATTTCAATAGTCAAGGAAAGTTGAATTAGAGGCATTTGAAATAGGTTGATTTTTTATAAAGCTACACAATTTTTTTGAAACATGAGAGTGAGAAGTCGAATAGATAATTTTTTATAATAAAGATACAAATTGAGGTGGTTGGGTTCAAGGAACTCAAGAGATTGTAACAAGAGGGTCCTAATTTTGGTGAAGCTTGGAACCTTGTACAAAATCTGTTACACTTGATAGAAAAAAAATGGTTGGATTTCATCATCTAGAATGTAATGTTATTTAAAGGAAGCCAAACGTGTATTTCAAGGAGTTCTATGAGGGGAAATATCATTAAGGAGAATCATAGTGGAGGAATGGCTAGACATTTTGGTCAAGATAAAACCATTTATTTGGCTAGTAAGAATTATTAGTGGCCACAATTGCAATAATATATTAAGAAGTTTGTATAGAGTTCTAGAGTATGTCATATGGAAAAAGGAGAAAAGAAGAATACAACATTATATCAGTCACTGCCTATACTA